>NW_004624777.1:9778831-9817102 GCF_000247695.1 Heterocephalus glaber
CAAGATGCATTATGTAAAGGTACAATTCCCAATGAGAAATGTAATTGTGTTGTATACCTACAATGTACCAATAAAAGAATTTAATAAAAACAAATAAATTTCTCTTTTGGATTCTGAGTTCTGTGTTTTCATTAGAAAGACTTCTCTATGCCAAGAGAATAAAAATAATCTTATTTCTTCTAATACCTTCTTTTTTATACCTAGTACTTCAAACCGTCTGGAATTTATTTTATACAGAGAATAATGAATATTCTAAATGATTTTCTATTTTTCTAAAACCATCTTTTCATCATTGATTTTAAATGCCACCATCATGAGCAAAATTATATATTTTGATATTTGGTAGGGAAAAATCTCATCTGATTTTTTTCCAGACAGATTTTTTTTCTAATTTAACCTATGAAAATAACAGCAGTGATCTTGCATTCCAGTGAGATCAGTAGAGATATTATTTATAGCAGTTACGTGTTAATAAGTTAACTATTAAAACTGCTTCCTTTTAGAAAATAATTTCAAAAGATCAAAGAGTAAGAGGGAATAATTATATAGAAAGCAATAACATTTTGCAAATTAAACTTCCAACTCAAAGGAGGTATTATAGGGGAGCTGAAATTTCTGAAAAGCTTCTGATCCTAAGCTTTTTAATATTAAGATGAAAATTGTTTTCTACAAACAATTATTTTAATTATTTCTCATTTTATTTATCATAAAAACACAGGTATCTGGTAATCATATTTAATTGCTCATTGCCAGAAGAAACAGATTTCCAAAAGCAGCAAAATCAGTCCACTGAGGACTCCAGCATCCTAAGGATTTGGCAGTTATAAGACTTTAATTTTTTGAAGTAAAAAGGACAAAAGCAAACAACCAATTATCTTATTGGGTGAGTACAACCTAAGAGACCAAGCAACCCTAGCATTTACTAATGGGGATATTTTCAAGGGAAACCTTTGACACTCAGTAAGGCCAATAATGGCACACTGGGTGGAAAGGTGCTGGGAGCACATGTAAAAAGGCTCAGTTTTGAAAGCTGTTCATAAATAATTTTGATATAAATGACAGAATGTATAATTCATGATATATACAGTCAAATGCATCAACTGAACTATTTGCTTTATTGATGTTTTACTCTCTTGTTTATTTTGCAGTTATTAATAAAAGACCTAATTGGTTGAAGACTTTGTTATGCCACTGAATCATGCTAAAACAAAGGTACTTGTAAGGAGAGTGAAAGAGTCCTTCCCTGAAAATCTGGAAGTACATCTGGCAGTCACTCTGGTACATTACTGGTATAACACTGCATACACCACACTGCTAATGCCCAGTAAGGACATGGCTGTAAAGATGCCCAGGATAGACCATCACTTTCATACTGTTTCATTGGGATAGGTTTTTCTATAGCAAAATCATATATTTATTATGAATATCATGTAATTCTGTATTATGACTAATAAGTAAGTTAGGTCAGTGAAAATAATTTAGTAGGTATATTTTATTGGTTTCATATACACTTTTTAGTATTATTTGTCTCTCATGAGGAAAAAGATGATTCAAACAAATAAATCTTGCCTAAAATCTAGCACTTTATAGAACTAGTAATGTTTTCACGCAGTCAAAGGTGAAATATGTTCACAAGCTTCTCCTACACATCTCCTGAATTATATCATGGTTTATTCTGAATGCCCTTATCTCTTAGCACCTATACAGGCTATTCACTCTCTAAGTCCAGTGCTTACTGTTTGCTTTCTAAATACTTAATATGCTGGGCATGGAATAAATGCCTTATATTTGTTATCATATAAATGAAGCTTCATAACAACTATGGGGTTAACTGGCAGATATAAAGGGCTAGAGATGGATGGGATTAAATCCAGGTTTGACTGATGCCTCAGTTTTCTTCTCTGCAATGCTATGCTGCCTCTCTTTATATGCTTAAGTATCAGACTGTTTCACATCACTAATAGGCATACAATCTTTTCTTGAAAGGGAATAATCCTAATTCAAGAATCTTGTGGAAGAGCATCTTCTTTATTAGAATATGATCCTTTGTCACAGTTCTATATTTTTAATAAAATTATCATGTAATCAAAAATATTTCACTTAAACATAATTATTCCTTTTTCAAAAGATGTTTTAAAAAAGAAGACTGCATCTGGAAATTTCCAAGCATGTGAAGGATGTAATCTATTTTACTTTTGATAACCAATTTACCTTTAAGTACAGGTGAGCACTGCTAACCCAAATGTAAAATCCTAAATACTCCAAAATCTGAAACTTTTTGAGCATCCACATGCGGCCTCTAGTGGAAAATTCCACACAGATTTCACGTGATGGGTTGTAGTAAAAATGTAGATGTACTGAAAATATTGTATAAACTTTTAAAAGAAATGATTCCTTACTAGGTAATAGGAGGAGCAAGTTTTTAGTATCTGAAACTTGCTACCACTGCCCTGTCGTTTAACAAAAAAAGTGACTGTGTGCTTGCTTCGGCAGCACATATACAAAAAAAGTGACTGGCTGGTTTATTACCTAACAACTATTTTTTTCTCTTTAAAAAACATTTTAATTTTTGCGAGTACATATTTGCAGTACATAGTGATTATACTCACTGTAAGGAACTGGAACATGTACATAACACATCTCAATTCTCTCCCCCTTCCTTCCATCCCCTTTTATTTTGCCAGCATCAGATTCATTTCTTTCTTTTATTTTAGATTCATTTATTTCTAAGTTCTTATAAAGTTAATTATCATATATACAGATTAACAAACATACTAACAAGCCAAAAAATATATAAAACACATAAGACAATTATACTAATGGCTATTTTTAAAGCACTGGGCACATGGGGTATTATTTTAAACTATGGTAGTAATATTAATTTCTTATTCTGATTATAATAAGGGGAGCTTCAGGTGATTTCTTTAAAATTTTCTTAAGCAGAAAAATAATAAAAAGTGGAATATTATGATAAATGTGATTAGAAATACATAAGGGCCAGATCATAAAATTCCTGTAGCCAGTCTTTCAGAGTGGGTGTTGGAGAGGGACAGAGGAGTACAATGAATTAGCTGGCTATCTTTACAGAAGTTACTTCCTGGCTTAGCAAAAAGGAAGACAGGCCTGGAACTCCTGAAGCCATTCAGAGATGAGGGTCATCTGAACTGAGGTAGGGGTAGTGGCAATGAAGGCATGTGGATTTGAAAAATGTGATGGAGGCAGAAGCACCTAGGCTTGATGTGACTTTGGCGGTGAAGGAAAGTAGGTAGAGAGAGGCACCCAGGACAATCTGCCCCCTAATCCTTCTATGGACCATATCCAGGTTGTTCTTCAGATCACAGCGATTGGAAACTATTGAGCTACTTCCAGGGTATAATTTTAGCTAACAATACCACCCCACCAAAAAATCTCTCTAGAAAATAATTTTCTGTGTCCAAATGAATTAAGCCACAATGGCATCATCACAAGTAGCAGGACTGACTAGGCTTTTTGACACAGGACTCATACCGGCAATGGCTTTAAATTGGTTATATCTGGGGTACCTAGTTTGCTCGCTCACACAGCCAGTACTGTGCCCCAGAATTCGAGCTGAAAGGACTCGGCTTTAGTCTTACACTGCTGGCTAGCACAGTCCTTCAAAAAAAAAATCACATCTCAGCAAATCTCAAACAAACTATCTTTAAACATTCAAAGAATACTTATTTAAGCACTCAATACCATGATATGAACTGTTATATTCACATAAATATTTATGTTCACATACTCACACTCATTCAACAAATTTATGTGCTGTAACTGCTGGGAGCCTGGCATCTGCAGGCATACATGCAGTTTACAGAGGTCTAAGTTTTATGACCAATGTATACTTACTTAGATTTTAGAATAGGAGTTAGAAAACATGATTGGGTAAATAACTCTAGCCATACTTGTTTTTCTTCTTGTTTTTTTTGAGACAGGATCTCACTAGTTCAGGCTGGCCCTGAATTCATTACATAGCCCAGGCTAGCCTTGAACTTGCAGTGATCCTCCTGCCTCAGCCACCTGAGTGCTGGGATTATAGGCATGTGCCACCACTCTTGGCATGCAGCCATATTGTTTTGTGTAACATTTTTCCTCTGGAAGGATGATCTTGATTATGAGCAGATTTTTACTCAACTTATTGTAATGCGTACATCCCAAATTATATATATTCCTTTGTTATCAACAATCTTCATAACAATTCTTAGAAATCAGATGCACTTGAAAAAGTTTGTGAGAAACAAGTTTCGTAGTAAGACAATGGTATAATTGTGGGAATCCAAGTTTCTTAGTGAGGTGCCTTAAATATTGGCACATTATCATAGTTTACAAAATTCAAATATGTTTCAAAAGCTAACAGTCTGCAGAAAGGATCAAAATTGGAAAGGGAATCTGGCTGAGGAAAGAAGCAGAAACTGAAAAAACTCACTAGCTTCCATTTGTCCTCTTAACACTATGTTCTGATAGAGACAATCTTTTAGGGCACAGGGATATAGCAGAGAACAAGAGACAAGTCACTTTATTCCCTTGGGGAACACAGAAAAGAAAAAAATATAAAAACAATACATATGAAATATAATTACTGATAATGAATGTTGCAGGGAGAACCAAGGGTAACAGGACAGAAAAACTTCTGAGGGTCAAGGCCTTAGGATATTCATCTTGTGTTTCTAGCAATCAGCAGAATACTTAAAGAACTGTCACTTAGTTTGTTATACAAATGAAAGGGAGATTTCAGGTATCTGCTTTTGTTTTGGATGTTTTTGTGTAAGTTTGCAAACTGAAGTATTAAACACTCTAAAATGCATGGTGTAATTCTGAACTTAGAGTGAAGAGACATAGTTAAGGTGCTAAGAGTCTTGCTGAATACTATTAAAGGGATAGTAAAACCCCAAATCAGAGAATATTTAGATATTTGCAGATAAGTTTACTATACAATAAAGCAAGTATACATAATATTAATGAAAGCAGCCATAGCATTCTTCTCTATTTTTAGGGTTCATCTATATAATTTGAATTATCTGTAAGCTATTTTCAACACAAAGATAATGTTAAACCCAACTATTTTATTCTTTTTTTCCCCTGAGAATGATGGAAAAACCAAACGTAATATGAATCACAAAGGGGTGTGTCTGCTTTTTTTCTTAAACTTATCACAAAATATCAACCAAGTGACAAAAGCTTTCTCTGCGTGGGCTTACAGTTTCTAACCATCAAAGCATATTGACAGATGAAAAAGCCATTATGCTAGAAAGTAGAATGTTAGATTTCTTTAAAAATTAAAAAGAACTTTACTAGTAACTGTTTGCAGGACACAATGATTGCATTCATCATGAGGCATTGCTACGTGTACATAAGACATCTTCATCCTTTTTACTTCCCCATCCCTCTCTCCATTTTAATCTTTCCAGGACAGCCTCTGCATGGGCAGTCTCTTCCTAAGCAAGAAGTATAGTTAAAAACTGGAGTACATTTTCCTAAGATGTTCTTAAGATCTCAGCCAATGCAAGGCACCTTCCTGCCTAGCATTTCAACACTGTGATAAAAAACAAATCAAAGGTATGTTGCTTTAAGGTACTGTAGAATGCAGTTGCTTTTAAATGCTAGCCTGAGGTCCTGGCTAGAGGGCAGAGCAGCTGAGTCTACACCCCACCCACTTCGCCTGTACAGGCTATTATGCACCTATCCTAATTACCCAGGGCCAGGTACTAGACAAACAGGAAGAGGCCCTGTATTCCACATCCAGTGAAGTTATTCAAATTAGCCACTTCTAATATGCTTACCAATCAACTCTCTCCCAAGGAAACCACAATAAAGGTACTGGCTTCCTGTTCCTCCCTCCTCCCTCTGGCTTGTAACTGACTCTGGTTCTTCCTCTGAGTGGTCCTGTGCGGTGTGCTGTGTTTTTCCAGGGAACTGTGAATATAATAAACTGTAAAACTCTTTATATTTTCCCTCTCCTGATCTGTACCTGGATTCAACATAAATCATACAAGGTAACACAGTTAAAAATACAAGGGCATCATCAACAGATGAACAGATAAAGAAAATGTGGCATTAGGGGCCAGGGATTTAGCTCAGTGGTGCTGTGCCTGCCTTGCAAGCACAAGGTCCTGAGTTTGATCTCTGGTATCAAAAAAAATGTGGTATGTATACAAAATGGAATATTATTCAGCCCTAAAGAAGAATGAAGTTGTCTCATTCGCAGGAAAATGGATGGAAGTGATGACCATCATGTTAAGCTAAAACATAAACAAAGAAACAAACAAACAATGGATAAATGACAGGAAACTAGAAAGCAGACTTTTGGAAAAGGGGAAGGAGATTAAAGGAAGGGGAGAGGAAAAGAGAAGGATGTAATGGGAGTGAAAATGATTGAGATATGTTAAATACATATACCAACATCCCAGAACAAACCTCACCATTCAGTATTAGTAACATGCTCTAATAAAAAGGAAACATAGTCAAGAAATAATACTAAAATTGTTTATAATGATTCTTAATGAATAGTAATATGTAGCATAAGTGCAACATAAGTTTTAATGACCTTATGCTAATTCCTTGAACTTGTTCTGATAATTTACTTTGTAGCCACAGTCCCTTTCAACTCCTAGGACGCTGCATTTGGCTACAGACACATGTTATCAAAAGCCTGTTTTTTCACCAAGACATAGTGATTACTGTGGTAAATGAGGTGGAATATTTTTAAAGAGTATGTGTTTGAAATCAATAAAGGCACAATGAATTACTCAGATTAACCAACCCATTAAAAACTCTAGAAAAGCATTAAAGAGATGAAAATCTAAAAAAAAAACAACTCAAAACAAAAACCCAAACAAACAAGAAAAAAACCCTCAAGACTATTATTGAATTATTGAATGAAAGAGAATAACTAGAAAAGCAGCCAGAACACTGCAGCACAAGCACTTGCTCTGCCCTGGATGGCATTCACAGTTCCTCACACCTGCGATGTGTCGCTGTGACGGTGCAGACAGGGGTGGGTGGCAGACCCTCTCACTCATCAGGTGTGTGCGCCTGCCAAGCACCTTACTGATCTGTTTATAAATCTCTGATATCCCGTGTGGCTTTTGCTTTCCTCGCCCTTGATGCCCCATGGATCAGCTTTGGGGGAGTTGGGAGTTTTGGGAGCCTTGCTTTGGGAGTTTTGTTGCCTTGACTTCTCATGTTTCTGTTGTTTTGTTTATTTTTGTTTTGTGCTTAGGTCTGCAGTCACTCATAGTAGAAAGACTTTGTTACTAGTATGGAAATCTCTTTAGTTAGCCTGCTTTTCAATGATGTACTCAGTAGAGTGGCTAACTGTAGTCCTTTGCCTCTGTCCTAAGAACCGACCTCCTCTATTTATCTGGGAGGGGAGGATGCAGCACTCAGTTATCCAGGAATGGAGTGCAGCATTGTTAATGTCACCAAGGTAATCCAGGCACTGACATACAGAGAAGACAACTATGCCACCTCTGGCAATATCAAGAAAATCAGCAATAGTAGTATTGTCCAAGACAAACTGACATACCACAAGAACCATTATTGTACCACCCTTAACCTTACAAAAGAAATCTATAATGTGGAAGGGTCCCTTTAAAGGAAAAATCCCAGGCTGTTTATTGCAGTTCACAATGGACATGAGCTGTTGCCATTTCTTCCAGGATCTCCTAGTCTTTGGGTGCTTGCCTTGCTTCTTGGAAGCTAGGTTCCCCTCTCCATGAGCTGTGTTTGAGTCATGAGCTCAGAAGAGAGTCCAGACTATTTTGTTCTTTTCTCTGCATTGTAGATTCTCTTTCCAGCTTCTCTGTAGCTTCTAATTTTTCCTGTCAGTTCCTTCTTGAGTCCCAGGGGTCTCCTGCTTTTTATTCTTTGCCAAGTTGTTATTTTTCCAGGTTCTTGATTCCAGATCTTAGAGAAGCTGAATTTTGCTAGTGATTATCACTCTGTCATTTTCTTTCTGCTTTGTTTTCATTTTCTTAATGGTGGTTCTTGAAGAACAGTTTTCAGTAATGTAATTCAACTGATCATTTTTTTTCATTTATATACTGTTCGTTTTGCTTATCACAAGATTTTCCTCAAGAGGTTTCGGTGTTTTCCTTTTTATGTTTAGGTCTATGATTCATTTCAAGTCATTTCTGCATATGCTGTGATGTAATGGTGTGGCAGGTAATCTCTGAAAAAGACCCCAATGGACCTTATCTCCTGGTAGTCAGGCCTTTATGAAATCTCCCCTTGTGTGGGCTGTACCCAGTGACTTGTAATTGATGGAATATGGTTAAAGTGATTGGATATCACTTTCAAGATTAGGTTAAGACTTTGATTTCGGTTTTGCTTTCCACTCCTCAACCTCTCTACCTTCCTTGCTCATTCTTTCTCATCTCTTCTCACCCTGACAGAAGCAAGTTGCCATGTTGTAGACCTATGAAGAGATCCACAAGTCAAGGCATGGAAGTCTCCTGCTAAACCAGTGAAGTCCTGAGCCTGCCAGCACCTACTGAATGATGTGGGAGAGGATCCTCCCTAGCTGAGCCTTGAGGTAACTGGGGCTTCGGTCACACTCTTGAATGCAGCCTCGTGAGAGATCCTGAGTCAGGGAGTTGTGATTCAAACACGCCTGGATTCCTAATGCTCAGAAACTGAGTGATTCTCAGAGTTGGCAATTCTGAGTTAGAATATAGAAATAAAGATAACAGGGAGACACATTGTGAATGTCCTGTGGACAGCTGCAAAGTTAGGACAAATATTGGGCAAGATGTAGAGTGAGAGGAAGTGAAGTGAAAAATTCAACAGAGATGAAAGTAAAATAAGAAGATTATCATTTTAAAGAAAATAATTTGAGAAGATTGTACAGACTAGGTTCTTTGAAGCCTATATGTAAGTATATAAAGATAGAGAAAAAGTAAAGTTATTAAACATTTGATTGGAATAACCTTGAAAATAAAACAAAGAAGCAGGAGGGGGAAGACGAGGAAATAGAGGAAGAGGAGGAGAAAAAAGGAAAAGGATTTCCACTTTAAATAATGGTATAGGCACCTAACACTGTTGCCAGACAAGAAAGAAAAGGACAGAGAGGTGCATGGGGAGGAGGAGGGAAAATTAATCAGCTTTGGGGGGAAGGGACAGAAACCATAAATTTATTTTTTCACCAAATAGGATAAACTGGGAGCTTTAGGAGAAAGAAATTAGTAATTCAGCATAAAGTAGATAATTAAAGTCCCAAACAGCGAAGATCAAAATAACCTCTGTGGGAATAATAATTCCATAATATGGTTGTGGTATTTCTTTCTTAGGTTTCAGCACTGAACTACCTATAATGGTCAAGATTAGCTGCATCTTAAAAATCAAGAAATGCTGATATATTTCATTATATTCACACTTGCTTATGAAATAATTTTAAATCAGAAATCATTAGATGTCATTTACTATTAGTTCTTAGTCACTAATGTCTTTCTTCCAATAAATATGTTCCTCCGAAATTATTATTCACTACTGATCTTTGAATATTTTTTATGAAGCTTGTTTCCTGCCTTAAATTTTCTAGACAGATCATTAAGTTTATTCCTAAAATCTATTGTATTTCCTAATATGTGAAAACTGGGGTTGAGTAATAAAAGAAGCTTTTCCCCCGCTAAATCAGTAGAGCCATTACAGAAAACATTATGGAGGTTTCTCAAAATATTAAAAACAGAACTACTATCTGACCTACCAATCCGTCTACATCCAAAGGAAACAAAATTAGTGTATTAAAAAGACACCTGCACTCCCATGTTCACTGCAGCATTATTCATAATAGCCAAGATGCTGAATTAATACAATTGTCCATTAATGAATAAATAAAATGTGGAATATATACTCAGTGGAAAACTATTCAGCCTTAAAAATAAAGAAATATTGCCATTTGTGAGAACGTGAATGAACCTAGAGGACATTATGCTAAGTGAAATAAACCAGGCACAGAAGGATAAATAATGCAGGATTTTACCTATGTGTAGAATCTAAAAAACTTGAACTGATGAAATAAGGGGTAGAATGCTGGTTATGAGGGGCTGAGTTGGGGGTGTGGAACACTGGAGAAAGACTGGTCACAGGATACATTAAAATTATATGGTTTAATTAATCAATTTATTATTAACAGGAAAAAAGCATACTAATTTATTAATGATGAAAATAGGGAGCCATGCACAAGGTATGAGACTCAAAGAAAGGGCCAAATAGTAGAGTCTTAGCATTTTCTTTTCTTTTTTTTAACTTTTAAATTTTATTTGTACGTTTGCAGTTCATGTAGTTTACAACTGTCTTGGGGAATGGTGACATATATATATAAAATTTTGGGGGTTCTTTTGAGACAGGGTTTTGCTATGTAGTTCAGGCTGGCCTTGAACTCATAGTCATCCTCCTGCTTCAGCTTCCCGAATACAGGAATTATAGGTGTGTGCCACCATGGCAGACTACATGTACATATTATAGCATGTTTCTTTTTTTAATTCCCTTCCTTCCCCTCCCTCCCTCCTCCTCCACTTCGTCTATCCCATTTTTCACTCTTGTTGGTAGTATCTGTCTAAGCTCATGCTATGACCTATAATGTTTACATTAATTGGGGTTATTAGGTTTCTGTACATGGCGTATCTTTATTTTTCTTATTTCCCCTTCCCTTCTTCCTCACCCTCACCTTTTTTCCCTTGGATCACTTCCTAATTGTAAGAGATTCATTTCCTTATCCCTTTCTATCCATTCTATATCATTTTCTTTGTACTTTGCCTCACTCAAATGAGAAATACCATATGGTATTTAAGCTTGTATGTCTGGTTTATTTCTCTCGACATATTTTCCAGGTGCATTCATTTTCCTACAAATGTCTCAAATTTGGCATTCTTTATAGTCAAGTAGTATTCCATTATATATAGATACCACATGTTCTTTACCCAGTCATCTGTTGATGGGCATACAGGCTGTTTCTAGGATTTAGCCATTACAAATTGCGCTGCTATAAACACTGGTATGCATGTATCGCTGCAGTATGATGACTTAAGCTCTTTGGGGAAGATACCTGGAAGGATGCTAGCTGGGCCATATGGAATTTCTAATTTAGGTCTTTGAGGAATCTCCATACTGATTTCCATAATGGTTGTATTAGTTTATATTCCCACCAACAATGAAAAAGGGTGAGAATCCACCCTTTTTCACCACAGCCACACCAGCATTTGTCACTGTTTGATTTCCTAATGATTATCATTCTTTCCAGAGTAAGATGGAGTCTCAGTGTTGTTTTAATTTGCATTTCTCTAATAGCCAGAGATGTTTAATATTTTTTCATATATTTGTTAAACATTTGTATTTTTTTCTCTATGAGGTAACTGTTCATTTCTCTTATTTCTTGCTTAGACCTTTAATTTTAGGTGTTTTCATTTTTTTAGTTCTTTGAATATTCTGGATACTAGTCTTCTGTCTGAGGAGCAGCTGGCAAAATATTTTTCTCATTGTGTAGGTTGCTTCTTTACTGATTGACTCTTTTGGTGTACAGAAGCTTTTAGTCTAATATAATCTATCGATTCTTGCTGCTAGTTCTTGTGCAACTAAGGTTCTGTTTAGTAAATAAACTGTCATAGTTGTAGTGTGCATAAAAGATAGACAAAGGGGAGCAGTGTAACTGCAAGGCCTATCATATGAAAGTGTTGTATGATTGAATCCTTTCATGCTGTTATAACCAGAAGTAATCTTTAAGCAAAATATAGGGACAGAGTCCAAATCACTTAAAGCAAATAATGGAGTAAAGACTTGCACTGGATACACAAAGCTGAAAATTATTCACAGGGAGGCAACATTCTATTAAAAATCTCCATGTAACACAAACTCTCCTCACTTTTCTAGTCCTCAACCTGCAGTATCCACATGCCTCCCAAAAAAGGAGGGGGAAAAAGTGGGATATATACAGATACACATATGAGCATGGGAAAGCAAGGCAACAGAAGATCCCCAAGTTCACCCAACTCTCCCAGGGCAGAGGAAGGGCTCACAAAGGGAGAAGACAACAAATACCAGGTAGCAGAAGTCTATGAAAAGCTCATAGAAGGAATGAAGAAAACAGATGAGTTCAAAGAGGCAATAAACCAAAAGTTCACAGCAATTTCACTCAATATGCATATGGTGGTTTTCAGGGAAATAGGCAAAAAATAGGACGAGCTAATCAAAACTGTTCAAAATTTGACAGATTCAAAAGGATATGGAATCTTTGGAAAAATGTCAGACAGAAATGTCTAAAACGAAAAATTATAAAATTCATAAATTGCAGAAATGACCAATATGAAGACAGAGTATCTGATACTGAGGACAAAAAAGTGAATTATGATGAAGAGCTCCAAGAAGATAGGAATTATATGTACACTGCTGCCATGGAACTGGGCTCTCTGAGTTTAATGGACATATTAAGATTCTCGACAGCAAGAGAGATGTAAGGCATTAAATCTCAAGGACAATGTGGACATGGTTACTGAAATAAATAGGAGAGTTAAAGCAGTAATCAGAAGATTCCGATCTGCAGAGATTTTTGCAGTTAGTTAGTTTGGCCATTTTGTCCTTAAAGTTGAAATAGATGGGCAGCTTTACTAATGTCTTACTTGATCTGTTGAAGTAGAAAGCTCTACATTGACTTGAATCACTGAGTGTCTTGTCCTGTCAAACAATTTTCAAACTTGCCAGTTCAAAACTGCAGAGCCCCTTGAGTGAAGGAAGGAGGGACAGCAGACTTTGAAGAAGGATCCTTTTATACATCCACACATATTATCTCCTGGCCTTTCCCCCAAGAGGCATGTGAATTTAGCAGGGTGCTATACAATGGGGAAGGAGAAATCTAGAAACTCATGATTACTAGCTGTTGTTGCTGAACTGACAAATTCCTGGAGACAGAAAATTCCTCTGTGGCTCCTCAACCAGAGGAGGCATTTCTTTTGGCCAAGTCATCAATGGAATTTTGGCTTGGGCTGTCTCATAGTGGGTCCAGGGTTTCCATAATCCCACCCTTAAAGTCTTGGTTTTTGGAATCCATCATTGGTATAGATAAATTGAACAATAGGAAAAAGAATTTCTACATTGGTTCTCTGATTAGTGAAGAGAGGATTATTGTAGTATAAAAAGGATATGGCATTTGATAAAATATAACGAGTAAAGGAAGGGTAGAATAAATGGTCGTGTTTTCCTTTTGTTCATCTTTTTTTTCAGTATGAGTTCTTCCAAAGGTTCAAAGACTTATTTTTCTTTATTACTGCTCTGAAGTCATGAATTTTTGATATATTCGACATCTGTCAATTTACTGAAAATATTTTGATGTTCAAATTGTTCTCAAATGGGCTAGCAGAATCATCCTCAAATTGGTTTGTGGATTCTTTTAACATGATGGCAGCAATCTTGATAACTAGTCCTTATTTTGACAAAGTGTTTTTTAGGCTCATCTTGTACTTTCTTGTCCTAAATCTATAACCAGTAATTTTTCCAAGGAATACTGACTTCATTGCAGCTGAATACTGGTCACTGATTTTACTGTCCACTGAAAGGACAGAGCTAGGAAGTACATTTAAAGAGTAAAGCATATTATGAGTTCATATGCTAATATTTTCTAATTACAATTTAGAATTAAACTTAATTTCTTCCCATTTATAAAGAAAATCTTGGTTCTTAAAGACATTTGTATAAATGAATCAACTGGTTCATCCTATAATTATACATTTCAGAACAACATCAATATAGCTTACCATATGATTATGACAAACAATTTGTGGATTTTTTTTGTATTTCTTAGGATTTATCTCACTAGGACTATACAGTGTAATTACTGTGCATAATTTCACTTGAAATAACTCACCTGTGTAGTCAAGTAATCAACTTCCTAAATAAGTTAATTTTTAAAATTTTACTTTTGATTTTTAGGTATTGGTTTTTGCATTTTGCTTTAATTTGAAAAATAATTATATAAATAGTTATACAGTTTTAAAGTCAAGCCAATCTATAAAACAAGGTTCATTCAAAGCTTTCATCCTGTCCCCTCTTTCCTCTCACAGATTACTATTTTTTAAAAATTATTTTTGGTTCACGTCTCCATATCTAAAGATAGAAATATGTATGTGTTCATATGAATGTTTGTGTATACTGAATACGTTTGTAGATAAATGAATATATGCACACACACACTCTTCCCTTTTAGATAAAGGGTAGAATACCATATGTAGTGTTATACTACTTGTTTTGTTCACTTAAGATATTGCTGTATCTATTTAGATGCAGATTTGGATTGCTATGAATCTATAGATAGTTGGGTGGGGGACTGACATAACTACAATATGAAATATTTTAATTGATTCACATAGTCTTTGCCTCTATTTACCTAGGTCTTCTTTGTTTTTTTTTTTGGTACCGGGGATCGAACTTGGGTCCTTACACTTGCAAGGCAGATGGTGGAACCACTGAGCTAAATCCCCGGCCCCTACTTAGGTCTTCTTTAATTGCCCTTAATATTATTTATAGTCTTCACATAGAAATTTTACACATTTGTTAGATTTATTCTAGATATTTAATGTTTTTTAATGTAATTGTAAATTTAACTAGTTTTAAACTTTTATTTTTTAAATATTTGATGTTGGTATGTAGATGGTTGATTTTTATATATTCATCTAATAATTTGTTTACCAATTATTTGGGACTTTTTATATATATAACATGTTGTCTGTGAAGGATGATTGTTTCTTTCTTCCTTTGTCAATCTTTTGATTCTTTTTTCTTGTCATACAATACTGACTAGAACTTCCAGTGCAAAGAAGAACAGAGGTGGTAATAGTGGACTTTCAGATTTTCTTTTCTTTCTTTTTTTTTTTCCAGTACTGGGAATTGAACTCTGGACCTTGCGCTTGCAAGGTAGGTGCGACGCCACCGAGCTAAATCCTCAGTCCCTTGTGATCTTAAAAGAAATGTTATCAATATTTTTTGTCATTAAGAATCATGTTTGCTGTAGAATAGCTACCTTTACAAACTTAAAAAGATTCAATTCCTAGTTTGCCAAGATTTTAAGAAAAAGGCTGTGAGTGGATACTAAATTTTGTCAAATGCTTTTTCTGTATCTATTCAAATCTTATGATTTTTCTCTTTCAATAACAATATAGTAAATATATCAGCTGATTTTCTAATCTTATACCAACTTTGCATTCTTCAGAGAGAGCTGAAAGTAATGATGTTTTTGCTAGTTCTTTTAATGCTCTCAGTAGATTTTTTAAAAGAAAATTATCTAACATGGGCTGGGGATCCAGCTCAGTGGTGCTGCTGCCTGCTTCACAAGTGGACGGTCCTGAGTTCGATCCCTGGTACCAAAAAAAAAAAAGAAAACTAACATCTGACTTTTTATAGTCATGGTGAGGAACTGGTTCAAATAGCCTAGATCACTATTAATTGCGAGCAGAAATTCTTTCTCAGTCTAAATAAATTTCAGTTTAGCATTCTGAACCCAAAACTCATCTTGTCATGGTGCTGAGGTAAAAGGTTCACTTTCAGATCTCACATGGATCAATTAGTAGATTTTTATAAAACATAATGGTTAAGAACATACTGTCCTTGCCCAATTGAATTTAAGTAAGTTCCTTAACCTGTCTCGGTCTCTGTTTCACTTTGTATAAAGCATGGCTATGTTACATACTATGCTACGTACTGTGAAGATTAAGTATATGTAAGTTGCTTAGAACAATGTACACAGCACGTGTTCAGTAAATATCACCCATCACTGCTTATTTCCTTTCTGCACAAGTATTTTCAGAAAAAAGTTTTTAAAAAGCATTTTGCTTTGATTCCTATTTCTCTGGATAATCTTTGTTAGTGTCTCAGTAGAATCTTAATATCCTTAAAGTTTACATTCTGCTAGTTGATCCTCAGACAGTTTCATTTCTCTATATATTCTTTTCCAGCATATTCTCATTCCATGTCTTTAAAAATCATGTGTATGGCAATGATTGCCACTTTCATAGCTCCTGTTGCAGTCTGTCCCTGGAATGCTAAACTTATACATACAACTGACTGACTTTATAGCCTGGTTTTTAAGTACCGTCTGAGCAGTCACACTTAACATGGCCCATAGCAAACTTTTTTTGATTATTTCCAATCTTTTAAAACCTAGTCCTAAGCACCACGATTTTATACTTAGACCCTTACAGCACCTTTGTATCTTTACAGCCTGTGTATTTTTAAAATATACTTCATTTTTAGAGCAATTTTAGGTTAAATTTATTCTTCATACAGCAGTCAAAGTCATCTGTTGATAATTTAAGTCTGATCACTTCACTTTGCTCAGAGCCTTCCAATCTCATTCCTAGTTGAAGCTCTAGAGCTTCCTATTGCATTTGGCACAAAATCTCAAGTTTGTTCTATGGAAGGGTTAGAAAACTTTTTTCTTTTCTTTTTCTTTTTGGTACCAGAGATCAAACTCGGGTCCTTACGCTTGCAGGGCAGGCAGGCCGTGGAACCACTGAGCTAAATCCCTGGCCCAGAAAACCTTTTTCTTATAGGGTCAGAGAGCAAACATTTTAGACTTTGCAGGTCAAATGGATTCTGTAACTACAGAATATTATACAGGTTACATCTTATGTAGTAAGATTATAAACTGTCAAGTACAACAAAAATCATAGAACTTTGTGGAATATACATGAAATTTATGAAAATATACAATATTTATTCTGATTTACAATGCTTAATATTTTTACAGTAGGACAATAAATATTTGCTGAATAAAAAAATCTAAGTAGAAGGTACAGAATTACAAAAAGATTATGGCAAAAACATAAACTATAGTTTTAATTTATTCTTTAAAACATGTCAGTTATTAATAGTGGACTTACTTTAGGTTGCTGATTCTAATTTCTGCACTTTCAGTGAGTTTCTTTGTTTCTTCTTTCCACCTATTGGCCGCCTTCTGTTGAGTTGCTAAGAGATGCCTCAGTTCAATAGTAGAACTTCGATTACTGTCTTCCATCTCTCTTAATTGAACTTCAAACCCATGTTCCTTTATTGAAAATTCATGTTCCATTGTACTGATCTAAAGAATAAAATACACACACTAAGTTTTCCCTATTATTCTAAGACCTATAGTGATCAATGTAGTATATGAAAAAGATTATTCATTATGTTGTCCGAGTTTTAGAAATGCTTTTCTGAGAAATTTAAGAAATTGCTTTTATAATGTGTCTTAATCACAAATAAAGGCATCCTATATTATAATTTGAGTTAAATTAGACTTATGATGGACCATACTTTTTTGCAACCCTTTCCCCAACACCTTAAAATGCCAGTATTTAAAAAGTATATAACCTAGAACCAATTTTCTTTATTTCTAAACTTTTTTTTTTGCTGCCTGGGATCGAACTCGGGATCTTGCGCTTGCGAGGCAGGCAGCAGAACCACTGAACTAAATCCTCGGCCCAACCATTTTCTTTATTTAATTTTACTTTTGCTGGTAGAATCCACAAAAAATGTTCATGCTCTTAGTAACTGAATGCTAGGTTTTTATTCAAATAATTTTTTATTTATATACTGTTTTTTTCAAAGAGCTTTGTGAAGTAAAAGAAAATTATATCCTGGAATTTCTTCACCAATTCAGTTGTAGAATTAATAAACAATGTATATTTTTTCAGGAAAAAAACCACATGGGAATCTCACATGGGAATATCTTCATGATGTTCCTAGGAATTTGTATTATTGTACTAGTAACACCTTAATGAACAATGAACATACAGTCTGAAAGCTTTCTCAGTTGGAGTTGAGGGAGAGATTTAAACTCTAATTCTTTAAGGCATCTTATCTATATAATGAATTACCTTTTCTTGTCTGCATCTAAAATGGAACTACTATGTACCAGTCCTGGAGAACCTGAGAAAATAGTCAATGGAATAATTTTCCATGTTCTGTGGTTAAGAAGAAAACCTTGGTGGCTCTCAGGTATTTGTTATATTTATTAAAATCACATACCATTACTTCTTTTTTTTTTTTGGTACCAGGGATCAAACTTAGGGCCCTGTGCTTCCAAGGCAGGCAGTGGCACCACTGATCTAAAAATCCCTTGCCCTAACCCTTACTTCTTTTAAAAGTTACAAAAATAGTTTTAAATATTTTATATGATAATATATTAATATTGCCATTTGTAATTTCTTCCATTTTTCTTTTGTTAAAAAGTTCTTAATCAATTCAACATTCACCTACATTTCCTACCAATGTTTCAGAGTATCACTAAATTGTTAAATCCATACATTTTATATAAATTTTATGATGAATATATAGTATTTCCTCCCTAAAGTACACTGGCTTATTTTTTTAAATTTCAGAAATGTTTTAGTATGGGAACTTTTAAGTATACATAAAGTATGTTATAATGAATTCCTGTTTGCCCATCACCCAGCTTCTATAACCACAACTATAGAACTCACAACCACCTTTGTTTTACCTATGTTCCTACCTACTCTCCTCTCTTAAGACTTATCTTTTACTTACAATGCAGTATGTACGTTTTAAGGGCATGATTCAGTTTTTACCCATATACTGACACAACAAAGTCATCTCGGATTCAGATATCCCAGGAGGCTCCCTCATGTGCCCTTATCAATGTGTGCCCATCTAAAAAGGTCACCACTATTCTAAGACCCCATCCTTACACAGGTAACTGGTCCTATTCTTCACTTTCAGGTACCAAAGTAATAAAACATAAGCTTTTAAATTTCTGGCTTCTCTGTTTAACAGCATATCTACAAAACCTATCCCCTATTGCTTATAAGCATAGTTCATTGTCATTGCTGCATCTAGTCCATTACATGACTATATCACAGTTTCATTATATGATCTCATGTTGATGGACATTTGAGTTCAGTGTTTTGATTTGATTAAAATTTTTTATGAACATTCATATACATGTTTTGATGAGCGTAAGCATTTGTACTGGTTGCATGTAAAGACAGGATTATTTGACATAGGATATATGTCTGCTTATCCTTAAGACAGTTAAATGACAGTTGTTTTATTCACATTTCCAGTACTGTAAGAAAGTTCTCATTACTTTATATACTTATTAATACTTAATATTGTCAGTTTTTAAAATTTTAGCCATTATGGTAGGCCTGTAGTGTTACCTCATTGTAGTTTGAATTTACATTTGTCTCAATAATTATTAATTTAAATATATTTGCATATATTCTCTTTTGAAATAACTGTTAAGTCTTTTGGCCCATTTTTGGAAATGGATCATCTGCTTTTGCTTATCGTTAGCTGTTTTTTCCTTACTAATAATTTTTATTAACTGGTAAGAATTTTTATATTGTGGATATGAGAGTTTCTTTTTTTTCTCACACTTGTCATTATCTTTTTTTTTTTTTTTTGGTATCGGGGATCCAACTCAGGACCTCGTGCTTGTGAGGCAGGCATTAGCACCACTGAGCTAAATCCCAGCCCGATGCTTGTCATTATCTTAATGTGTCTTTGATGAATAAAAAATAATAATTTTAATGAAATCTAATTCATTCCTCTTTACATTATGATTAGTGCTTTTCTGGGGATTTAGCTCAGTGGTACCATGCCTGGCACTTTAGATAGAGTGAATGAGTTCATTCTGTACTCACTTTTATACCATTGATCAACCTATTATATGATGTTGAAAACACACTGTCTTAATTACTGTGGCTTTGTATCAAGTATGGTTCTTTTCCTTGTTCTTTAAAGACTTCCCACAGCAGAAAACATAATACACAAACTTCTTTGTATGATAGATCAGTCTCTCTTTTTTCATTTTTTTTCAGAGTTCATGTTTTTATAAATACCTAGAGTGCCTGATGCTTGCAATAGGAGGCATTCATTAAATATATGTTGATACGAATTAGGTTGGAATGTGACTTGAGTCATTGCAGCAGGAAAAAAAGGAAACCACTACTACTACTGTCTTGTATCCTTGGAAGATGTCACAAAGAATTTCTTCCACGTTTTACAGAAGTTTCATGGAATGGAGAAAGGTAAATGAGATGATGATGTGCTTTCTGAAAATCCTTTAACCAGGTTATTATTTAGTAACCAGGTTACTAATGCATGTAAGCACAGAATAAAAGGGAGACAAAAGTCAGGAAAGTTTTATTTTTACATGAGACTTTTGCCCCTTGCCTTCTTGCTGGCACGGAGGTTTTAGACTAGTATGAGTGGTTCTCAAAGCACACTGACATATCACACTCTTACAGTCAGTTTTAGAGAAGTTCAATTTTTGAGAGGCTATAATAAAGGGGGAAGAGAACAAGGTAGTCTGTAAAGTTATCTAATCTATGGCTTTGCTAGTGCTGCTTAAATTGCTTTGGCAGGAATATCAGCATATTTCATGGTTGGAAAAGAATTTTTTTGTGTGTGTGCAGATAGTGAAGGCAATCATTTTCAAGTATGCTTGCCAAGTTTTACAATGACTGGTTAACACACTAAATTATGATTTAGGGCTATCTGATGAGAAGGGGAAAAAAATGGCCTGAAAATGTTTTACTAGGTCTCTCTATACTTTTTTCTCTACTCTCCATACTCTGATTTTCTCAAAACCACATCTAACTCTAATGAGTCTTGAAAATACCTTTAATTTAGCTTTTCTTTCAGCCTCTAGAGCAATATCTCTTAAATGCTCAGTTTCCTTGTGTAACTGTTCATTTTCTTGCTGAAGTTTAAGCCTTTGTTCACTGACAAAGACACAGTTCTCTCTTTCCGACTCCAACACATTTTGAAGTTTCTTAATCATTTCATGGGAACATGATATTTCTTCTGAGGAACTGTTAAAAAAAAACAGAAACAAAAAAGAAGCTTTAAACTTAATAATCTATAGTAGAAATTGAGATGTCTGTCTACATTTTACAGCTTATGTGGTTTCAAAACATTATGTAATACCAGGAAAATACATTTAATTTACCAATCTTAACTAAGAATAGATAAATTGAACTCACTCATCTAGAAAATCAATATGAAACTGCTTTCAAATTTTTACTAACATGGAGAATCATTGTGGAAGGATATTTCAAAGGAACAAACTAATGGCAAAGTAAAAATGATGAAGTAGGGAGGTAACCAAAACTCCTCCATCAATCAGCTCCAGAGGAAAACACAATAGCTGACTATATTACTAAATTATAACAATAAATTCTATTTTCATATATGTCTTAGAAATAGTCTTTATAAATTCTAGTTCAGTTAGGGATGGTGGTGAAGTTTAAATTAAAAATGTTTAGAGTAAAATATACATTGTTATTAATCCTCTTCAAAATCCCTCCTTTGTTTTAAACAAACTTATTCCAGTTCCTGTCACTTTCTGAAACAGTTCTATAAAAGCAATTCTTTAGTGAATGTCTTTAGTTGTGCTGTTGTGGTGGCCTTGATATTCTGAATCAATTCAAATTGTTTACGTTTCTTGACTTTGGGAAAGATCCAGAAGTCTCATGGTGCCAGATCTCGTAAATAAGGTGGATGAGGACACACCATAATGTTTTTATAAGCCTGCCTTTCCACTGGATGGCACCATATTTTTGATTATACCTTGTAAAGACTCTCAGAAAGAGGACTTTCTGGACAGCTTCAGAAAATAGCAAGAATGAAGGGATAAGTGTATTCGAAGTAAGGGGGAGTATTTTGAGAGGGATTAATGGCTATATGTATTCAACTGTAATAATTCTTTTCTTTAAATTGGAACATTCACCATATATTTTGATCATACACTGTACAAACATGTTTCACATGGTTGTAGTTTTACCACCATGTATCATATCTTTAAGGTCTACTTAGAGAGTACAGCTTGTCCATATCTGCCAGTGCTTCAGGTGGACACAGAGACTTTCTCTGACATCTACCTCTGCCATTCTAGATTGCTGTTTTCCCAGCTCCTCCTATATTTTATAAATTTTAACTCCTACATTAAATTCTTTATTCTCATACAGCTGGCAGCTCTTTTTTCCTATCTAAACCTTGGCTGATAAAGTTTCTAATGAATGATGTACCTAGGCAATGGCAATTTACATCAAGATGCTATAACCAGAAATAATCACACATTATGGGCCTCCTAACAGAAGTCCACAATATCATCATCTATGAAATATTCTTACAAAAAAAAATAAAAGCAAGACTAGATCAAGCCTCTTGGTCTACTTACTAGTTTTTAGAAATTACATGGGTCAGAGAAACAAAGTAAATCACAGCATACATATGTGTGTAATAAAGGAAACTTTACAGTACAAAATAACTGCCTTTTCAATAAATTATTTGAAGACCAGAAAAAAAAAAGAATACTGAGACTAAATGAGACTTAAGAAACATCACTCCTAGTATTCCTAAAGTCAGAAGTGGACAGGAGAACTCACAGACACTCAAGAGAAACCCTTCGAAGTAAGTGACTGTAACAAAACATTTATGAAGTGTACCTTAAAGCGCATGTGAAAACTTACACTGCAAGAAACCATATGTACATGGAGAATATGGGAAAGCCTTCATTGCTTTCTCACATCTTACTGAACATGTAAGAACTTGTACTGGAGACAAGTACACTGCTTGTAGAGAATGTGTGAAAGCATTTAGCAATTCCCATTTCCTTATAAAAGGAAAAGAACTCCCCAAGAAGAGCCTGTAAATATACAGATGGCCTATCTTCACCCTTCACTGAGCACTTAAAATTTATCCTGGAGAGAAGCTTCCTGCATGTAAGGAACATGGGAAAGCTTTTCACTTAGTCCTCACACCTTATTCGATATATAAAAGTACATGCTGAGAAAAATTCTTATACATGTGAGGATTGCGAGAACATGTGAGAACATTTCAGATCATCCTCATACCTTACATAAGAATCTACCCTGGAGATAACCTATATGGAAGAAAAATGGAAAAGTAGTATGTAAGCTCTCACACGGAAAAGAAGCATTATGATGTAATGAATGTAGGAAAGGCTTTAGAAAGTTTGCATTACCTAATGTGTGCATCGGAGAAAAGCCCTACGAAGGTCAAGAATGCAGAAAAGACTTTATATGTTTAATGTATCTTAACAAATACGAATAAACTCATAGCAGAGGAAAGCCCTACTAGGTATACAAGGAACTTAGAAAAGCTACAGTTGGCACTCAAAACTTAATATTTACATACTCACATTGGCAAAAACTATGTATTCTATGAATTTAAGGACTGTAGAATAGACTTCAGCTATTACTCCCCTTGTAGCAAAATCATGGGAATCCAAACTGAAGTAAAACATTATTAATGTAAGGAAGTAGTATGACCTCAGATTATTGCTTTTCACTTTGGAAACAAGTAAGAATACATAAGGGAGAAAGGCTACATTAATATGAAGAATGTGGGAAAAACCTTTATTTTTTTCCTTATATTTTAAAATTCATGAATGTACTTACAGCAGAGTAATACCTTATAAATGTAGAAAATGTGGAAAAGTATTAATTGCCTTCCTATCCCTGAGGAAAAATGTGAATATACAACTATAAAGAACTCTTATGAATACAAGGAATGTGGGAAAGCCTTCAGTTTTCCCTGGATAGTTAAGAAACATATGCAAACTCACAGTGGAGAGAAACATTATGAATAAAGAAAATAGGAAGTTTTCTGTGCCTGTATCCTTCAGGAAATATGTTAAAATTCACCCTGGAGAAAACCTTTTTATGAATATAAGGAACAAAAAGAAGAGTTCACTGACTTCTCTTTTATAGCACACAGGAAAACTCATACTGCAGAGAGACCTTGTGAATTGAAACAAATGTGGGATACTTTTATTCAATCTTCTTCCCTCACAAGACACATGGGATATGGATATTGCAGAGAAATCCTATGATACATGGTATAAAAGTTTTCATGCATGACCCTTTGCTTACTACACATAAGAATAGTCATATTGGATTAAAGTGGTTTCTCCTGCTTGCTTTAGAAGTAATAATATAAGCACATTATCTGGGTAGATAACTGAAAATTACACATATATTTATGAAACAAATCTGCAGAATCTCCTTTTGGAAACATTTATTAATTAACTTAAGTATCAAGTATTATGCAGTTTAAAGAAACATTGAGGGAGGGAGAAAGGTAAAAAACCCTTTTATAATGGATCCATTCTATCATAAATTTATCATTTAAATAATTTAATAAATAAACATGATTGATCAATACAGAATATCTAATAACACAAAAATAATATGAAGTACATATGGTATAAAAGCAATGCTTAGAAATAAGCTAATATAACAGCTACATAATATGAATGAACATTATATTTAATTGCTAGAAATGGTAAATTTAAAATAAAATGGTATACTGTTAAATCTTCTTCCTGAAGAAATTAGTTTTCAGAAATAATCTAGCCAGGGATTTAGCTCAGTGGTTCCACTGCCTGCCTCGCAAGCGCAAGGTCCCGAGTTCGATCTCTGGTACCAAAAAAAAGAAATAATCTTAAAAAATTGGTCCTTTTAAAATAACATATGAGTCCAATAAATAATGGTAGAGAACCTGTCAGAAATCATGTGAATGGTAAAGAAGATACTATAGCAAAACCAAAAGAAAACTTACTTAATTTCAAGTTGTTTTATTCTATTTTCTGCTCTCTTAAGTTTTAGCTCAAGATCATCCTTTGAACGCTCAGCAACAAGACATCTTTGGTGCATTTCTTCCAGTTTTCTGTAATCGTTTTCATTCCCTCTGCCTTCACGGTAAGTCTGCAGAAGAGGCTTATATGTATATTACCATACAGAAGGAAATACTTGGTCTGAACAAAGTATACAGTTTAGAAACTGAAACCAATAATGAGAAATAAAAAAACCATGATCATGTGTTCATCTGCTCCCTCTGTAACATTACAACATATCAGTGATTAATTTTTTTTTTTTTGGTACCGGGGATCGAACTTGGATCCTTGCGCTTGTGCAGCAGGCAGCGAAACCACTGAGCTAAATCCCCGGGCCCTGTGATTAATTTTGGTTATTTCATGTTTACAAAATAAAATGCCAAAAAAATGTATAAAATGATTGAGATATAAAGAAATTTTTTATTTAAAAGGAACTATTCACGCCCATTGTAAATTATTCTAATAATATAGAAATGTAAAGCAGCTCAAAGTAAAAAAAAATCTGAATGTCAAGTTAGAGATAACCACTTAGAGAGTATCCTTTTTTGATGAGCATACTTCAAGACAATTATCTAATTTAAACAGAAAAACATATGCTGCGGGACAGTGAGTAGAATTATTTGAAAAGGACCCTAGAACCTCGCTCTGGGTCACCTGGACAATAACTTAGCTGGAATGGGAGATCCTTCTTTCACTAGCAGCAGCTGTACCTCAGATTAACTTCCCACAAGGTTGCATTTCCTCTCACAGAACAAGGGCTGAGACACTGCCTGGCCAAGTAACCTGTGGCTCCCCTGTTGACAAGCCCAAGTTGTCACTCCCGCTCTATAGAAAGGTAGAAGATAAGCACTTTACTATTCCACTTCGGGGATCCAGAACTACACTGCAGTCCCAGCAACACTATGACCTTGGTATGTTTGTCCATGGGACACTGAGAGAACAGGGAGCTGTGCCTTCTTTCTGTGCGCTGCCTTTCGCTTTAAAGGTTTTACATTTCCCCAGTAAAGCCTATTCCTTAACCTATGCCATGTAACATTAAAAATTCATCCCAAACCCTGATGGGTATAGCAGCTGGCAATCTAAACAGGACCTATTTGAGAGAAACTAACAAGGATCTGCCTTGCAGGGAAGTGGTAGCCAATAAGGTCCTGCTTTGAACACATACATTTTTTTTTCCTGTTAAGTGGAATTGTATACTATGTTCTGCTTTGTAAATTACTGTTTTACTATGCAATGTTGGCATGATTTTTGATGACATGGATATTTCACACGATTTTTAGGTTATGTACCTCATCTTTGAAAATCAAATTCTGATTCTATTTTTTTTTTTTTTACACTGGGAAAGTTACTTAACCTTGCTATGAAAGTTCCTAATACAGCATCTAAAAGACAGTATGGTTCCGCCACCTGCCTCCCAAGCACAAGGACCTGAGTTCAATCCCCAGTACCCCCCCCAAAAAAACAAAAAAACACAGTATGTATGTGCCCAAATTTGATCTTCCTTTCTTTTCCCAAAGTACTTTAAAAGACTGGTATATTTATTGCTAAAAAAAATATGCAGGGCCAGAAAGAAATTATAAAGTACTGTATAGATTTCTCCCAATAGTCTTTTCAAATGTAATTGGGGTAAATATTTTTCCTAATTATTGTACTTTTAAAAGGTAACTATCAGAGCAATGCTATAATTTTCTCTTTATACTGACTGTTTAAATTTACAAATGACCTCTTAACCCTAGTAAGAGTTGGCAACCCTAGTAAGACAGACAAAATTAAATTTATTATTGGGATAAAGTTTAAGCAAGAAATATAGCTACTTCATAAAATTTATATCTTTAAGTACAAAGTTCAAAGAATATGGCCAGATTTAGAAAGAAATGTACAAAGGCAATAGTATTTAAATTCAGACTGACTATATTCCAAGAAAATAAAAATCACTCACCAGGAGAATACTTATAAATATAAGGGTTGCTAGTAGACAGTGTGATGAAAGCAGATAGTAATGTTGAATATTTGTAGTTGGGTTTTAGGTAGTTATATTTCCTTTTTCTTTTTACCTTTTCTAGTTCTTTCTCCACAGCTTTTTTTTCCCTAATGCATCGTTCGATTTGAGTTTGTTTTTCATCACACTCCTGTAATTAAAAGTCAGTATATTTGGTAAAATCTTAAGGAAAATAAGTAAAAATGGAGAAGCAAAATGATTCAAACAGCAATATCAATGTTATTTTAACAAAGTAATCACTAAAAACAAACCAAAACCAAACAAAGCAAGACTCTATCTTCAAAGAGCTATTCCAGGGTTTCAGAAATTGCTTCCATTTATAGGGTCCCAAGGGGCTCTAACTAAACAGACCAGGTAGGACACACAGGTTGGGTGAGTCAGGAAGAAAAAGTAAACAGAGCCACCGTCTCATGTTACAGCTTTGCTTTTTATATACTCATCAATTTTTTAAAAAAAAGGCAGTGTAGAACTGGATAGTGGCAGAATATCCTGAGGGATAACCTATGGCTTACTAAGTGCACAGGTATATAAATTCTAAAAGAGTTTTTGTTTCTGTTGTTTGATACTATTTATTGTTAATTTATCATCCATATGCTAATTGTTTTATATATCTTAATGTCTCTTCATACAATTTTTAATAGGAAATTACAAGTATAAAGAATTTCTCACTATCCAATGATTTCAACATTTCAAAATCTATAAAAGGAATCTCCTCTAAATATTCCTGGCACTATAAATTTGACATTCCTAACACTCACTTGTCTTCTTTGTAAAAATGACTCAAATATCCAGATTTCTTAATTTCTGATAGCACCACTGTTTTGCTCAAAACAAAAAGATATATATATATTTTTTTCTTTTGGTACCGGTGATCGAACTCAGGACCTTGCGCTTGCGAGGCAGGCGCCGGAACCACTGAACTACATCCCCAGCCCTTGTCTTTTGATTATATTTCTCATTCTATGTTTGTAACTCCTCCTAATAGAGCTTGTAATATATAGTATATATTGATAACACAGTTGGATCACACTTGTGGGTCTGACAAATGGCATGGAAAGAAAGGTATGTCATAAGTATGCTACACTGAATCTACCATTTTACATGGACAAATGATGATGGTTGAAAGAATGGTTTACATGGGGGAGCAAAGATGAAACAAGAAAAGATGAAATCTTTAGAGAATTATCATCATACTAATTCTACTAAAAATGCAGTATAATAATGAAGCAAACATTAAAAATTATTATGAAGCTTTTTAGAGATATAGATATTTGCTAATCAACATTCATATACCTAGCTGTGGGAGAAATATGACAAAATGTGATAATAGAATTTTTTTTAGGTCTCAAGAAATACTAAGAGCCAATGGCTTATAGACCATGATCTGTGGTTCTTATATAATTGAAGCAGAAATCAACAATAAAAAGACAGTCTAAATCTCTGTGTAGTACTTAGAAATGAAAAAATAGACTTTCAAAAGATTCATAGATCTAAGAAAAGATCCTGGCACAAGTTTTATTTTACTTCTCTGTATTTGGACATTTCATAATTAATATTCTTCCCCATTTGCTGTAGATTAATAGTAATCTGCTACATGGCAGGAAAAACCTTGAGATTCTTAAGAGAAACTACATCTTGGAGGAAAAATTAAAAACTATTAGGTGTTTTAGCTAAAACTTGGAAACAGCCCAATTGTCCATCAACTGGAGACTGGATAAAGATGTGGTTTTTTCATAAAATGGAGTACTACTCAGCCATAAAGAATGAGAAACTGGAGACATTTGTAGCTAAGTGGATGCACATTGAGGCTATACTCTTAAGTGAAATAAATAGAACACACATGTGTAAATACCGAATAGTTTCTCTGGTGTGAAAAATTAAAAGTGTAAATAAGAATCAAAATGTGTAACTGATATCGTGAAATAGGAAGAAAATGTCTAAAGGAGTAGGGGAAGTGGGAGGGGTAGGGGAAAGGAATGAAGGGAAAAGAAAAAATATGAGAAAAGGAAAAACATGGAAACAAAGTCTTTGTAAATAGGGAAGGATGGAGGGGTTGAAGGGAGGGCAGGGGAATGGGGAAAAAATAAGAACCAAAATACATCATGTACAGGTACAAGATCCCAATGATGAATGTAACTGTATTTTATACCTAAAATGTACCAATAAACTAAATGGAAAGGAAACCAAAACAAAAAAACCTGTTAGGTGTGTGTTGGTCTCCAAAGAAAGACAGATAATTTGGAATACACTGCCTCTGGCCTTATCTTAATCTATTAAAAATTCTGCACACTAACCTAAAATACGAGATTTTCTTCCCCCTTTCTGCAAGCATAGCTTAATTTTGGATTAGCCAAAGTATGTTTAACTTCCTCTTAGACTTAGATGTCACGATTGCTATTTAATGATAGAAAACAACAGATATCATTATTAAGCTTGTATAGGTCAGATTTTCTGAGAAAACTTGCTTTTCAAAGTAAACAAAAGAAAATGTCTCCCTTCAAATGTTTTAATATATTGAACATTTATCATTAGATAGTACAATTTTCCCCAAAGAATCAATATTTCATCAGATGTTTCATATCTTTAGAAAAATCACTTAGCTATGAAATAAAATTGTTTTTACTATGAATTATAAGATACACTTTTAAAAATAAACTGAAATTGTCAAAATGACTATAAGTTGAGTGTAATACAGCTTTGGTTGTTACACACCTAACAACAATTTTTTTTTTAAATTAAATTAAATTTTTTTTTTGGTACCGGGGATCGAACTCTGGTCCTTGCGCTTGCAAGGCAGTCACCAGAACCACTGAGCTAAATCCCGGGCCCCACAACAATTATTTTTTAAAAAGTCCTAGCAGGGTATAGCCAGTTCTCCTTCCTTTGGGAAAGGAGAACAAATGTTCACACCCTTGCAGAGTTTACAGCCCGTTAAATGATCTTAGTCTGGGGTAAAGACACTATTATTTCTATTGTTTCACAAAGATGTGAGTCTTTTGATAATTATTTCATGAAAGAGAACAGATAAAATAACAGGGTGATAGAAAAAGAAGCAAAACTGCATAACAACAAAGAATTAAACATGACTAATTAGCCATACTGCATCCCATTAATTTTACACAATTCCTACATCATTAAAACAAATGACATTAAACAAACAAATAAAAACTAACACTGTTCTCAGTTCTATTATATTCAGGACCAATACACAATGATTAAGTCTTATAATGTACACTACAGGGTTTATAAAATGTGGAAAAGATGTGATCCCTTTTTCAGAAGTATGTAAATATCATTTAGTAGATAAATATTTATTTAAAAATGTACTATGCAAAACACTGTATTAGGCACTGGGGAAACTGAAGGAAGAGATAAGATTCCTCTATTGTGTAATCTAATTGAAGAGATAAGATTTTCATGGAGTGAAAAAGCAAATGTACATGAGTGGTTGTGCACTCAACAAATACTATCACATAATATATATTATGTGATAAAATTTATTGCTGAATTTTGTCACTGATATGAGAAACGACACAAGGATTCAGAACCGATGAGTTCTTGAAGTTGTAAATATCTTTCCAGTTCTTAGAAATTCTTGTATTTCTATTATCATGTAAGTAAAGTTATCAAATTTCATTTCATTAGATCTTCAAGATAAATTTACGTTCCTAATACAATCTCTAGTCACACAAGTACTCACGTCCTCTACCATTTTGCCTACTTATCCTTCAGTATGAATTGTTTTGGGGAAATTTTCATGTCTTTCTTCCTGCTTACTGTCATACATTAACCCCCTCCATCTGAATCCACAAGGTGGCTCCCCCCCCCGTCTAAACCCAGAGTGTGGTAGGAGCTACAGCTGGGTGTCTTAATGGCATTCTACGCGTTCTCTGTTAAAGAGAAGTAATTACATAAAATGTCATGGATGCTATCTTTCCTGGTAGAACATATAGCACTAGACTGTAAAAAAACATGTCTATCTGTGTTTTCATGCTTTTCCTAGCACCTAGCATAGGTCCTAACTTAATAAGTATATTTTGAATAAACAAATGCCCAATAGCATATATCTCGTCCTTTAAAATAAGCAATATGTAAAATATTCATATAGTCTCTTCTTTTTCTTTCTTTTTTGTGGTGCTTGTGATTGAACCCAGAGCCTTGTGCATACTAGGTAGGTACTTTACCACTAAGCTACATCCCCAGGCTTCAACATAGGCTTCTAACATACCATTTGAAGAGCTGAAAGTTCTTCTGTTAGTTGAAAAATCTGTACTTGATGTTGCTTTTTGGTGTTTTCAATCTGTAAAAGAAGACAATAGAAATTATTTAGGCAATGCATAATGACTAATAACTGATAAAAATTTAGTGTAAGTTTATAAAACATTAAAACTTAGAATAATAATCACATAATAATTTTATATAATAGTTTAAATAAAGTTGTAACTTTTAGGTCATAAAAGATAAATAAGCACACAAGGTGTCCAATAACCAAGAATTTGTCATGAGATTAGAAAGAGAGAGAAAAGGATGATACTTCTAATATAATGTGTTTTTCTACCAATATTTTATCATTATTAGAAATAAAATTTTAATTATTCCTTTAAAACAATAATTAAAATAATTAGCTGTTAGTATAAAACACATTTTATGAAAATAAGTGTATTCTCCAAAACTAAAGATTTTTGGCATTATTTTATATTTTTGTAAATCTCCTTAATGTCTGGCTGAAAAGAAAGCTAGATTCTCATATCTGCTTCTGTATTCAACTTGTTGTGTTTCTGTATATTTCGCAATTTTTAGTTCCAATGTTTTTTTTTTTTTTCCTGTGCCGGGAATTGAACTCAGGACCTCGTGCTTGCCAGGCAGCACAGCACCACTGAGCTCAATCCCCAGCCCAATTATGCAACTTTTGGAAAACAACACTGCACACTCACGAGAGAGTGAGAGTGAAAAAAAGCAAAGTATTACATAATTAGGAAAGTAGGTGTGATCTTGAAGAATCCCTGAACAACTCTTTGAAAACTGTTGCCACAGAGCCAAGCAGGAGAAAAGCGGAGGAAGGGAGGATATAGCTCAGTGTTAGAGCACTTGCCTAGCATGAGCAAGGACCTGGGTTCCATCCCTCATGCTGGAGGGGGACAGGAAAGCAAATTCACACATGGAAAATGTAAGTAATAACTTTAAAGGCACCTTTATTTTACAAATACAAAGTCACTGTTGCAATGAACATCACATCCTAGGATTAAGTAAATTACATTTTAGGTCATCTTTATGTGAATTAACATTTAACTATTTTCAGAACCAGTACAATTTGTGTGCAGAATATTTTGAAGAATGGTCACATCACAGGATGGCTCCTAAGACAGTAATTTTTCCCCAATTGCTGGTCATGTTTTTAAAAAGGATTATAAAGAGTACTGATGCTAATGGTACATCATCAGTAAACTTCTATAATCTAAAAAATCTTAGAAATTATAGTATCTTTTAAAATTATAAAATAAATTATTTAAAAACATAAATTTTCTGTGGAACATTTACGACACTATACATAGTTTATTTGGTTAATTAATATGAGTTATCTTTTTGAAGGCCTATCAAACATTATATATAGTTCTATTTCAGCCCTATTTAAGGTTATATAATTTGATGTTGAATTTTCCTACAAGTTAAAGATTAAGATATTAAGGATCAATCTCTTCTGTCAGTGATAACACAGCTTAGTATATATTGAGCATTATGTGTTAAGTACTGTTCAGAATGCCTTATGTTATGTTATTACGTCACTCACTCTTACAAAGAGCCCATGAGGTAGTTATCATCTCCACTACAGAGGAGCAAGCCTGAGTGTTATACTTTGGATCTAGAATGTCCTCTACAACCCTATATGTGAAAGGCTTGTTTCCCAGCAAGGTATTATTAGGAGGTGGTAGAATCTTTAAGAAGTGGGGTCTAGTGGGAGATCTTCAGGTTATTGGCTGCAGGGCCTTGAAGGGGAGAGTGGAATCCCAGCCACTTCCTCTTCCTCTCTTTCACTTCCTAGCCATGAGCTAAGTGGTCCTACCCCAACATATGCTTCTGCCCTGATGTGCTGCCTCACTGTAGGCCTAAAAGCAATGGGGCCACCCAATCATGTACTGAAAACTGAAACCATATCCAGAATAAACTTTCTCTCTTTATAAACTGATTATCTCAGGCATTTGTTATAGCAATTTGTTACAGCAATGGAATACTGAGGTAAGAGAATTTAAAACATAAATATTCCCGTAATATAAAAGTTTTGATTTTTATAAACATAGTCATGCCTGTCACAAAATTTGTAAAATGTGTTCATTTCAGTGTTTAAAACTGATAGAGCTAAGTTGAGGGTTTATGACAACAGTAAAACGCATATTTTGAAATATTTTATATTAATGATGGCAAATTCAGCTGAATTAAACTATTGATACTTTTTGAAAGGTGAACTCTTGAAGCTGATAGTATATCATCTGTGAACCATACTCCGTAGGAAATTTTCTAGAGTTAGTATCTGATGAAAAAATATAAACCCTTGTTACATGGAACAAATACATACGACTATGAGGTGGTTCGTTGTGGTTGAGGTTCTCAAGTCTATCCACAGACTAATATTCCTCTCTCATCCGAACCTCATTTTATTCATGTAAACATTTCCTTCTATAATTTTTATCGGTAAGGATGTTTACCAACTAAACTGTAAGGTACACTAACAAGAAAGAGAAATAGGAAAGGCCAACGAGGGTGCTAGTCATGACTCAAACTCAAAAGTAAACAATGTTTTATTTTTTTCAAAAATTGTATTTATTTGAGAACTGAGATAAAAGTATTTTTGTACTAAAAACAGAAGCATTGTTGTATTTTATAGCCAGAAAAGAAATAGGTGAAAAATTTTTCATAGTGTATAAATAATACATATATATATATTTTGTTGCTTTATAAAATAATAATTACTCTTTGAAATTTCACACACTGCAGAAATATAAAATATAAAGGTTTCTCATTATTCTAGTTAGTTATTAACCAGAATATTATAACATGATTCATGTTAATGATTTAATGTAGTCATAAATATGTACACAACTATTTTAATTTAAAAGTATTTAGATATTATTTAGTCTTTAGTTGAAACTTAAAATTTGAATTTTAAAATACTTAAAAACCCCTTACTTCTTTCCTGGTTCTAATGGCAGAATCTTGTATGAGCTGAGAAAATACTTGTTTCATTTTCTCTTTATCTTCTTCTCTTTGCTTCTTCTCAAGCAGAGCCTTCAGAAAATAATCATTTCATGTTATAGATCACATCATTATTAGTAAAGATAACACATCAAAAAAGCTAGCCACTTTTTTAAGAGTTATCACCCCAAATTTCTGGGATCTCTCTACCTGAACTTGCCTCTGTCATGAAAGATACTTACTTTTCTTAACCACACCTACCGCTGTCCTGATTCCTTTCCCCTCGTTCTGGAGCTTGAACCCAGGGCCTCCGGCATATTAGGCAAGCACTCCACCCCTGAGCTACACCCTTGGCCCAGAATTTTGAAGTCAGTGTTGCTCAGCCAGGCTCAAACGCATGCCCCTCTTGCCTCAGCCCCCGGAATAGCTAGGATTATAGATGAGCACCAATGCAGAGTGCCCAGATAAAAATTTTTTTTCTTTTGCATTTATTTCAGCCAGCATTGCCATCAATCTAATCACTACAGATTTTAGAACTATTTTAGTATTTTTATTATATTTTAATATATTATATTTTAATTTTTAACTACTTTTTCTTCTCTTTCAAGCCCCTATACAAAGTAAGTCATCATGTCTAGGTCTGATATTCTTGGAAAAGTCTCTTGTGTTTCATTTTTATAAATACACTATTTGATACCATTCAAATTATGTTCCTCTTTACTTCACACCTTGATCATTGAAGATAGCATGGATTTTGTCTCTTTGATGTGTTTTTAACAATTGACTACTCAAGACATAGTTCTTGGTTTTCTTCTCTACCTATCTATATCCATCTCTGGGTGATTTAACCAAATATTCTGATTTTTAAATATCACTTCAATGCTGACAATTTCCAAATTTACATCTCTAATAAAAACATTTCAGTTAGGAACTCCTGTAATTAGGCCAGACTGAATCTTTTTTTTCTGTACACAGTACGGGGCCCTGTGTGTTGACCTGAGCATCTCCCAACCACCAATCACATTCTCATCTCTGGGTTTTAAAATTATTTTGAGGAATATCATGGTGGTGCAGAGGAAGCAGCACTCAGAGAGCTCTGAGATACTTACCAAGGTCAGTGTGCAACTACATGAGATGGGAGAGGCACCAAGTACTGAAATACAACTTGAATAGGATAGTAAAGAGTTGAAATGCAGAAAAAAGGAAAAGCAAGGGTAAGAAGTGAAGCCCCTTCTCAACCTGGGTGCTGCTCCCAGCACAGGTCAAGGTGCAGGGCCAGTGTCATTCTGTAAATTGCACCAAACTTTTAGGGGAAGAATCTGGGGATGGGTGGGGCAGTGGCTGTAGCTGGGCACTCAACTCACATGCCACTACCTGCAGAGCTGGCCCAGCCATGTAGTTCTCCCTCTGGGACATGATGCAGAGTATGTGATAATAACAGGAAAGTGCTTCCCCATCCTTGGGCTCTGTTCTCAGGGCAAGTCTAGAGACCAAGCCATTCTGAGGACTGAGTTAGCGCTGTAAGAGATGAAAGACAGACTGGACAGTCTTGGCTTGGGTTTCTTCTTGGATAGAAGAAACAAATGCCACAGAAAAACTCAGAGATCTGGGGCCACTGGGGCACACAGGCACAGGAGGTGAAGAGAAACAGCCTTGCTGAAAAAAGCTCATTCCCAACCCTGAATGCCACTGAAATCACAGGGTCTAAGCAAGCTAAGGAATTTCCAGGACAAGGTGGAACATCCTACAAGGTTGTGGCTGGCTGAGAACCCTGGGCTGAGACTCACTGGAGGGGGCAGAGTAAATAAAGGTCTGGCCACTGACCCTGAGAATGCTAGATGACTCCAAACACGGTGTGCTGAAGATGGTGGCAGCAAAAAAACTGTGCAGGGATACTCATCATAATCAATAAAACAGGACAGTTGCCACCCTCCCTCCTTTCCTTTTATATTTTGCCTTGTTACCTCTTTATGAGTGATTTGTTTTGTATAACAAAAGGCCAGTCTTTTTATACATGTATGTATGGGTCCATCTGTGAATTACTGGTTTTCTGTTTTAACTCCACAGCATCCTACCTTGTTTTGTAATATATTCCCATACCAAAAGTTGCTCATTAGGAATATCTAAGTTTGTTTGTTTGATCAACAGCTGGATACAGGCCCCTTTTCTTTTCTCTCACCTCTCATTTATATTCCCCTCCTTATTTTCATTACTTCTTCCTATATACCTGCTTCAGTCTTTCCACTCTCCCTTTCTCTTACCACCCCCTCTTTGGTATTATTATTTTTTATTCTCTATTTTCCCCCTGCTATCTGTTCCTCTTATTTACCTATTTACTATTTAAAACACTTTTTTTTTTTCGCTGGACCAAGGATTGAACATAGGACCTTGCACATGCCTGGCAGGCGTGGTACCACTGAGCTACATCCCTGGCCTTAAAACAATTCGAATATCATCAATGCCGAATTTGGTTTAGGCAAGTATGCTATATTACTTGGTGGGTCTTGTACTAGATTAGTGTAATACTACAGATCTTTCTCATCAAGTTCTTAGGTATGAAATAGTCTATGGTATCAACTGTTGATATTATTGGGACTATTCTGTCTTCTCAAAGCACCACTAGGGGATAAGGCTAGCATTCAGTGCAGACTGAGTAGAAACTCTCACATAGATAGACAGCCACACAAACTATATTTAAAGAGAAAGCCTCTTACAAAAAAGAACCTCATACAACCGTGAAAGAGACATTTTATCCAACTGTCCTACAAACTTCAGTATATAAGCTCAAATAAAATTAGAAAACAAAATGCCTCCAAAAATACAGAACTCTCCAAATTTGGTCCCATAAATACTGAAGTGAATGAAATTTCAAGGAATTAAAAAACTGACAGTTAAAATGATTGATGAGATCAAAGAAGAGATGAATAAGCAGCTGAAAGAATCAATTACTAGAATGATCAATGAGATCCATGAAGATACAAATAAACAGGTGACTGAATTAAAGAAGAAAGGATATAAAAGACCACTTCAGAAAAGAGAAGTTCTGCAAAAAAACCAAGCAGAAATCCAGGAAATGGGCAAGACATGCATGCACCTGCCTGTTCCCGGATCCCTTGAGATGTGTCATGTCCCTGCGACTGGGAGGGCATCCCTCAGATCCAGATCCCTGCAGCAGAGGCACCTGGGGTCACAGAGCCACTGCTATGAGCTTGAGAAGATGGCACAGTGGTGAACATCAGAGAGAGGGTCTCTCCAAGGCTTGTTGTTGAAAACTGAAGCCCACTGGGAGAGCGAAGACAAGAGTGGAGTGCAGCAGTTGGTGAGTTGCTGGGACCAGCACCTCCTAATGAACCTGGACCTGTAATGGGGGAAGGGCGGCTCAAACCTGCAGTAGAATCTTGCAGAGTTCTAACCTGCAGGAGGTCAGCAAGCTCAATTCCAGCTCAGAAACCAGCCTGAATCTCACTGGACTATGGTAGGTTTGCTGAGATTGATCGACTCAGCTCTGCACGCTGTTGCCCACATTGTATGCCAGCAACAGCAGAGTCACACCTTGAAGGGAAGCTTTTTTTTTCCTTTCTTATTTTCCTTTTTATTCTTTCTTCTCTTGTCTTCTTCTTCATTTCTCCACTCTCTTGTTCCTGTTTGTTTCTTAATTGTTCTTACTGTTAAAAGGGTGTGAATACAGTTTCTAGTTTTCCAGTTGCTATTAGTTTGTTCTGTTCTTGTTTCTGTGCTTCCCTTCTCTCTTTTCCTCTCATCGTCACCAGTTTCCCAAAGTTTGTCAGATCCTCCTGTGTCCTCTAGCCCTACTTCTAACCTCTCCTTCCATCTCTCTATCCTCCTCAACTCCTTCTAAGTCTTCTTACGGGAGGGTAAAGCTGATACAGTGAAGGGCTTGCTAACTGTAAACATATTTCTAGTTGGTCCTCGATTTTGATACATAACCACAAGTCTAGTTTATACAGGTAAAGGTGTCAGAATAATAATCCCCAAATTTGTCATTTTCTAAGCTGTGTTTGATGCTATTGTTGCTGATTGTATTACTTTGGCCAAGGTGATGTGATTGTTCTAGTCAACTGTCTTTACTGGTATACCAAGACTGAGCTCATTTAAAGGCCATTCAGAGTCAAAACCCAAAGGCCTACTATACCAGGAAGACAATCCAAGAAGTAGCCATTCTCTAAGGGCTCTAAATACTAGCAATAAAGACACATACAATAAGCAATTTACAAGCAACAAATTGAACCAAAAACTTCAACAATAATAAAAAAATAGAAATTAGAAGACACCTAAACAAGATGCAGATCTAGACTTCTAGATCACTAAAGGGAAATCCAGGGGGTAAGATGGAACAACCCAAAACTCAACCACCTGGACTCCCTGAACTGGCAACGTAAGAGGAGGTAGAAAAAATGAAATCAGAAATAATTTCTCA
>NW_004624777.1:9820107-9834071 GCF_000247695.1 Heterocephalus glaber
TAAGATACTGGCAAATAGAATGTAGAAGATCATCAAGAAGATCATACACCCTGACCAAGTGGGATTCATCCCAGGGATGCAGGGATGGTCCAACACACGCAAATCAACCAATGTAATACACTATATCAATAGAGCCAAGGACAAAAACCATATCATTATCTCCATAGATGCAGAAAAAGCATCTGATAAAATCCAACATGCATTTATGATTAAAAACCCTACAAAAAATTGGAATAGATGGTCTCTACCTCAAACTGATAGAAGTCATCTATGAAAAACCAACAGCCAATATCATACTAAATGGTCAAAAACTGAAATCCTTCACACTAAAATCAGGAAGAAGACAAGGATGTCCACTATCACTATCTTATTCAATATAGTTTTGGAAATACTAGCCACAGCAATTAAAGAAATAAAAGGAATAAAAATAAAATATGGAGACATTAAATTGCCATTATTTGCAGATGACATAATACCTATATAGAAGACCCCAAGAACTCCACCAAAAGTCTTCTACACTTAGTAACCAAATTCCGTAGAGTAGCTGGATACAAGGTCAACACACAAAAATCAATAGCCTTCCTGTACAAGAACAACAGACTCACTGAGAGGGGAACTGGAAAAACAACTTCTTTCACAATAGCATCCAAAAAAAATGAAATACTGAGGAATCAATCTAACAAAAGAAATGAAAGACCTCTACTTTGACAACTATAGAGCTTGGAAAAAAGAGACTGAAGTGGATATCAGAAAATTTTGGAAAGACATCCCTTGCTCTTGGGTATGAAGAACCAATATAATGAAAATGGCCATACTTCCAAAACTGCTACATAGATTCAATGCAATCTCAAATGAAATTCCAACAGTATATTTCACAGAACTAGAGAAAGCAATTCAAAAATTCATTTGGAACAAGAAGAGATCTAGAATACCAAAGGCAATTCTAGGCAACAAAGACAAGGCAGGGTGTATCACAAGCCCCAGCTCAAAACTATACTACAAAGCTACTATGATAAAATCAGCATGGTGCTGGCCACAAAATAGACCTGAGGATCAATGGTACAGATTAAAAGTTGGAGAAATAACTCCAGACACACTCAGTCACCTCATCTTTGACAAAGGAGCTAAACACCCTCACTAGAGGAAAGACAGCCTCTTTAATAAATGGTGCTGAAAAAATTGGGTTTCAACTTACCAAAGGTTATAACTAGATCTGTGTCTTTCACCACGCACTAAATTAAAATTGAAATGGATCAAAGATCTAAATATTAAAACAGAAACACTAAACTGGCTGGAAGAGAGGTTAAGTAGAACTCTTGAAGACATTGGCATAGGAAAAAATTTTATGAACACAACCTCAGACCTGAGTTGCCCGTGAACTACCACAAATAATCAACAAGTAGGATCTCTTCTTATTAAAAAGCTTCTGTACAGCAAGAGAAACCACCAACAGTGTGAAGAGACAATGCACAGTGAGGGAAAAAATTTTTACCACCTGTTTTTCAGACAAAGGTGTACTATCTAGAATATAAAGAAAACTTAAAAAAACAAAACCCCCAAATTTAAAGACCCAATCCAAAAATGAGCATCTGAAATGAACAGACATTTATCAGACAAAGAAGTAGAAATAGCAAATAAACATATGAAAAAATGTTCAACATCGCTGGTCATTCAAGAGATGCAAATGAAAATGCTGAGATTCCACCTCACCCCAGAAAGAATGGCTGCTATCAAGAAATCAACCAATAACAAATGCTGGCTGCACTGTGGGGAAAAAAGGAATCCTTTTCCCCTATTGGTGGGAGTGGAGACTAGTGCAACCACTGTGGAAATCACTATGGAGATACCTTAAAAAACTAGGGTTAGAGCTCCCATTTGACCCAGCTATTCCCCTGCTGGTTATCTTCCCCAAAGAATTAAAAGTATCATACCGCAGCAGCACAGTTTGTAACAGCTAGATGGTGGAAACAGCTCAAGTGCTCATCAACTGGTAACTGGATAAAGAAGATACGTTTAAAAATAATAATAAAATGGAGTACTACTCAGCCATAAAGAATGAGAAACTAGAGACATTTATAGCTAAATGGATGCACATTAAGCCCATACTCTTAAGTGAAATAAACAGGACACACATGTGTAAATACTAAATAGTTTTTCTGATGAAAGAAACTGAAAGTGTAAATGAGGACCAAAATGTATAATAGATAATGTGAAATTGGAAGAAAAGGCCCAAAGGGGAAGGGGAAGGGGAAGTGGGGGGGTAGGGGAAAAGAAAAAATACGATCAAATGAAAAAACGGAAACAAAGTCTTTGTCAATAAGGAGGAGTGGAGGGGTTGAAGGAAGGGTAGGGGGATGGGGAAAATCTCAGAACCAAGATACATCATGTACAGGTATAAATTCCCAATGATGAATGTCATCATATTGTAGACCTAAAATGTACCAATAAACTTAATGAGAAAAAAAAAGGAAAAGAAATCCAGGACATGAAACCTCAGTAAGTCATATTTTTGAAAATGCAACTTAATATCGAGGCAGTAGACTTGATCAGACAGAAGCAACAATCACGAATTGAAGACATGGAAGTACTAAAACATTCAGACAGGATCAAAGTAAAAAAAAAAAAAATAATAATAAATTGAGGCCGGGGATTTAGCTCAGTAGCACCACGCCTGCCTTGCAAGCACAAGGTCCTGAGCTTGATCCCCTGTACCTAAAAAAAAAAAGCAACATTAAAGAGATGTGGAGGAGTTGCTAGATAAATTTAAAAGAAATAACTTAAAGCTCATTAGCTTAAAAGAAAGCACTGAAAAACAGAATAATGGCTTAAAAAGTCTAGTCACTGAAATTATAGCAGAAAATTTCCCAAAACTGAAGATTAAGCTGGATACCCAGGTATAGAAGGTACTGGGAACCCCAAATAGACACCTTGAGAAAAGAACCTCCCCGTGATGCTATTATAGGTGAAATGCCAAAAATTAAAAACAAGGAAAAAATATTAAAAACTGTTAAAAAAACCCCGAAATCATTTATAAGGGTAAGCCCATCAAAATAACAGTAGATTTCCCAACAGAAACTTGAGAGGCCAGGAAGACATAGAATAAATTTTTTTAAGTTTTGAAAGGAAATAACTGCCAACACAGATTACTATATCCTACAAAGCTATGTTTCAAAATCAAAGGAGAAACAAAGAGGTACTATGATAAATACAAACTAGAGAAACTCAAAACCATCAAGCCATCACTGCAGATAATACTTATGTAAATCCTAAACACGGATGAAGAAGAGAACAATTCTGAGACAGATGGGAAGAATAAAACTAACTGGCAGAGAAGACAAATGAATAAACAAAGGAATCAAACACCAGAAAAACAACAAAATGTCATGAACTAGTATTTATCGTTGAATAATAATAATGTAAACGGTCTTAATTCTCCAATTAAAAGACCCAGATTCGAAGATTGGATCAAAAAAGACCCATTCTTGAAAGGGGGGAAAGGGGAAGGGGAAGGAGTACAGGAAGGAAAAGGGTACAAGAAAGGAAAGAAGGGAATGGAATTAAAATGAGAAAATGAAAAAATGGAAACAAAGTCTTTGTAAATAGGGAGGGATGGAGGGGTTAAAGGGAGGGCAGGGGAATGGGGAAAAAAATAAGAATGAAGATAGATTATGTAAAGGTACAAATTTCCAATGATGAATGACATTATATTGTATACCTAAAATGTATCAATAAAATTAATTTTAAAAAAAGACCCATTCCTAAGTTGTCTAAAAGAAACACACCTCATTGCAAAGACATGCATAGACTGAAAGTGACAGGAGGGAAAATGATGCTCCAAGCAGCTGAAACTTGAAGGAGTAGCTTTACTCATATCTGACAAGGTACACTTCAGACCAAAACTGGTCAAAAGAGATAAAGCCACTACATATTGGTGAAAGGATGAATTCACCAAAAAAGAAATATCATAAATATATATGAACAAAACATTAGTGCACCCAGTTTCAGAAAAAATGGCAGACAGCCCCCAGTGAAATCATAATGGGAGAATTCAACACCCCACTATTACAAATAGATAAGATAACTAGACAAAAGAGCAACTAAGAAACATCAGAATTAAACTACACTATGAACCAAATGGACTTAACCAATATCTATAGTGTTTCACCCAACATCAGCAAGCTTCACTTTCTTTTTTGCAACCCATGGAACCTTCTCCAAAACAGACCATATTTTAGTCCACAGAGCAAGTCTCAATAAATACAAAAAACTGAAATAATCTCATATATCCTATCAGATCACAATGTAATGAAACTAGAAAATAATAGCAAAATGGGAAGGGAATCCAAGATATGGAGGGAGGTAGGTGGGACAAGAAGGGAAATAAAAAGAATTCAGATGTGTTATGTACATGTACCAACTCCCCATAATTACTGTAATCATTATATACTGTAAACATGTACTAATTAAAATTGAAAAAGAAATTAAAAAACAAGAAAAAACACAGAAACTACAAAACACATGGAGGTTGAATCATATACTCCTAACTGATCAACAGGTCACTGAAGAAACCAGGAGAGAAATTAAAAAATTCCTAGAATTAAATGATAGTGGAAACACTACATAACAGAATAGGTGGGGCACAATAAAAGCAGATAAAAGAGGGAAATTCATGGCTGCTTTTATTAGAAACACAGAGCAAGCCCAAACAAATAACCTAATGCTGTATCTTAAGGTTCTAGGAGAGGAAGATCAAACCCAAAACCAGCAGAAGAAAAGAAATAATAAAGATCAGAGTGGAAATTAATAAAATTGAAACTCAAAATACAACAAAAAAAGCTCAATGCATCGAAGAGTTGGTTCTTTGAAAAGATAAAAAAGATTGATAAATCCTCAGTCAAATTTACCGAAAGAAAAAGGCCCAAATTAATAAAATTAGAAATGAAAAAGCCAAAATTATAATAGATATCACTGAAACCCAGAGGATCATCAGAAACTATTTTCAAAATGTATGTCAACAAATTGGAGAATCTGAAAAAGTGGATAATCTGCTAGACATACACCTAAGTTTCTCCAAGATCATACACAAATTCCAAACAGATCAAGAACAAGTGATAATGCTGCAATAGTAATCAAAACTCTATCAACTATAAAAAGTTTGGGACCAGATGGGTTTATAACTAAATTCTACCACACTTTTGGAAAACTAACATGAATGCTCCTCAAAATATTCCACACAATACAAAGAGATGGTATCCTCTAAAAAATTCCTTCTATAAAGCCAGTATTAAACTGATACCAACACTATGTGAGGCCTCAACAAAAACAGGGAAAACTTCAGACTAATATCCTTGATGAACACAGATGCAAAAATCCTCAATAAGATCCTCACTAACAGAAATCAATATCACATTAAAAAGATCATATTTCATGACCAAGTTAGTTTTATTCAAGAGAGGCAAGGATAGTTCAACACACATAAATCAATAAATGTAATAATATACCACATAAATAGAATCACAGGTAAAAATCATCTCAACAGATGCAGAAAAGCCTTTGACAAAATCCAACACCCATTCATGATAAAATCCTACAGATACAGAAGGAACTTAATGACAAAATGATAAGAGCCAGTATGACAAACCAATAGCCCATATAATACTGAAAGAGGAAAAACTGAAAGAATTCCCTCTAAAGTCTAGAATAAGACAAGGATGTCACCGTCATCACTCTTGTTCAATATGGTTTTTGAAACTTTAGCTAGAGAAATCAGGCAAGAAAAAGAAATAAAAGGAATACAAATAGTACAAGAAGAATTCAAATTATCCCTATTTGCAAATTATATAATTCTTTACACATAGAAGACACAAAAAACTCCACCAGAAGTCTTTTATATCTTATAAACAAATTCAGCAAAGTGGCTGGATACAAAATTAATACACAAAAATCAATTGCATTCCTGTCCACTAATTATGAACCCACCAAGAAAGAAATCAGGAAAACATTTCCTTTCCAATCACTTCAAAAAAATTAAATATCTAGGAATCAATCTAACCAAAGAAATGAAAGACCTCTATAATGAAAATTACAGAATTCTGAAAAAAGTGAAGATGATTTTAGAAAATGGAAAGACATCCCTTGTTCTTGCACTGGCAGAATACTGTTAAAATAGCCATACTACCAACAGCAATCTATAGATTCAATGCAACCGAAAACATTCTTCACAGAACTTAGAAAAGGCAATATTCAATTTCATTGGGAATCAGAAAAGACCCACAATATCCAAAGCAATCCTGAACAAATAAATATGCAGTATTTAACTTTCTGAGCCTGGCTAATTTCACTTATGATAGTTGCTAGTTTCATCTATTTTCTTGCAAATAGCATGATTTGGGTCTTCTTTATGGCTGAATAATATTCCACTATGTATATATAGCATTTATCCATTCATCTGTTGATGGCATCTTAGGCTATAGGTCTAATGATTAGTTACACAGGGGTTAGAATATAAGAAAAGTCTGATATTAAAATATTAGCTTTGGAAGAGGATTGACATTTTATCACATTTTATGATACTAAGTCTTACCAACCAAAATATAGCATGTCTATTTAATGGAGTGCACAGAAATGTTATTTTCACACATTTACTCTGGAGCTATTGATGCCTTTTCTATTAGGTCACATGGGGAAATGTTCAGCATTTTATTATTTATAAATATGCTTATTAGTTTTCTTACCTGATTTTTTTGAAGGTTAGCTTCTTCTAAGAGTTGCATGCTATCTCTTACTCTTAAAATAGCCTCATATTTCTCATTTTCTAATTCATTGCACTTTGCTTTTAGGTCTCTGGTTAGTTTTTCCAGATGTGTTTTTTCTGCTCTTAATTGGTCAGCTTCTTGGATTGCCATGCATAATCTATAAATTAATAATTACATTGTGAAAATTAAATATTTTCTAAAGGAAAGGAAGGAGATGAGAGATATTCTAAGGCTCTAATAGAGAACAGGTGTTAATACCAGTAACTTTCACATGTATTTTTTCACTACAATTCTGCGAAGTTGGTTTTATTATCTCCATTTTAAAGAACAAACATACCCATAAAGGTTTAAGATTTGATTAAGGTCATATAGGTACATAGTAGTAGGGTTGAGACCGAGCCTAAATATCTGACTCTAATTAAAGTCACACTATATAATATAGTCATATGATAATATTTCAGTCTTTACATCCTTAGAGACTGAGTTGTTCTTTATATTTATATGGTCATTTTTTTCTTGATTGTTTGCCTACCCTTTCTCACCTTCAACCCAGGAAAGCCATGTGACTTACTAATAAACATCTTTGAATATTTTCCTCTAGGCTCACAGAATCATACACATATATGCACATGCATACTGATACATAACAGCACATACACATTTATCCATAGGTTTCTGAACATAGTTTTTATCTTATAACAATTAAAATCATGGTATAGTCTTTTCTCATTCAATATCTTAAAAATTTCATCAAGAAATACACCCCAAAGCTCCTTTTTTTCCTAGTCTGATGGATATAACCTCACTTCACTGTTATTTTGTATTTTCCTGACTACATATTGGGGAGTTTAAGCATATTTTCCTATACTGGTAAGCTATGTGGATTTTCCTCTTTTAATTTCCTCTTCATCTTCTTGGCCCACTTTTTCTCTGAGGAATTGTTTACTTGACCCTCTGTAAGAATTCTGAATATTACAGCTGTTACCCCTTGGTCTGTCCTCTACATTGAGACTATTTTTTTTTCCAAACTTACTTTTTATTGGCTACTGACTACTTAGGGAATCTTTACCATACTAAAAATTCAATACAGATGAATTTTATAATTTTTTAACTTCTGGGATTTTAATTTTTATAAAGATGATCTTTCTCATATTTATTACCATGAAACTTACTTTTCATTATAGTGCTTGTGGTACATGACTTTAAAACTATATATTTTCCCTTGATAAAAATAAAATTGAAAATGAGTAAGGCCAGCTCACAGTTATTCAATATATACATAAAAACTGCCCTAAACCTGGTGTGGTGTGTACACCTGTAATCCCAGCACTCAGGAGGCTCAGGCAGGAGGACTTCTGTGAGTTTGACGGCAGCCTGAGCTACATAGTGAAGTTAAGGCCAGCCTGAACTACATAGTGAGACCCTGTGTAAGAAAATAAAAAAACAAAAAACAAAACTGTCCTATAGAACTGATATAAAAATTAATGTGATTTTATTTGCTCAACAGAAATATTTTTAGAAATTCAGAAATTAATTTAAAAACATTTAACAATAATCATTTTGCAATAAATTAAAGACATTATCGCAGAAAAGATTTAAAATCTACTCTTTGTAATACTTTATTATACCCTCCTCCTACCTTGTTCTATTTCATTAAGCCCACTGAGACTTGAAAAATATACTTTTGTGGGGTTTTTTGGTTTGTTTTTGGTACCGGGGATCGAACTTGGGTCCTTGAGCTTGTGCAGCAGGCGGCAAAACCACTGAGCCAAATCCCCGGCCCCTGGAAAAATATACTTTTAACTCCAGGAATAAATATAATTTATTAGTCTTATAACTACATTTTTTTCAAATACCAATAAATTTTATTAAATGATAATGCTCACAAAAGACAAAAAAAATCAACAGACTTTTGTATTTCTAGGAGGAGTTTGTCATTAGTCTCAAAAATCTTCATTATTTTCTTTGTTTAATACATATTTTATTTTCTGTATTTTATTATTTTATTCTCTGGGGGAGTACTCGTTCAAAACTCATTACTTGTTTCCCTCTTGCCAGCCAAGTGGTTTATTTTCTCATGCATTTGATAATTTTTGAGTAAGTTCATATCTGCCTGAATTTATGTGTGGAATTCTGAGAGGCTTAAGTTAAAAATATTTCCTCCTAAAAGAAATTTACTTTTGCTTCTTCTGTGCACCAAGACTTACTGCCAAGCTCTTGCCACTGCAGTTTTTGGCTTCAGGTTTCCACATGAACAGGTTCTATAAATTTGAACCCTAAGCTTATCTGAGGGTAGGACTATGATTATATATTCTCAGTTATCATAGTTTGTGTTTTCTATTTGGCAAAATAGGAAATAGCTTCCCTTGTTGGCTGTATTTGTTAAGAGGCAAATATTTTTTCCTAGTTTAGCCTTTCAATAAAAGTTGTCATTCCTACAAGGGTTCTGTTAAGGCAGGCTGGAGCTTTAGCTAGCTGCCCCATTACGTAGTCCTAGCCCTGATTTCCTTGTTTATTTATCACCCTGGTTTTAGTTCCCTGGTTTGTTTATATTTACCCTTGGGGATATATCTCTCACTTTTAAATGCTCAGTTTATAATACAGCATGTTTGTTTTAATTTACCATAAATATGTTCGCATCAAGAGGGCTTTCCCCAAAATATTTAGCCTGCTATTATGTAATGGAAACAGTCTTCTCATTCATAATGAATCCTTATATTGTCTCCATTTCTAACTTATACCACTAAGTAGTTGGTACAGCCAGCATCTACTTCAGAACTTGGGAACAGATGCTAGTGGGATATTACATCTGCTGTATGCTCCTTCTGTTTTTCCTTTGTATAGATGATATAGGACTGTATTCGACCCCTATGCTCACAGGGAGAAAAAGAATGACCAAGAAATTCCCCTATCCTTGTTTTCCAGAACCCTCTATCCTGTCTTCCAGAAAAGGGCTAACAGCAAAGGATAGCCCCGCTATTAATATCCCAAATAAGACCCACTTCTGATGTTTGTCATGACTCCCATAACACTCATGCATGACTCAATTTTTAAATTTACCTATATAAAACCTTGGGCCCCTTCTCTAATTTTTAAAACATTCTTCATTAATGAATATACTCTATGCTGCAATATCTTCAATAAATAACCTCCTAAACTTATCCAGTGCATCTGGTCTTTCATTGTATTAAAGAGTCCTTAAATTATTCAGCCAAACCTTGAAATGAAAGAAAAATTTAAAATTCTACTTTTCATTCACTTTCACATTACTCCCTATCAATCTCTTAACACTCCCCACATACTCTATGGTAATCTTGTCTTTTAAAATGTCTACAGTCTAGGAAGTAAATATTTCCTGAAGGGAGAACAAAAAAAAGTGATTTGTATGCTAAGTATACAAAGATATATAAATCTGTATGTATTCTTTAGGAAATAAAGGTGAAATCTCAAACACAAATTCAGGTTGATAGTGGTAGCCAACCAACAGTCAATTAATTGTACTGTTGAGTAACCACCTTTAAGAGTTAAGCATATAAAAATAAGAACCAAGATACTCATGTAAAGGTACAAGATCCCAGTGATGAATGTAACTGTATATTTTGTACCTAAAATGCACCAATAAACTTAATGGAAAAAAAAAGAGTTAAGCATATAAAAAAACAAAGCAAAACAAAAAAAGAGTTAAGCATATAAATGATTTGGGGGAAGTCAGCAGAAGTAGAATTGTACAAGTGATACCTATTAATAAGCCTTTATTCTAAATTTTTACTTATCTTTTAAAACCCGTATTTTTTATCAGTGCTGTTTAATTTTAATTTTTTTATTAGTTTTTAAAACTAATTTTATTGGTACATTTCAGGCATACAATATGCTGACTTTTTTTTTTTTTGGTACTAGGGAACAAACTCATGACCTTGTGCTTTCGAAACAGGTGCAGTGCCACTGAGCTAAATCCCTGGCCCTGGACATTCATTATTGAGAATTTGTACTTTTACATAATATATCTTGGTTCTTATTTTTTCCCCATTCCCCTGCCCTCTCTTCTACCCCTCCATATTTACAAAGACTTTGTTTCCATTTTTTTCTTTTCTCATATTTATTCCTTTCCCTTCTTTCCTTTCCCCTACCCCTCCCATGTGCTCTCCCCCTTTGGACCTTTTCTTCCTATTTCACATTATCTATTATACATTTTGATCCTTATTTACACTTTGTTTCTCACACCTGAGAAACTATTTAGTATTTACACGTGTGTCTGTGGAAATCAGTATGGAGATACCTCAAAAAACTAGGATTAGTTTGACCCAGCGATTCCCCTGCTGGGTATCTTCCTAGAAGAATTAAAAGAATCATACCACAGTGATATATGTGCATCCATGTTCATAGCAGCACAGTTTGTAATAGCTAAAACTTGGAAGTAGCCCAAACGCCCAACAACTGGACACTGGATAAAGAAAATGTGTCTTTTATAAAATGGAGTACTACTCAGCCATAAAGAATGAGAAACTAGAGACATTTATAGCTAAATGGATGTACATTGAGGTCATACTCTTAAGTGAAATAAATAAAATCCCTATTTTAACTGTAGCATCCACTGGTCAATTTTCCCTACTGATAATTAAAACATGGTAAACATTTAACAGTATGTACACTTTAGAACATATTTTGCACTATTTAAACTAAATAAATATGATATAATTTAAGGACTTTTCCCTGTCATTTACAGATAAAAAGGTCAGGTGTTACTAGACGCTAGCCATTGCTACAGCCCCAGAAGCTCTCGCACTGTGCTTAGCAGTACTCAAAACACATTGAATAAATGATGCTTCATGTGAATATGGAAGCCCTTCTCCAAGACTTTTCTCCTCATAATGCAGGGGAAATCATTATTTAGTTACATTGGGATATATTTCAAATTTCTGAGGTCTTTTTCTACTACTCCTGTTCAATAACCAGTATAACAATGGCTGCTCCTTTGAGACACTTCCTTTGCAGAATTATTTCCCCTCCCTTTGTTCTTTGCAAGTATACTTCCCATCCCCTTACCTGGCTTTCTAAATTTTAAACAGAAGCCACATCTAAATGATTAAGACATTAACTGCTAAACAATCTTTTTTAATATTCACAGAACTCAGATATCCAGTTACTTTCAGATTACATCAGAATATGTAATATCTTTCATTATTGTTTAGTTCTGCACATCAACTAACACAAAGCATGTAGACTGCGGTGATGTTTAACTCGCAGAAAAGTAACATGTTTGTAACTAACCCTGAAGGTCAAGGTCAATCGCAATGCTCTGGCCAAAGAAAAGAAAGAAAAGAGGAGACACATGTTCTAGGTGAGAAAGATCCCACTCAGCATATTCTTTTTCTGCTTATTCTCTTTCCTCCTGTCCCAACCTATAAATCCCCTTAATGAGCTCCCCAAAATGGGGTTCTGAGGCAATAGTCTCCCTCGTCATCTCAAGATGCCCTTGAATAAAACTGATTTCCTTCCCACCAACACTTGTCTCCTGAGTATTGGCTTTTGAGTGGCGAGCAGCTGGACCTGGGCCTGGGAACAAGTTGAACATGAATTTCAAGTATGCTTAGCATATGGCTACTATATTCTGTTCAAAATAAAATTGCCCAAAACAAATAAAATTATTATAATTTACCATGTCTTTTTTTCTCTCCTCAAATTGAATTATTATTGATTCCTTCAGGGGACATACCTATTTTCTTCTGCCAATTTAAGTACTAAATCTTACACAATAAAATTCTTAGTATAAAAGAGGAATGTGAAAATGGGAGGGAAGAATATATTCTTGTCAATTTTATTACAAGTATTGTATTAACTGGAAAGATTTTATTAAGCAGATAAATTATTCATTTTATAACAAAATTGTAAAAGTATATGAAAATATCTAATTTTTATATTTCATGTTACCATGGAGATATATAAAGGAGTGTATGATGAAAATATGAAATACCAAAAATACTGTGATATTCTCTCAATCTTTAAAAACATTTTAAGGGCTGTGATTTAAGAATCCAATCATTAAAGTAGAAGTTTGGGGAAATAACACATTTTTTGCTTATACATGTAGATATTATGTCAAAATATTCAACTGATATCTAAAACAAGGGAACTTTTTAGTATGCTAAAAATTACTTCCTATCTTTCAGAAAAGACAAACATATGGTCTAAAGGCATATTCTCTTCACTTAAACAGAAGTTCATAACCTAATTTCAAGTCATGTTGTTTAGCATGCAAAAAGAAAAGGGATTAAGTAGAACGAACATCAAGGGGATCATTCTGACATACCGATGTCTGATACTCAATCCTCTGCAAATATGATAGTAATGGCATTTGAGATGTGTGGACAAATTTTGGTGGTTACAATGATATGAAGTGCAACTAGAATTTAATGTTTGGTGTTAGGGGTGCTAAATATTCCATAATTATTGGCACAGTTTGAAATAACAGTTGTCTAACCCAATAGGTCAGTAATATAGTACCACTGAAAAACCTAACATGGCATCAACTCATGATGGCTAGAAGGCAGAGATCTGTGATTGGAAAAGAAATCAGAAAGGCCACTGGAAATTACAATTCTCAACACAAGAAAGAATAGTATTGGGGAGCAGGATGCCCTAGCAGCATGACTTCTGGGGGAATCAACAGGGCTGAAGGAACAAGCTTCAGCTTGCAAGGCTTTCCTGACATACTGAGCCCAAGATGCAAAAAGAATCTATAACATTCAGCTTCTGTAGCTAATTCTTTCAGGGTTTATGACCCATGATTCCAAAAAAAGTTTTTAAAACTGACATTCTTTTCCTTTCATTGCCTTCTGTTTCAATGGTTTACTTCTATGTAACTGCATTATTAATAAAAATATAGATTTTTGGAGGGTTTGAGATAATATCACAATTTTTTCTGATATGATTTAAAATTTTTAACTGCTCTTAAGAAGAAAGGATTAAAAAGAAAGAAAGGATTTTAGATTCCTAAAAATCAATTTGGTTCACTCCAAAATCTGTTCACTCAAAAGGAATGAAAATGAAGGGGTGCTTTAGTCTTAAAATAAAAACCATAGCTGCTCAGTTTTCTTTTCAATAAATTACTGGACTAAATTGGACACAACTTTCAAATTTATGACACAAATTAATGTATTCTGTAAAGGGTTTAACTCATTAAATAAATAATTTTGGAAATATGTTTAAAGT
>NW_004624777.1:9834171-9874042 GCF_000247695.1 Heterocephalus glaber
ATAAATATAAATTAAAATTCTACCGTGGCATATATTTTGAAGAACACAGACAACACTAGATGTATTTACCAATTTACCTTGTTTCTAATTGTTTTATACTAGATTGTAACTGATGTAAGCGCCTATCTGATGCATCCTCTCTTCTTTGGGCAGACACCATATCCTCCTCCTAGAAAATAAGGAAACTGGAAGCTTACTTTGAGTATTTGGAAAAATTATTTCAACAACTTATAGCATAAAGAAAATGATTCACACCACAAAGTTATTGTGTTGTTAGAATTTTAATATATAAATTTTTTAAAGCAATGTAATAAAAGAAAAGAACCATACTATCAGTACCATATTAAATAATCAAAACATTTATTGCATATAGATTTCTACCAATGTTCCAAACCATTTCTATAGTGTAAGTCTAACAAAACAAGACAGTGATGTCTATGTAGACAATGTTTACAAGATATGTTCTATTTATTGTATTATACTATTTCTCACCATCTATCAAAGCAATCTCTGGAATATCAGTTTTTATCTAGTGATGATGTGAAATATATGAATAGATTTTATTTGTATCATCTTTTCAGAAAAAAATTCTCTATTCCTTCCTGCCTGCTTTCATTAAATATTTTCATGATGTTGCTTTAATTTATCTATTGCTCTTAACTTTATTTCTTTGAATTATTTTTTGGGGAAGGGTTTCTATATGCTTAATTTCTACTTATTTAGATTAATATTAAGTCAATTCAGAGAACACATTGAAACCTTGCAACAATATATTTCCATGTATTAGCTAAGTCTCTATAGTGTCAGTGTCATCATTTATCTATATACTTTAAAAATTTGTCATTAAATAGGGTTAATTCTGTTGTAAGTAGTCATTTCTTTTAAATATATTAAGTGAAAAAATGCACATGTATGATTTCCTCCCAGTTGTTACTCTTAATTCCTATAGTTGCCATCTAGTTCCATTTCCTTTCTAGTGCCTAAAAAACTTCCTTTAGAATTTAAAAAAATGCAGGCCTAGTGGGAATAAATTCTATTTCTGTTTATTCAAAAATGTTTTTTTTAACCTCAATTTCAAAAATATAGTTTTACTGGACATAGAATTCTTAGTGAGCCTTCTTTTCCCTTTAGCACTTAGAATATATTATTCCAATGTTTTGTACTTCCAAAAAACATTTTTTTTTTTTTTTTTGCTAAGACAAAACCAGAGAAATAAATGTCATTGCTCTGACTATATCTGACCATGTGGTTTAGAATTCTTTGGAAATTTTTCATGGGAAGAGTTTGGAAAGGTTTAGAGATGTTAGCCAGAGAAGCCCTAGAAGGATATAAGCCAAGCTTGATGAGAGATTCTGGTTGCAGCTCAGAAGACAACAACGCTGATAGATGAAGACAGAAAAGGCCAGGTTCAGGAGGTTTCAAATGGGAACAAGGTCTCTATTAGCATTTGGACTGGAGGCTATGTGTGTTACACTCTGGCAGAAAAATCTGTTTGTATTTTGCCTATTTCCTGAGACTTTGTGGGAGACTGAAATTAAGGGTGACAGCCCAGTTAATCTGGTGGAGGAAATTTCAAAGCAGCCCGATGTTCAGGCTGTGGCATGGGTATTGCTGGGTGACTTTAGCTAATCAACAGTGGAAACCTGAGCAAATATTAGAGACAAAAGTTGTGAGAAGTTTGGAGTTTCAACAGAAAGGAAGATCCTTCAATGTTTGGGCCATAGAGAGCTTGTTTGTGAAAAAGATTAGCATTAAAAAGAAGCCAAGTACTTTGCATCAGAACAATAGAAAAGATGGCTTGAAAGCTTCTGAAGCATTAAAAAGTCCCCACCCTTTGCTGGCACAGGGGTACAGAACTGTTAAGCTTTCATTTGAAAAGAGAACCCCAGGATGTCCTGCTCATGACTCTTACAGATGGACTAAGTGCACTGTACTTAATAAGAAAGACATGAGCCTTTTGGGGGGCTGGGGTGAAACGGTACAGTTTAGATATTAAATGTCCCCACCACTGCCTCATGTGTTTGGAAGGTGACTGGATCATGGGTACATTGTAGTCATCAATGGACTAATCTACTGATGGGTTCAGTAGCTAAACATATTGTTAGGAGATGAGACCTCGATGAAAATAGGTCACTTGGGTGAGGGGTGACCTGGAAAAGTATATTCTTGTCCTTGGCTCCCTTCTCTCTCTGTTTACCGGCTGCCTTGTCCTCTACAATGCCTCTCTGCTATCTTGTTTCTGCCTTGGAGGCAGCTGACCATGGGCTGAAACTGAGTCAAATAAACCTATCTTTCTTTAGGTTGGGGGTATCAGGTATTGTGTCCAGAGATGGGAAAATGACTAATATACAGTTTCTTTTATTCCAATCCCTCAGTTACCTTCCCTTGCCTTCCCTCCTTCTTCCCTTTGATCTCCTTCCTCTTGTCTAATAATCTCTCTTCTGTTATCATGTCATCTTTTTTTTCTTTTTCTAGATTCCATATGTGAGGGAAAATGTGATACTTGTCTTTCTGAGTTCCGCTTATTCTGCTTAATGTAATGATCTCCAGTTCCATCCATTTTTCTGCAAATGACATGATTTCATTCTTTTTTTTTTTGGTTACCAGGGATCGAACTTGGGTCCTTGCACTTGCAAGGCAAGTGGCAGAACCACTGAGCTAAATCCCTGGTCCCATGATTTCATTCTTATGGCTGAAATACACACAAACACACACACACACAGTTAACTTTAATTCCTTCTGGTATATACTGAGTAATATAGCTAGTTCAAATGATAGCTTAATTTTTAGTTTTTTAAGGAAACTCCAATATCTAATTTCCATAGTTGCTGTACTTGTTTATAATAGTGTATAATGATTGCTTTTTCCCTGCATCCTCATCACAATTAATTATTTTTTGTATTCTTGATGATAGCCATTCTGACTGGGAGAGATGGAATCTCAATGTAGTTTTATTTTACACTTAGGTCATTGATCCATTTTGAGTTGATTTTTTCATAGGGTAAAAGATAGGGATCTCATTTCAATCTTCTACATATGTATATCCAGTTTTCCTACTACTGTTTTAAAGAAGGTATCTTTCATCCAATGTATTTTTTGGAGCCTTATGGAGAATCAGATGGCTGTGGCTGTGTAGGTTCATTTTCTGGGTCCTTTATTCTTTCCACTGGACTGTTTGTCTGTTTTCATGCCAATATCATGCTGTTTTAATTATTACAGCTCTTCAATATTTTTTAAAATTATTTTTTCCCTTTTTTTTTTTCCTTTCAGCACCAGAGATCAAACTCAGGACCTTGCACTTGCCAGGCAGGCACAGTGCCACTGAGCTAAATCCCTGGCCCCACAACACCCCATTTTTAAAATATATTAAAGAAGGGGCCAGGGCTGTTAAGGTCAAGTTTCAACTTGATTGGCTTTGGGATCCCCTGAGGATTGGTGAAGTACACTTCAGGGTGTGTCCGGGTGGGTCAATGGAGGCACAGCTTGTGATCTATGTCTCTTACCCCTTCTTCTCTGGTGCTGTTTCTCTGCTCCAACTTCCTGGTGATTATAAACTAAGCATCTTTGTTCTGCCAGGCTCTTCGCCATGACGTCCCTGCCTTGGAGCCAGCTGACTATGGGATGAATCTGCCAAACCATGAGACATATTAAACCTTTCCTCCTTTAAGTTGGATCAAGTATTTTGTCCAGTAACAGGAAAGCTAATACACCGAAGATCTCTTCAATATTTTAACTGTTTTCTTTTGGTAGAAGGAAATTTCTATCTAATCAGACTTTTAAAATTCCTTGAATATATTTATAATAGCTGATTTGAAGTCTGTTCTTGCTAACTCCAACAGCTGGGCCCACTGAGAATTTCTACTGAAAGCTTCTCCTTTATCCCCCTAATCTTTCCCTAACATGTATAGACCATACTTTCTTATCTAGTAATTTTTGGTTAAAAGCTGAACTTTTTAGATAATATACTGAAGTTACACTAAATTTTTGATTTGTTCTTTTGAGGATTATGGTTTGTTTGTTTTTTTGGTTGTTGTTCAAGTAGGAAATTATCTTGCTTGGATCTGAACTCTGAAATCTGTTCCTACTACAATATGCAGCAGCTAGGTTCCTAGGGAATTATCTGTGCCTGCATAATTTGAGAATCAGTCCAGATTTGCAAAGAAGTAGGGTTCACTTTCTTTGTGACTTCCTTGCTGCTAGAGAGTCTCTTCTAATTTCCAGCTTTGGGTGGTCTGCCCTCTGATATGTCAAGTGATGTATCTTCAGTTTTCTGCTGCTCAACTTTTACATATATCTAGAATGTATTCAATCATATTTTTTTATTTTATTTTATTTTTTTGGTACTGGGGATTGAACTCGGGTCCTTGCACTTGCGAGGCAGGTAGTGGAACCACTGAGCTAAATCCCCGGCCCTGTACTCACTCATAAAATACAGCAAACTCAAATATCTAGTTTCACATATACATATATCTTTCCAGAGTAAATTTTCTCAGATTTCTGCCTGATTCTTTATTGAACTCCCTGGGGTTGTCCCCAAACCCCATGTGGATTATTTGGCTCTTAGGCACAGGCCTAGTAAGATTTTCATTTTTTACGTGGTTCTCTTATTCCAGGTTTTTTCTTATTAAATTTCCAACTGCTTTCCTAGACTGAAACTTTGATCATGAGTACCTTATGCCCATTTAAAGCTGTTGTTTTCTGAAGCCTTTGCTATGAGGATTGGGAGAATAACCAGATCAGTTTTTACCTAACAATTCTTACCTCTTTCTTTTCAGCTTTGAATGTTTCTAGTTTATAAAAAATTACCCAATTTTTTAAACTGTTTTCTATGGGAGGGTTCTTGTAATCGCTTCACAAATCTTTCACTATTGGAGATCCATACTTAACTTTTTAGAGATCAGGAAATAAAGCTTAAAAAGTTACAGAGAATTTTTAATAATTAGATCCATCTAAATCTTGACTTTTCCTTAACATCTTCCTAAAATTTCTCTCTGACATATAAAAAGAATCTGTTATTGAATGCCAATAACTACTTTATAAATAATAAAATACATTATTAAATGCTTACTTTCTATTTGCATACAACCAATTTGAAAATTTGACCTTAATCTATATTTCACTAATGATGTGCTTAGGGATGATTATGTTTCATTGAATTAGGCTAACGTGGATGGAAATAGAATTTTTCTGATACAGTTTTTCCAATATTATAATTTAACCTACTACTTTCATATTTTATATTTAAGGATCAATAAAATATCTTCTAAAGGGCCGGGGATTTAGCTCAGTGGTTCTGCCACCTGCCTCACAAGCGCAAGCTCCTGAGTCCAATCCCTGGTACCAAAAAAAAAAAAAAAAAACTTCTAAAAACCTTCTTTAATACCTGCTCCAAAATAAACATAGAAATAAAGACACAAACATCCTATTGTCTTAGAAATAGAAAGTACCTTCTTTTGCATTTGTCCCTGCAGATCTTCAGTCACTTTTATTAACTCTTCTCCTTTTGCTACTGAAACTCTCAGATCTAACTTGGCTTGCCTAAAAAGGAAAGTAAATTAATGTACACTGTTCTTATAGTCATAAAAAATAAAAAAATTAGAAATCCAAATTTGGTAAATCATTACTCTATGTACCTAAATTTGTATCTAAAATTCTGAGATATTTACTACTAACAAGAGGATGTTAAAGAGTAAAGAGGAAATATATAGCTAATTAATATTTAATTGAAAAAATTATTTTAATCACTTACCAGTCCAATTATTTAAATACAAGATGACCAAAAATTGCATTTTTTGTTAATTTTTATTAGATAATATAACAGGAAATATAAAAATGACAATTTTATCAAATTTATTCAATAGTTTTTCTGTGTATGGTATATCTTAAAACACTCAAGACACAATGCAACATTATAGTCTGGACAGTAGTATCTGGTCTCTTTCCGAATTCTTTTTGCATTATTGTTTTTCTTTGACTAATACACACTTTACACTGTCATACTGGCCTTCTTTTTTTTCTGTGTGTGGTATAATTTCAATAAAATGTCTACCCACTAAACGTAATGGTAAGAAGTTGATGATGGACATCCTGGTTGGCATTTTACTATGGCATATTTTTCAATTATTTGGTCTATTAGACCTAATCTAAATTATAAATGATTCCAAACACCCCTGTTTTGAATAAATAACAAACAAATTCCACATTGTCTGTCCAGAAGGTGCATAAATATTTTATAATAATATATTTCCTCGCTTTTTGATTATAGGGTAGCTTGTTAATCGTTGGTCAACTTTGTCAACACCACCCGTAGAATTATAATCACTGACCACTATTGGAGTTTTAAAAATTTTATTTCTTCGGACCAGGGATTTAGCTCAATGGATCTGCCGCCTGCCTTGCAAGTGCAAGGACCCGAGTTTGATCCCCGGTACTGGAAAACAAAAAAATTTTGTTTCTTTTCACGTTCTATCATTTCTGTATTATGAACAGTTGACAATAAGGAGACATCTTCTTTGTCTTTCCATTTCATAACACAGACTTTTCCTTTTTGATATGCTAACTTTTTTTCTTTTTCAGATTTTTTGGCATTTCTTTCCTACTCAGTCTCAGTGTCCCAAATGTGTTCTCTTTGTATTGTAAAAGAACATCACTGAGTTCTGGAGAAGTACAAAAGTTATATCTAATGTACTTATGATAAGACTTTTTATAGATTGTAGCACAAAAATTATAGGTTTTTTAAAAACAAATAAACTAAACATGAATTAGTAAAAGAAAATAACCAGAACTTATTATTAGATTTCACTAGAAACAACATCAAAGGCAAAGACAACATTCTAAATAAAATGTATGCAAAAAACAGTTGACATAAAACAAATGGACAAATGAGTGTATCTCATGCAAACATGAACTGACTCTTTGAAATGACACCTGCCTGAGTGACACTTGGGATAGTATGTAAACAAATGTGTTGCTCAACTGACACTTGGGGTAAACTGTTAAGTGGTTAATATATAAATAACTCAAAGTATTTCATTGAAGAAAAGAACTTAATCATCTTTAGAAATTACATAGCAAGTATACTATATAGAATATACTTATGTCTATAATTTCTTGAATTTATAGTTAGAAAAATATTGTCAATTGGCCTTTCCATGAATGAAAGCTTCAATGCCTTTATCACTCCTTAAGTATGTATTATATAACTCCTTAATATAATAAAGTAAAACATCCAGCCAGGGATTTAGCTCAGTGGCACCACGCCTACCTCACAAGCATAAGGTCCCGAGTTTGATCCCCAGTACCAAAAAGAAAAAATAAAAACAAAACATTCATCCCATGGTAATATATTTACTTTCTCAGAGACTATCCTGTTACACTATAGGACAAAATAGAAAAATTTTGGCATTTTTACAAAATCAAGTATGCTTCAACATCTTGATCTCTCAGAGGAAATGATTTTAGAATAAGACTTTCTAAAACAGAAAAAAGATTTCAATTTACTAATGAATCAGTAAGCATGAATCTAGATCACTTCAAAATAAAGAACACTTTTAGGAAGAAAGTAATTTTACTTTAAGAACTATCGTCTTTTATTTCTTAATTATATTTTATGAATGTATTAAAATAAAAATCATATTAGTTCCATTGAACTCACAGAAATTACTTAACCCAAAATTTACAAGAAAATGTTAATTCATTTCCTTTTGACTCTAACAGTATTTATAACTACATTATCATTAGCATCAAACAATATAAAATAAGTTTAATAACAGTTAATAATGCCTCTCAATTAGTTATTAAGTTTTGGGAACTGTTATAAATGCTTTGCAATCATCTCAACACTTATGGTAAATGTGAATTATGTATTATTATTATATAATACTGAAGATGAGTGAGTTGATATAGGCTCACTAAATACCCAAGGCTTTGCAGTAAGTGATGAAACTGGTATTTAAACAGAATCCTCTGTTATATACTATCATCAAAAATTGGTCCTCAGAATATTTTGAGATTAACCATTTAAGAAAATGGTGAGCTTTAAATAAAACCAGATTATAAAAATTTTAAAATGAAAACATATTTTTTCACTTGACAAATGATTCACCAAATGAGAAAACAGAAACCAAAAGCAAAACCACCTTATATTGATACATGTAAAATCTACTTTACTTTTTTGTTTTTTGAGACAGGGTCTTCTCTAGGTAGTTCAGGCTGGCCTTGAACTCACTATGTAGCCCAGGCTGGCCTTGAACTCCCAGTGATCCTCCTGCCTCAGCCTCCAGAGTGCTGGTATTACAGATGTGCAACACTACGCACAGCTGTAAAATCTACTTTAAACTTGGAGGTAATTCCAGGAGTATATGTACTATATAACTTAATAAATAAAACTATCAGTTATAAAATCCTATATATTTAAAAAGGAAATTCTTAATAGGATATTTATGAGGTGATGATAAAGCTGAGAAAATTCTGAATACTTGGTTCAGTACTTCATTTTCCTATGTTCAGAAAGGTTATAATATTGCTTGTTCTAAACAAGTCAAAACAGGTAATATAAAGTTCCCTGTTCAGTGTAAGCAAACATAAACTGAGAGAATAATCAAAGAGAAAAAATATGTTGGAAACAAAGAGGAAGCAAAGTGTAAAAAGTTGGGAAACCAGTTCTGTCGGTAATTAGTAATGCAATTCACTTGACCACAGACTGTCTCAAAGACCTTATGTCTAACAACAGAGAGGTGAATTAGGTTATCCACCAAGACCAAAATTCTACAATAGATTCTTTTCTGATTTCCATCTAACTTTTCTAATGAGTCAACTTCTGAACTGTCTCTGAATCAAGTATTCTATTTCCATTTCTATGGCCCAATCTTTAGCTCCAACGTTACTTCTCAGAATTACTCTAAATTCTCTATAACACATCTTATCTGGGGAAAAATAGTTACCTCATAATAAAAATTCCTGTTAAAAATGATTTCTGGCCTTCCAGTCAAACTGGAAAAACTTTTAATTTCATGTTTTTGCCATAAAGTCTACATTCCTCCATATAACATACAAGGCCAGTTGTTGTCCAGCCCCCAAGAGTCTCATCTCCTAGCAATTTCCTCCCAAGTAATTCATGTTTCAGGTATAAGAGAATATGCAAATAATAACCCATAAACACATTTTTTTCACGTTTGATTGGACTAGTCTTTTCCCTCTTTTTCTGACAAATTCCCCAAAATTTGACTTGCTTCAAAAGACTCTCCATCTCAAATCTTCACCAGCTTCTCTAGGCAAAAGAGCCTATAATTATAATCTTTAATACAGGTGATATTTTCTACATTATTAAAATCACACTTTAATCAATACTATATGGATTCTCCTTTGTAGAATTACGAATTCATAAAAATAGAACATAAGATAATTAAGCACAAAGATCACATCTTATTAATTTTTAACCCTCAGGAGGTAACACAGTTCCTAGGACACAGCAGATAAGAGAATGTATCCTGAATGAATTTAAGAACGAGTAAAAGAAGGAAAGAATAAAGAGGGAGAGAGAACAGTACTTATAGACATAACTATATCTTATCTGTATATTTTACACATTCAAGTTGACTATTCATGTGTGGAAATCCTAGAATAATAATTTTGTAAACCATTCTTCCAGCTAAACATTATCTTGTATTTCTCTGAACAAGAATCTTTTACTATGTAAGTAAATAACAAAAGCACCCCTCCCAATAAAACAGGCACTGGATTTATGCCTAATTTGTAAGTCATTAAAAGGTAAAATATTCAGTGCTAGGTAAGCAGCTTTGTGGTACAAAGTTTGTCTAAAGCCCTGGGTTCAATCTCCAGTACTACTACAAACAAAACAAATAAACAAGAAATGAAAAATGTGAAACACAAATATGGTTTTGAGGGGAGAATAAGTAGTAGTAGTAGTACATACACTTATTCATTTCCATGTTGTTCTAGGACAGTTAGCAAATAAGTAAATAGGTTTTATATCTAGTTCAGATATGAAACACTGAGAAACAATTCTAGAATGAAAGTCAGAAGGCCTATTTACTCTACAAAAGCTGGCCTCTCTGACTCAGTATTGACATTTGTTAAACGTAAATAAAAACAATGTTCCCACATAGCTCACAGAATTATCATAAAGTTCAAATAAGTTAATGAATATTTAAAGCACTCTATAAATTTAACTGTAGTTTATGCAAATGTAGCTATATCACTTTGCCTTTTATTAGATTAAGTTGTCAGGAACTGTGTAGCATAGAGTTTATTTACCGCTGGACTGGGAAAGCTCTCGTGATACCTGAATGTCTGGCACTGACTTTTATTCCATAAATAAGCAGTGAGATTGATGATGTATTGTTTAAAGTCTGAATGTCTCCTGGAAACTTCCAAAGCTGATTTGTTTCCTGATGATTTTTACCTGACAAAACTAGACAGCCAAGCTAGGTTATGTGACTGCGGTAAGGGTGGTGGTGGTTTGTTGACAGGAGCTTGGCCTGGAGTTCTCCTAAACCCATGATTCATTACACAGATCTGGAGACAAAGCATGACTATATATGAATAAATACTGGGGGATGCTTAGATCCCCTGTGGTGACTTATGTTCTTTGCTGCATAATATCTTTTGCCTTTAAATAAATGCCTAATTATGTAAGTATGTTCTGTGCAGCCTTGGGAGTTCTTTCAAATATCTGAACTTGTAAAATCTTTGAAGGAAGAAGTAAAAATAATCCCGATTTTATTTTATGAAGGAATTTTAATAAATATATATATTATTTACATATAAATGTTTTTGATATATGTCTGCTTGTATATATAATTTCATGAAAGCTGAAAAGTTTTTTTTTTTTGTACCAGGGATCAAACTCGGAACCTTGCACTTGCAAAGCAGGCAGCGGAACCACTGAGCTAAATACCCGGCCCTGAAAAGTTTTTGTTTTAGGAAAACAGCTTGATAAAGTAATGTTATAACTATCCAAGTAATTTATTTTTCTCCAAATAAGTATTTTTATAAGTACATTATTTCATTTTATAAGTACATTATTTCATTTCATTATTTCATTATTATTTCATATGCTTCCTTATTAATCAATTTTAAGTCTGTGATTTTTCATTAATGTAATTTTTCACTATTTGTAACATTAAAGAGATCTGAATTAAATCTTTTTTTTTTTTTTTTGGTACCAGAGATCGAACTCAGGTCCTTGCCCGTGCTCAGCAGGCGGCGAAACTACTGAGCTAAATCCCCGGCCCTGAATTAAATCTTTCAAAAAACAAAATTTTACTCTGATGAGCAAATAAAACAAAGTATAACATAAAAGATTGGACATAATTCTAGATTTAAATTATATCTCCACTTAGACAGAAATTTAAAATGTTTTAATGATCAATATACTTTTGAGATTTAAGATCAAATTAGTCTCTTTCAAGACAAATTTTCATCTGTTCTTCCTGCACTCTCATATCATATCATAACAGAAAGCTGTGCATTAAAAGGTATTAATTATGGACCTTGCCTTTAAGCTACAATGACTTTTAGATCTGTTTTCATTATCAATAATCTCAAAGTTTCAATGGGTGATAGTCATTTAATTTTTTATGCTTAGTGGTTTCTGTACATATCAAGGGAATTCCAGAAATTTTATTTTTTCAAATAAAAATGACTAAGATACTGACTTGATATGTATTCTTAATTTTTTACTACTTAAAAGAAAAATCCATATGTTAGATCTTTTATAAGTACCTTTGTAGTTAGGCAGTATAATAAAGCTAATCATTTATATTTAAAAACTGAAGAAAATTCTGACATAATTTTAGAGAAAGTTCTAAAGTTGTAAAATTATTACTGCCTTTGGAAACTGAGTTAGTAGTTAAAATGGCAAAAGTTTTATTTTCATTTTTTCCTAATTTTCAATGGCAGTCTAATAATTAAACCTATTCAAAAGACAGAAGTCATAAAAACATTTAAAAGCAATGGATATTAATGATCTATATACTGAGCTAGCAAAACTTTAAAGACTAGTTTTAGAGAGTATTTAGAGAGTTTGTTTACCATTTGTACACAGTTTAATTAAATAATTACAAATTCTATGTCAGAATATGATACTAGTAGTAGTTCTCTAAATTTTCTATGTATGAAAGTGATCTTATTTCCATTATAAGTACATAGGCATTTTGCAACTATTTATGCAAAGGCTCTATGTAAGACTTACTCAGAATATCTGTTCCTCTCTGTTTTTCAGAATCCCTACAGGTGGTTGTAATGTACAGCCACTATCTTAGATTACATAATATCCTATTAACATATTCTTTTTGTGAACAGTGTGATTTAAATGTTTTGGAGTTATGTAACTTTTGCAACCACTGGCAAAGTGGAGAAAATATTAATTCACAACCATTATTTACCTGCTATCCAGATCTCTTATGCAATGGATAGAGAGATGGTTAGAGGAGAGGGGAAGGGGATGTAAAAAGAATTACAATGTGTTATGTACATGTAACAGCTCCCCATGATGAATGTAATCACTATGTACTCCAAACATGTATTCATAAAAATTTTTAAATTAATAAAAAATAAATAACCTTCACTCCATAAAACAAAAACATGTTTACTCTATGCCTGTAATGTTTGAGACACAGTAATGAGGTGGTTCAAAGAACACAAAGGAGGTAAGATACTGTAGTCTTTAGGAGGGTCACAAAAGACAGTTTGAACAATACAAAAGATTAAAATAAAGCATTATGTAATACATTTGCATTTAGCTGAGTGAATACTGAAGTAGAAGGTACTTAAGAACTGGCAGAGAAATTACATACTCACAAGAAAAGACGAAGAGAAAGTTTCAGGAAGGAACAAGATAAGCACAAGCATACAGGTAGGAAAGTGGAGGGCTTACTCAGGGAAGGTAAGAAAAAGATGGTAAAGGCCAAGAGTGTCAATGTCCTTCACTGACAAGTTAAGCAATCGGCTTTAATTTAGAGGCACACAGCAAACTGCTCAAATAATGGGATTGGAGATGCACTGAGGAATTTAGATCGGACATTTGTGGAAAGAATGGATTAGAATGGTATTCTGTCCCACTCTTTAAGAACCATACTTTATAAAAACATAAAAATGAGCAAGAAGCAGCAGTAGTCTAAGCTAAAACGATGACAATAATCCTGGCAGAGATAACATAGATGCTCAAAGTTGGAACTAAAGAAGATTCCATGCATTCATTCATTCTGTGAACAAATATTTATTGAATCCTTGTAATATGCCAGGCACTGCGAATATAATCTGGAGAGGGCTTCAAGCGCTGGAGGTTTTGGGTATTTTGTCTATTTTAACTGCATTTCAGGCATCCCAGAGTTATTTTAGTGAGTGCTATGTGAACAGTGCTCTAAGCACTGTCTGTCGAGAACAAATCTGAACTATCTCAAGCACCATCATCCGAATTGGTGAGACAGTGGTAAACAAAGGAGATACAGTTTCTGTTTTCAAAAAGTTTACATTACAGTGGATGGAGACAGATGAACTATGCTATGAACAAAATGATACAGAGCCATGGAGAGTTAGGGGTCATCGGGGTCAGTCTGTCTCAGGAAAAGACATCTGAGTTAAGGACTAACATGATGGTGAAGTCAACTTAAGAAAATCTAAAGTGGAAAATTTATAGGCAGAGAGAATTAACAATAAATGAAAGAATGTGAGACAGATTCTTAAAGAAGTGACAGTTAAGCTGGGATGCATCACAGAGAAAAAAGTGGAAGACATAGTAAAAGAGGAAGGCAGAGGTCAGATCACATAAGTGTCTTGTGTACATAGCAAGAACTTTTCTTTTAACTGCAGTAGAAACTCCTCAGGAAGGTTTTAAGCACATGAGTGATATAATCTGCTCTATGCTGCAGTAAAATCACTTGTGCCCATATATTAAGAACAAAAGCAGGGAAATGACAGTAAAAGCTGGAATACTTGTAGATAGGAGGCAACTGTCCATAAGAGATGATGATTTGGGGTAGAGGTGGTAACAGTGATGGTCTAATTTGTGACAATATGGATACAAAGCCAATATGATGGGAGAGGGCAAAAAGAGAAAAATCTAGCAAAATTCCTAGTTCTGATGATTTGTTACTAAGATGGGGAAGACTCCCATTCCTTCAATCATAGCAGTTGTACTTTTGCAACGATATATATTTTGATTCAATGGATAAGATTTTTTAAAAATGTCAAAAGGGGTTTGCTAGTAAAAAAATACACAGTTTTAAAGCCACATATATAGCAATTCGGTATGGAGCTCAACAAAATGACCAAGGCCATTGGCTGGCAATTTAGCTCAGTGGTTTTGCCACCTGCTGCGCAAGTGCAAGGACCCAAGTTCTATCCCCAGTACCACAAAAAAAAAAAAAAAAAGATCAAGGCCAGATGTATATATGTGGGAACATTATAGAGATGAAAGTTTAACTTGGATAGGGTAGATGTAGTCTAAAGGAAGGGATCTGAGTAACATGGTTAGAAATTTAGGAAAAGTCTACTTTTTAGTAAAAGGAAATGGGGAAGCAAAGAAAAGGTCAAAAAAGAAATGAAGGCACAAATACATAAAACCTAGTAATGTTCAAAAAAGGAAAAAAAATTATCCATTGAGGAGAATCAACAACCAAGGATTATGGAGAATTTTGTTTTAAGGCAAAAGGATACCAGTAACCCTGAGGAAAAGAATGCAGAGATGGGACCATATTTACACTAAAAGAAATCCCAAAGTGAACATAGTAAACAGAGATTCTCCAAATCAATTTCAAAGTACAAGGAGAAAAATGCCTCTGGGGAGGCACCAGAGAGGTCTATACATCTGAGATCTTAAAAAGAACCCTGTCAAAGAGAAACTAAAAATCTAAAAAAACACAAAGATTACAATTTATGGAACAAGATAAAAGAAGAAATGGAATTTGGAATTCCTACCTACCCAGGTTGTACATCAAAGGAGGATAAAAATAATACTATAGTACATTGCAAACTGCAAAAAAGGATTATTTTATTTCCATTATAGAGATAAGGAAAACTGAAATTCATGCAGCTAAGCAATCTGCCTAAGTCAACTGACCAATAAATGGCTATTAAGGTCTGAACATTTGTGTCCTTCCCAAATTCACACATTGGGGTTCCACATGAATACAACATTCCTACACCCAAAATGTGATAGCATTAGGAGGTAGGGCCTGTGGGGAGGTGATTAGGTCATAACAATAGAACCTTCAATAATGTAACTAGTGACCTTATAAAAGAGGCCCTGGGAATTTGTCTCTTTTAGCATGTGAATACAGAGCTAGGAGGTGTTATCTACCAATTGAGTAATGAGCTGTCACTAGCCAACACTGAATCTACCACTGTCTTGATTGTGTATTTCCCAGCCTCCAGAACTGTAAAGAAGTAAGTTTCTGTTCTTTATAACCTACCAATCTATGGCACTTTATTATAGCACATCAAATGGACTAAGATAATGGCAGAGTCAGAATATAAAACTAGAGCTGAATTCAAAGTTTATGCTCTTCATACTACGCAGAAGCACAGTTTTAGGTTAGATATACAGATGCATGGTATTTACAAAAAAGGTATAAATATCAGTAAAAACATATTTTGAAATAACACAGTGATCTACTATTAGAACAATGATGTTATGGATTTGTTTTATTCTTGCCTAATCCCTAAAAAAACTCCTAATATTAATTACTCTTGGCCAATGTACTTTATTATTATTATTTTTTTGAGACAGGGACTCACTATGTAGTTCAGGGTGGGCTTGAATTCAATATGTAGCCCAGGCTGGGCTCAAACTTACAGTGATCCTCCTCCCTTAGCCTGAGTGCTGGGATTATAGGTGTGCACCACCATGCCCAGCTTGGCCAATATATTCTAGAAGTAAGGAATAATATTCTTCTTTCAGTCTTTTAAAGAGTAAGAGAGAAAAATATATAAACATTTTCCAATAAGGGATGATTATAAGTATTATTTAGATAACATTAAAGTAAAACTGTGAAGAGATAAGAAAATGACAGCCATATTTCTTATCTTAAAATCTGTTTTTCTACACTCAGAAAACTAGCTGCCAACACATAAAGAACTTTCTGGCAATTCTATGACTAAGCACATCTGCTTGGGGCCATTTCTCACATGGGATAGTTTCCAAGAGACTGTATGAATCAAAACTAGTGATTCATGAATTCCAGATTTCCATAGAATTTTTTATAATAGAAGGCAAATATTATTCAAATTAAAACATGAAACATCTGAGAAAAATCTGTTATTTCAGCTAAAATAAAAGTATTACCTGGCAGAAGTACATTTAAAAAAATAAGCATATAAAAATTACTGGCACATACAACATTTTTAGAAAAAAAATGTATGCATTTGTAAAAGAAAAAGATTAAAAATGAACACAATGAATATACATAAACTTTGATATACATAATTCACCTCTTGCATTAAATATGATAGTGATATCAAGAATTACATTCCTATCAAATAAGCTCTTTGCGTTCTTCAATAAAACCATTTACTTATATAAAGTATTTCATTATCACAGCTCAAGGTCTTTTTGGATTTTAATATTTATAAATATCACAAAGCATAGAAAATTAAATGACTGATTTACTGAAACTTTGAGATTATTAGTAATAAAAACATATATGAAAGTCAACTTAGCTTAACAGCTGAATTCATAATTAATACTTTTTAATGCAAGGCTTGTTAATTATATTTAAAATGACTTTTTCAGATGTGCATAGCTGCATAGCTGAAGAACGTAAAATATAATTTTCTGAAAACTGTCAGTCTAAGAAAACAATTGTGCCTCTGAAAGATCAAAGAGCAAAGGACACAAATAAAAAACTCTTAAAAAATTAGCTTCAATCTTCTAATGAAGTACAATTTAATTAGTTATTTAATTAACTGACTTAATCCCTCAAAAATATTTTTTGAACAACTGTTGTGGAGTTTAAAGACTAGTGAAAGGAGATGGAGTTGTAAACAGTTAAGTATAAGATCTTAAAATGCTGTAACAGATGTGTGTGCAGTCTATAGCTGAGATACAACAGAAGGAGGTATGGTTGGTTATTCTTGGTCAGAAAGAAACATACTCATAAAATATCTCTAGACTATGTTGACACTTGAGCTGAACTTTTAAAATTGAGAAGATAACTTGTCAGGGTAGCATTTTAGGAAGCCTAAACAAAGTGAGCATTGTTATGAAGTAGCCTGGTTTGTTTGTAAAACTAAAAATAGTTCACAAAATTGAAATGAGAGTTGTCATGTTCTCCAGCAGGGGTGTCACAAGCTATCTGGCAGGAAAAGCTGTTGTAGAAATCCTGCCCACAGGAAAAGTCATCACAGAATTCTGGCCTACGAGAAAAGCCGTTGCAGCATTCTCATCCATGAGAAAGACTGCTGTGGAGTTCCCGCCAGTGGGAAGGACCATTGCAGAGTTCTTGCCATTGTAGAGTTCCAGGAAGTCCAAGCACAACCAAGCACACCCTTGGTTCCAGGAAATCTGAGAATATCTGTACTGCTGCCCATGGCCATATTATCTCTGCTCCCAGAATCCTTAAGCCAGTGATGTCTCAGGCCAATGCCCAGCAACTACCTGCAACATCTGGCAACCATTTCTCCCTTAAAAAACTTTGCTCTCCTCTTGCTTGCTGCTAGTTCTGGTTCCACTGTCAGAATCAGCCCGTGTGTGTGTGTGTGTGTGTGTGTGTGTGTGTGTGTGTGTGTTTTCTTAAATTCTTTTATTGTTACATTTCAGGTATACAATACATTTACATTTATCTTTGGGTGCTTGTACCTGTACAAGATATATCTTGGTTATTTTTTCCCCATTACCTGTGCGCCTTTCACCCCTAAAACCTTCCCTATTTACATACTTCGTTTCCATTTTTTTTCTTTTCTCATAATTTTTCCTTTCTTCTTTCCTTTCCCTCCCACCACCCCTACCCCTTTGGACCTTTGCCTATTTCAAAATATCAATTATTAGTTATTAATCCTTTTAGTCCTTATTTACACTCTCCAGCCCATGTGTTTTGCACTTAGTGAATAAATAAGCTGTGTTTGCTCACACAAGGCAAGCCCTGGTGGTTTCTCCACACTCTGCATCTCCATTACATCTGATGCTAAAACCTAGGATAGGGTAACCCTTTCTGGAAGGATTTCCAGGCCTTACTCTGCCCCATACCTGGTCTGGACTAGTTTGGCTGCTGGTTGCTCACCCCTTGCTTTGACTCCAAACCTTTGCATGCCCACCCCAGTTCCTGCTCCATTAGGTGGCAGGGGCAGAAGGAATAGTTGGGGTTCATGTTCCTTTCTCTCTGATATACCTCTCCTAAATTAATCAGAATCTGGGCTTCTTCTCTTCAAACCCTACACAATATATCCAAGAGTTCCAATATCTAATTCGGTCATATAATCTAAACTGGGTGATTTACATATTATCCTTACCTCCACACTCTCCCCAGATGAGGGAGAATGAGTAAACCCTGGTCCAATCTTATGGGGATGAATGGCAACTTGCTCAGGCCACCCTTCCAGGGGACACTGCAGCTATCCCCCGCAAAAGACCCAAACTGGAACTATTGGAAAGGATCTGTGAACATAGCTGACCGAGATCACATGGTTGATTACCTAGTAGAGGGGCTTCTCAGGGCAGCCCATAAGGCAGTTAATTTTGACAAGCTCAGAGACCACTCAGACCAGAGACAAAAATCTAGCCCAATTTATGGCCTGCCTGGCTGCTGCCCTTAGGTAATACACAGCATTAGACCCAGAAAAACAAGAGAGGCAACTCATGCTTAAGATGTGCTTCATTACTCAATGTGCACGACATTTGTAAAAAACTACAGAAACTGGATATTGGCCTTCAAACCTCACAGCAGAAGCTAATCAACTCGACCTTTAACATTTTTAATAACAGGGATGGAAATGCTGGAAAGTAGCATATTTCTGAGCTGCAGATGCTGACTCTGCTGTAAGAAACCTCCCAAAGTCAACCATCAAGATGACCTCAAAGGGATCAAAGGCATCCCTGACTTGAGGCACCACTCCAGGGCAATGGTTCAAATGCTGCCAGACCAGTTACTGAGCTAAGGAATGCCCGAAGCCCAGGATTCTTCCCAAGGCATTTCCTTCCTGTGGAGATCACGACTGGAAGTCACTCTGGCCAGCACTGGCAGCTATCTCTGGGTCATAACCCCAGGGGCCACTGACCAGCTCCTTCCCAGACCTTTTTGGGTTGGCCACAGAAGACTGATGCTGCTGAGAGGCCATGAAGGCCCCCTGCACTGTCTTGGATGCTGAACTCTGGGAAATTTTTACAGTGGAGGGTAAGTCCATCCCTTTTCTGACTGAACCAGGCACCAGCCATTTCACACTTCCTTCTTTCCAAGGATTGGTTTTTCTGGCCCTGACTACTGTTGTGGGCACTGACAGCAAAGTCTCCAGACCTTTAAAAACTCTCCCAATCTGGTATCAATTGGGTCAACACCTTTCCCCACACTCACTTCTAGTCATCCCCACCTGTTTCATTACCCTTTTAGGGTCAGATATCTTAACTAAGTTATCAGTTACTCTGACCATAACCAGAACAAAGCCAACACTTATGCCTTACTGTCTCCTTCTCTGCTGTACTCTGTGGCTCCCATTATCTCCTCTCACCTCAACCCCAGGGTTTGGGATACTTCCACTCCATCGCTAGTTTCATCCCAACAACTTCTTACCATCTCTCTCAAGCCTAGCCACCCCTACTCTGCCCAATGACAGTATCCTATTCCTGACCTGGCTTTATGGGTCATACAACCTATTATCTCTTGCCTACTATGACATGGTTTCTTAATCTCCATCAACTCCCCTTACAACACCCCCATCCTCTTGGTACAAAAAACAGATGGCTCTTGGAGGCTGGTACAAGATCTCCTCACTATCGATCAGATTGTCCTTCTACACACCCTGTGGTGCCTAACCCCTACACATTCTTGTCTTCCATACCTCTGTATACCACTCATTACCCTGTCTTAGATCTTAAAGGTGCTTTTTTCACTATCCCCCTCCACCCTTGCTCACAGACCCCCTGCCTTCACCGGGATAGACTATGACACTTGTCAGTCCCAACAGCTAACCTGGACCATCTTCCCACAGGGTTTCTGGGATAGCCCCCACTACTTTGGTCAGGCTCTTACCCGTGACTTGCTCTCCTTTCACTCCTCTTCATCTTGTCTCATAAAGTATGTAGATGATATCCTCCTCTGCAGCCCCTTTTACAAAACATTGTGTAAAGACACCCTCTGATTATTACAACACCTAGACTCCAAGTTGTATTGTGCCTTTCCCTCTAAGACTCAAATTTCTTCCCTGTCTGCCACCTATCCTGACATCATTCTCCACAAATATACTCAAGCCCTAGCCCCATGCAGTAGACATTCCTGCCCAGTATTAGCAGGCTGTAAGTGGCACATGCTTCTTGCTTTCCATAATTTGGCTACATTGTTTTATATCAGAAGTCAGACCAAAGCCCTGTGTGACTCAAATGGGCATGTCAGATGGTGGACAGGGTGAGTATAGTCCCTCCCCGAATAGCTGCCAGGGAGACCTAAGACCTGGTCTGTGAAGTGGCAGGGCTCTGCTGAGTTAACATGCAGCTGAGGTCAGCTTGACCCCAGTTAAAATCCTTTCCCCTGAATTGTGGTTTCTCACTGACCCAATGGGTTACTGGTTAATTTCCAGCCAGTCCTAGTGCCTATTCTCTCCAAGCAAGATAATTGGCGCCTTCCTTTTTACAGCCCTGTGTGCCATTATCACCAGATGCTTTGCACTGCATCACTAGATGTCTCCAAAGCATACCCTGCTCACCTTCTTCCTATGCTTGTAATCGATAAATACTGGATGTCCTTGGCGCCTTTGTCTTTGTTGCCCAGAGCAGCATAGATCATCCCAGGACTCAGTTTTCTAAGTTTCATCTTTTTCTTTGTCCTTGTTAGCCTGCATTGTATTGCCTTATAGGAGACAGAGACCCACAGCAGGGGTCTTTGGTCATGTTCCTGTGCCCTATACCCCCAGACTGCACCTACTCGATTTCCCAGATCTCAACTCCCACCACCTAAAGACAGATCCTTTCCTTTCTCAGCATAATAGGATACTTCTGCCTCTGTTCCTGGCTTTGCTCTCCTCACTAAACTCCTATACAAATTTACAAAGGGAGACCCTGCTGATTCCTTAAGATCACAAGACCTTCCTTCAGTCATCCTTTCAAAAGAGGCCCATTTTGATCCAGCCTTTCTCTTTTTCAACCCACCACCTCTTTCAAAAAAGCCTAAACCACACGACTGCATATCTCTGATACACATAGCAACTTCCCCTTTCACTCATATTTCCACCTTCCCCCTTCCCAACCCTAACCACATGTAGTTCATTGACAGGAGTTCATACAGGCCTACTCCTAGTTCACCTGCCAGTGCAGAATATGCTGTTGTCTTCCAAGATTCTATCATAGAAGCTAAAGCTCTCCCTCTGTCCACCACCTTTCAACAGCCTGAACTAATCATTCTGATCTGTGCTTTCACACCAAGGGCTTACAAGTTAACACCTATACAGACTCCAAGTATACATTCCATATATTAAATAATCACGCTGGCATCTGGGCAGAAAGGGGATTTCTCACTTCCTGAGGGTTTTCAATCATTAATGTCCCTCTCGTTCAAACCCTTCTCCAGGCCACCCTCTTGCTGACATGGGTGGCTGTACTTCACTGAAGGGGATACTAGAGACTTTCAGACCTCATAGCTGCCAGGAATGCCTTTGCAGATAAAACTGCAAAGGAGGCAGCAAACTTCCCCCTCCACACCCTTAAGGGTCAATATTTTGCCCTTTCCAGCTTCTCCCCAGCCTGTTCCTCTTCTGAACACCAACAATATCAGGATCTTCCCATCAAAGATGGACAGTTCCTGAGTCAGAGAAAGTTCCTCCTTTCTGCTTCATAGGCCCACACTATTCTTTCATCCTTTCACGACAATTTGCACAAACCTTTAACTAGAGAATACAACCTCTAACTAGACTGCTTGAGCCTCTTATCTGCTTTCCCTCCTGGAAAACACTCCTGAAAACCTACACCACTCAATGCTCTGTTTGCCATGGACCAGGGCTTCCTGAGGCTCCCTCCTTTTCCTATCCATCAAGTGTGGGGCTTTTCCCCAACTCGGGACTGGCAAATTGATTTTACCCACATGACACAAATACGAGGCTGAGATATCTCTTGGTCTGGGTTGATACCTTCACGGAGTGGGTAGAGCCCTTTCCAACTGGCTCAGAAAAAGCCTCGGTTGTTATCAACTCCTCCTAAGTGATATTATCCCCCAGTTTGGCCTTCCCACACCCAATCAATCAGACAATGTCTCAGCTTTCATTAGTCAAATTACCTTGAAGGTGTCCAAGTTGCTTGATGTCCAGTGGAACCTCTACACCCTCTACCAGCTTCAATCATTCAGAAAGGTAAAAAGGACTAATGGCCTCCTCAAGGCCCACCTCACTAATCTTACACTTTAGCTACATAAGAACTGGGTTTCCCTGCTCCTGATCACTCTCCTTCAAATCCAAGCCACTCCTTCCCTGGGAGCCCACAGGATATAGCCCCTTTGAACTTTTATATGGCCACACCTTTCTGTTTAAGCCAAACCTCAGCCCAGAGGCCAGCCCCATTGGAGACTATCTCCCAGATCTGCAACAAGCCCAAAAAGAGATCTGACATGCTGCTAACCTTCTGTTGCCTTCTCCTGACACCCAGCCTTATGAAGATAGCTTGGCTAACAAATTGGTCCTAGTTAGAGATTTAAACCCCTAGTCTCTGTAGTCTAAGTGGACACTTCCCTTCTTGGTCATCTACAGCACTCTGATGACTTTCTGTCCACGAGACCCTCTTCACCCACTTCTTTCAGTCAAACCTCCAACATTGAGTCCTTCCTTACCTGGATAGATCTCCTTTTTCAGGGCACTCTCTGTGACTGCTCCCCAAAAGAGATTGAATTGTTTTCCTTACTTCTCACCCTCCTCCTGTTCAATGACTGATAAAAAGGACCTTAAACACCCTCTGTTCCTACTATGTACTCTCTTGTCGATTTTACTTGTAATCCTGTTATGGCTTCAACTCAATTGTGTTTTGCCACAGGGATGGAATCATTCCTCATGCTCATGTTTGTCCTTGCCCTAAGTTCTTCTCCTCTACCTCTCTGTGCTCCTTTGTCTGGCTAGCTCTCCTGTTATTTTCACCTTGCCTCATGGCTGTACTCCCACTGCTTCTCCTGACAGTTCCTAATTATTTCCATAGGACCCTGAAGTTAACTCATTCCTTGCTGAACCAGTCTAATCCTTCCTTAGACAAAAACTGCTACCTTTGTGTCTCCATGTCCACTTATATGGCCACTTCATTACCTCCTCAGGTCTGGGTCCTTACTAACCTTACATACCAACCCCAATATGAAACAAAAGGTCCAGTCCAACACTTAAACAAAAGGTCTTTCTCAATTTTCCCATTAATGAAATGACCAAAAAAAAAAAAAAAAAAAAAAAACCCCTCAAGACAGGGCCTATGGCCCAAATCAGTCCTATGTCACTAAGTTCTCTGAATAAGAGAATTCAACAAAGCCCATATGTAGCCCCATAACCACTGATATTAGTCTGATCTTCCAAACCCCCATCTGCATTCAGCATAATTCATCCTCTGGTATACCAGTAGGACATCTACTCCCCCACCAATGTAACTATATGTTACAATTAGTGGCCCTAAATGACCATTTCAATTACCGGGTTGCTCAAGATGCCCCACTGACTCAGCCTGTCTGCTTATCTGGCCCTCTAAAATTATAACCATATCATTGCTTAGCAAACACTCAGATTTCTGTAATGGTCAATACTTCCCATGTATGACAATACATCCATGAACCCCCTGTAACCAGTCTCCTACTCACTCAGATTGCCTTTGTTTACCTCCCTTTAACTACTCATCACAATGGCTTCTAATAGATACCAAAAGATTCTTCTTTCACTGGGAGAACAGAACAATGACATCCTTGTTAGAAGGCCCTTCCAGCCTCTGATGGGAACTGTCCTGTCAGGTATTTTGGGCATCTTGGAGAATGAAAATAAAAAACCTTCACATCTCTTTAGCATTAATAACTAATTCTGCATCCCCAACCAAGGCCTTTCCTGGCTTTGTGGGACATCCACCCATTTATGTCTTCCCAATAACTGGACCAGAACATGCACTCTAACATACCTCAGCCCAAAGATAGATATTGCTCTGGGAAACCAGAACCTGCCTGTTACCATCAGATCCCTGATTCGACAATGTAGAGACCTAATAACAGTACCCCTGCTTTCAAGTCTGGGTATTGGCACAGCTATAGGGTCCGGAATAACAAAACTCACTACCTCCCTATGCTACTATTGTTTCTTTTCCCACGATCTCTCTAACAGACTCAAAGAAATAGCCAACTCCATTCTTACTTTACAGAACCAGTTAAGACTTCTTGGTGGCAGTGACACTTCAAAATTGTAGAGGTTTAGATCTTCTAACACCCGAGAAAAGAGGCTTATGCATCTTTTTGGGAGAAGAATGTTGCTTTTATACTAATCAGTCAGGCATAGTGTGAAATGCAGCAAAAAAGGCTAACTGACAGAGCTGCAGAAATTGGACTTGCATGTCTGATTCTTGGCCTGGTATTTGGAGCTAGACCATATGGCTCCTTCCATTAACTGGCTCTCTCATCTATATTCTCCTCCTCTTTTTCTCTGGGACATGCCTCCTCAAGTTTCTCTCAGGATTCCTCCAAAATCAAGTTAATGCTCTCACTAGTCAGTCAATGTGGCAAATGTTTACTTCTGGCCACCTCATATCATCCTGTCCTCCAAGATCTCTCTCCCAATTAAGGAGTCCATGCCATCTGCACATCCCCCATTAAGCAATCCTGAGAAATAGTGCCCACTTACTCCACTCTTTTCTTTTATAACAACAAAGAGACAGGAATGTCATGACCACTGGGAGGACCACTGCAAGCCCGTCAGCAGGAAAAGCTGTTGTGGAGTTCCCGCCATTACAGAGTTCCAGAAAGTCCAAATACAACTATATTGCCTTCAGTTCCAGGAAATCTGAGACTATCTGCACTGCTGCCCATGGCCATATTATCTCCACCCCCAGATTCCTTAAGCCAATGATGTCTCAGAACAATGCCCAACAACTACCTCCAATGCCTGGCAACCATTTCTCCCTTAAAAACTTTGCTCTCTCTCCTTGCTGCTGGTTCTGGTTCTATTGTCAGAATCAGCCTGTTGTTTTCCACTTGAATGAATAAACAAGCTTCGTTTGTACATACAAGGCAAGCCCAGGTGGTTTCTCTGCACTCTGCATCTCCTTTACAGGAGAGACAAGTAGCCAAAGGTCAGGTCATAGAAAAATTTATGTCATGATGACTAATTTGGATTGTATCATGTAGGCATTTAGTAGCCATTGAGGGGAAGTAATACAATCAGATTTTATTTTAGAAAGATCACTTTGTTGATAATGTGAAAAAGGAAGATGGGAGGAGCCAATTTGCAGGGTACTGCCTCAGCTCAGATGAGATGGACTCAAAAAGGCAACAATATAGTGATGGTGAAGTGAATAATCTGAGATAATTTATAAGGTAGGGTTAGGAGAAAAGAATTTATGATGCTTTCTAATTTTCTGAATCAGGTATCAGATGCTACCATTCACAAATACAGTGAACAGATTCAGAAGTTATGATCATAAGCTCAGTGTAGAGCCTTTTGTGTTTCTAGTGCCTCTGAGAAACTTGGGTGGATATAATAATCCAGGCAACTCTGAGCTAGAAAAATTTAATAAGATCTTATCCTTACCCAGAGACTGCTGCAGCCATCAAAGTGTGTATGAGACAAAATGGGTCAAATTGAAACACTCTGAAGACTATCATGTTGTATTATACAAAAACTTAGACTGTTTCTATTCTCAGCACCTGAATATTTTTAACTTCTCAATAAATATAAATTGATGGACAAGTTACATATTTCTTTATGTCTGTTAATAAGACCATTCCTTCCCAACTAAAATTATTTTGAATATTCTGATAATGCCACTCTGATAAGTTAATGTGGATCCATATGCAAATACTTTAGTCTTCACAGCACATCCTTTTACAAAGATAGCACTGGTTCTTGCTAAAAGATACACACAAATGACAATCTTTTCCTTCAAAGGCTTAACAAGGCAAATGTAAAATATGAGCACACTTGACTTAGAAAATAACTTTTTCCACAACTTCACTAAATGTATATTATAAAACAACATATAGAATGAAAAATCATTCCAAGAAAATAGCAGGAAATTTTAGTTTAAATGATTAAGTACTCCAGTAGATGCACAAGAATAGAAGAATAAAAAACTGGTAAAAATAAATGAGAAGTCTTTCTATAAAAGGCAAGTTTTAGCTAGGTTTAAAAAATTAAGAATTTTCTAAGAAACAATAATAATTAAGGTCAAAAAGGAAGGAACCAAAAGATCTTTTCTTAGAAACAGCAAAATGACTACAAGGAGCAATTTATACATAACTGGAGGGCTGGGGAGGAATACATGAATAGATGAATGTTCTTAAAAAAATAGGCTGAGGAGTTTTATCTGCTTTGACAGAGTATCACCAAAAACTCTCAAAAAGGAAAATGATAAAGGCTTTAATTATAAATTCACATGATTTTAATTTTTTACACATTATCAGACAACAAATGAAACTAATATGTTTCAGTGTGAGTACAAACGTGTTTAAAGAGTTTCTAATTTAGTTATTCTTGGCATGGTGATATAAAGCATCTCATAACCTAAATTCTGGTAATGTCAATATGCCCATCATTCAGAATCTGTCAAATTTGAAAGCAACACCTTTTTCTCTAAAAGAAGCATCTGCTTATCCTTATGTTCCTTCAAATCTACGGCAGGAAAAGCAAGCATAGTTTTATGTATACAACCCTGAGCTGCTTAATGTTAAGCTATGGGATACTGTCAGTAAATACTACGGCAAAATTGCTCATGGACAACTCAATACTTAGGATCTTTTGGGCTTTAGAAAACCACAACTAGCTTTATCAATCTAAATTTATTTATCTCAACTTATAATCATTAGGCCAAATGTCCACAAGGCAAATCAATCTTCCACACAGATGTCAAAAATCAACGTATCCACACATAATCCTTTCTTTCTCAATCAACTCTCATTTTTGACTTCCTTACTGCTGTGAATACTGTCAGAGAGCCAGGCTTAGAAGCTCACTAGGTTAGCAATTAAAAGATATTTTGTGAGTTCTAATTTGGCTCTTTTATGAGTTTGTTGTGCAACCCTTGGCAAGAAAAATAGTTTCTGAGTTTCTGTTCAGCTTGGTTTCTTTTACAAAATTAGAAAGTTAAATTAGGTGATCATTAAGACATCATCTAGGAAATAAAATCCCATGATTTTTTTCCTGAGCCTTAAGCTAATAGCACCAAATTCTGCCCATTTTCCTATACAGAATTTTTCTATGTATTTTTATTTTCTATTTCCATTATAAATAATATGATTGCAGGTCTTTATGAACCAATTTCCTTATTTGTTTTCCTTCTAGGACCTCTACATTTTGACTTACATATGCTACAAATCTTGCATTCTTTCTTTTCCTTCTACGTACTCTTTTCTGAGCCTCGAATATAGACTTGAGCTAATCACACTATCCCATGACCCATTATCATTTAGCTGTAAGACTGCTCTTATTTTTTGTTTCACAATCCCTCTCTTACTCCCCTCCATTTTGTAAGTGCATATTAAAATGATATGATCTTTGAATGTATGACATGTAATAAAATAGTTATTGCATGTATGTGTGTTGATGCTAAAGGTTCATATATTTTAAAATAAAATTATTTTTACATGTATATATGCTGCTATAACTCTATCTTTACATGTAATAACATGTTTGTAAATGATACATAGTTTTCACAGATGTAATTTCCATATTTTGCATAACCATTCCTTTAGTGACAGACTTCTAGGCTCCTTTCAATTCCCTACTCATACCAATAGCCTCAGTCCACAGAGACAACTAACTTGAAGTTAAGGTCTATCATTTCTGGGAATGTCATTACTTTACTCTTATAAACACACACATATACACTATATATACATTTTATTCTTTTATTATATGTACACTGATTATAGATATCTCTCTATAGCTAAAATATATATCCATAATCAACTTTACTATCATTTACAATACCTGAAATATATATAAATTGTATCATACTATAATCCTTTATATCTTGCTTTTGCATTCTACTTTATTCTTTGACACTGAGTAGGTACAGATTGAGCATCCCTAATAAAAAGATACAGAATCTGAAACACTCCAAAACTGAAAACTTTTTGGGCACTGACATGACACCACAAGTAGCAAATTTCACACTTGACCTCAAGTGACAAGTCACAGTTAAAACTCAGGCGAACTAAATATGGTGTATAAAATTACCTTTAGGCTATGTGTGTGAAGTATATGTGAAATACAAATGAATTTCACGTTGAGACTGGAACTCATCTGAAGATAGTTCATTACAGAAACACAAATATTCCAAAATCCGAAAAAAATACAAAGTATGTAACACCTCTGCTCCCAATTTAGATAAGGAATATTCAATTTATATCAGATTGGGGTTTTTTTGGTACCAGGGATCGAACTTGGGACCTTGCACTTACAAGGCAGGTGCCATAACCACTGAACTAAATCCCTGGCCCTGTATCAGACTGTTTTAACTTGCATCTTCCTTACTGACTGCTATGACTTCTTTTTTCTTTTTATTTTTTTTGAGACAGGATCTCATTATGTAGTTCAGGCTGGCCTTGAACTCACTATGTAGCCCAGATTGGCCTTGAACTCAAGGCAATCCTCCTGCCTCAGCCTAAGTACTAGGATTATAGGTGTACCCTGCCACACCTGGCCTGCTACATTTGAAATGTGTGTTCACAGCCTTAGCACAATTTTCTGTGGGCTTTTATTTATTCCTACTGATGCTTAGTGAATCCTCAATACTAATCTGTTGTCAGTTAAATGCATTGCAAATGTCTTGCATTTGACTGGTTCACCTTTTTTTTGACATGCTGTTTTATTTAACAAGTTTTATATTTTAACATAGTCAAATATATAAATCTATTCCTTTGGGGTTGGGATGTAAGTCCTGACAAGAAATACTTTTGTATATATTACGTATGCATTCATTGAAACAAAAACATCATGTTATTCCATTAATATGTATAATTTTAAGTACCAGCTAAAATAAATTTAACTTAAAAATTAAAAAAAAAAATCTTTCCCTACCACAATGTTAATGATTCTCTAATATTTTTGTTTGCTTGTTTCTTTTTGGTATCAGTGTTCGAACTCGGGACCTTGTGCTTGTGAGGCAGGCAGCGGAACTACTGAGCTAAATCCCCGGCCCTCTCTAATATTTTTAAAAGAGAGTTTTTAAAGTTTAGCTTTTCACACTTAGATATTTAATCCTTAAAACCACATAAATACTAAATGTGAAGAGCAAAATTTTGCAATTTTTTTCTTATATATAATAACCACTCCTAACAACATTCTTTCCTTACTGATTTATAATGCCAACTCTGTCATATGCCAAACTTCTATATATATATATATCTTTTGGTACCTGGGATCAAACTTGGGACTTTGCGCTTGCAAGGCAGGCGGCAGAACCACTGAGCTAAATCCTTGGCCCTACATATACTTTTTATTTCATTCTATTTGACCAAAATCACTGATAATTTTGTTTGTTATTCTTCTACACAATAGTTTTGGTAGCTGACATTTTACTATTTCATCAAATTAGGATTATATTGTCAAATCTATCTCACACATACACACATGTGAACAAACTATAAGCATTTTAACACAAATTACATTAATTTCAATTGTAAATATCTGGGAAGACATTTTCATTGAAGAATTGAATCCTTTCAGACAAGTATAGTAATTCTAAATTTTCTTTTTAATTATTCTGTAAATCTTCAATCTCTTTGCTGAGATTTTTCACTTTTTTGTTGGGAATTTCTATTTTTTCTTTTGCTTCAAGGTTGTTCATGACTGCTCATTTATGTATTTTATTGTGGCTATTTAAAATCCTTGTCAAACAATTTTGACATCTCTGTCATTTTTTTTTTCATTCCAGTTGAGATTTTCTTGATTCTTGGAATTGTAAGTAATTTTTGATAGAAAACCAGGCCTTTGGGGTATTATGAGATCTACTTAAAATTATTTTGATGTATTTCCTGTGATGCTGCTCCTTTAGGGGGTAGAGGGTCGCCTTGTTACTGCCAGCTAAGTAGAAGCCCACATTCCCTACTACACCTTTACAGGCATGGGTATAGGTTGGTCCACAGATCTTTTCTGCATTATGTGGCTGGAGTAGAGAGGTTATTGTCAAAAAGTTTTCTGTCATGCTAGGGTGACCTTTCTTGGTTCTTTGACTTGAGAGAGTAGATCTTTGTTGGGGCTTTTATTTGGTCTGCACGTGGTACCGCCAGGTTTCTAGTCTCTTCCGTCCAAGTCTAGTGTATATGAGGCAGAAAAGAAAAACAATAAGGAATTTACTATGGTGTCATTTCTTAGATCTTTAGGTAGCTAGAGGGTCTGTTTTCTTTTCTCTATTCTAGGTTTTCCTATGTTTATTTTATCACAATGGCTACTGCCAGAAAATTAAGTACTTCTACTATGATACTCTTGATACCATAAAAATAGCTTAGAATGGAAATAGATCAAAGTAGAAAGGAAGGATTTGTGACCATGTTTGGGAACTACATCAGTTCATGCTAGTGTGTGTCTATTTCTGGCCTATCTACTCTGTTTGTCTACCATATACCAATACCATTATTTTAATTTTGCTTTACAGTGTATCTTCATACATGTTTTAAAAAGTTCCCCTGGTCTGTGCTTCTTCTTCAAAACCATCTTGTCTATTCTTGACCTTCTATATATCTATATAAATTTTAGAATCAGCTTTTTGAAATCCTAGCAGATTTTTGACTGGAATTGTATCAAATGTTTAAGCTATGGATGAATATGCTTCTTGAATTCCAAACATGGTAATTATCTAGGTGTATTTTTTGCAAATGATTTATAACCTTATAGTACTGTCATTAGAAATTGTAGGCCTTTGTTAAATCAACCCTTCAAAAATTAAGAATTATGCTCTACAGCATCTAATGTGATCAATGCTTTTTTACATTTTGTATGGATACAAAAAGAAAGTAGATTCTGCAGTGCTTCTGCAAAAATCACAATGACCCAGCGTCCTCTCCTGGGCAGGCGGCGCGGGCCCTCCCACTCTCCCCCACGCCGCCTCACGGCCGCGTCTCACTTCACCAGACGCCCTGGCGTCCGCCTCCTCCTGGCCTGCCTGCAGGCCCGGGATTCCCGCCTGCTTTGCTGTCCCTGCGGCCTCCTGGGGTTCATGCTGTCGCCTGGGCCAGCGCGCGGCTGTGGGCAACCGCTCCCCCTCTGCAGCTCTCCCGCCCCCTCCCCGCCTTTTCCGCCCTCCGGTCCCTCTCCCTCGGCCGCTGCTGCTGCTCCAGATGAGGTGATGGCAAAGACCAACTTCGGCAAGATCCAGATCGGGATTTACGTGGAAATCAAGCAGAGCGATGGCCGAATACACCAAGCAATGGTAACATCTTTAAATGAAGATAATGAAAGTGTAACTGTTGAATGGATAGAAAATGGAGGTACAAAAGGCAAAGAGATTGACCTGGAGAGCATTTTTTCACTTAACCCTGACCTTGTACCTGATGAAGAAATTGAACCTAGTCCAGAAATACCTCCACCTCCAACATCTTCAGCCAAAGTAAACAAAATTGTAAAGAATGACTGTGGTATCTTAAGAATGACCCTCCTCCAAGAGATAACAGAGCACGTAGAAAATCTAATTGTGTGAAAGAAGTGGAAAAATTACAAAAGCGAGAAAAAAGGAGATTGCAACAGCAAGAACTTAGAGAAAAAAGAGCCCAGGATGTTGATGCTACAATCGCAAATTATGAAATTATGTGTATGATCAGAGACTTTAGAGGAAGTTTGGATTGTAGACTGTTAACAACAGCAGATCCTATTGATGGACATAGGATATGTGTTTGTGTAAGAAAACGACCACTCAATAAGAAAGAGACTCAAATGAAAGATCTTGATATGATCACAATCCCTAGTAAAGATGTTGTGATGGTACATGAACCCAAACAGAAGGTAGATTTAACAAGGTACCTAGAAAACCAAACGTTTCATTTTGATTATGCCTTTGATGACACAGCTCCTAATGAAATGGTTTACAGGTTTACTGCTAGGCCACTAGTAGAAACTATATTTGAAAGGGGAATGGCTACATGCTTTGCCTATGGCCAGACTGGAAGTGGAAAAACTCATATTATGGGTGGTGACTTTTCAGGAAAGAACAAACATTGTTCTAAAGGAATTTATGCATTAGCAGCTCAAGATGTCTTTTTAATGTTAAAGAAGCCAAACTATAAAAAGCTAGAACTTCAAGTTTATGCAACCTTTTTTGGAATTTATAGTGGAAAGGTGTTAGACTTGCTAAATAGGAAAACAAAATTAAGAGGTCTAGAAGATGGAAAACATCAAGTTCAAGTGGTGGGATTACAGGAATGGGAGGTGAAATGTGTTGAAGATGTACTGAAACTCATTGACATAGGCAACAGTTGCAGAACATCCAGTCAAACATCTGCAAATGCACATTCATCTCAGAGCCATGCAGTATTTCAAATTATTCTTAGAAGGAAAGGAAAACTACATGGTAAATTTTCTCTCATCGATTTGGCTGGAAATGAACAAGGAGCTGATACTTCCAGTGCAGACAGGCAAACTAAGCTTGAAGGTGCTGAAATTAATAAAAACCTTTTAGCACTCAAGGAGTGCATCAGAGCCTTAGGTAGAAATAAACCTTATACTCCTTTCTGAGCAAGTAAACTCACTCAGGTGTTAAGAGATTCATTCATAGGTGAAAACTCTCGTACCTGAATGATTGCCACAATCTCTCCAGGAATGGCATCCTGTGAAAATACTCTTAATACATTAAGATATGCAAATAGGGTGAAAGAATTGACTGTAGATCCAACTGCTGCTGCTGATGTCCGCCCAATAATGTACCATCCACCAAACCAGATTGATGATTTAGAGACGCAGTGGGGTGTGGGGAGTTCCCCTCAGAGAGATGACCTAAAACTTCTCTGTGAACAAAATGAAGAATAGTATCTCCACAATTGTTTACTTTCCATGAAGCTGTCTCACAAATGGTAGAAATGGAAGAGCAGGTTGTAGAAGATCACAGGGCAGTATTCCAGGAATCAATCAGATGGTTAGAAGATGAAAAGGCTCTCCTTGGGATGACTGAAGAAGTAGACTATGATGTAGATTCATATGCTACACAACTTGAAGCTATTCTTGAGCAAAAAATAGACATTTTAACTGAGCTGCGGGATAAAGTGAAATCTTTTTACGCAGCTCTACAAGAAGAACAAGCCAGCAAGCAAATTAACCTGAAGAGACCCCGTACCCTTTAAATTGGTATTTGCTGCTAAAGAATCCCCAGAACGCTCAGTGCTGTAACCATGTTTCAGCTATAAGGGCCATTTCACAGTTTGAAATTCTAAGTGTCTGTGGAAAATGTCTTATCCTTCACCTGAATGACATTTCAATTTTGTGAAACACTCCTTTGTCTACAAAATGCTTCTAGTCCAGGAGGGACAACCAAGTTTTGGGATTAGTGACGCTATTTGTTTCACTATTCCCCAAATGGTGATTTACTTTTGGAGATCCTTGCCAGTTTCATTTTCTATATGAAGTAAGATTGTGGACTTGATCCACAATGGTGGATAGTAGGGAGAAGCCACAGCATTTCCTTTTAACTCAGTTCAATTTTCATAGCAAGACTGAGCAGTTTTAAATCCTTTCAGTGCATGCATACCTCATCAGTGATTCTATATACCTTGCCTACTCCTAAAGATAGCTGTGCTCACCTCTTCCTGCTCTGTGCCTTGACTAAGGCTATTGACCCTCAATTTCTAAAGCATAGCCAAGATCAATTACATTCCTTATTTGTCATTGTAAATTACCTTTATTGTGTGTACATTTTTACTGTATTTGACTTTTTTTATGTATGACTAGTTAATTTTGCAGGATGTGCCATATCATTGAACGGAACTAAAGTCTGTGACAGTGGACATAGCTGCTGGACCATTACATCTTATATGTAAAGAAATCTGGAATTATGATTTTAAAACCATATAACATGTGATTATAATTTTCTTTGTAAAGAAACTAAAATATAAACAAGTTGGTGTATAATAAAAAGTAATGAAATTCTAAAAAAAAAAAATCACAATGATCTCTATAGTGGGCTGAATAGTCTCCTCCCACCCCTAAATTCATATCTGCCTAAAACCTTATTTGAAAATATAGTCTTTGCAGGTTAAAGGAAAGATCTCAAGATAAAATTTTGGATTTGAGATGGGTTCTAAATCCAAAGATTTGTATGCTTATAAGAAGAGAAGGTATGCAGGAAACACAGATAAGAGGAAGAAAGAGGTTAGAGATATACTGCCACAAGTTGAGAAATACTGCAGGCCACCAACAGCTGGCAGATACAAGGAAATATTCTTCCCTAAAGAGCTCTCCACTGGAGCTTTGGAGAGAGAGAGAGAGAGCAAGTCCCTGCTGCCGAGATTTCATATTTATAGTATCCAAAATTAGAAGTGAATAAATTTCTATTAAGTTACCACTTTTGTGGTAATTTGTTATAGTAGCCCTAGAAAACTAACATAACCCCCTTTTTGTTAATGTGAATGTTTAATTCTCAGACTCATCCTACTGTATCAATCCTCAGCACTTGATTCAATGATCATTCCTTTCTCCTTGGTATACTTCCCTCAGTTGACTTTTAGGACACTATACTTCCTAGTTTTCCTCTTATCTCAGTGGTCTCTTTCCAGCTTCTTTGTTGATTCCTCCTCTTTTCCTTTACTTCTCAATAAGGAAAGCTACACAGACTTCTCAGTCCATGGAAATGGCATTTTTACAGTTGCTCAAGGAAAAGCCTTGGTGTCATCTTTGATGCCTTAATACCTCTCCCTCTTGCCCCCACCCAACTTATCAGGGAATCTTGTATCTACCATACAAAATATTAAGTAACACATATAGAATCCAGCCACATTTCACCATATCTCACTGCTATCACCATGGTGGAGTCAACATGATATTTTTCCTGGGTTACTGCAATAGCCTTCTTACTGGTTTCCTTGCTTCCACTTTTGCCTCTCTACAGTCTACTTTCATTATGGCAACCAGAGCTATGTTCTTATGAAAATATAAGGCAGATAGATATGCCAATGTTCTACTAAAAACTATCCCTATTTCATCTATAGTAAAAAACAAAGTCCTCACAATGGCCTACAAGGTGCCATATCTCATGTGCCTTCCTGTATAACCTCTCTGATCTTGTCTTCTATTACTCTCTTTCCTGCTTACTCTGCTCCGAGGATACTGGAAGGAAAGACTGTAAATATGGCCACAAATCTCTCCTCTCTACCTTTACACCTCTGCAATATGACACTGAAAATACTCCCATAAAGAAAGGTATTTATTTCCCCATCTTCTAAAGTTGAGTTGACCTGCTTTGGCATGAGTCATGAATAAACATGATTCAACAGAGGCTTAAAGAAGAATATGCATATGAGGTTTGCTCTCTTGTTACTCTAGGGACCTTGCCATAGTCAAGCACAGGACAAAGACTTTTATTGTGATCCTGGTGAAGTCTGCCAATTGCCAGATAGGCTGGCCAGCACTGCAGGTACTCTACCATCCCGCTAGTGGACAGGCAAGTTCAGCAGATATTAGCCTTGCAGCCCCAGACAAGGAAATCAGCTCTGTGGGCCCCTAAAATAATAATCAAAATAAAGCACTCTTGTGAGCCACAAAATATTAGACTGGTTTGTTTTTAAGAAATAGAAAACAGACACATCTAGTTTCCTTGCTATTATTTCCACCTCTGCAATTTCTAATTCTTTTCTTGCAACAGTCCCTACACTGTATATCTAATTTATTTATATCTTTCACTTTTGTTTAAAATTCAGCCTCTCAATGAGGATTACTCTGAACACGATGCTTAAAAGTGCAACGGTATCACTCCAAAAATGTCTTAACCCTGATCTTTTTTACTTTTCTGAAACTCTTATTACCTAACTTATTTATTATTTAAATATTATATTTTTTATTGTCTGTCTGCTCATGCTAGAAATTATAAAAAGAGAAAATCCTATAACTGTACTGTACTGTGAATTGATGTATCCCACGTACCAAGATCAGAGTTTGGGACACAGTAAATGTTAACTAAATGATTACTGAAGAATGAGTTCAATGTTCTAAAGATATCAAGTTGCTAATCACATTATTCACATCCTCCATTACTTGTTTTTATCAGTCACTATGAGAGTCTAAGTTTTTACAAAGATTGTAGGTTTGTCTACCATGCCTTGTATTTGTCAGTTTTTGCTTTAACATCTAGTGTTTTTACTATAAAATAATTTAACGGAAGTTATAACAAGCTCATTGCAACAAAACATATGACCAAGATGGCTTTTATTTAAGGTCCTAAATCTGATAAGTTTCACTCTCACTTTTTGAATATTAGCAACAATATATTATTTAACTACTTCAGAGTGTTTGTTACATACTCACTATTGTAATGTTTTCTAATTCTAATTTTAATGAGTAGGGAGTCCTTAAAAGTTATTCTACTAATTCTGAATAGGAATAACAGTGCATAGAAAATAATAATTTGAGTAATAAATATAGTACACATAATACTGCATGTGCAACATTAACTGGTAATATTAACTCCAGCATCACAAAAAGGGTATATATATATTCATATATCAATAAGTGAAGAAATTCAGCTATTAACCAGTTTTTATATTATCCCATTTTTACTAAAAGACATAAAGACACACACACACATAGTCACACACAAAAAAGATACACACAGACCTCGGTTATACATTTAAAAATGTATAGTTCATAGTTCTCTCTAAATAACAGTCATGAGATTTTTATTTTTCTCTTGTGTTGTATTAAAGCTGTACAATAATCTGGCTAGTCTTTGTCCCAGGTGACAAGGTTAGAGCTTGCAAACCCCTGGTATTTCCTGAATGATTTTTATCATTTATGTTAAGACACTTGAATATACCTAAGTTTATGCTAATGGACAGACTCATGGCTGGCCCCCAGATAGCTACAGGATGGGAGCTGGCCATGCTGGAAAGACACCCATGTGATTAGAGAATTAAGGCTTTGAGCCACATGATAAAGGCCCAACTTGCTGATCTCTAAGGAAGTGAGGAGGGCTAGAGATTTAATTCAAACTCTAGGAATGATCTAGTCAATGGTATACATGTAATAAACCCCAGTGAAAACTCTGGACACAGAGGCCTGAGTGAGCTTCCTGGCTGCTAAACACACTAATGTGCTAGGAGGGTGACACAATTTGATTCCACGAGTAGAGTAGTAAAGTTCTGCATTTGGACCCTCTGAGACGTCAACCTTACGGCAGTGGTGCCCAGCCTATGGCATGCATGTTATTTGTTTTTAAGACAAAAGAAGTTAGTGTATAAGTTGTTTTTCTAAACTAAAACCTCAGTATTCAGGTTTAATTGCAGTGCTGGCACTTTGCAATAAACAAGTGGGTTTTGGGTTGCAGTTTGAGCACTCTCTCTAAAACAAGGATTGTCATCACTGGCCTATAGGCTCTTTCTTTTGGCTGGTACTGATTTATATCCATTATATGATATTGGAACAGTAAATATAGTGCTTTCCTAAGCTCTGTGAGTCACTTGAACAAGTTAGGTGTGTTATATGAATTTTTGACTTAGGCTATTTTCAATATAAGATGGTTTTACTGGGATGCAATCCCATCACAAGTCAAGAACTATCTATATTGGTTGACTTCTCTTTCTCTTTCTTGTCTCACTTCCCCCACATTCCTATTAGTGGTCCTTAGTATCACCTCTTAAAGAAACAATGGGTTTTGGAGTCCTTTCTTAGGGTCTGTTTTCTTGGGAGTCCAAAAAAAAGATATGAAGTAGTCTTCTATGGGTAGGATAATTTTTTTCTAAAGCAATTGTTTTTCAGCCATGTCACTGGTTTTACCATCACAATATATTCCCCCACATGTTAAAGTTACCTTCTGACTAGCCATTTTGATTTCTGTCTCTTCCTGTCCTAGATGATCATAAGTACAAAAAGTTACTGACAGAAGCCCAATAAAAAGGAGGAAGATAAAAGTCACATGAAAAATTGATACCATCAGTTCCCTGAAGAAAAATAACTACTAATTAACAAAATTCATTTTTTAAAATACCTAAGTTGATTTCGAAGTTGCTCGATTTCCGCATTTTGCTCAGTTACTGTTTTCAGAAAGTGTTGGTTAGTCTGCCACGGGGGAAAAAAGAAAACAAAAAACATTCAGTATTAGAACATTTAAGAACTATAAAGAGTAACCAGAAAGCATATAAGTAGAAAAAAATGAAGATTCATGACCATGATTATCGTTTATGAGGACAAAATGTAACTCTGGCCTTTTTTCACCTTTACTTTCATAGATAACTGCTTCACTTCAAACTACCTGCACTCTCCTTCTGTGTCTTACAGCTCTCTCTTGGCTGCCTGATAACCCTGTGCAGACGTCTACAAGTGCCACAGAATTAATGTTCCATTTTGCTACAGAATAGTGTGACATGGCTGAAGGAAGTGGTATACAAATTGCTCAAATTCCTTATTACACGTGTGGAATAACTGAGGATTGTGCTGTCCTCTAGCTTTCAGAGCTCACTGGTGAAACTAAGTTTTAGTTACAATTCTAACTTGCTGGATTTTTAAAAACTTTTCATTGGCTGCCATCTCTTCTTGGTCTCATTTCTCCAAACCCTAGTGGTGCTCCCTGGTACTACCTCTTAAATAAATGACATGCTTTGGAACCTTTGAAGAGGCTCGCTTATGAAGGAACCCAAAATAAGATACGAAGAAGTCTTCTCCATGCAAAAAAGCTTTTTTTTAAGGAAGGTGATTTTTTTTTCCCTAGAAGTATTGGTTTTACATGAGAACACACATTCCTTTCCCATCACACATATATATATTATAGTTACTTCTTGATTGTCTTGATTTTAATCTTTCTGGTCCCAACAGATCATGCTTACATCTCTCCAGCTAAAATTACTGAGGCAGTTTTCACTGTGCTTTTTCTACTCAATTTCACTGACTTCATATTTTCTTTAAACATACTATTATAATTCAGTTGACTGCAGTATCCTCATTCTGTCTGCATTCATTCTTTAATGCCCTGATTAGTCTACTCACTTTCAGGCAAAACTAACTATTTCATTCTTGCACTTTGATAAACTTAATATATGTCTATACACTACACACAGCATTACATTTAAAAATTATATTAAAAGTTCATGTATTTCTCTTTTTTTTTTTTCTCATTGGGAATTGTACCTTTATATAACGCATCTTGGTTCTTATTTTTTCCCCATTCCTAACCCTCCCTTCACGTCCTCCACCCTTCCCTATTTACAAAGACTTTATTTCCATTTTATCCATTTCTCATCATTTTTTCCTTTCCCATCTTTCCTTTCCCCTATGCCTTCCACTATCCCTACCCCTTTGGACCTTTTCTTCCTATTTTACATTATGGATTATTCATTCTAATAATTGGTACATTTTAGGTATACAATAT
>NW_004624777.1:9879297-9903433 GCF_000247695.1 Heterocephalus glaber
AAAAAAAAAGAAAATGAATTTCTTGTAGATGTACAATTGGGTCTTGTTTTTTGGTTAATTTTATATGTGCATATTAGTTATACAGAATGGGTTGTTTTGGCATACTGTTCCATGCAATAACATCATGTGATTATTTCACTCTCCATTACTAATCTCTCTTCTCCCCCCTTCCCCCATCCATTTCCTCATTTCATAATCCTTCTTTTACTTTCCTGTCATCTCTCTTTTTCTTTTTCTATTTTTTTTTTTTATGATTCCACATATGAGAAAAACATACAGTATTTGACTTTCTGAGTCTGGCATACTTCACTTAACATTATGGTCTCCAGTATTCCATCCATTTTCCTCCAAATGATATGATTTCATTTTTGTTTATGGTTGAATAATATTCCATTATGTACATAATCACATTTTCTTTATTCATCTCTCAGTTGACAGGAGCATAGGCTGTTTTTATAGCTTAGCTACTATAAACTGTGCAGCAGTAAATATGGGCATGTATGTATCCCTATAGTATGCTGTGATTATTTCTTTCAGGAATATAATGAGGAGTGGTTTATTACGTGGATCAAACTGTATCACTAGTTTTAGGTTTCTGAGCAACCTCCATATTGATTTTTATAGTGATAATTCTCACAATGTAGAAAACTTTCTTTTTTTCCTGCATCCTTGCCAGCATTATTTTGTATACACTACTGATGATAGCCATTCTGACCAGGGTGAGACTGAATCTCTATAGTTTTGATGATTTACATTTCCCTAATGATTAAAGATGTTGAATATTTTTTTCATATACTTACTGGATATTTGCATAATTCATTTTCCCATTTGTTGATTATGCTATTCATTTTTGGGGTGTTAAGTTTTTTGAATTCTTTGTATATTCTAAATATCAATCCTCTGTCAGAAGAGTAGCTGGCAATGATTTTTCTTCAATTTGGCAGAATATCTCTTCATTCTGTTTTTCTTTTGTTGAACAGAAGCTGTTTAATTTCATGTACTCTCATCTGTTGATTCTTGCTAGCATTTTCTGTGCTCCTGGAGTCCCACTGAGGAAGTATTTGCCTGTGCTGTGACATGATCATGGGATCCCCACCCACCTTGGTTCTATGTATGTGTATATTACATTTACTGATTTACATATGTTTATGTCTCCTCCTCTGTTTTCCTGTAGCATTTTCAGTTTCAGGTCTTTCAGTTTCAGGTGTTTGATCCATTTTGAACTGATTTAGTACAGGGTGAGAGATAGGGTAGTTTCAATCTTCGTCAAATGGTATGTTAAAGAGGCTGTCTTTTCTCCAGTGTATGTTTGTGATCACTTTGTCAGCAATCAGATAGGAGTAGTTGTATGGGTTTGTTACTGGGTCCTTTATCTATGCCATTGTTCTATATGTCTGTGTCTGGACCAGTACTATTCTGTTTGCATTACTATGGGTTTGGTTCTAGTATTATTTTAAAATTGGCTACTGTGATGCTTCCAGCATTGCTCTTTTTGCTCAGGATTGCTTTGGCTATTCTGGATCATTTGAAGTTTTTAGATTGTTTTTTCTAGTCCTGCAAAAAATTGGTATTTTGACAGGATTTGCAGTGAATCTGTTTATCACTTTTAGTGATATGAACACTTAGTAATATTTTCTGGTCCATGAACAAGGGAGGTCTTTTCATTTTCCAATGTCTTCTTCAATTTTGCTTTGTACATGAGGTTTATTCTTAGGTATTGTATGTTTTTATGCTATTGTGAATGGAGCTGATTTCCTCATTTCCTTCTTGGTGAGTTTATTATTGGTCTATAGGAAAGCTATTGTCTTTCGTGTGTTAATTTTGCATCATGGCACTTTTCTGAATTAGTTTAGTTTACCAGATCTTAAAATCTGCTAGAGTTTTTAGGGTCTTACATTGGGTACAAATAAAGGTAATTTGACTTCTTTCTTTCCTGTCTATCCTTTTTATTTCTTTCCTAATTACTAATTCTTTTGGCTATACTTCCAACAACTATATTAAACAGGAGTGGTAAGAATGGACACATTTGTTCCTTATTTTAGAAGCAATGCTTTCAGATTTTCCTCATTCAGTAAGATGTTGGCTGTGTGTCTTTCACATACACGTGTTATTATACTGAAGAAAGACTCTCCATACCTAGTCTCTATTCAGGATTTTTATCATGAAGGGATGTTGAATTTTGTTCAAGGCTTCTTCTGTATCTATTGAGATAATCATAGGATTTTTTTTCCCCTTGGTTCCATTTATGTGCGTACTACATTTACAGATTTACGAATGTTCAACCATCTTTGCATGCCTAAGATGAAACCCACCTGATCATAGTGTATGATCTTTTTGCTGCTTTGCTGAATTCTGTTTCCAAGAATCTTATTGAGCATTTTTGCATGAATGTTCATCAAAAATATTGGTCTATAATTTGCGTTGTTGTTGTTGAGTCTTTATCCAATTTTGGCATCAGGGTGATACTCTCTTTGTAGAATTAATTTGGAAGCAATCCTTCCCTTTCTAGTTCATAGAATAGTTTGAGGATCCATGATAATTAGTTCTTCTCTTAAGATCTAAGGTAATCAGTAGTAAGTCCACCCAGTTCTAGGCTTTTCTTTGTTGGGAGACTTTTTATTCCTGGCTCAATCTCACGGCCTGTTATTGATCTGTTTAAATTTTTAATACCCTCTTGGTTCTATTTTGGTAGATTATGTGTCTAGGGATATAACTGTTTCTTGTATATTCTCCAATGTACTGGAATACATATATGTTTTCAAAATAGCTTCTAATAATCCTCTAGATTTCAGTGGTATCTTTTCAGATACCTTTTTCACCTTTAGTTTTATTAATTTGGTTCTTCTCTTTCTTTTGGTTAGTTTATCCAGCAATTTATAATCTGATATATCTTTTTGAAGAATCAACTCTTTCTTTCACATATCTTCTGTGTTGCTGTTTTGGACTTTATTTCTTTAATTTCAGCTTTGATCTTTATTATTTTGTTCTTTCCACTGGCTTTGGTTTTGGGTTTTTTTTCTTGATTTTCTAACACTCGAGTTTATCAATAGGTTGAGATCTTTGTGATTTTTAAATGTTGTGTTTTCTTGTCATTTTACTTTTGGAATTTTTAAAAGTTTCCCCTGATTTTTTGAATGATCTGCTGATCATTTAAAAGTGTATTATTTAATTTCCAGGTGTTTGTGTAGTTTCTATGGGGCATTTTTTTCCCCGCTGTTGATTTCTAGTTTCATTGCATCACAATCTTCTAGAATGCATAAGATGACACTTTTTTTATTATTTGTTAAGACTTCCTTTACCCTAAACTATAGTCTGTTTTGAAGAGTGTTATCTGAGCTGCTGAAAAAAATGTGTATTCTGCTGTTGTTGGATGAACACTCTGTAGATGTCCATTTAATATAAACTGTAGTTTAACTCTGATGTTTCGTTGTAGATTTTTTTATTGGTCTGGCTGACTTACCTATTTGTGTGAGCTGAGTACTGAAGCCACCCTCTAGTATCCTATTGAAGTCCATTCCTTTAAATCAAGTAGTGTTGGTTTTTTTGGTTTTGTTTTGTTTTTTCCGGGTACCAGGGATCAAACTCAGGACCTTGCACTTGCAAAGCAGGTGCAGTGGCACTGAGCTAAATCCCTGCCCAAATAGTGTTGGTTTTATAAAACTGGGTATACCAATGTTTAGTGCATATTTTCTTGGTGGATTGTTCCCTTTATTAGTGACCTTCTTTGTCACTTCTGATTAATTTTCACTTGACGTTTGCATTGTTAGATAGGAGTACAGGTATCTCTGCAGATAGCATTTGCATAGAATATAATTTTCCATTCTTTCACTTTCAATCTGTACATATATCTTTGCAGGTGACATGTGTTTCTTGGAATTTTTTTTTAATTCAGTGTGCCAGGTTGTGTCTTTTAACTGGAGAATTGTATTAATTGGAGACCATGTATTAACTCCTACTATTTTGTTATTTTTCTGATGTTTCATTCTTTCCTATTGCTTGATAATAAGTCTATTCTTCCTCTGCTGTTTGGAGTATCCTTCTAAGTTACTTCTTAATCCAGGCTTAGTGGTTATATATTCCTTTAGTGTTTGCTTATCATGGAAGAATCTTATTTCTCCTTCAATTTTGAAGGATAATTTTCCTGGATTAGTAATTTAGTTAGACAGTTCTTTTCTTTCAGAGCTTGAAGTACATTATTCCATGCCCTCCTATCCTTTATAGAGTTCATGCTGAGAGATATGCTATAATTTGAATGGGTTTGGCTAAGTGATTTGACATCTTTGTCTTTCTGCTTTCAATATTCTTTCTTCTATAATCTTGACATTCAACTATAACATAACAAAAGGAGGTTCTTCTTTAGTTATCTGTGTTTGGGTTCCTAAGTGCTACCTATTTAGGAAATTTTCTGATATTATTTCACAGATGGATTTTTTTTATGCCATTAGTCTGAATCTCAAGTCTCCTTGTATTTCAATGACTCAAGTTTGGTTTTCAAATCATATCTCAGTGATTTTCTGTGATTTTGGCAGTATCTTTTTTTTCTTCTTTATTGCTGCCTGAATAATTTGTTAATTTAGTTTTCACTTGTTTGCTTTTGCTACATGAACAGTATCTCCTTTCTTGGAATTACTCACACTTCTGCAAAGCTGAGTGGCACAAAAGTTACTTCCATTTTGCCATCTACCTTCACTCTCAAGTCTTTTTTTTTAATCTATTCAGTTACTCGAACCCTTCTGAGTGAGAAATTTAATCCATTAATATTTAGTAATTGATGGTAGGGAAAGATTTACTAATACTGTTTTATTTGTTGCTTTCTGGTAGTTTCTTTATAGTTCTTTTGTCTTTTCCTCTCTTGTTGTCTTCCTCTGTGTTTCCTTGCTATATTCTAATGACATGCTTTAATTCTTTTTCTTATGTGTAACTTGTGCATTTTGGGAAGCTCCTTAGGATATACATAAAATATCTAGAGTTATAACTGTATTTTAAGCTGATAAGAACTAATTTCAATATTATATAAAACTATATTTTAGTTTTTCCTTCCCAAATTTTAATTCTAATGTAAAGTTAAAAGGCATACTGAAAATGACTATAGGAAATAGATTAGAAGATGGATAATATGAATAGACATGAATTGTATCAACAATAAAAAATGTGAGAAGGAAAATGTCAGTATTTCTTCTATTACTGTGTCAAACAGTAGTTAAAGGAATAAGAAATACTTTTAAAATATTAAAAAATTGAGGAAACAATCAATTTAAATCAATTAGTAAGTACTATTTTAAAACTCAAAGATATATATTATAAAAAATTCTAAGTGATGAGAATTCCAAATGTTAGAGAGATCTTGTCTAGTGTTGGAAGTCTACATTCAAACCTATTCCAGACCTAGTGAACCATGGCATAATAGTTATTACCCAATCCTATTTAAAATTTGTTCACACCCTGCAAGTTTAATATTGTTTCGTTAACTGTTAATAATTATTAAACATTATTTGTACAGACAACATAAACCTGGGAGAGGCTATTAATAAGCTGGGTGACAGAATTAAAGATTCTATCAGAATTAAAGACAACCAAGGAAATAAAGATGAAGTGCTATTTGTAAAGTCACATACAAAAGAAAAAAAAATTTAATTGTACAGGTACAGTACAAAAGTGACTTTATTCAGGTAAAAAAGATAACTTATGGACTTAGTTGATTGACCTAAATGAGTGAACAGCTGCAAAGAATTTATTTTTATTAAGAATGGTTTTTGGATCTCAGGGTCAAAGGTTCTCTGGATCAAATTACATGAGGATTATTTCAAATCAGAGTGTAGGGCCGGGGATTTAGCTCAGTGGTTCCGCTGCCTGTCTCACAAAGCGCAAGGTCCTGAGTTCGATCCCCAGTACCAAAAAAAAAAAAGCAGAGCATGTATAAAAAAATCATTCAAATATTATTATGATGTCTTTAGCCCAACTATAATAACAATGGGAATATTCATAAATTATAATTTGAAAAACCTATATATGAATTAAAGAGTTATGATAACCAATTTGTTTAAGTAGATGCTTCTCAAGATTCCCAGAAAGGGGATCAGAATTGGAATTTGGAATTTGTCTACCATACTCAATGTACTCAGCAGTAAAAGAACCAACAGAAGAAAAAAGGCAGTTTTTCCAATGTAATGAATGGTCTTGTGAGGTAGTAAGTTCTTGTTAACAAAGGTATAAAGCAAACACTACCTGTCTACTTTGAAAGACTGTAAAATGTTTCTTGCTTTGGATATAAAGAAATCTTTTAAAACAACTAAGATCTTTTCCTATTTTAAAATTTTAATGATTAATTTATAGTAGCCAGCCTGGCGTGGTGGTGCATGCCTGTAATCCCAGGACACAGGAGACTGAGGCAGGAAGATCACTGTGACTTCAAGGCCAGCCTAGGCTACGTAGTTCAAGGCAAGACTCTGTCTCAAAGAAAAAAAATTATAGTAGGCAACCATCTATTTTAGAAAAATGTCACATTTAAAGGTATATTTTCATTTGACATAGTGGTCACTATCTTTGAACAAATCTCTTCACCAGCACATAACCCAGTAACATTTTTGTTTTGTTTCAAAACAGGTAGGAAATTAAGCAAATGAAAACTCTGGAGGTCCCTTTATACAAAGTAATTTTATACCTGCTCCGTAGACCTAGATACAGCTTTCATTGCTCTTCTTCACATTATAAAAGCAAATGTGTACTGGGATAGTACTTTAATTATCTTATTTGTTTAAGAGATTTCTAATATCAGAATTCTACTTCTTATTAACATAAAAAGCACAGTACAGGAGACTGAAGCAGAGGGTAACAGGTTCAAAGCCAAATTGGGAAACTTAGTGAACCCAGTCTCAAAATAAAAAAATATAAAAGGGCCGGTGAGCTCAGGGTGGTGGCCTGGGCCTGTGATCTTAGCACAACAAAAGGTAGCGGTAGGGAGTTCAAAGTTCAAGCCAAGCTAGGGCAATGCAGCAACATAGAAAGAACCTAAATCGAAATAAAAAATAATAAAAAGACTGGAGATGCAGCTCAGTGAGAAGGCCCCGAGTTCAAACGCCAGTACTGCAAAGTCAATCAATCAATATGGCTAGGAATGTAGCTCAGTAGTAGATTGCTTGCCTAGCATCTGTGAGCCTCTGGGTTCAATTCCCAGTACCACAAAACAAAGCAAAAAACCCTCCAAACCCAAAACAAGAAAACACACCCAAAAACCAAAATAAAACAGAATAAAGGAAGGATAGAAGGAGACAGAGGGTGGATCTCTTGCAGATATGAAGGGTCCAAGGGACCAAGAGTGAAGGGTAAAGGGGAAGGGATGGAGAAATAGGTAGAATGAAGACATGCCATGTGCAAGATCCTAATAACCTCAATGAATGTGGACATTATATGCCATAAACATGAACTAAGATTAATAATATCAACAAGAATGGAAAGGGGGAAGGGTAATTAGAGGCAGAGGAAAGAAGGGGAAGGGAAGGGGATAAGGAAATAAGAAACAAGCTGTATCATGTACATGTACGAACTCCCCAAGATGATTCTAAACTGCATGTACTGCAAATATGTATGAAAAAAAAAAAGACTTAGGTATTTCTCTCCAAAGTAGTTTCTTTAGAATGCAATTTCTTACTGATATACAAGAAAATCATGAACTCTAAGATTATCTATTTTTTAATTATAATTATTAAAACATCTAAGATTACCTTTTGTTTTTGGCTTTCAAATACATGAATCTGGGCCTCAGTCATATGTTCCTGGTAAAGTTTCTGTAGTCTGTTCAACTCCTGAGAAACATTATGCCAGAGTTCCACAGCCTGAGTCTTTTCCTATCAAACAAAAATATAACTCAAATTATTAGTAAGGCTACTTATTGAATAGTGCAAATGGCTCATTTTCTTTTACCAATGAGTTCTTGTAAAGCTATAGCATAAAAACATTATGTGTAGGATGGTACAGTCGTGCATTGTTCAATAACAGGAATACATATGTTTTAAGATATGCTTTAAGATATGTTCTGTTATGCAGTTTCACTACTGTGCAAACATCATAGTGTATTTACAAAAACTAGTATGGCTATATCTTACTAGGTAATACAATATTATGGGACCACCATTGTATGCACAGTTACATTTTGACCGAAATGCCCTTAGGCAGCAGAAGACTGCATTATAGTTGTAATATTTTGGGTGATTTTAAATTGATTTAATAATTTAGAAAACAAATCTACAGAAGAATATTTTCTTATTTTGAAATTTTTAAACTCAGATTTCAGAGATAAAATTAAAAGCCTTATCAGAGAACTATTGTTCTACAAGGATAAGCCTTAGAAATTATTGAAGTATCTCACTGGAAAAGTACAGCATTTTTTTTTTCCTGACTGTAAAAGTAGTAAGTGCTTATTGTGGAAAAAGAGGAAAACACCGAAAACCAGTGGAGAAAGTAAGAACCATTAATAATTTTAGCACATGATAATAAATATTGGTGACATCTAGATATAGTCATTTTTATAAATATTGATTCTGTTCATGTTTATAAATGTAATTTGGGGTAGAATCTTTTTTCTTTTAAAAAACAGAAATGACAAAGTATGTTTGTATTGTACTACTTTGATTTGGCAATTTATAATGAGAATTTTTTTCAAGTCTTTATTTTTTCAATAGAGCATTATCAAAGTGTGGTATGGGAACCCTTATGGTTCCCAAGACCTTTTCAGAAGATCTTGAGGTCGCAATTATATTTATAATAATATGAAGACATTATGTGCTTTTTTCATTCTCATTCTCTAATAGTGGAATTTTCTAAATTGTTTGTGATGTCATCATTGCTCTTAGCACTAATGGAATGTGTACCTATGTTCCCATTCTGTTTTAATTTCTAACGCAAAAAATATTGATAGATACATAACCCACAAAATAGAAGATTCTTTAGGGCTCTAAATAATTTTTAAGCATCCTAAAGAGGGTCCTGAAATAAAAAATGCTGAGAAATGCAAATCTAAGAAGTAGAAACTCTTACCATCTAGAGAAGTAGAGACTAAGGTTCAGGCAACTTGCCTAGGGTTTCTCAACAAATTGTTAACTGAATCAGGAAGAAATCTTCACCTCTCTGTGTCTAAAATCTAAACTTTCAAATCCCAGGTCCAAAGTAAACCACCCTCTTAGTTTAATGAAAAGATATTCACTTTTAGAACATGATTGAGTATATATTTAAAATACAGGTTTATTAGTTTCTATGAAATAGTTACTGAAATATAACATGCATTCAGAAAACACACAGATCATGAATTTTTATGAAGTGAATAGACTCACTGCAACCAGAACAAGTTCAAGAGAGGGATTATCACTTGGAAGGCAGATGCTCCTCTTGTGACCTCTTCCAGTTACTATAATCTCTCCCCAAACAGCCATTATACTGTCTTCTAATACCATAATTCGTTGTGCCTAAAACTCACATAGTTGTTTTTTTGGTTTTTTTGTTTGTTTGTTTTTTGGCACCGGGGATTGAACTCGGGACCTTGTGCTTGCAAGGCAGGCACCAGAACCACTGAGCTAAATCCCTGGGTAAAACTCACATAGTTCTGAAATTTGTAGACAAACAGAATCTGCAACCAAAGACTTGGATTGGATCACTAATTCCTGGCTGAGTAATTCATTTCATTTCCTTATGACTTAATTTTCCTTAAGACTTAGTTTTCATTTCATTTTCTTAATGACTAATCATAAAAATGCCTCATACTTCAAAGATCTTACTATTTCCCAAAGCTGCCTGACAAAAACAATCACTTGCATTAGTAGTTACAAAATGTAGATTCTCTTAATGATTTCAAAGAACCAGCATCATCAACATCATCTCAGAACTGTTAGAAATGCAAATTATTGGGTTCTATCTCAGACTTGTGCATGTGGATATGTACAGCAATCTGTGTTTCAACAAGCCCACAGGTGATTGGCTGTACACTAAATCCTGAAAACTACTATGCCAATACCACATATCATTTTTTAAGTGGTATAAATTTAGTTTGGGGACTAACCACAATTTAATTGATTTTTATATATTTTTTAAACTATTTCCAATTTTTCATTATCATAAATATTATATGAACATGTTTATTCACACATTTTTATATTTAATTCCTTAGAACAAACTCCTAGAATCTATCTGATATCATTATCTAATTGGTCAGAGGTTATGAACATTTCTTGGTCAAAGGCTCTGAACATTTATAAAGCTCCTAGCGTCAAACAGTTTTCCAGAAAGTTTTACAAATCACATTACTATAACAGAACAAATATTCAAAACTAAATTAAGTTAGGTACTTAATAATATACTCTTGCCATCAACTCCTAAAGCAACATAGTCACTCTACACAACACGTGTAATTGTGTTACTTCTCTGACTTGCTGTTCAATGGTGATGATAAAAATACAACAAATTTATTAACTTTACATATGTGCTCAGCATTACACTGAATGCTTTGTGGATTTTTTTTTTTTGGTACCGGGGATCGAACTCGGGTCCTTGCGCTTGCAAGGCAGGCGGCAGAACCACTGAGCTAAATCCCCTGCCCAAGGATTTTTAATTACCATGAGAACTCCATAAGATAAAAATTATTTTAATCCCCATATGCATATGAGGAAGGAGAGGAACAAAATTTTCCAAGATTCGAGACCTTGAAAGTAAAGTGAAGAAAGTAAAATGAATACTTCAGCACCTTGTTATACTTCTTCTAAAAACCTTTATGTCCCCTGAAAGCCCTGAAAGCTCAGTGGTGCTGCTGCCTGCCTCATAACTGCAAGGTCCTGAGTTCAATCCCTGATACCAAAAAAAAAACAGAGAGATATCCAACATCTCAAGAAATTCAATGTAAGTACATCTTATCAAGATAAATACCTTTGTTTGTTTGCAGTACTGGAGACTGAACCCAGGGCATTAGCACTGAGCTACATGCCCGGTCCTTTCTTTATTTTTTATTTTGAGACAGGTTAACCTTAAGTCATTAAATTGCCCAGGCTGGGCCCAAACTTGCAATCCTCCTGCCTCTGCCTCCCAGTGTTCTGAGATAACAGCCATTTGTCACTGTGCCCAGGATCCTTATTTATTTACCTAACATATAAAGTAAAGAATTCCAAAACCAAAGTTCCAAGTAAATATGACTCTTTACTGACAATTAAAAAATCAAAAAAGTAACTCAGAATATCTAACCTCATTTATAAATGAGGAACCTGAAACATAAAGGTTTTTTCCTACACTCACAGTTAGAAAGTAGACTGGAAGGGGCTGGGGATTTAACTCAGTGGCACCACGCTTGCCTCGCAAGTGCAAGGTCCTGAGTTTGATCTCCAGTAAGGGGGAAAAAAAAGTGGACTGGAGATTCAAATCCATACAAGATAAGACACACTTGGGTTGTAAAGTAAAATTCTCTTATGTATAAATTCACAAAAATTACAGCACCGAAAGACAGGATATATAGAACATAGCTTCCCAAAGATTTCAATTACTATGAGGGAAGAAAAATAGGAGAAAAAATATATTTCTAGAAGTATAATTTTAGAGAAATATCACACCATAATCTTTGAAAATGGAAGAAAATATAACAGAAGAAAACAGAGAAATTTAAAATCAGAGAAGTGGGATAATTGATTCTTTCTTTAAAATTTTTCTTGACAGTAAAACCTTATAGGAAAGCAATCAAATCAAAAGCTTTACAATTCAATTAAAATGTGTATTTGTTAACTATATAATACTAAGGGTATTTTTATACGGTCTTATTTATAATTTTGTATATTATAGAAAATCAAGTGCTAACAATTTTGTTATTCTGTTGTTATTCATATATAATGATGAACATAGTTTTTTTTAAAAAAGGATGCAAGTTCAGTACATATTTTAAAAAAATATACCACTTACTTGATTGGCTAGCTGGAGTTGCTCTCTAAGGTTCTTGACTGTTTCATCATCTGGAAAGGTATCATTTCCTCTTTCCAAGCTAAAGGGAAGGGCCTCCAATTGCTTTTCAACAGCATCTTTTAACTCACTGTGCAACCTTTGGGACAAACAACATAATAAGAATTGAAATTCATTTTAGTAACAGGAATTTGTTTGGGGGTCAGTTAAATAATAATGGTTCAAAAAGAATTCATTACATAAAAACCGTTTTAGGTAGACTTTGAATACAAAATCAGAAGCGTTTAATCACCCTCACATACTGTTAAGTGAACACAAAGGTGAACAAATTCAAATGCATTCAACTGATAATAATTCAAGCAGAGTTCAGTGTGTCTTAAGATTTTAATTTTTGCTAAAGGTAAAATTTAGATGTTACACCTTAGAGTAAGCTATTCAGAAATAAACTTAAAATGCTAGTTTCAGTCAATTAAACAAAAATGGTAACATATAGAATTTATTTCATCATGTTTCATAAAACCCATTTGAATTCTTAAGTAGTTTCAGTTAATAGAGTAGAATAAAATGGTTGCAGATAGAAAACCAAGACTACTAGAAACTTTTTTGTAGCACATCTCTATATATCTTGGCTATAATTTATTTATTTTGGTCTTTTGAGACAGGGTCTTGCTGTATATTCTAGGCTGGCTCTGAGCTCACCATGTAGTCCAGGCTGACCTCAAACTCTCAGGGATTCTCCTCTTGCCTCAGCCTCCTGAGTGCTGGGATCACAGGTGTGCACCACCACGCCTGGCTGAAATCTTTATCTTTACATCAAATTACAGATATTCCAAGCTTTAAACATCTATCTATACATCAAATTACAGATATTCCAAGTTTTAAACATCTGTCTATCTATCTACCTATCTATCTTTAAAAAGCCCTGGAAGATATAACTTAAAAGACTAATTATTTTAATTTAAATGATAACAAATCTAAAGGAAAAAAGTTCCATAATACTGAAAAGACTAGAACACAAGTATATAATATAAGCAAAAAATTTTTACTTACAGAAAATACACCTCAAGGTGAAAATTACATCCATATATCTAAAACATTTAGAGGAAAATTATCTACTGATACAAATCTTTCAAAGTAGAAATTATTTTTGAAATACATATACTTATCAAAATTTTTGAAATACATGTATTTATCAAAAATAAAATTCATTAAATATAATAAAACTAAGGAAATAACTTAGAAACAATAAAGATTACTTTTTAAGGAAAAAATAATTTGCTAATTATTTTTTAATTGAAAAATACAGAGAAGTATCAATGATAAATGTTTTTATTTCAAAATATTGAACAGAATTTTTAAAATATTTATATTTGTCATATAAAGTTATATTTAATAGAGAAAAATGACCAATATAGAAATAAGGCAAGATTTTAGAGAAGACATGCCAGGTTGCAGGGAAAAAAATCCATTAATACTGTGATGTATTTTCTATCAGAATTTTTACTGTTTGTTAAAAACACAAACACATTATACTGACAATATATTATAGTCTGCTTTTAACTATTTTATTAAAATATATAAGGGCTGAGTATGTAAAGGCTCAGCAGTAGAGACTTTGCCTCATATTTATTAGGCCCTGGGTTCAATCCCCAACAACACAAAACAAAACACAGCAAAATATGTTATTATAGTTTTAAATATTTTAATAATGACATATTTCATCATTTCCCTGAGTTATGAATCTATTAATTTTAATAATTGTAATTGACAGCATATGAAATAAAAATATAAAATTAATATTTATTTAGTACATCATTAAAGATATTATAAATATTAAAACTTTATCTCTTTTTAAGTTATAACCTTCAGTAATATCGTTTTTAGTGTTTCTATAAAAATTGTAAAGTTTAGGTCACAGAAATAACTCCTTCCCATTATTAACATCACTTTGTATAGATTCAACTTTTAAAATTGTTTTTATAGTCGTGCACTATCACGCAAAGGAAGGACTCCCTAGTTTACTCTTGCTTTAGTATCATTGTTATCATTTCTTTGCAGTCCTGGGGACCAAATCCACGTCTTGTGCAGGGTAGGCAAGCTACTCTGAGCTATGTCCCAAACCCAAGTATGCTCTTTTGTTTTTGTTTTGAGAAAAGGTCTTGCTAAACTGCCCAGGCTCCCCTCAAATTTGTAATCCTCATGAGTTTCAGTATTTGAAGTTACTTTGGGTGGGATGGCTAATCCTTCTGTTCTTAATGTCTGCTCCTTCTTGCCCAAGTTTTTCTTGCCCCATTTGTTTTACAATTTGGGGTTTAGTTTGCTGTCTTTTTTCTAATCTCTTCAATAAATTCATAGCTATCACTGATTATCTTGGACTTTCTTCTTATAAATGTATATACTGAAGATTATAGATTGTCCTCTGAGAATGGCCCTAAGCTGTAGCCCATAAGTTTGGGTGTTATTTTAATTTTTAATCAGTTTAAAATATTTTCTAATTTTCATTGTGAACTCTTTGACCTATGAATAATATTTAGAACTATTTTGCTTAACTTAGAAACAACTGAGATTTTTTGTGATCTTTATGTAACTGATATCTAACAATTTTCACTATCACTAAAGAACATAGTCTGAATTTGAATCATTTAAAAATTTGTAAGAGTTACTTTTTTAAATTGGTCAATTTTGTAAATGTCTTATATGTAATTAAAAAGAAAGTGTATTATGAAGATATTGAATCCTATATATGTGCCTAGTTAGACTTGATGTGTCAAGTTGCATTGTTCACATTTAACATATTCTTACTAATATTTTTGTAGTTGTTATTTCAATTACTGAGAGCAATCCATTCATATTTCATACTATTATTGGGGATATGCCTGTTTTACCATTGAGTGTTATCATATTTCTTTGAAGGTTAGTTACTGTGTGTTTACAAATTGAGAATTGTCACATATTTCGGGCAAACTGAATTTTTAATTATTATGTAATGTCCCTTTTATCTCTAATAATCTGTTTTGCATTAAACTCTCTCATATATTACCAACTTTGTCAGCATTTGCATAATGTATTTTATTCTTTTATAGTATTTGTATTCTTTTATTTTCACTCATCCTGCATTTTATTTTCAGAATCTCTCTGATTAGAAGTATAGAGTAGGCTCTTTAAAATTTAATTTCCTCTGATAAATTACCACCTCATAATTATGGCATGTTCTATATTAAAATGTAACATAATTAATGTATTTGGGTTTATCTACCATCTTAATATTTACCCCAGCTTAAAAAATTTTTTTCTCTCCTTTCTTTGGATTACTTTTCATTATTCTAGTTTTCCACCCCATCAGCTTGGCAGTGATAATCTTTTACTTTACAATTAGTGTCTAGCCCAGAAATTATAAAATGGATCTTTGAATTATCAAACTATAATATAAAAAATCAGTATTCTATTTCCTTGGGGCAATGCTAAAAGCTGAGACTATTTTAACCCCACCTGCCTTTTTCCCCCTAAATTCATGACACTGCTGACATTTATTTTAATTTGAGTAGATATTTTAAAGACATTGTTATTTTACAACACTTTATGTTCATTAGGCTTTCTCCCATGTTTATCCTTTCTTATTGTTCCAAGCTTTAACTATGGATTATTTTCTCTACTTTTGGAGGAACGCTTTTTTGGAATATTTATATTAATTTTTCCAATGATAATTTTATCAGTTTCTTTTGATCAGAAGTGTACTTACTTGGCATTCCTTCTCTAGTGATATTTTACTGGGCACAGAAACTATTCCACTGAGTGCCAGGTGCCAAAATTTCTGCTGAGAAATCAGTTACCTAACTGCTGCTCCTTTGAAGATAATCTGTTTTGAGCATTTTTTCTTGAGTTTCTTTGATTGTGTATTTGATTTTATAATAATGTCCCTAGGATGGTACTTTCGTATTATCTTCTTTTTTTTGAGACAGGGTCTTGCTATGTAGTTCAGGCTGGCCTTGAACTCATGGTGATCCTCCTGCTTCAGCCTCCCAAGTGCTAGGATTACAGGCATGTGCCACCACACCTGGCTTGTATTATCTTCCTGTGATGCATAGTGTTTTATCAATCTGTGACTCTTTTATCAATTTTGAAAAATTCTCAGTCATTACTCCTTTAGAATTTACTTCTTCCTCATTCTCTCTTTCTGGAATTCAAATTGTAATTAACCCTTGAACAATGTGGGGGTGATAAGCATCAAATCCTGTGCAATCAAAAATCTGTGTATAACTTTTAACTGCCCAGAAACTTAAAGCCTTCCGTTGACTTGAAACCTAGCTGATAACATATACTCTTAGTTAACACAAATATTTTGAATGCTACATGAATTATATATGTGAAAAATACATGAAAACCCAGAGATATCCCTTTTTACCATGATATTCAATTTACCAGAGAGATGAACCACTTGTGCAGAAATGACTAGCATCACATGATGATTTGAACACATACTGGCAACACCTGACCTCAGGAAACATGTATTACTATAGTTAATACTACAGGTAATTTTATGCAGTTACACTTTAACACTGCATCTTTACATTGTTTTTTTCTTTTTTTTGGTGCTGGGACTGAACCCAGGGCCTCAAGTGCTAAGCAAGCACTTTCCCACTGAGCTATATCTCCAGCTCCAGAGTCTTTACATTTGTTGACATTTCATTCAACTGCCAATGATACCATGCCTGGCCCAGTTTCTATAATTTTGTAACTTTTTATGATAGATATGTGTGTATAAGTTTTATGCTGGCTTATTTTCCTGTATTTTATGTATTGACAAAATCCCTTTTTCTTGATTTTTTTCAGTATTTCTAGGCTACATAGTTTATCTGCAAGTTTTTCTAAACTGTTGAAAATTTTTTAAAAAATTTGTATATAAATAAGTCCACACAGTTCCATGGGCTCATGTTATTCAAGGGTAACTGTACATGAATTTTAAACTCTTCACCATTTCCTCTCATATTATTGCTCTTCTTTTCTATCCCCTTTTCTCTGATCTTGTTGCATTCCATTAATTCTCTCTTCAATTATTTATTTCTATTAATGCACTGTTTCAGTTGAGATTGCTATTTTGTTCTTTTTTTTAAGAGTTTCTATTTCTCTAATCAAAATTCTCAATACTGAACCTTATTTTATTAAAACTATTAGCATGATTTTAAAGATGAACCTGTTTTAAAGACCAAGCTTGTTTTCATTACCTATTACTTAATGATTTCAAAACTTTACCATGTTATCTTCAATCTTTCAGTCTCTTGTTCTTTTAATGTTATATATGAGCTATATATTATACGTCATTGTCTAGTGATATTTTGAGGCCTAGCAATGGTGTTATCTTCTTTTAAAAGAGTCTTCTTTTTTTCTAGGTAGCTAGGGCACTGTCAGTTCCTAATTACTTATCCCAATATTGAAGACTCAGATATTTCAGAGCCATGATTCAGGTTCTTATAGGATTAGTCTATTTTTTAATTACTCTTATTTCTAGGCTATCCCAATCTAGTGCCTAGAGGATTGTGAGATGCTTGAACACAATCCTGGGGAAAAGGAAATTAATTTTATCTTTCTAGCCCAATGAATTTGTCCCAAGTTCTGCTTAGTTGTAAACCTCTTTCTGTCCTTTCTGGGATAATGGGATGAACTCAGGGAAAACAGTCCCAAGTGCAGGCTTATAGTTCTGGCTTTCTTTCTTTTCCTCAGAAGCCTGATTACCTAGTGTATCACTGATGTAAGCAATATTACCCACTTTTGATTTTATTTTGACAAAATAGTAGGAATTATATTTGACTAGTTTGACATATTATTTTGTTTCTGTTTTACTTATGATCTGGTTATGGTGCCCAGATTGGTTAGTTTTTTATTCCTTTTTATCTGAAGTTATTTGAAAATGTAGTCAAGAGAAATTCTTTGTGTCCATCTTTTATTATTTCTGACTTTATTGCATGTGTGATTTATGCTTTTGAAAAATTTATATGTGTGTATATAGCAGGGAGGGTTTACAATCCATATCTTTATTTGTAAATGTTTAATAGGTCTTTGAAAAATATATTGCTGTTGGTTAACCCATGAGTGTGTACAAATAAATACATGCACATATACTTGTTATTTGCTTTTATGTTTACTATAACCTTATTTTTGTCCTTGTTTCCTTTGAAATATAATAAAGTAACATATTTGTAAATACTGACTAAAAGTAAATTTTATCTGATTCTTTAAAGAAACCAGCAATGTATTAGAGCAAACCATTTATGTACCATAAAAACTTGGGAAGTTAACTTTTAAGACATTACTGTTTATGATGGTGAAAACACTTAAATATTAGACATCAATTATTTAAGTTTAACAAATATCCAAAAAGGTATTACCTACAGAATACTAAGACAGTTCTGGTTCTAGTTGCATTTGTTCAACTACTTAAGCAAGTCAAAATGTTAGGAACCACAGGAAAATACAAAAGAGGAAGCTCTTTCATACTTGGTTTCCTTGACAGTAAGAAGGGAAATCATATACAAATTCCTGGAGACAAAGACTGTTACAGTATACTGATTATTCATAACACTAACAGCACACATAAAGTAAAACCATTCATGGCTGCTTTTTCTGCTGTCCAATCAGTTAGTTGATCTTGTGTTCTAGAGGAAATTTTAGAGGAAAAAGTCAAGTCTTACTGGTTTAATGCATACCTGTTTTGTGGAGGGAACTGCTACATTGGCCACTATTAAAGGGCTGGACAATCAGAAAGCACCAACATTAACTGGTGATTACAAGATCACATCTGGTTAGCTGAGATCCTGAGATCAGGAAGGTACTGGGAGAACCTACAGAAATACCCTGGCATAGCTGGAACAGAGGTATCTGTTAGAGGTGTTTGCTCTAGAGTCACATTATACTTGTGAGATGCTCTTCAACAAAATAAATGCCTCAGAGAGGGACTGCCTCTCTCCCACTTACATTTCAATTTAGGCTTCTTCAAGTGCTTATCATTAGCATCAGTTTATATCCTAAACTAGTTTATAATTTTCCTGCCTTTGCTGCAGAAGGATATTAGAGATTACAACTTACAAATTACTATGCATTATAGAATTAAGTGTGACCCAAAACTGATAGAATAACAATATAGAAGAGCTGATTTTTTTACAAAACCTAAACTGAATGTAAGGTTTGATGAGCTGTTAGAACTGTTATTGAATTAGAGTTAGGTAAGATAAATACAAAAAGTCAGAAAAATTATTAAAAAAACAGAACTAAAAGGACATAGAAACGCTCTCTAAGTTCTCATCTCAAAAGAAACTGAAATTTGGAATTGTGAATTATATAAATTACAGGAATATAAATTATATGAAGAATAAGTTATATGATTTCTGCATGAAAGACAAAGAACTACAGTTAATAAACTTACTCAAAGTAATGATCTTGCAAGATATAAAAAATTAAATACATGTACATTTTTATTAAGTCAAAATAAAAATGTTTTTAAAGTACATATTTTTTTCTGATGCCCTATTCTAGTGACTCTCAAACAACAGACCAACTAGTTGGCCAGAAAGTAAGAAGGCTTCTATTATATTTCATACCAGGTATGACATGAATAACATAAAAAAGAAACAGATTTCCTGATCTCTTGGTGTTAATTATTTTGCTGAAGAAAAGATACTTCTGATTAAAGGTATTTTAAAAGAATGTAAATATTGTCATATAATACCTTTATAATAAATTCCTACATATAACTATGCATTTAAAGTTATTACTTATGGATTTTATTATTTTTGTATCTTTCCACCGGCAGTATCATTGAAAAAGGAATTTAAAGGACACATAATAATTATAAAAGTGAAAAAGGAAACTGAAATGTTAGTGTATAATTGCTCATTTCTTTTTTGACTTTTATTAGTACACATTTGCAGTACACTGTGATTACATTCACTGTAGGAGAATGGCACATGTACATACACATTTATATTCCCTTCTCTTTCCCCCCGCCCTCCAGCCCCTTTTATTTTTCCAGCATCAGATTTATTTATAAGACCTTATAAAGTTAATTGTCATATATAAACAGGTTGAAAGACAGACTAATAAGCCAAAGAACATATAAAACTTGTAAGACAACTGTACTAAGTCAAGGTATTCTTTTAGATATACTGTCCGTACTGAACTCTCTCAATTTATAGATTAAAAAACTGAGTTGCAGACAGATTAGAGTACTAATACCAGAAAAATATCCAGTAAGTGCAGTAATGAAATTATAACTAATTATCACAAATCGACAATAGAAAGTTGGCAAAGATCTTCCTAAAAGTTTTGATCTTTTATATGACAAAGATAAAACAATTCTAACCTTTATTTCATTGAATTAAATTTGTCTTTGAGAGTAAGATATATCATTCTTTCACATGCCATTAAAAAATTGCTGCTTACTAACCTTTGACATGCCACTGACTATGGCTACATCTCAATTTAGAGGTGTTAAAATTGGGGTGAGGGGAATAGGCAGTCAATCTTAGAATCAATAAGACAAAGACAGAGTTAGACAAATACACGTAACTACAAAACACTCTGGACCACTTGTTGGCATGACCTTTCCACATGCTTCCCCTCACTGGACAGATTTCATTCATTCTCTAAATCCAAGCCTCCCTGATAAAGATTTCCACACCACTGCCAGAGTGTGGAATTTTGGGGAGGATTAATACAGAATTTCTTAATGAGTAGAACTGTTGTTTTCTTTCTTATGTTCCTCCAATGAATCATATACATTCTTTCCAGAACTATCTGATGTTGTCCAGCTCTGAAGCACAACTGAAAACAATCCTTCTAAAGTATACCCTCTCCTCTGTTTAAAACCCTTGAAGAGCTCCTTATGCTAGCTGAACAAAAAGTTCAAATTACTTAGCTGAGTATATAATCACTGTATGTAATTTCCCTACATATGCTGAGTTCAGCCATATTAAATGATCTATAGTTTACTAAACATATAGTTTGTTTTCAATCTATGAATTCTGACTCATTCTAAAAGAGCTAAGATTTCATTCACTCATTTAAACTATAAAAGTAAAATTGGATAGCACAAAAAAGAAAGTGAGGAGAAGTTGGAAAAAGCAGTGCTAGATAATGTCATCAGGGAATGCTTTTCTGATGAGAGCCTTGATGAAGAGAAGTGGCCAGCGCTGTGCAGGTCTGGAGAAGAAAATTTGAGGCAGGTAACAAGTAAAAGATCCTGAGATGGTAACTGGTTTGCTATGCTGATAAAAATTAAATTAAGAATCTAGGCCACTGCGACTAGAAACTAGTAATGAAAGGGGAGTGTGATAACAGATCTATACATACAAAACTCAATTATAAATAGAAATACATAGAAAAATTAGCTCAGTTCTGGTTTTATATGAGATTATTAGAAGTAGAAATTTAAAACTCATAATTACAGCTTAACAGATATGATACTGGTGGACCTTGAGGTATGACCTTCCTCGTATACATACCTCAATTAATGTCAGGATAGCAGGGTTTATACTATGGAATTCCAATTTCTTTTCTGCCTCTTATTCAAGAATATAAAAAATATTATCATGTTCTTCTATCATATTAACAAATCTGATAACATTAACATTAGAGCACTTCTAGACTAATATCAGAACACACTAATAATAATTAGAAAAGGTGAAATAAAATTTAAAATCGTACCTTTCATATATCAGAAAACAAAAAACTAAGAAACTTAGTAAAACAAATAGTATACCAAAGGCCACTGGACTTAAGTTACTAAGCACTAACTTTAAAATTCATGGTGATGTCTTTCACATCTGTATTTTAAAGCTCTGCATGAGCCTAAATAAAAGTCTTAAGATAGTTTTGTATTTTAAAAAAGGTCTTTGGTTACTGTTAAAATAAAGGCTATTTAACAGATTTTACATACATACAGTGATCTTTTTCATTGCAAAATGTGTTAGTAATCTTTCTGTGAAGAGCCAGGGAGAAAATATGCAGGTCTTCATAGATTACTCAGTCTCTGTTACAAGTATTCAATGGCATCATCATGGAACAAGGCAGCCATCAACAATATGAGCAATATACAAATGAATGGTCTTAGCTGTATCCAATAAATTTACTAACAAAAAAATGTGGCAGTCAATAGTCTGGGAACCCCTGACAGATACCATTAAGTCTCTCTATCAGTCAGTACACTTTGGCTACAAGCAACAAAATGTCCAATTTAAAATGAGGATAGCCATTTTTTGTCTGTTTTAATTGCTGATATATCTTAGATTCTTAATTAATGCCTAACACTTAGAAGGCACTCATTAAATATTTCTGAATGAGTATTTTATGCCTATAAACAGCCAGGCCTGTTTGTGGTACACACAGAAACAGTTACATCTGAAAGTGCTGGCATTAAGTACAGCAGGCTGCTTGAATCCTTACCTTGCTACCTCTATCCAGCACAAATCTGTGGTCTGATTGCCTTCCCTGTCTACTGCTGAGGGCAAGGACCACAACTCAGCTGCAACAGTTACCACAGCCAGGGATAAATAGACAGAGGGGACTCTGGAACAGGCAGAATATAAACTGGTACAGCCTCTTTGGAAATTAAGTTGATATTTATTACAAAACTTAACATTCACATAATATATGATCTAGCAATTTCATCCCTTGAAACTCTTGTATTTGTACATGACATCAGTGAAAAAATTAAGTCCCAGAACACTAGATGATACAATTTTATACAGTTTTTTACAACGCAAACATATATTGATCAAAGATAAACATATCTATAAAAATTTTAAAAGCAAGGCAATGATAAACACAAAATTCAAGGTAGTGTTTACTTTTAGCAGAAGGAAGGATGAAACTGGGAACTGGAGAAGAAACATGCGTCAGTATCAGTACATTATCTCTTATGCTGGATGGTAGGTTGACAAATTTTCATTTTATCAGTATGCTTCCTAATACATTTGTATCATATACACTATTGATTGCTAATGATTATAAGGTGCTTATTATGTTCATTATTCCAAGCCCTCAGTTTACCCTACATAGTCAGCTCTATGAAAAAGATTGTGTTATTATCTCTAATTTACAGATGAAGAAACTAAAGCGGAAAGAAGTATGTGTCTATGGTCATAAACCAGGAAAGAAATGGAAAATCAGACCCCAGATTCTACACTCTCAACCAGTATATTATATATATTAAATAACAAAAATAAATGTTATCTAAAAATAAATCCAGGAACCAATAACTATTTATCTACCTTTCATTTTCTTTGATGACATTTTCAAGTTGTAGTTTCATCTCACCCATCTGTTTCTGAAAGAATAAAGTTCGATATAGAATTAATTTTCCAGATAATCAGATATCCATTTAGTAGTCCATTCCCATACAAACATTCAGACGATGTGACATTAGCCTATAGGTAAGACTTATGCCTTTAGTCTCAAAAAGCAATATTAAATATGCACAGTTTAATAATAAAACATTCTGAATAGACTATAAAATATTTTAATACATTGAGAGGTATTTAGTATAATTCCTGTGATTTATTGCTATGAAAACAAATGTAAGACATTCCTCGATACATACTATAACAAATACAAGATGAGCCTTGCCTCTTGACTGTGTATCTTAATTAATTTACCTCAGTTGAGATGATGGCCATGTAAGTGTTTATATTTCACTAGTATTTCAATTGTTAAAATAGTAATAGTGAAAAAGAAAATAGAGGTCTTGTTTAGTAGACATTCTTTTAGTCTCTGATTCACCAGCCTTATTAACTACCTAAACTCTCCACTATACAAGGCTGCTATGGTCAACAGATATGGTCACTGACATACTTAGGAGGAAAGATGTTAAAATACATTGAAGAATACTTGCATAGTGTAAAAGGAAATAAGATGAGAGCTCCTAGGGCAGAGAAGCTGAGCTGGTCCCAGAACCCGGAAGGAAGCTCTCCCGCCGCCATCCCAAGCTCCTAGGGCAGAGAAGCTCAGCTGGTCCCAGCACCCGGAAGGAAGCTCCCCCGCCACCATCCCAAGCTCCTAGGGCAGAGAAGGTGAGCTGCCTGGGTGCCAGAAGCCCACCCCCCCAGTGGAAATGAGAAGACACTTAAACAAGCCTCAAAAACACACTTCCAGATCACCTACAGCAACCCCAAAGGAAAACGAGATGGAACAATCTGATACTCAACCACCTGGACTCTCTGAACTG
>NW_004624777.1:9967712-9981280 GCF_000247695.1 Heterocephalus glaber
GATTTGTTCCTTAGTTGCCCATGCTACATACAATATAAGCTAGGTGTTTTTGCAATCAGTAGGCCCTGGAAGTATTTTTGGAGAAATAAAAGTAAGCTTTTTTTCTTTCTTTTTTTTTTTTTGGTACCAGGGATGGAACTTGGGTCCTTGTGCTTGCGCAGCAGGTGGCGAAATCGCTGAGCTAAATCCTCGACCCTAATAAAAGTAATTCCATTAATGAAACTCTTTTTCCAAGTTGAGTGTGAAGTATATTAAAATATCATATTAGAGATTAAAAGCTGTGTGCAGAGGTTGCTGGAAATACTTCTTTAAAATGCAAATACATAAAAGATAATGTTCGCATGATTTTTAAAGAACAAAGAACCTTAAAAGAAGTAAATATTGTTTCTATTGACCATACATTGCCTTCTCAGAGTTAGGCTCTGTGAATCTGGTCTTGCCACTTTATTTTGACCATTTGTTTGCCACACAGATCTGTTGCCATTATCAAAAATTGAATACAACCAAGGACAGTAAATACTATTATTAATCATAAGCTTCCTAGTAAATAATGAAACTCAATACCTTAACCTTGATAAAAGGTATTAAAGCATAAATAAGATAGAAAATATATTTTTGTTTTAGACATTAAAAAATGAAGGCAATCCTGATCCTGACTCTTATTGGAGCGTGCTGTGAAGGCCCTGCAGGCTACTTTTTTCTGAAGAGGTATTTGACTCATATTTTGTCCTTTTTTTCCAATCCAGTAGGGAAGTGACTATTTGTTAAGAAGGGTTATACTTCTTTCTGTCCTATGAAAATTCTGCTTATTTTTCCCTTTTCACTATTTGGTTATAATAAAATGGGTGCAGTAAATGTGTTATTAAACATTATAGAGAAGTGAAACATTGGCATAAGGGTAAATACTTCCAATCATTAGATAAATACAGTTTTATTGTGAAAGGATTGCTTTTAAATGGTTGTTGAGTTGGAGTAATATTTTTCAGGAGTACCTGAAAGAGCTTCTAAAAGAATTTTCATTTTAAAAGATGAGAAAGAAAGCTGGATGCCAGAGGCCTTTTTGCTAGTGAATAGTTAGCAAAAGAATTTAGAACTGTCAAAGAATGTTTGGCACAAAATTTTTTCTTTCATAGTGGGGAAAGTAGAGAGGTTTCATATTCTGCAAAAAGAATTCTATGTAAAGTCTAGCAATTTCAGTCAAAACTGGAGCATGTCTATTACTCTTGATTTTATTTATAACTGTGTAGAAAGAAAAAGCAAGTGTTTGGCATGCAATGTGAAATCTTTTATGTAGGGGATCTAAAATATTCTAAACTCCTCTTATACTTTTGTCTTGAGAGAACTTCAGAAATATTTTGCATTTGAAAGGTCACCAATTAATTTTAAGTTGGCTTCAGAAGAGTGAACAAGAGTGAGTAGGTATCATCACTCAGAGGCAGTATATGAAAATGTTGGCAGTTTCTTTTTACTTTCTCCTTAATTAGAAAGAACAAAGTTTCTTTTCTTGAATAGGCACTTAATATTGCATGTATTCTATGCAAATATGAAAATATGCCCCTGTTCTTTATGTTTTTACAAAAAAATTTAAATCATATTTCAGTGTCATTCTAATCCAGCCTTACATGAAGACAGAAAACTCGAGTGCTTTGGAATGACTTTTTGTTTTTAAATTCTCTAGGGTTGTGTATCATACAGAATACAGACTGCTGTATGTTAGAAATTTATAATAGGTTTGATTTTGCAAGGATTGTTTTTAATGAGAAATATTTTGTTTTTATTTGCCCATTTGCTCCTTTTGCTTTAAATTATGCTCTTTAAGGTTTTTTGCAAAAACTTTGAACTTTTCATGTAAGATTTTCTAAGAAATTAAAAAGAAAACCCAGACACATATTAATATTAATTATTATTATTTATTGGCTACCTATAGACTTGAAGGCAGCTTGAAACTTATTCAAAAAAATCACCATGCCTGTTTACAAAGGTAAGGTATGATGAGGAACTGTTTGCAATAAAGGGAGCTCTTTTAAATTTATTTTACACACATATAGGATGTAAATGTTAGGTTTCATGTTATTTTAAGTATAATTCACTGCAAAAATGCTTGGTATATATTATATACCCTGTAAACAATAATATTTCATATTTATTAAGCACTGGCTATTATTTGTCAAGTACTTTATAAGCATTTTCTCATGTAATTAATCCATACCAGCTTTATGTGGTATATTTTCCACATTTTATAGATGAGGAAACTAAGACTCAAATTGTTGTGTAACTTGTCAAGCTCACAGAGCTGATAATGACAGCCGAGACTCCAGCCAAAGAAGCTGTACTGCAATGTTCATTCCTATGCCTACTCCTGTATATCTTTCTCTTTTGTCCTTAAAAATAATGAATGAAATATTAACACCAGTGATGATGTAGACAGTTTGCCTGAAATTCACTTTCTTCATTGTGAAAAAAATTTAAATACCAGAAATCTCTATCTTTAGTAAAAGCACATTGAAATACATTGCCTGTAATGTGGGGACACTAGGTTGCCGAGTAAATGATGAGGATCAGGTTAGGTTCCATCACAGGGGTTAGCATTCCTTTGGGGACACCAGATTCTATCCCTGTTCTGGCTCTTGCTCATGCCAAGTGGTAACAAATGGGTAAGGCTTTGGAGTCTGTTGGCTGCTTGTACATTTACACAGTGGCAATGGCTCCACAATCTCTCAGTTAGTTGGCTCCCTTTCCTGGTGCTCTCCAGCAAGATTGGCCACCAGAACACGGGTGACAGTGGAGCCAACTCCTGCTTCTCTCTTTTCTCAGAGTTGCCCAGTGATCTCATCTTCTTTGCCTTACCCTTTCCTTTCTATCACCACCTATTTCTCCTGCTGACCTATTTCTACCACAATCATCTCATATGTAGCAGAAAATAAAAACTAGAGCCTGTTCCCATTTGAGGGAGAGGAGAGAAACCAATAGACAATCCTACTCTACTCAAACTTGCTTTAGGGGTTGAGGGTATTAGTTTTTCTCTTCCTAAAAATTAAGAAATAAACACATGTAGATTCTTTTAATAAAAATATTTCATTTGAAATAATCATTATATTAATGAATAGATTTCCCCTTATAGTCTTAATATATTCAAAAATGTTGACACTCTTAATTTATGACCATTACACATTATTAATGGATGCACTCAATTTGGGAAAGGAGCTTTCAGTCTTAGAGATTTTCTTTTTCCATTTCTGCACAACACACATTTGACTTTTAAAATATTAATTACATTTGCAATGAGGCAAATAGAAATTATTAGAAGGACAATCAAATCTCATGTATTAGGGATAAGCTGGTGGCCTTGGAGAATGCACAATTATGCTATATATTGCATATGATTTTTTTATTAATGTTTCAAGCAGCTCTAACTGCAGAGTACTGATTTGACCTTCTTTTAATCTTTGCCTCTTTCTGCTCCTCCAATTGACCCTGTGTCTCTCAGATCATAAAGTATTTCACTGCCTATTATTGTGAAAGTATTCTAATTGGCAATTACAATGAGTTCAATTTCAGTGCTTCTCAGCTGTACCTTTTAAAACTTTTAATTGCTGGGTGCCATATATTTGTCCATAGCTAATGAAATAATAGAATTCTAAGTAGTCCTCCAACAACTTGTTCCAGATACGTAACTGTGTATTCCCAAACAAATCCATCCAATTTAATGTGAAGTGTTGACACAGAGTGATATAAAGGTAGTTGAAGTCTTTGTGAAAACGTGCAAATACATATATGATTTTAAGTAACTTTGACAATTTTCCCAGCAAAACACTGCCAATTTGCTAATCTAAAAAATAATTAGTATATACTTAGAATTTAATGTTAGATGTTGAACTGTCACATACATGTTTCCTGAAATGGTATTTATAACTATATGATCATGGTGTTGTTTTTAGAACTTTGTTTCTTACTGCTTTTTGCCACTAGATGGAAGAAGAAGGTTAACAAAATGATATTTTTGGTGCTTCATTCAACTCTACCCAGAAACAATCATAAAAGTCTTTTAAAATAAGGACACTCTCAGCAATCTTTTACTTATAATTTTTATTGCATTATTTTTTCATATTCATACTGGATCTAAGAATGGTATTTTTATAGAAATTAATTTTCTTTTTATAATTTTGAAGGATTGCAAATTTCAAAAGCAAGCAAGAAAGAAAATAATTGTCAGCTGGTACATGAAAGGTAACAATTATATAAAGATATTGGTAACAGGTATGCCAAAAAGTAATTCTTCCATACATTACTGTCCAAGGAAGCACACATCCATATACACATCAAACCACATTAATTCAGTTAATCATTTATTCACATAAATGTGAACATTTGGCACACTGAGGATATTAAATGAGGTGCTGAGAAACACATTAGGTATAACTTCAATACAGCTCCTGCTTGCAAGATTTTTCAGTTTTGCAAAGCAAGAGGTAAGCAAGGAGTAAGCCAAATGCATTCATCTGTAATTTTACAATAAGATAGAAATGCATAAATATAAAAAATACAGATCCAACATTTTGGGTGTATATGGTGGGTGGGGAGAGTGATTTAAGTATTATTTTCATCTGAAAATAACAGGGATAACTTCATGAAGAAACTGGAATCAAGAAGCAAGAGGAGCAGGGAATGGCATTCCAGTGGCAGAGGCAGAATGAACAAAGGCACAAATGCAGGAAGTGGCAATTAAAAAAATGTTTAAAGATGAACAGAATATATGTTTAAGAGCAATTAAAAGTTGCTTAGAAATGACATTTTTATTTTGTATTTTTTAAACAGATGATAATGGAACTATCCTAAGCTAACACCTCATGCAGAGAAGAAAAGGCATTCTGAAAAGCGAAGCTTAATTTTGGAAATGGCAGATCACCCAAAATGAAATAACTAGGAAATGTACATTCTAGCACTCATCTGATGATAGTTTTATATCAGATGTGGGCTTATTGTATATGTGGGTCTGAAAATTGATGGGCAGATTCCATAGGCAATTACAAAGACTGCTTCCTGTGGTCTCTATTCTCCTTCATTACTCTCTTCATGTTAGAAAGGATACTAAAGTGTCACTTAACTCCAAGCAACCAATATTTAACCTTTAAAACAACACCTCATACCACCTACCTTATTCCTTCGTAGTATATTCATATGTATGATCAAAAAATTCTATTCTAGTTGGTGAAAGAAATGAGCTTGAACTCTGATATTATGAGTGGCTATAAAATTATCCAGCTTTTAAATCCAACCACAGAATTTGATTTTATGACCTTCTGTGGAACTGTAGCTACAAGTTAACTAAAGGTTATGAAGTAATATTTCCTTTTTATAGTTCTGAATTCACTACCTTGTAATTTCAGAGATCACCTTGTTCAATAGTGGGATAAGCTTTATAGTATTATAATTTTGTGTAGCTCAATGAAGATCTTAGAATGTTTTCTTTTCCAAATTCACATTTATATTATCCTGTGATATTGTATCTAGTTCATCACTATTTTAATTGCTAGAAATATATATGAGACTTTATACAATTTTTTAATTAAAAGGTTCTTTTGACACTTTGTTATAATATTAGGTCTCATTTTCCTTCTGTGATTTATGCCTTGCTTACAAGTAAGATGCATTTAAAGTTAAATATTATTTTACATTTAATGAATAAAACTGTGATGTATGAAGTCCTATTTAAACATAATACATGTGTGACATTACATAAAATTACTAGATTAGCTAGAAAATATACTGTACATGCTTACAAATATATTAATAAATTAATAAATTGAGATTACAAACAACATCACTTTTTATTCTTCCAAGCAATTTTGTTTTATTATCTATATATGTCTATTTTCCTGAATTCAAAAAATCATCCTAGTAATTTTAATATACATGTAAAATGATATGAGCCATTTTTGGATCTCATTAAAATTAATAATTTTATTTGCTGTCCCTTCATATACTTCATAAAACAAGCTGATTCTCCCACAAGAAGAGTGATACTAGGTTAATTTTAAGATTTTTTCTGCCATCTACAACTACAATCTTTGAAAAAGAATCATAACTTGTACTAGTATTAAATATGAAAGAAATAACTTCAAACCAATTTATGAGGAGAAAAATTGGCTAGAGAAGCCTGCATGAATTATTGACTTTTTCAGGTTTTATATATATTTCCAAGGTAGAAAATAGAGGAAATTATTTGAAATAAGTTGAGCAAAAATTTAAAACTCTGTAATTGAAGAAATGATATAGCATGAGCTTTCATCTAGTTATCCACACTGTGTATTTACATTGATTCTATTGACCCAATATAATTACACAAGTCTCTGTAAGTCTTATAAGTGGAGGTGGAAAATCTAGAAATAAAAATGCCTCACTTTGGAACAACTCGGCTCAAACTTTAATGCAACTTGGCTTCCTATTATTATTATTTGAAAATTATTGATGAATTTCCTAAAGGGAGTTTAAAAAAAAGAAATATGTTTAAAAAAAGGTTACACAACTAAACAAAACATACCCATTAAAAGAGCACTATGTGCTTTTTTTTATTGAACAGTGCTCTCTCTTTTTTTTTTTTTTTTTTGAACAGTGCTCTTTTACTGACTTTTAGAAGTTTATTTCTTCCTGTTTAGGGAAATTCAATTTTGTTTTTCAGGTATCATAGCATTTTTAGTCAAAAAACACTTTTGTCACACTATCGGTGGTATAATTCTCCTTTATAGAAACTTGGTTTAAACAATAACAACAACCCACCAAAATCAAGTCATCAGATCAAATTCCGTATTATGTAGTGCTGATATCAAATGGAAATTCCACGAATTTAATAGGAAGCAGACTTTTAAGTAGTTGAGAATTTTATAAACATCAAGCTATTGTAGAAAGGGCTAAAAATAATTTTGCCATTGATTAAACATTAGAGTGTCCAAGATTGTATATGTTGTGTATTTTATTTTTGTTTTTTGCTCGTAAACTTTATATATAAGAAAAGCTTTATAAAACAGGAAGCTCACTTAAAAATTTTCATTCCAGATAATATTTGAATGTAAAATTAAAGAAATATGCTACTTGTCTACACATATTCATTTTATTATATTCGATGAAGTTTTAGTTGATATTTCTGAACTATATAACAAAACAAATGAAATTTCCTAGTAAACTTAATGTTATTTTGACAGTGAATTTTTAGTAAAGGTGAATATTTCTGAAATCTGCAGGCTGCCTAAAGAACACCTTTGACTTCATAGGGATATTCATATGGATATTCATAGGGACTTCATAATCTATTTATAAAGAAAGTAAAAAATAATTCAACATAATACTTTAAAAATGATTTCATCTTTTTTTCTAGGTAAAAGTATCTCAGAGATAACGGAGCAGAAGAACAATCATACAATGAATACATGGAGTTTTAAACTTTTGTGCATGTAAATTTCTTTTGCTTTTTATGATAAGATAATTTTCTAAATGGTTGTTTAAACCTATAGCACTCACTGCTTACAGTAATTTATTCTTGGCTCTATATTTGGTTTTTTTCTCCTTCAGTCAGAATCATTTTGCTTAATTTTCTTTACATAATGAGAAAAGAATAATTGAGAAGGCATGAGTGTATCTAACACTGGGAGGTTCAAGAAGTATTATGTTACAGAGACAGAATAAAGAATTTCATTGAATTGACATCAATTTTATTCTTTCACACCCTTTTCTCTAACAGGCACTGCATAAGAACCATTTGAAATAAAGACCATAACTTTGAAAATAAAAGCTTACCAATGTAGTTAGGAGACATTAGGGTAGACAAATAGGTTTTAAAACAACACTTCCAATTTCTTAGAGTATTTTTGTTCTTTTATTCGTACTTCAGAGTAATTTTTCTAAAACATGAACCACACCAGTAAATTCCCTACTTAAAACCCTTGTGTTCTACTTGGCTTGAGCATAAACTCTATTGTTGGCTCCATGATTGGTACCCTTCTTTAATATCACTTCTCAGAGCCTATCCCCACGCACCTTCTGTATCCTCTCCCTTCACTTCTCACACCACTCTTGGCTTTTGCTCATGCTCTTTCCTCCCATTGTGATATACTGTTTTCCTATACTTTTTTCCTTTCCTGTTGTGTTCTTATACATCTTTTGAGGTCTTTGCTGAGTTTGCTGCTATCAGAACAACTATCAGAACCAGAGGCTTGGTACTGAGTGTCCATACTGCATGCATTATGTCATTTTCCACACTCTTCTCAGGTGTTGGCTACAGCTCTGTTTTCTATTACGTTATGAGTTGCTGGAAGACAAGGAATATATCTTGTTTTTGTAGTTCCATTATCTAGTACAGAAAAGACCTGGTTATGCAATAAATGATTATTTCACTAATAATTAGCACTTGCTAAGCATTTAATGTATACCTAGGTAAGACAACATTCTAATATATTTTGGGAGAAATACACAGAAATCATTGGCTTAGATGTAATATGAGCACTAAGAGCTGATTATTTTATGTCATTTTCACCCTTCTGAAAGTTTGAAATTAAAGTAGGCAAAATAATTATCCACAAGATACAGTAGTTCTGGCCAACATATGTATTTTCCTTTTTTTTTTTTATGCTTAGGTTCCAGAACCAACATAGGAGATATTTTCTGACTACTCCAACTTATACTTATCTCTGTGTTCCAGTTACCTCATTCTTAACCAATGAGTTGTTAAACTGTTCATTAGTTTGTAGATATAGATTTTTTTTAATTATAAAGATTGTAGTATCTTCTAGGGCAAGGATTACACCTTAACTTCTTTGAATTTCCTCTGCAGGACCCAGTGTGAATAATATTACAGTAAGTATTCATAGAATGAATAAGAACAAACTCATGTCATTAAACTTTTTGTAAGCAAAACATTTATTGATATATTTTAGATATACACAATGATAACACTCATCATGGGGAATTTGTACCTGTACATGATACATCCTGCCTCGCCTTTTTTTTTTTGAAAAACATTGTAATACTGTATAATGACCTGTTTCAAAAAATAATTCCTCAAAATATTTTTGTATGTATTTTTCTATAGGCAAAAGTGTTATACTACAATTAATATAATTCTTCAAAATGTATGAAGTATTAATTGTCTTGGGGATATTACCAGACAATTTTTATTTGAGTTTAATGTACCAAGACCAACAGAACAAAAAATACACTGCTGTACTTCTATCATGGTATTTTCTCCTTTTTTCATTTTTATGACTGAAGTATAGAATTATCCCAACATGGGACAGCACAGCAGTGATGTACAGGCCTGTGCACACTACTTTTTAAGCCTGGGGCTCACAGGTTACTGATACAAGTAAATGCTCCTTTTTTCGATGGCCCCCAGCACCAGGACAACCTTTGAATGGACTCTTGGAGTAAGAAGGTGAGAGGTTTTCTATTTTGAGTGTCAAAGCTGAGAAAAATGAAGAACATCATTATAATATATGACAATGCTTTCTTACTATATCTGTTACTCCTCTCAGTTTCCAAATATCTCATGCTACTCAGCAAGTATCTGGAAATTCAATGACACAAAAAACTGGAGTAAAAAATTGTGTGAGCTGGAATTGAGATGTTGGAGTTTGACATACATCTGATAAGCATTAGGAAAATTATCCAAGAAGCAGATTAATTAGCAGTCCATGTGAAAATGTTAGTCCAAGTAATCAATATAGATAATTGTTTTAGTCAAGGTGTTGAGTGGTATTTCTAAAGCATGCATCGCTGAGTTTAAATTGACACTGTTCTTTATAGTTCTAGGAACTACAAATTAAGACTGGACTTTGAATTTCATAGCAGTATTGTGATGCTTATTTCTACAAGATTAGCCATATCTTTTGAAGAAAGATTTTATTTCTAGGTATTTTATGTTTTTGTAATTTATAAATTTCATTAAGTAATTTAGGGAAAATAGGGTGATGTTTCATGGAATTAAACTGTATTGGAACTCTGCCTGGGAGAGATACAGTATTCAGCTCTCTTAAACCTACCTGTGTCTTCAACTGAGGCCTCTTGATTTCAAATCAAAACTTCCCAATATATGCTGATATTCTGGCAAAAGAAATTTCATTTAAGCTATTAAAATTTAATTGATATAAATTTGTTGTTTGAAATTTTTTGAAGCCATATTTAAAGCATCTTTATGAACACAAAAATCTGAATATGTTCTTTCTTTACTCTAAAACTTACACATCTAATGAATGAGCTTGTCCTACCAGCTCATACAGTGGCGGCGAGCCTATTGCACTTGTGCTGCAGTGAGCATGCAGAGCCCTCTCTGTCGGCATGTGAGCCAAGTTGCCTCAGCAGTGGAGCATCAGATAACAGTTGGTTTTTCTAAATTAAAACCTCAATATTCAGGTTTCATTGCAGTGTTGGCACATTGTGATAAGTGTGCTTCGGGTTGCAGTTTGGGCACTCGGTCTCCAAAAGTTCGCCATCGCTGTGACCTACACACTCACTTTTCCTTGAAGCCACTGGTTTGTAAGCACCTGCTGTGGATGTCTCATGTTCTTGTTCAGTTAGGACAGGGGTTTCTGGAAAGATGTTAATTGGATATAAGCTGTGAATAACCGATTAAAGACCTTAAATGTCCATCTAACAACTTTGAGCTTCACCTTAAAAGTATAACGAAGCTACAAATCTTCCTGAAACAAAAGTAGAGTGAAATCATCAGAGTGGTGTTATATTATGACAAGCCAGGTCATTGTGTGTGGGACAGGTGGAGGCTCCATTTGAACCTCTGGACATAAAATTGTCCTTTTTGCTTAAGTGAATCTTCCATTTTTGACCTAAAATGTCACTTCCTGTGTGAAGCCATTTGATAATCCAGTTTCATGGTGATTCTCTTTTGAATTCTTGTAATTCTTATTAGTTGTGCCATTCCTGTAGAAATTTATTATATATTGCTTTCTAGCATTCACGTATCACTCTAAGCTTTTTTCTATGTATTTTTATTGCTATTTAAACTCTTACATGTTGTCTTATTTCCCTTATATTCAAAGCCCTTGACGACAGGGACATATATTTCTGTCCCATGAATTGATTTTTCTTTGCAGTGCTGGAGATTGAAGCCAGGGCCTCACCACTGAGCTACACTCCCAACTTTCTTGAATGGATTTAGAGCAATGCTAATGAAGTTTATGGTTCACAGCTTACTTGTATGTGTCTGCTTTAATTTTTCCATAAATTTATATTTTATATTTACTTTTTTCCCCAGACAGAATCACCCCTAAATTGTATAGGATTTTGGTGCCACAAACTCTTGGGTGGGAAGGTTAGCTAGAAGTTGATATTAATTGTGTGTTTAGTGTTGGGGCACTGTTTTGTTTTATTATTTCTCTTTAGCTACAGATAGAACTCTCTTCTTTTCCCCTCCTTAAACCCTAAGAGCCTTATGTTAATTTCTGGATATAAAACAAACACGAATATAGAAATCTAGCAGAGGAAAGGCATGCAAGTCAGGAAAATAAAGGATATCTAAGAGCAGGTTCCTTTGGCTCCAAAGTCCTGGTAGTGACATAGTCCCAGCTGGGCTCAGTCATGAAGGCCCTGAGAAGCAGAATGCTTTGTTATGTCACAGCTCATGTATTAGCAATGATATATTGTTAGGTAGAAATATTTTGTGATATTTGCGTCTGCCTGGTTCTCGTGTCAAACTCAGCATCAGAAAATCATAAGCCCGTTGCGGTTGGAGTGGAGCAATGGAGACCCATCAGTACCCAGGATCCCTGAGCAGAACCCCTGTCCTAACTGGATAGCATCTGTCAAATGCTTTACTAGGATTGTTCCATTAATCCCCACAGTAATCCTATGAGATAGGCAAGGTGACCACCACAATTTTACAAATGTGGAAGCAGAGTAGTCAAGTATCTTGGCGAAGGTCATAGTGTTAAGTAAGGGAGCTGGTGCACATAGGCAAGTCGCTTGATTTTTAGAACAAGAACTCTTCCACCATGCAAATCTCTGTGTGAGAAAAAAAGATTCCTTACTACAGTGATAGTAGTAGAAAGACAAGTTTATTATCTTTTTTAAACGTTCTTTTTGTAATTCTCTTTTTACTTATTTATATTCCTCAAGCCTGTTCATTAGCATTAGTTTTGAAAAATGTATAGCAGTTAAACAAAAAAATCCATGGTGAAAATCAGTTTGGAAAACACTGCAAACTCTGTCCCTTGGAGAATAACAATGAATCTTAGTAACACCAAAGTCCTTCAGAAAAGAAATTTGTTTTACTTTATTAACCTAACATATCCAAAACAGACTTGACTATTATAATAGTTAATATAATAGTAAGACCAACACTAATACTGATAACAACAATGACAATCATCATTTTTTGAGTATTCACTATGTGCCAGACACTATTCTAAGAACTATGTTTTTGTTTGTTTGTTTTTGTTTCTGAAAACTTCATTCATTAATTCTATGATGTAGACACAATTTTTATCCATGTTTCACAGACTGGAAAACTAAGGCATTATGATAGTAGTTTTTTATTTGCAGTTTTTGAATCTTTTTTCTGTTTTGAACAGCAAATCTAAACAGTACCTCAAGTTGGAGTTCTGCCTGTAAGTTTCCTTTCAATTTTTAGTATATGTACTGTCGAAGAGAGCACTGTAAGTTTCCTTTCAATGCATACTAAAATTTGTGTACTGCTTTTGGCTAGCTTTTTTATAGTTTTAAAAATCATAAACTCTGAAACCTTCTATTTGGTTTGCAAAATATGTATGAGTCCCATTCATATTTATTATCAAACTTCAGAGCATTAAAGTAAAGAGACACTGTGTTTCCTCTGAAATGCAAAATTATACAATTATGATGTTTTCCTAAGACTGACCCACTTCCCGACTTAGGTTCATCACAACTGGTGCCTTTTTGTGAAACTTATCCAATGGATCTCAAAATAAAAGACATCTTTTAGTGTAGTTATGATGCACAATGTTTTTAATGATATTTATGGTGCTATTTCAACTCTCTTAAATAAATCACACATACACAAATACACATTCTCCTTATGCTATGTATGTCTTTGAGTTGAGAAGAAGAAACTTTCCTAATGAGATGAATTGGGAATTCTAGATTCTTTGTTTTAACTTAAAATTTTTAAAGTTTAAAGCAATTTATTCAGCTCTCTCTGGGACATGCTTGTTCAAAGTCCCAGAAAGACTTCTAAAAAGTCTGTACAAGGATATGGGCTCTTCTGGCCTTCATTGACCTTCACATTTCTGCTGGTATTTGTTGAACAAACAGTGTTGATTCCCAGAAAGATGCTCAGTCAAGGAGTATGATTTAAAGAGGCATTGCATAATTCTAGTTTTAAAGAAAGAATGAATTTAGTCATTTTGGATAAATACAATCTCACCACTTTCAAAAAGCATTTATAATGTTCAGTGTATTTTAATCACTGCAAATTCTGCCTGTTAAAAATGATAGGCTGGATTTTTTAAAAAATTAATTTTATTGGTACATTTTAGGTATACAATATAATGACATTCATCATTAGAAATTTGCACCTTTACATAATC
>NW_004624777.1:10018005-10040481 GCF_000247695.1 Heterocephalus glaber
CCAGTTCAGTGGGTCCAGGTGGTTGAGTATCAGAGTGTTCCATCTCATTTCCCTTTGGGGTTGCTGTAGGTGATCTGGAAGTCTTTTTTTGAGACTTATTTGCATGTTTTCTCATTTCAACTGGGGCTGGGGGCTTTTAGCGCCTGCACAGATTACCTCCTCTGAGCTGGGTGAGGTGGGACAAGGGCCAGGAGCAGCAGTAGGGATGGTGACCCAAAAGCCCTTTCCTGTGGGCTGGGAGCAGCCGGACGGTTGGTGGCTGGGAAACCCCTTTCTCTGGACCAGGAGCAGTGGGATGGTGGCTCAGCATCCCCTCCCTCTGGGTCGGGAGCAGTGGGAAAACAGTGCCGAAGCCCCTACCTCTGGGCCGGGAACAATGGGACTCAGTACCTTCGTCTGGTGGTGTGGTGTCCTCTGTGTCTTTGTAGTGTGGAATCAGGTGGCTGCCCGTCCACAGTGGGGCGATACGGTGTCTTCCGCCTGATCCAGGACCTCGGTAGGGTGCGCACAGACCTGTCTGTCTGCAGTGGGCTGATTCGGCATGTTGAGTATATTGTTCTTTTCTGAGAATAAACTACTAGAATATCATGGATAAGATTAGATGAAAAAATAAATATTGGATGACATTTTAATTTGAAAAGGCCTGAGCTATTGGCCTAATACCAACTGTGTCATTGTGATTTCGTTTTGTATAATTAGGCATGGACAGCGCTTCTTCCCAGTGCTTTCCAGTGGTGAGGCATTTGCAGTGGTTAATGCAAATCTTCACTCAACTTATTGACTGTTGTTTTAAATCATTATAGTTTGAAATGCACGTGTTGATGTTTTTAGAAATTTGAGTACTTATATTCTTGGTTTTTAACACTGAATTTCTTCTCCAAGATAGCAAAATAAGAGAGGTTAAGGACTACGGAGGGTTGTGTGAATGAGGTTAGTTTTTATGTTTTTATTTTTTTAATGAACCACTGGTTTGTATGGTTTATGGATGAGTCTTTAATAAGACTTACTGGTTTACATGTGCTTTTGAATATTGGATTTCATAATGATTGCTACTCTTCTTGGAATAGATATTCTGATCAGCTCCATACAGGAAACAGCAGAGAATGGTGCATACTTGGTCGAAAGTCTTACATAAACTGAGTGTGCTTTCAACAATGCAAAAGAAGAAAGTTGTTTTTTAAAATTAAAATAATTCAAAATGACTGAAAGACATGGAAAATAATGACATCTATCCCTTAGATTTAGCATTCACTACTCGAATTCATAGATAATAAAAAAATAAATCATTATAGACATACCTAGATCCCACCCTTCAATACCTTTCTCTTCCTTCCCTTTTTCCTATTACCACTTTTTCTAGTTTTTTCTACTTTCACTGCCCTAAAGTTGGTCTGTATCATGTCAGAGTATTTTCATGTTATTCAATGTGTGTATCCAGTATAATCTGTTGACTTTTTGAAGTTCGTGAAATGATATATTCTTCTTAATCAATTGGGAAGTGTCACTAATCAGGATGTTTTTGTAAATATGTAAGGCAGATTTTTAGCTTCATGTACCTGCAGGGGGTATGTTCCTAGAACTTCCAGTGTATCCACCAAGTCACACATTGTACCAAAGCCTGCATACACTATGTTTTTTTTCCCATATGTAACATATCTGTAATAAAATTTAATTTGTAACTTAGACATGGTAAGAGGTTAACAATAACTAATAATAGAACAGTTCCAACAACACCCTGTAATGAAAATTATGTGAATGTGGTCTCTCTTTATCTCTTTGAAAAGTATCTTTTTGTACTGCACTCATACTTCTTGGGTGATGTTAGCTGATAAAATGCCCATTTGATGAGATGAAGTAGGTGAATAATGTATTGTGACATAGCATTAGGCTGCTACATGAAGGTATTTGAACACCCTGTGATACAGAACAGTTGACCTGATAACCTAGATGGCTACTAAGTGATTAAAACAACACAGGTACATCAAAGAGAGGGATGATTCACATTCTAAGTGGAATGGAAAGAGAATGTGTGAGAATTCATCATGCTACTTAAATGACATCTAAATTAAAAGTTATGAATTGTTTATTTTTGGAATTTTCCATTTAATGATTTTGGACTACAGTGAGCCATAGGTAACCATGGGTAACTAAAACTACAACTAAGAGGAGAGTCAGTCTATCTATCTATCTATCTATCTATCTATCTATCTATCTATCATCTATCTTTCTTTCTATTTATCTAGTATATCTATGATGATTAATCTGTACATATATATGGCAAAAGTAAAATATTTCTTAAAATCAGTTTGCAATAGTTCACTTATTTTAATTTCTATTTTTTTTTCCATACACGAATTCATGTCTCTCAACTAATGGCAATCAGGTTATTTGCATAGTTTTTCTTTGAATAATTTACTTTTTAAAATTATTTTTTAAATGTACATGGTTGAAAATATTACTTAATCTGGTTATGAATAAATGCAGCTATCCTTTACCTCATTATTCCCCACTTTAGTTTTTGTGTCAGGCAACTGCTTTCAAGTGTTTTAGCTCTCTTTTCTGTTATTCATTTCCTCAATTCTGAATAATACACACATGGTGTGATCTTTCCTAATTTATCAAACTAAAGCCTTATTCACTGACTTTCTGCTGTGGTGCTTGAATATCTAGCTTTCTTCTCTTATCACCTTTACTCCAAACCTCATCCTTTCAGAAAACTTACAGTACCAAGTTTAGTTAAATCATATTGTACTCTGATTTTGGAAATATGATTGCCACAGAGGCAAGTACTATACTCAATGACATTTTCTTTATTGCTTGCTTAACTTTTCCCTGAAAATTGTAATAACTTATTTTTTATGTACCTAGTTTTCTATTGAAAAATAAGGTTATTTTTCAAATGTTCCCATAGATGTGTTATGAACATATTGTAATTTTTACAAATGCTCAAACCCAAGTTTCTTCCATTCTGCTGTTTGGCTTTTTGCCTTACTGCTCTCAGTCCTCTTGCTCTGCTTTGGTTTGGCTGCTGTCCCCCTAATTGTCTGCTGTCCATCAGTGGTCACTCAGGGGCTTCTCTTCAGTCTGCACTGGGTTGGAGCCCTTGTTTCTTTCTCGATTTACTTCCATACTTTTCTGAAGTACATCATCCAGATGCCTCTTAAGCAAGGGTTATGGTTGTCTAAGTTTTGGCTATTCTATGCCTTAAAATGTCAATTAAAATTGATAATCATCTTCCTCCAATTGTAAGTACATCATTATATAGTCTTCTAGTTTCTATTATTATTGGTGAGATGTTCAATTCTTTTTTAGTGTGTGTTTGGTAAATGTAGCCCTTTATTTATGTTCTTTCTGAAAACCTTTGCTATCTTTTCTTTATTGCTAGAGTGCTGGAATTTCCAAAACTTTGAACCAACATGAATCTCTTTTCCTTCACATTACTGGGTACTTCAGGAAACCTGTAGTCTGGAGGCTCATGTCATTTAGCTTTGGGAAATTTTTCTTTCATTATTTTTTTTTTGCATTAAGTTTATTGGTACATTTTAGGTATACAATACAGTTACATTCATCATTGAGATCTTGTACCTTTACATGGTGTATCTTGGTTCTTATTTTTTCCCCATTCCCCTTCCCACCTTTCACCCCCTTCACCCTTCCATATTTAAAAAGACATTGTTTCCATTTTTTCCTTTTCTTATATTTTTTCTTTTCTCCTACCCCTCCCATATGCCCTACTCCTTTAGACCTTTTCTTCCTATTTCAATTATCAATTATACATTTTGATCCTTATTTACACTTTTAGTTTTTCACACCAGAGAAACTATTTGGTATTTACACATGTGTGTCCTATTTATTTCACTTAAGAGTATGGCCTCAATGTGCATCCATTTAGCTATAAACGTCTGTAGTTTCTCATTCTTTATGGCTGAGTAGTATTACATTTTATAAAAAAATCACATTTTCTTTATCCAGTCTCCCATTATTTCTTTGTTCACTTTCTTCTTTCTGTTTTATTTTCTAAAACTGTTTGATAGTCATATATTGGATTATGTAAATTAACTTTCCTGCTCTTTCTCTGTTTTTAATTCAACACATTATTTCCATAGTTTTATAACTTTTACCACTTTCCATGAGATTTTCTGGACTTCATTTCCCAAATTTCTATAGTTAAGTTTTTATTTTGATAATAATATGATTTTGAAGAGCTGTTATCTATTCCATAAGTATGTACTTTGAAAAGAAATAATGTCTAGCATTTTTTTCATAAATATAGCACCTCTCTTCATCAAAATATGAGAGCTTTTAACAAATTTTAACTTTTCTTCTACTTCTATTGTTCCATTTTCTCTGGATTCTATTAGTATGCCTACTTTTGTCATTTATGTTAGAAGCTTTCTTCAAATGCTTGGTGATTGTTGCCTGTTTTGTATTGGAAGGTCTGAGTGAATAGATTTTATTTTTATTGAAAGACCATCAGTAGTCATATATATGGTTTTTCTCTGGGATGTTCAGAATCAGCTTATTTTCAGGGTGATTTCCCATCAGGACTATAAGCAGAACAATAAACAATAAACAGGGCTAGAGTTCCTAATTTTTAGTGTGAAGACTTGTTTAATCCACTATATTCCATCTTTTTTTTAAAAAACTCCAATAGCCTCCCTGTCTACAGTCATTAATAAGGGACTTTTTGGTTTAATTCTGTAAAAAAACCCAAAAAACCAAAAAAACCCTCTGCTCTCCTGGTGAGGCAATGTATTCTGGCTGCTTGGATTTATAAAGGAGATTTGAGAATGTAAATATTAGATTAAAAAGCTAATCTCCTCGGTACTGAGCCTTAGCCTTGTCTTTGAAAGTATTTGTTGTCCTCTCAAGGCCTGAGCTGTTCAGAGATTCTGAAGAAGAAATTAACTTAATTTCCATTGTTCTATCACTGTACATACCCTTAAATTTCCATATTTATGCTGTGCTAGGTCAGTGCATTACCTTTCTTCTGGGTAGTTTCTGCTCTTTGAAAATTTATTGACCTCTTTCTTCTGATAGTTTTCCCTGGTCCTAAAGCTGATATGAATAAAATAATGTGAATACAATATTTGAACCACATATGTCTAATTCTAATTTTATAAAGGGAAGTAAACATTTATGTAAATTTTTCTTGAATTAATCTCTGATGAAAAGCCAAAAAAGCTTTAGCACTGGAAATGTTATCTAGAACAGTGAGTTTAGAACTCAGGTCTTTGGTCTTAAAATTGTTCAAATACTGAAACCACCACTCATCGGCCATAGATTTCTTTCAGCCTTGGGATCCTCATTGTAAAGTCACAGTCACTTACCCTGTAAGTACATTCCTAAACTATAACAAATGTTTCATGTTGTCTTAAGTAGCTAAGATATTATCTAAATATGTAAGATCCAACCAAATCCATGCTTAATACATTCCACAAAACTCTCAGACAGGTGCTTCTCAAACAAATCACCAAAGGACCTTGTTAAAATGCAGATTACAGTTCAGTAAATCTGGGATGGGACTTGGTATGTTGTATTACTAATAAACTGCCATCTGATACTGAAACCATTGGTCTGCATACAATATCTTGAGCAAAAAGGCCTTAGATTTATTTCAATATTGCCTCAGCTGAGCTTCTGTCAGTAACTGAATGGCAAGCAACTGAAAATATGAAATATTTAATGAACATTTGTATTTCATATGGCTCCACTGTCAATTAAAATAAGATTCACATTGTTCTGACATCAGGCATAGAAAGAGGCAAAAATAAAATTTTGAGTTTTTCTAAGAGTACTTGCTGACAGAAGCATGGTCTTATGTGTAGCAAGACCAGTATATGCTCATAATTAGGGTTAGAAGAAGGGGCATATGTAGTGGTCAGGATAAAGTGGCTTTATCCATGTTGGAATGTACCTGGCTCATCTCAAGCTAATGACAGAGACCTCAGGCATATCCTTGGTCCTGACAGAAGCTAGGTTCATTTGTAAACCTCCACATGCTATTCTGGTAGTTTTGCTTGTTTATGGAAAACAAGACCAAGTTTACTTGAGGGTAATCAAGATGTTGACACAACTCAAGATGGCTGCAGTTAAATTAAGCAAGATTCCTATACCTGATCATAAAATAGTTTTTAAGTGGCAAGAAATCAGAAATCACTAAGATGATTATATATACTTCGTATTTACTATTTAAAAGCCTTCTAATTCATCTCTGAAATGTTCTCCTAATCATTTTCCTGTTTGATTTCTAATAGGAAAACAGTATACTTGCAGTACTTTTTTCTTAAATGTTTATTCCTTAAACTTTCATATTTTCTTCTTTGTAAAAATTTGTTGTTAAAAATTTTAAAACCACTTTATTGAAGAATGACTGATGTACAAAAAAGATGCAAATGTTCAATGTATACAATTTACATTTGGAAATGAATATGCATCCATGTTTATATTTTGGTTTTTATCTTGATCAACAAATGTAATGTAATCTTCTCATTCTTAATTTCTTTGCAGTGTGTGACATTGATGGTCATTCCTTCCTTCACACTGGCAATTCTTTTTCGCTACATTCCTTTTTCTTCTTTTTTTCTGCTAAGTAACTTAAAAAAAGTTTTTTGTTTTCAGATCTCTTTCCTTTATATTCTTCATTATGATGGTCTGATAATAACCCATGATTTCAAACTTTATTTCTTTTTTTTCCTCTCCTTAAATTATTTTATTGGTACATTTTAGGTATACAATACATTTACATTTATTATTGGGTGCTTGTACCTGTACATGATGTATCTTGGTTTTCATTTTTACCCCCATTACCTGTGCACCCCTCACTCCTTCCACCCTTCCCTATTTACATAGACTTTGTTTCCTTTTTTTTCTTCTTTTTCTCATAATTTTTCCTTTCCCTTCTTTCCTTTCCCCATCCCCTCCCATCACCCCTACCCCTTTGGACCTTTTCCTATTTCAAAGTATCAATTATTAGTTATTAATCCTTTTAATCCTTATTTACACTCGCAGTTTCTCACACTAGAGAAACTATTCAGTATTTACACATGTGTGTCCTATTTATTTCACTTAAGAGTATGGCCTCAATATGCATCCATTTAGCTATAAATGACTCTAGTTTCTCATTCTTTATGGGTGAATAGTACTCCATTTAAAAAAAATCCAGATCTTTTTTTTTTTTTTTCACAAAACAAACTTTATTGAAAAGTGGCTATTGGGAAGCAAGATCTGAATCTGGGAATCCTGCAGTCTGTTCCCAGATCCATCCCCCAGCACCCTGAGTCCCTCCCCGTCAGTAAATGGAGTCTCCGAGTGAGAGCAGAGTGCGTCTCTTTCAGCTCCCATATCCTGCAGTTCTAGAATACTCGTGGACTGAGAAAGTGTGGTCACCTAGAAAGCTATTGACAAAGGATTCTGCCAAATGAGAGAATCCAAAGGTCACTGACAGCAGAATGTGGCTCCCAAGTTCACTGTGGGGCCCAGTCCGCTGGGGCACCAGTGTAGGGGCCACTGCAGGCCACAGTGACCAGATGCCAAGGCAAAAACAAAGCAATACAGACACCTGGAGGAGGGAAGGAGGCGACTGAAGATTCTCAATCTCAGGCGCCCTCAGCCCTCTCGGCAGAAGTGGCTTGGGTGTGTGGTCTGTATCAAACACAGGCCTCAAGGGAGATGCCACAGGGGAGCCACCAAGGCCACCTTTGACCCAGCAGAAAAAAGGACACCTTGGGCCCTGCAGAGGGCAGCACAGAAGGGAATGGTATCCTTCAAGGGGCACCGCAGGCAACAAAAAATGAGCAACTAACACACACACCCAACCAACACACTTATAACAGCTCCACCAGTTAGAAGCAGAAAGGTTCTAGCCCTCCATCCCTTTCAGACACAGCCTTATCAGGTAGGCCAAACACACCCCAAGTAAGACACTTGAGGCTGTCAGTGCTTCCAGCATCAAAATGATCCTCCCATCCTCATGCCCCCCCCCACCAAGCCATTTCACAGGCCTGCCCCCCGGCATGGACAAGGGAAACCTTAACTGGTTTAGGCCACGAATTTGAAAACATACTGCCCAACCACTATTTTCAAATCACACCTAGAGTCAAACCAAACCACTACAAAAGAAATCCTAAGGATCTATCAGGTGCCTCTGGGGAAGAGAGCTTTGTTATTAAAAAAACCCAAAAACTAAGCATTTAAAGACCACCACCACCACTGAAAGCATGTTTCTCCAACTTTTAACTTTATCTGGGTATCAGAACACATGCTACTTAGTCTTCTGGATCAGGAAAGTTCTGTTCTGAAACAAAGTTGCCCCTCTCCACAAGCCCTCCTCCCACAGCCTCTTCTAATCTACCCCCGTGGCCACCCCACAGTGGAGTCTTAAATGACAACCCACATCTTCTTTTTTCAGTTTCCAGCTGATGGGCAATTGGGCTGTTTCCAAGCTTTAGCTATTAGAAACTGTGCTGCTATAAACATGGGTGCACATGTATCTCTGTGGTATGATTCTTTTAATTCTTTTGGGAAAATACCCAGCAGGGGAATAGCTGAATCAAATGGGACCTCCAGCCCTAGTTCTTTGAGGTATCGCCACACTGATTTCCATAGTGGCTGCACCAGTCTGCTCAAACTTTATTTCTATTCATATTTTCTCAAACCTACATCTCAGCTTAAGCTCTGCCCAGAACTTTAGTCCTATGTTCCTACATTATTGGATGTTTACAGTTTGGTGTCTGCATAGCTGCTCAAACTTAACATTTTTCAATTTTTTAAATGTCTATTACTACATTTTTGCTGTACATAATGATTGCATTCATCATGGGGAGGTGATACATCTTCTTTTTTTTTTTTTTAACTTCCCCTTCATCTGCCTTCCATCATTCATTTCTCCCCTCCCTTCATCTCTAGTTCTCAAACTTAACATTTCTGAAATTTATCAATGATCAGTTTTTGGTTGTGACTTCCCTTTGTTTATATTCTATTTTTATTTTTAAATCAAGTAGACAAGAAACTTATGTCATCTTTGATTCTTCCATTCTCTTGTTCTTCATATACAGTTGCCAGCTTTCATAATTTTTGGATTTTGCTATGAAGCACTCTGTGAAGGCGTGTGAATGACCACTGCATGGAATTAGCATAGATTGAATCAAATTTAGCAAACAGTGATTACAAAGTCCATTAGAACTGCATGCATTCTCTGATAGTATGCCAGTTATATAAGGGAACAGGTGTTAGAAATAAAGCATGGCCAGATCGTCAAAGCAGTGCTCTGCTTTGGATGTATCCTCAGAGGCCTGGTAATTAAAGGCTTGGTGAGCAGCCTATGGCCCTCCCAGGAGGTGGTAAAACTGACAGGAGATAGAGCTTAATGGAAGTAAGTTAGGTCTTTGGGGCAATCCTTTGACGGAGATATTGGGACCCCAGCTCCTTCTCTTTCTCTCTTTTCACTTCTTGGCCATCATGAGGTAAGCGATTTTACCTCACCACCCCTCCCTACCGTAGTGTCCTGCTTTGTCACAGGGCCACAAACAGTGGAGCCAACTGATGATGAACTGAAGCTTCTGAAATCATGATCTAAAATAAGCTTTTTCTTACTTTTATTTAAGCTGATTATCGTAGATATTTGTCATAGTAATGGAAACCTAAGATAAGTAGGAAGTGATGGAAGAGGGAGAGAAGAGAGGTCTGTGAGTGCAGGAGGTGTTCACATTATCCCCAATCTCTGGAAAACTGCAGTATGTGAGTCTGTCAGAATAAGCTCTCCTCTTACAGCTTTGGATAACAATGTCTCTCTGAGCATCTTTGAATATCCTAACAGACCTCTGGTACTAATTAGATATTAATGAGACCAAGGAAAACATTTAGTTAAAAATTACAGATCAGATTTTTACAATTTACTTTCCCCGAGCTTTAAAACATTTGAAAAATATCATGGAAAGGAAGAGATGTGAAGAGCTGAACTAGATCTTGTTTGTGGCCCAGAATAATGAACAGCATTGTGTTTTGTTACCTCCCTAGTTTTTATAAACACAGGCTATATTTCTTAGCTGCTTTCTAAAGCTACACCTTCTGGCATCTCAAGGTTAAGTTCTGGTCATTTGTAGTTTTGAACTCCCTTTCTTCCCTCAGTGAATTGATAACAATATAGTAAGACCCATTTATACATACTGTTTTTCCAGAAAAAAAAAAGAAAATGGATTTTTGCATCTTGCTTTACTGACAAGTTTGCAAATTGCTAATCTTTGCTCTTTTCTCTCCCTCCCAATTTTTCATGGTAGTAATTAAGGACTGTAAATTTCACTTTATCATTTGTGTTAGGAAGAGTAGCATAAATCATAGTAATAGCACCGTTTATTTCAGTAATGCCAGTCTGCCTGCAAATCACTTGTAAATTGGTTCCGTGGATGTACCTCTATCAAATTAATCAAAAAACCACCTGCATGCATTTCCTGAGCTTATTTCAAAGGCTTTGTAACACCAAGGAAGGAAAAACATTGCTGACCTTTCCATTTTTATTTATTTGTACATTCTGAATGGCTCACGAATATGTTTTCAGTTTTGAACTATGGCTAATATGTTACTGAGCATTTTACTTAATGCTTTTTTTAAACACAGGGAGAGATTTGTGTCCTAGATAATACGCCTACCAGATGGTCCTACTGTGCTCCATATACAGTAATCGTAATAATGTGATTTAACATAAAATTATATACCATTTGAGAATTGTGAAAAGTAATGCTTCAGTGTTGACAGAAGCATTTTCAAATGAACATAATAGTTTTCAATAGTGTGAAGTTAGGCAAGAGTCACTTATATTTTTTCCCTGGTACCTAGAAAGGTGATTTCAATGTGACATTCTGAATATGGAAGAAAGACAGTCTTTTGTCATGTACTTTCCTGATGACCCTGCTTGTGCTCCCTGGAGCAACAGCTAAGACAACTCTAGGTCACATAAGGCTGGCTCCAGGACACTATTTAAACAACAGTTTGAGCTCTGTCTTGGATATGGCTTATCCTTTTGGGAATTTATTGACAAAAAATATTCATGTCCAGCTTATCTCTTACTTACTAGTTCTGCCTGAAGAAGAAGGAGAAGGAGAGGCAGAGGGAGAAGGAGAAGAATTAAAGTTTTTGTAATGGTTCACTCTCAGTCTCACACTGAGTGAAACATTTTCACGGAAAAAATAAATGTTATACATTTTAATTTTATATTTGGAATTACAAATCTCAGGCAGAATGAAGTTCTAGGACTCAGAAAATAAAAATATAATAAAGACATTATGTAACTTTATTTTTATGTAGATTTCTCCTAATTACTGTTGCTGGTATATAAACTTGTTTTTGAAAAGTCATTATCTAAATGTGCATTCACTATTTCAGTGGTTTTATTCACTGCAGGGGTTCTGAGTTTAGCAGAAGTTAGAAATAAATATAGGGACTTAATATTCATAAACAGATGCTTTTGGCATCTTATTAAGAAGATAATAATGTTTCCTTTAAATTCTTAGTAGTTATATCTAGTTTCAATCTGTATATTTTATACTATAATTTCTGTACTATTTAATAGACAATATTGAATACTTCACACTTGGGAAGCTGGAATAATCTCTTAAGCAAATTTACTCACTATTCTTTCTCTTCCTCTTAGATATGTTTAAGTAATTGGCAATAAGTTACTTTGAAGAATTTCTTTTATTAAAATAAAGACAGAACAGTAGATTGGCTTGAATCTTATTATTCTCAAAAGAATTTATTGAAATATTTTATTTCTATGTAGCAAAATCTGAGAGCACCACAGTGAGTTTGATGCATTTTGAAATATTATTGAGTAATTGTTGAAATCACCATTATATAATTTAACCCTAAGTATATACTCAATAATTCTTATGGAGAAAAACTTTGGAAAGCAATGAGTTAAAATGTTAAGGTATTAAGTAGAAGTTTTGAACAACAATAATTTTTCTAAGTGTTGAAAACATCTGAAAAGAGCCCCCAAATGAATAAATACTGGTGTATACATAGATCTAGATATAAATAAGCAAACATGTATTTGTAGGTACACATACAGATTAAAGCATCTTTTTGTTGTCTGTTGTTACAGTAATCTATTTCATTATATTAATATGGGGGAGAATAAGTTAAAATTACTTTAGCCACAAGGAATTTTTAAAGCTTATTGGGTTCACTCTATTCATAAGATTTTAAAATATTTCAGTGTTACTTCTGAAAGACAAAAGCTTATTTTTGAAATTAAAAATTAATGTTCAAATCCACCACATTTCACTTAACAATAAACCTGTGATTAACTGATAATCAAGTTCTCAAAGATGGTGGAATAAATGATTGTTCTTTCTACTCCTTTCACCTCTGTCCTTTTCTAAAATAAATCATTTCCAAACTGTCAGCCAACATGAAATATTTCTAGCTAAAGACATTCCTTTCTCTACAGCCCTGGAAAGAGGGGCTTAGAGTGAAAAGTGCCATAACTATAATAGTGAGTGCATTCTACCAAGTATAAATAAAAATGGCAAAGTCTGACAGTGAAGAATACAGAGAGGAATTTAAGTGACTAAACCTCAAATAAAGGATTATCTTTGTTTGTGAGAGAGCTATTCCAGTAAGAAATTGATTCAGGAGCCTCTGCATACAAAAGCAGCTGGGCAGTTTTTTTGAGTTACAAGCAAACTGTAGCGAAAACCAGTAATCCTCAGTGGGCAGTAGTCTGCCAGCAGGACTGGGGCCCCAGTGTTGGATGTCTGTCTTGGCCTTTTTCTGTGCAGTTTTTGGGGTCTGACTATTTATTCAGAGAGCAGCTGTCCTAAATCAATGACACTCACACTGTCATAAAAATAAAAGTAGTACTATATGTGTTACAGCTCTATTAACTTTTACTATTTGACTTTCTACTTTGTGAAAGAGGGGAAATAAAGAACATTGAGGGCTGTGAGTATATTGTTTGTTAAGTGACTGCCAAGTGCATTAAGATCCCAAGATCGGTAGTGGAGGTAACACAAACAAAATGAGATTTAACTCTGCCATTTAAGTGTCAGAGCTAAGTGATTTTCTGAATTCTTAAAATGGCTTGTCATTATAGTACTGTAGTATCAAGCATAATCAACACTGAAAATTGGAGCAGAGTTTTGTTATAATATGTGGAAAATATATGTGTGTTTGAGTATCAAGCAGATTGCTACTAAAGTGGTATGCTACTAGAGTAAAGTGAGTTTGATTAATAAAAACAAATGAGTTTTAAAAATGTATTTATTCATTGATTCATTATTGATGCATTTATCAAACATTTATTGAGTGATGCTATGGGCTTAGCTCTGTGTTAGGGGCAGAGGACACAAAGCTAAGTAATAAGTGTCCAGTGCTCTTTGGGAGGTTTCACTCTATTGAAATGTATTCATCTTTTCAAAGTGTTTTGTTAATTTGGTTAATATTTATTGGGTTCTTAAAAATAAGATTTCTTCTACTTTTTGATAGTTGTTTTCTATATGCTTTAGGTATCTCTTCTATTTTATAACACAAAAACAAGATAGAAAAATGAACAACATGAATTTATACTACTTGTGTTTATTAGTTTTTCATTGCTAAGACAAAATACTTGTGAAAAACAACTTAAAGGAGGAAAGGTTTATTTTGGCTCATGGTCTCAGAGGTTTCAGTCCATGGCCACTTTACACTGTAGCTTCTGGGCCCATGCTGAGGCAGAACATAGTGGCAGGGAGCCAGTGGTGCAGCAGAGAAGTCTGTTCATGGCTGATGGGAGGGAGGGATGGAGAGATTGGGAGCCAGGAGTGAGATACCCTTCCAGGGCACATCCCAGTGACCTGCTTCCTCCAACTAGGACCTGCTTCCTAGTTTCCACTACTTTCCAATATTCCATTAAATTATGAATTCACAATCCACCAATGGATTAATCCATTTATGAAGTTACAGTTTCCGTGATCCAGTTATCTGCCAAAGTCCCACTTATGAACAATGCTGCTTTGGGGACTGAACCTTTAATACCTGAGCTTCTGGGGGTACATTCCATATCCAAACCATCACACTACCCCACTGGGAGTTCTCAGAATAAGGAGAAGTCCTTTGCTCAGAAAGTCCTTCTATGTTAAGGAGTCTACTTTTCTATTATGGTGGCTTTTTGATTTAGAATTTTATGGAGTTAATCATGTTACCTGTGAAATCTATCATAATATTAAACTAATACTTTTTACAATTTTAGTTGTATGTATACAGTTCTGCAAGATAATATGATACCCATTAATTGAAAATAAATTGTTTTCTAAATGACAGACATTATAATACTCCCATAGGGAAATGTAAATATTTTTAAAGAAAAAGGAGAGGAAAGCCATTGAAATGTGTGGAAGTCATTGATGTCAATTTTCAACTTTTCTGGCAGAAATTCACCTGTGTTTTATATCCCAAGTTCTATTCTGGACAAACACTCTTACATTATATGTGGAGTTTGATATACATATGGAACTTCATAGAATAATCCATTCAACAAATATTTTGTAAGCACTTTTGATGTGTAAGGTATTGTTCTGATGCTTTGGAATATAAGAGTGAATGAAGTTCTTGATCTTAAGGAAAAAATATTCCAGGGAAAATCTAGAGTAGCAAAAAGTGCAAATGGGAAAATTCATGGTGATTCTATTTCATGAAATGAACTGTTTCAGAAAACAAAACATTTCAGTATGGGAAGAAAAAAGTTATATGTTTATTCTTTTTTTTTTTTTTTTGGTACTGGGGATCAAACTCGGGTCCTTGCACTTGTGAGGCAGGCGGTGGAACCACTGAACTAAATCCCCATCACTATATGTTTATTCTTAATAGATGCCTATTATGCACCCACTATATGAAAGGCAGTGTTCTAGGTACTGGATATGCCCTTCATAGTCAGATTTAGGAAATCTCAAATAGATATTAAGAACTGGTTTTTCATAAGTGCCTGGGGTGAGTTTACAATCAGACATAGTCTTTAAATGACCACTTCAATTAATTGCTTTTGAATATAAATGATCACAATTGGGTTCGGTAAGAACTATGTGGAACCCCCCCACACAAATTCCCAGTATGAAGCAACAGTGAGCATAGTATGATCATTCTTTCTACTTTGTGTTGCTGATTGATAGAAAACTGTTGTGATCTTAATCAGGCAAATTGGTAGCTGAGATGGTGTTTCAGAGGAAGTATTCAAGAGGCTCTCTTCTCTTCATGCTGAAATAAAAATCCAACTTATTTTACAAAGAAACTGTGTAGGAATGCTTCAGGTAGAGCCAAAGCTTTTCTCAACTCTTATTCTACTTAAATGCTTAAGTGAGCACTTGTTCAAAGTCATAGAATTATTCACTATAGGCCTTTAAGAAATTGATCTGGAGCACTTTTTAGGGCTGGATCTTAAAGTGCCTCCTGAACAATTTAGTACAGAAAACTGGAGTAGAGTTTGAGAGGGTAGACAGTGGATTGGGAAAGCAGGGAGCTATCCTTTGTGACAATAATATAAATGAAGTATTGGTTCCCCCTTGAAGCTATTCCAGTGGTGCCTTGGTTCATGAACTTAATTTGTTTCATGATTTTGGAAAAGATGTTCATGTTTGTGTTTATGTGGAAAAGATGGCTGTGGTTGTTTGTCACCCAATGCAGAGTTTGCAAATGAAAACAAAATTTTGCCAAATGTTTTGGCAAACCAGTTGCAAACCAAATTGTTTGCAAGCAAAAGCATTCATGAACTGAGGCACCATCATAAATGTAGTCTTTTGTCCCCTACCCAGGGCAAGGCTTAAAGAATTTAGCAGCAAAAGGGCCACATATTTGGAATGGAAAGTAGGGGCAGAGGTTAAAGAGTACAGAAATAGCCACCTTACCCTATGACAGGTGCATTAACAGTTTTCTTTTTCTTTCTTTCTTTTTTTTAGGACTTAGTATGCTAAATAGTATAATAGGAAGGGCATTTGTCATAGTGACTTTGGAAAGCAAGAAGAAAGTTAGTTGTGAAAATTGAGTGTTAAATGAGCCACAGTTATTGATTAAATAACTGTGAATAGATACTTCAATGATATTATTTATTTATTCATTACTTGGCCTATAGCTTCTTTGGTTATTCAACAGATTATTAAGTATGCTGGGCAAAAGGGCATGTTGGTATACATGGTAGACATAATCTCTGACCCCTTAGAATTATTTTCTTCTTGAGAAGAAAGGAATAGCAGATGACAAATAAAAGGATTATTCAGCTGGATGATTTATGGGTATAGTCTGAGTTTTCAATCTTAATCATTTTTAAGCAAGTCAAAAATATCTATTCTTCTCTGGTAAGTGGTGGAAGGAATTTAAAATGCTCACCCTAGGTGTCTGCTAATACTCAAGAGTCTTTCTTATGAATGTAGCTGGACTACAACCTCCAAGGCAACAACTTTGCTTTTGCTGACTACATATGCCCAATTTCTTGACAGAAAAAAAACCCTTGCTGAATAACAACCCAGAGCTTGATAAAGTCAGGAATTAATTTTAATTCATTGACACAGAAGCAAGCACAAAGAGTAGAGGAACAATTATATTTTTTCTAGACCATAACATTTGTTGGAGACTGATTATAAATAATCTTTTTTGAAGACTGCTCTTGGAAGAAATACGTATCTGATATTTAATGCTTATTTTTTATAATATCCATCATCTTAGAATGAAGCAAGAAATTCTAGCAATGAGAGAACTCTTCTGAATTCCTATTTTGAAGAGAGGTTAATTAGTTTCTCAGGTTTGTCCTAGCATCTAGATAGTACATAGGATTCTAATTATTTGATGATGGACCCTTTATTTAAAAAGTTGTCTTTAAAAAAAAATTCTAAAAGGGAGACAACTATTGGTAGCTCCATGGAGTTACAGCACAATAGGCTTCAAGGCTCCTGGGATAAAAATTCTCACATACTTATTTCTTTAGATGTAGGATAGAGTTTTAAAATCACTATTTTCAGGGATTGTGCTTATCAGAAACCATAGATTTTAGTTTATGGGTCTTGTCACAGAAGTTATAAATTGTCTCTTGGACAACACTGTTACAAAAGTTCCCTGAACAGTTTTAAAAATTAAATTGTCTTGATCTCTGAAGGAGTGGAGTTGGAAGAGCAGAAAAGGTAATTTGGCTCTTGATCATTGCCATTTTCCAAATGGGTAATTTTTAGAATGGGATCGTCAATGATTCTGGTGACTTCAGTTAAGATTACATTCTTCATTAAGGTTGACAAGACCTGCACTGGGAGTAGGAGAGGAAAGTCTATGGAGAGATAATCTGAATAAAGAAGGAATCCAATATTCTCTGTTTCAGACAATGATAGCATCTGTGAGCTATCCCTTTAATGCCATTTCTGTTAGAGATAAAGTTAATAAAATTAGTAAGGAGAGGAATTGCTTCAAAAAGGTAAAAGGTGGTATCAGCATAAAATTTACTTAAAAATTACAAAACTGACAAAATAGTAAACAGTTATAGATGAATCAATGAATAAAGCCAATGTAATAAGTACAATTCACTTGCAAAAGCACAAGAAAGAATAAAATTAATAACTCTTGCATCTAGGAGAATCTTGCAGTTATTGTCTTTGTGGATAAAAGTGAAGATCTTTGAGCTAAAATTGTGCTGAACAGGTCTCCAGAATGTGGGTTTGGCTACCAGAGATCAGCATAGATATTAACAACTACAATAAGGTTAAGATCAATGAGCAAACAAAGCAATTTTTGTTGTTTTCTTTTAGAGCATCAAGCATGAAGAACAAATGCCCGGGTCAGCAGTATCATTATGAACCCTTTAAAAATTAGTCATTTGCATAAATTGAATCTGAGCATTTTATTTGTCTTATGTAAGACCATAATACTTTAAATTTTATAAATAATAAAACCATGAATGGGGTAGTTTCTTGATGCCATTGGTGATGGATCATCAACCTAGGAAACATTACTGACAAGCTTGCCTTACAAAACAACTATATAATTTTTGTTTAATTTAAACCTTGGTTCTATTTGCTTTAACACATTAAATCTTTCAATATTAAATCATGCTTCTCTATTATTTCCCCCAACTATAAAACAAAGAGTTGAGTTTACAATTTAAAGCCAAGATTGAGCTAGGCGTGGTGGCATACATCTGTAATCCCATCATTCAGGAGACTGAAGCAGGAGGATTGCCTTGAGTTTGAGGCCTGCCTGAATTACATAATGAGTTCAAGGTCAGACAGAGAGACCCTGTCTCAAAAATACCAAAAATAAATAAAATAGAATATTCAAGATTACTTGGAACCAGTGGAATGGGATTGCATTTCTTCCTTGGGAGTATTTTCCAATTGGTATTGACAAGGTGAATTCATATGCAATTCCTAGATCTGCAGAAATTGACAAGGTGAATTCATATTAATTCCTAGATCTGCAGTTAGAAGAAATTATGAACATGAAACTAAGAATGCACAGAAGTTTAATATGTGAGTATATTAGTCACTTTCTCATTGCTGGGACAAAAAGGCCAACAACAGCATCTTAGAGAAGGACAGGTATATTTTGGCTCACAGTTTCAGAGGTGTCAGTCCATGCATGGTCGGGAGGCTCCAGGACTGAAAGGCATAGTGGAAGGACATGGTGGAGGAAAGCTGCTCAACCCACAGCAGCCAGGATACATGAGGAGTAAGGAGGCGCTGAGGACAGAGATATACCCTATAAAGTGCTTTTTTATAGTGCTTCAAAATTCTAAAAGTTATATATATCTATATATATCTATATATCTATAGATTTATATATATATATACAATTATAAAGATATACTTTAATATTAATACAGGTTTTTGTATAGCACAGGTGAATATTTTCAGTATGTTTGTTTAAACTATTACTTATACTTTATACTTTAGCAATTCATCATTTTGATTTAACTCCAAGGTAATTGGAAATGAATCAGCAGTCAATTTGAACCAAATTCCTTCAGGCTATTGTAGGCACACAGGGCTGAATGCTTTCTATGTGTTTTTATGCATAGCTGTAGTAACATTGTTGGTAGCAAAAGCTCACATACTTTGATAATCTATAGGTAAAGCTCAAGTTATAGGAGTGCTTATAAATGAAAATATTTAAAGATTACACATGCATGACTGTGTGAATTGATCACTGTGTTTTGTAATAATCAGGGACCCACTGAAACTATAAACAGTACATGAGAGGGCATCTAGTATTACATGATAAACCTTAAATCTGAAATCTTGACATGTCTACCAACTGCTTATATAAACTTTTCACATGTGATTTGAATTAAATATATATGTTTTATAAATTATATATGTGTGGATTTATAATCAGCAGTAAAAATGATTTATCACTCCTCAATGAATTATTGTGGAAGGTCTGTATATTAGAAAAACTATGCATATAAAATACAACACTAATATAAATATATTAAAGTACCATAACACACATATGCTAATACACAATTCCGAAAGGAATTGAAGCATATATAAATATGTATAATGTTTTTATTCTAAATTTTCTCTTTAATAAATAAATAAAAAATTGACATTGGATTATAAGAGATGACTGGGTGCAGCCAGATTCAGAGCCCTGGAGAAAGCTTTTCTGGGATCCTTTGCCTCCTGATAACATGGGCTATAACTCATAAAGAAAGCCATCTTGTTTTAGATATTTTTTTTACTAGAACTCTGTGTCCCACCACCTCTGGTCCTCAGTTGTCTGGCTGAAGTAAAGCATTTGGTGCCACTGTAAATGATCCAACCACAGGGCAAAAATACATCATTAAATCCAACATTACTTTCACTCTTTATGTTTTACTACATTATGATTTTTTAATAAATGATAAGAAAAATATTAGTAGGGTGACTTTTTCCCATCAACTTGTTCTTCATGGAAGGTTTTTTTTGTCCTTGAAATAGTTTTTTTGTGAAATCAGGAAAGAAGCATGCACTGTTTCAGTTAAAATGCCAACGATCCAGTGCATAGAGCTGAGACTGGATCTGGACAGATGAACTGCTGCAAATTTTGCCTTAGGGATTTTCAGTGCTGTGCAGAAATGGAGGTGAATATTATAGTTTCTACTCAATGTTACACTTTAATATATTATCTAATTTCCAGATGTGACAACTTCCTTGGTAGTCACGGCATCTGAATAAATGCTAATTTAGCCTGAAAGACCCTAAGCAGTTTTGGTTTAGGAGAATTGAGTAAATCTATTAGGGATAATCAGGTTGGGCACTCATAGGATTCAGGAATGTCTTGTGTTTTGGAAATGTTTCCAATTGTCTTCTTCGTGCTAACAGCATTTTAACTGTCTGAAAAAAACCCACCTTATTCCTGTGGCAATGGTTGTCAGTTTTGAGGGCATGATGGTCTAAGGTCTTTTCACACTGGCCATTACACTGGGACAACCAGAAAGAGTACAGGATGATATCAGCAAGCAATAATGTGCATAACTGTTGTACAAAGGTTTCTATGTTACTCTGGTGGAGCAGTGGAATCTGATCCTAAGAAATTTGCTATAGATTATTTATAAATTGAATCTTTGTTTGCTTAAAACTTGTTTAAATGACACAGTGTAGTTCTAATTTTGTGGCAGCCTCATAATCAGTTGACTGCAAAGTTGACAGTATTCTTAAAAAGACAAATAAGCAATGACAATGGCAATGAATTTATTGAACAATAACTGTTCATGGAAACTGATGAGAAGTACTCAAGTCCTGAAAGAATGAATAAAAAATGAATTTCATTATTTCTGAGCACTTATTATAGAAAGATAGTACTGTTATAAATCCTAAGACTATCAACACTTCAGATTTAAGTTTGAAAACATACTATAGTTAAAGAATATGGTATGGTGAAACTTAAATGTGAAACCATCCCTTCCAGACAATCCGCCCTTCTAGCTGGAGCAAAAGTAGCATTTTTAAGTGTTCTGATTCTTCAGAGTCCTGTTTTTAGGTATTTTAGTGATTGAATATGTCTGGTGAGAGGCCATCAGTTTCATACAAAGGTTTCTCTGTAGAGTTGTCTTGTCATATACTCAGTAAATGGGAGTTTGGGAACTTTAAATGAAAGAGTGGGTAAAGTTTTCTTTGCTGAGTGTTATTAACTAAGGGACTCTGGATTAATTTAGCATCCAGGTCTGTTCTTTCAGCCATAAGCCATGCTGTCAGGGAAACTTAATTACACTTTAAGTGGGATGCAAATGAGTTGTGACACTACATCATTTCACATGAAAGGTTCATTACTTACATTAACTCCCACAATGCTCACTCCTACGCCTAGACCTCATTACAATATTCTTGGGATTATTTTTTTTAAACATAGCTAAATGCAAGTAGGATTTTAAGTTTTAATAGCCTATTTCTTTCTTAATATTTAAGTCTACAAATGTTCACTTTATTAAATGATTATGAATTGAACTACTGGTTCATGAATGTATTAAGGCTGGCAGGAAAAAATGTTCTACCACGTGTCTGCTCCATTGCACATTCTTAGTACCAGCTTATTCCTTAAAGTAACTTTGTGTGAATAACTTCTTTAGCATTCCTACACATGACTTGAAGCAGGAAATCTAATAAGCCTTAAAATCGGAAAGCTAAAGAATTTTATCCTAGGGCTTTAATAGATTTTTCTGAGCATTAAGTGGGTGAGGAAGAATATAAATATAAGCATACGTTATATGTTTCATGTTGGTAGATTAAAACTTTGAGTGATAGAGATAAATCAGTTGTGAATATCTTGACATCTGTTAGGATAGGTACAAAAATATGTTTGGCCCCATTTTTTTAAAAATTAATTTTATTGGTACATTTTAGGTATACAATTCATTTACATTTATCATTGGGTGTTTGTACCTGTACGTGATATATCTTATTTTCTTATTTTTTTCCCCATTAGCTGTGCACCCTTTACCCCCTTACCTATTTACATAGATTTCATTTCCATTTTTTTTCTTTCCTCATAGTTTTTCCTTTTCCCTTCCCCTCCCTTCACTCATTCATCTTTGGACCTTTTTTCCTATTTCAAATTATCAAGTATTCATTTTAATCATTTTAACCCTTGTTTACACTATCAGTTTCTCGCACCAGAGAAACTATTCAGTATTTACATGTGTGTCCTATTTATTTCACTCGAGTATGGCCTTGATATGCATCCATTTAGCTATAAATGATTCTAGTTTTTCATTCTTTATGGCTGAGTAGTATTCCGTTTTATAAAAAAACCACATTTTCTTTATCCAGTCTCCAGCTGATGGGCACTTGAGCTGCTTCCAAGCTTTAGCTATTACAAACCGTGCCGCTATGAACATGGGTGCACATATATCGCTGTGGTATGATTCTTTTAATTCTTTTGGGAAGATCCCCAGCAGTGGAATAGCTGGGTCATATGGGACCTCTAGTCCTAGTTCTTTGAGGTATCTCCATATTGACTTCCACAGTGGTTGCACCAGTCTACACTCCC
>NW_004624777.1:10048697-10072200 GCF_000247695.1 Heterocephalus glaber
AGATTTATTAATCATGTCTTGCACTATGAGCACAATCTTTGCTGTTATCTGAGAAATTATTTCTGATTTCATTTTTTCCAGATCCTCTTTTGTTGTCTGTTCAGGGAGTCCAGGTGGTTGAGTACCAGAGTGTTCCATCTCATTTCCCTTTGGCATTTCTGTAGGTGATCTGGAAGTCTGGTTTACAGACTTATTTACATGTTTTCTCATTTTGACCCAGTGGGGTGGTGGTGGTGGGGTGCTGTTGGCGCCAGCGCAGCTCACTTCCTCTGAGCTGGGAGAGGTGAGACAGTGGCTCAGAAGTGCCTTCCTCTGGGCCAGGAATGATGGGGTGGAAGTTGGCCCAGAAGCCCCTACCTCTGGGCAGGGAGTGGCAAGACGGACAGTGACCTGGTAGCCCCTTTCTCTGGGCTGGGAGTAGTGGGACGGACAGCAGCTCAGAAGCCCCTTCCTCTTAGCTGAGAGCATTGGGACAGCAGCTCAGAAGCCCCTACCTCTGGACTAGGAGTGGCAGGATGGATGGCAGTCCAGAAGCCCCTTCCTCCGGGCCAGGAGTAGTGGGACGGTGGCTCAGAAGCCCCTTCCTCTGGGCCAGGAGCAGTGGGACGGTGGCTCAGAAGCCCCTATCTCTGGGCCAGGAGCAGCAGGACAGATGGTGACCTGGAAGCCACTTCCTCTGGGCCAGGCTCATTAACTACATTTTGAAGTCTTGCATTGTGATTAATAGCTGCTTTTCTTTTCTAGTAAAGTATGGTATTCCTTGCAGAATAGTTTACATTCATTTATTGTAAGATAGCATTCTTTTTGAAATTCTATAATTCCATATATACCAACATGAGCATTCTTCATTCAAATTTCCTATGTATTCATGAGGTACAATGTGACATTTCAATACATGTATATAATGTGTATATGATCATGGTAACGGGTATATTTATCACTTCAGACATTTATCATTTATCTGTGTTGGAAACATTTACAATTATCTTTACTGTTTTGAAATACCCAATTCTTGTCAACCACAATTATCCTACAGTGCTATAAAATGTTAGAAAATATTTCTTCTACTCAATTCATCCCTATACCCATTAACCACATCCTTTCCATATTCCTGTCCCTTTTCTTCCCAGTTTCTGGTAACTACTGTTCTACTTTTTATCTTTATGAGTTTGTACTCATAATTGAGAACATGTATTTTTTTGTTCTGTGCCTGTCTTATTTTATTTAATGCCCTCCAGTTCCATTCACATTGCTGCAAATATTATTTCATTTTGTAGTGGGTAGATAGCAATTTTATATATATATATATATATCTATATATATATCACATTATTTTAGCCATTCACCTATTGATGAACACCTCAGTTTATCCCATATCTGGACAATGCAGATAAACATGGAAGTACAGCTCTTTCTCCAACATACTGATTTCTTTTATTTTAGGTATCTGTGCAGTAGTGGAATAGTTAAATCACAAGTAGTGCTATTTCTAGTTTTTTGAGGCAACTGTCTTGTGATACAAAATGTATAACCTTAAAATTCAGAAAATAAAGAATAAAATAAAATCAAAGAATTAAAAACTGTAATACCCTAAACCAACTAATCCAGGTAATAAATGGGCAAATGACCAACTAGATCTTTTCAAAAGAAGATGTACACATGGCTAACAAGTATCTGAAAAAATGCTGAATATCAGTAGCCATCAAGGAAACACAAATAAAAACTACAATGAAATATTCTCACTTCAGTTAGAATGGATATTATTTTAAAAAAACCAAACAAATAACAAATGCTGCTGAGGATGTGGAGAAGAAGGAACTCTCAGATACTGTTGGTGGGATTGTGATTTAGTACAACTATTATGAAGAACAGTATACTTGTTGTATGTATGCATTGAAAGGTAACACTGAATCTCATTAATACGTATAATTAACACATGATTAATCCAAACTAAAAAATATTTAAAGCTGCCTTTGCTTCAGCAAGTCACTAAGCTTGTTAAATTCTTTTTACTCTGACAAGGAGCTTTTTTTTTTTTTTTTTTTTTGAGGTAAACATGGTCCTCTGTGTGAAGGGGCAAAAGTAACACACAGCTGAGTAATTTGGTAGGGAAAATTTATTTTTTACTGCATTTTCACATTTGTGACCTTCAAAACACTTGCTAAACTTGCATTTGGAGATTGGTTGTAGACTACAAACTTTGTAAATTTGTTTTCCATTTGAAAATCTGGCCACTGCTTGGCTAGACTCACACACTAATCTCCTCTGGAAATACCTTACCAGACACAGCCAGAATAATGCTTTACCCAGTTTTTAGGCATTCTTTCTACCTAGCATGTGAGAACTACCTGGTGCAGGGATTTTTATCTTTTTGGGAAATCTACACTTGGGATTATCGTGTTTGGGACTGTGTCTTTCAAGTTTATGACTGGCACTGGGAAAACTCCAAATTTAGGATAATGACTATTCTGACATGGAATGAGATGAAGTTTTTCTTAAATTGGGTGGTATATGCTTATTGTTTCTATATTTTTCAATATGGCTGACATATCTTGTAATATAAGAAATTAATGTCACCTTCCTAATGCCATGGTTTAATATCAAATAAAAATTATTCCACAGGGCTATACCCATACCTTCACTTCTTGTGAAGTTTCTTTTTTACTATTGATCACTTTTTCTAGTAACATAAACTTGGCTTTCTAGTGGCTTGTTGCATTTTGTTTACTAATTCCAAATTTCCAAATTTTGACTGAAAGAAAGCTTGGAATTTAAAATTTGTAAGGATGGTAAAGTGGTTTCTGAATGCCTCTTAAGGATCAATTATTTTCATACTTTGGTCACTAGCCTCAATCACATGGCTCAAAAACTGTGACTTTTTGTTTGCTTTGTTGAGATAAATTCATTGTCCTAGATCAATTTGTGCTCCTTTTTCACTTTATTTTTTGACAGGTGATAAAGCCCTTCATGAACAAGGATTAAGTATTTTACTCAAACCCACTCAGGTTAAATAGAGTCCAATATTTTGGTACCTCATCTAGGTTTAAATATCAATATTTTAAACATCTCCCTTCCTACATCATTTTAAAATAAAAATCTGAAACTGTACAGTTATCTTTAGTAATGCATATTTTATTTAAAAATTTCTGTATTTCGTGCATATTCAGTTCTAAACTTTAGTATATAAAAAATTACAAAGGGCAATTGATAATAGAAAATGCACTAGACTGGCAGTCTTCAGTGTTTCAGAACTTTAATTTTGTACATCTATGGAGCAAATAATCATGGCTCATTAACCATGAAATCTGGGCAATTTGTCAAAAATATATGTGTTGCAAAGCACCACTGGACTCAGCATTCCAGTACTCCTCACCAACTCCCTACCTGAAAACTAAGTAATAATCTGCTACTCTAGCAGTGACCTGAAGTATGGTTCTTTCTCTCCACTGGAGAAGAACCTTAGGAGAAAAAGTTCTTAAATGTTTTGTTTTCATTTCAGAACCTCAGCAAAGCTGCTTGTCTGATGGTTTTCTGATCCATTACCACAAGACTAGCAATCTCATCTCCCTTGAGGGCAAGAGAAATGTACATTAAGATTTCAGACCTGAAAAATGGCTCCATACATAATCATCACAGCTTCAGCAGCAGCCTTTAATCTGTTGCTGCACCCTTCAGTGTTTAGGAACCCTATTTAAAAATAATTTTCGCTTTTGGCAAAAATATAGGGCTTCCTACCCAGTGGTTTTTCCTTAATAGTTTAGGAAGCAGACTTTTGGGGAAATGCTGGCAGTAAACCTTTTAGACTAGGCTATTAAAAAATTGTCTAAATAAAAACTGTTCTGGCATGCAACATGGCAAACCTCAAATTGTGGTATAGCATGAACAAAGTGAGTATCTCTAAGGCTGAGAATTTTTTTTTCTAAATGATCACTCAAACACTGATAGTCCTATACATGCACTACGATGAAAAATCAGTGCAATTGGAGAAAAAAACAATGGTTTAAAACCGTTTGGAAGAAGAAAGTATCCTAATAAATCACTTGTCATTGTGGATAATAGAATACTGCATCATCTTCTATCAGCTAGAATAAAGGTTAAAACACTGCTTTTTCTCTAAACTTTATGATCTTGCTGGCATATTCAATAGTGGGTTACATCATTATTGCTTTTTTGGTAATGGAAACATTTCTCTTTCTTGTAATTGTTTATAATCCCTGAAAACTCTCAGGGAATGTCATCTGCCTTAATAAGTAATAAATTATCTGCTCAATGTGTTGAGAGCTAGCCATAATAGTAGGAGAGAAGGAAATTTCTTTTTTCCAGCAAGCATAAAATGCTGACAGACTGCTTCACAAATTATTTAAAGTATTTTGCATTAAAAAAAGGAGTTTCAAAAGGAAAGGTTGTCTTGCTCTGAAAAAAATGATAGATTTAAAATGCAAGGATACAGCATTGAAAACTTAATTTAAAAACCTTGAGATATTCTGTCTAGACCATTATCAGCAGCAATCTATCACTCAATCCAGCCATAAGTATTTCTGAAGTTTATCTCTTGACTCTGATCATCTCTTCTTAGTATATTTTGCTTCACTTCTCTCCTCTTCTTGAAAAAAAATTGAAGCCTTTATTTAAATCAAAATTGTACATTCTTATCATTTAAAACTGAAGTATTCTTTCAGGTTTACTATAAGAACATCAGTTCCCAGATATTTTTCCTACTGCCTCTATCCCAGAGGTAGCCCCTTTCTCCTCTTAGCTGATTATTTTGCTCTTTATAAGATGCTCCTAATGGAATGCTTATCACATTGCATTTAGTGTTCTGTTTTAGGCATCATCTATTAACTTCCTACTACAGGGTATGGCTTCAACTCTCTTTTCTTTGCCTCCTCCCCTGCATATATACCTTCTCAGTGTGATTATTTTATAAAATTGAGCAGAAAAGTATTCAGTAATTATGTGATTATAACTATGTAAATAATGTTCAGAGTCAAGTTAGGTATTAAGCTATGTTCACATTACTTTTCCTATTCAACTTTTGATTTTTCTGTAAATAAATGTCTCATTTATTCAGCTTTTTACTCTTCTATGTGTCCTCTACTACTTAAGCCTTAATCTCTCTAGATATTTGAATGTATCAGATTCTTATCAAATTACTTCTGGAGGGAGTTCTCACACAGCTTACTCTAATATGTGTTGTTTCCCTCCACATCTGGGTACAGTTGACCTTCTATAATTATTTACCACTCTGCTAGCAATTCCTTTATCACTTCTAGAATCTTTTTAAGTAGATACTTTACACTTAACATTTATATCTACAATTTACCTAAAATTATTTTTTTCCATGTAGCATAACGTAGGGATGAAGGTTTATTGTTTTTCCATATGGATGCTCTCTTAGTTATTTTATCTTGCTGGGACAAAATACCTGACACTCATAAGTAAAAGGAGGAAAAGATTATTTTAGTTCACAGTTTATAGATGTCTCAGTCCACAGTTGGTTGGATGCTCCAAGGCAGGGTGGCATGGCAGAGGAGAATCAGTCCATAGCATGGCAGGCAGAAAGCCGCAGCCTTATTTTTTCATTTCCCTTTCATTCTGTCCAGGCTACAAGCCTACTGGTTGGTGCCACCCACACCCAGGGTGAGTCTTCCTTCTTCAGTAAATCCATTCAGTCACACCCAGAACAATGCTAAACTAACCAGTGGGCTAATTCAGTATCGCACACCCAGGATCTAATCACTCCCCAGAGCCCCACCTATGAGTGCGTGAGGTTTTGGAGGGAGATCTAGGTATAAGCCACAACAGACGCCCAATCTCCAGCATTGTTTATTGAGAAAAATATTGTATGTATCACTGATCATGTTTCAAATGTTAAACCAGCTTTGCATTCTGCAAAGAAACTCTTTCTTGGTGGTATTGTCTTTCCTATCAATATATTGCTGGATTTGTTTTGCTAATATTTTATTATTGAGCAGTGAGGTGTCTTTTTTTTAATCTTCAAGTTATGATCCTTCTGTTGTGGGAATTTTCATGAATTTCCAGTAATGTAGCACTGTTACCTTATATGGCAAAAGGGACTCTGCAAATGTGATCAAGTTCAATCTCTTGAATAGGACAATCATCCTGGATATCTAGTTGGGCCTGATATAGTTACAATGGTTCTTATAAGGGGGGTACAGGAAGAGTCAGAATCAGAGCAGGAGATGTGACTACAGAAGCAGAGGCACTTTGAGGATGGAGGAAAGGGAATGAATCAAGAAATACGAGCAGTTTCTATAGGCTGAAAAAGGGAAAGGAGTGGATACTGCCCTAGAACCTCCTGAAGGATTCAGTCCTCCCAACACCTTGACTTCAGCTTGGTGAAACTCACTTTAGACTTCTGGCATCAAGAATTGTAAGAGAATAAATTTGTTTCGTTTTAAGCCACCACATTTGTAATGATTTTGTTACAGCAGCCATAGGAAACGAGTATAAATGGCTTTCTCTTTTCTTTGTCCTTTCTGGAACTCCTATTTTATTATAATCTTTAGGCCATATCTGCAATTTTCTTTGTTTTATTTATTTAGTCTCTTTTTCTTCTTGTTCAACTTTATAGAATATTTCCTAAAGTCCTCTTTCAACATTTTTTTGGAATTTTTAATTTTTATATCCTAGGACTTTATACCCTCACCTCCTCCTTATATTGTTCTTGGGATGTTCTTTCTAAAAATGATATTCTCTTTTATTTTTATAATTGCAGTGTTCTATCTTATTTTCTACTTAATATTAATAGTAGTTCTCTTTGGAGTTTTATTCTCCAGGCAAAATCTGTCTTCTTAAAATTTTATGTTTGTTTTTATTTTTGTATTTTATAATGGAAGCTTTCTTTTGTTATCTGGTAATAATTTATCTGCTTAAACTTAAGAGCTGAGGAATAAAATTTAAATGGAAGCATGAACATGTAGGTCGGGCTTTCCTCCAACTCCAAGTGTATAGTGCTGCCATTTCATGGCATGATGAGCCATGAATTAGCTTGCTTCTTGGTCATCCTCCACACTGGGTTAGGATTCCAGTGGGGTTATCCTCTTCCTCAGCTTGTAATGTTAGTTACCATTTGCTAAAATATTTTCCATTTTCTAAAGTCTTATACCCTTATTTCTTGCTACAAGATATCAGTATTTCTTATCTTGCTACACTCTATCATATGAGTTATCCTTTACTTGTATTTATATTGTGGTGTGATTTATCAGTGAACTGAATGAAGGGAGGTGAATGTGTTCAATCTGCTATTTTTGACCGGAAGTAAGATGGCTTTTATTTTTTAGCCTACTCCTTAAAATAGATGCTTTTTCAAGTGCCATCTTCACTGCCTTTTCATTCTGCATATTCTTGCTTCTCAACTTCATCCATTCTTGTAATTTCAACTATTGTCAATGGACCCATGACTTTCAACTATATATTCCCATTTCCTACTTCACTGAATTTTTAGAGGTTTGCCTCCATTTAGAAGTTCTCAATCAGCCTTGGATCTCCTCCTGTGTTTTCAAACTAATTGGATTTAAAACTAATCTAATCATTTCTCTACAATTTTTTGGTCCCTTTCCTATATGCAAGCTTGATGCTTTTCTTTTCTTTTCTTTTTTTTTTTGCATGTCTTTTGCCCTTTATTGGCATCACTAACACCTAAGATTTAAATATGGAACCATCCTCAACTCTCTCTTCTTTCTTCCCTCCAAGATACAGTCAGTTACCAAATTTACAATGCAAATATCTTTCACTGTGCCCCACTCATCCTTTATCTATTACTTAGTACTCTTACTTTACTTAACACTTTCAACATCTATTAGTATTATAGACTATTACGGTATTCTAACTTGATACCTTTGATCTCTCTAATACTTCAATCTATTGATGTAAATTAATCATTCAACATACATCTACAGAGTACCTCATCTGTGCCGGATATGGTATACATGGAGCTACTACAAGGGAAAAACATGATTTCCTCTTTGGAAAAAATAGTAAATTATTATATTTACAGGAAATTATAAAAGTCTATTAAATGTTATAATAGAGGAATTAGAGAGAATGAGATAACCACCTAAAATGATAATCTAACTGAGTTGTGGGTACTTGAAAATACTTCTTAGAATGTTATTTATCTACAGACCAAAAAATTAGGGAATATGCTTCATACAGAAGAAATAGTTATTACCAAAGGCTTTAAGTGGTTGCTGCACTTGATGGACTTAAAGAAGTTCTATATGGCTAGTGTGAAGAGCAAAAAGAAAATGAGAATAAGCCTGGAGATGTAATAAGGAGGCAAATAGCTCAGTATCTTCTAAAGCAACTTAGAGAGATTATGGATTTCTACTAAGAAAAGAGGAAGAAAAACAAAATGATGATTTATTTTAAATTTTAGGAAAATTTATCTTTCTGTGGAAAGTGAATTGAAATAAATAAAGTTGGAAGAAGATCAGTTGTAGAAATCCAGATGCTAGATAGTGATGGCCTGGAATGGGGTTAGGACAGAGGAGAGAGAATAGTTCACTTTGCAGGGTAATAGGAGGCAGGCCTGGGAGACTGAAGTAGGAAAAATTAAGAAGCATAGAATGAGATTTGAAGGAATGATTTAGTGACTTTAATTTTCATTGTTTTGAGTCTGAAGAACTTATGGAACATCCAATAAAGATGATATGTAGAAACCTAATCATTAGAAACATGTTGTATTTGCTTTTTCTAATAAGCTGATCTTGAAGTGAAGTTAATATAGGATCAGACATGCTGCAATTGTCAAATATCCAACAGATTTTGAAAATTTTATTGGAAAAAACTCATTAATAATTTAAAAAAATATTTCTTGATTATATGTAGACATGACAATGCTTTGTTTTTTCCACAACAAATATAATTATTATGTATCACAACATATACCAATTAAAAAATGAAAAAAATTTAGTACTAGAGTTTGAAATTCCATATGAGACTCACATTGTATTTCTCACGGACAAGCTGTCCTATACCTATCTCCTGAATTGTCAAATTCTTCCTCTATTATGCAAAGCAATTTAACTCTTGAGGCTCTAAACTTGCTTATCAAAATCTTTAAAAACAAACCATTTAAAACTTAAAACATTCACATTTCTACTTTAATACTTACCATGCTGTAGTGTGATTATTTCTAGCATTTCTCTTTCCCTAACTAGACTGTGAACAGAGAACATGTGTTGTTCATCTTTTTGTCCTCAATACTTAACACCATGGCACATAGTAAGGCTGCAGTAATGTTTGTTAAATGATAAGAGTGGGTTCTTTATTATCTGAAAAGAAAGTGTTAACTAAATTTGAAAATTACATTCATGGCAGTTGGCCTGGTATAAACTGAAAATAGTAGTAAACACAGCTTAGCATTCTAAAGCCCTTTATTTTCCTTTGACCTTACAGACTGATCCCACAGTGATCACTTTATATTGTTTATTGCATGTTTGTCACAAAGTCTGTGGCCTAAATATCTATCATTCTCCTCTAGACATGTGAATAGATGCAGAGAGGGAATTCAAATCAATAAAGCTAACAAATAAATAACAAACTGGAGAAGTGGATCTTGTCACTTAAGAACATGTAGGGTGAAGGACATATTGACAGATCTGGTGACTAAGTAGTCTGAGTATTGATAACAGAGGTCATTATGAAGTGAACACTTACGTGAGATCATATTTGCATCCAGCTGTTAGAGTAAGCATTTCAAATACCACTATTGCATTGTCCTATTAGGCCAGGGTTTTAGAATATACTGATTGCAGATACGATTCCATTAAAGCAGATTTTAAGTTTCAAATATATTTGGTGACTTCACACAACAGCATCCCGCAATGACAGGGACTTTACCTACATGTGAGAAGAAAATGTTAAGAGACTAAGCATAAAGTGATATGCTGAAAAATGATAATGCAAGTTGAGCCAGATTTCCCCAGTGGTTTTTTTGAATCAACTTTTTAGGCCAAATATTCGATAATCTCACCCTTAAGAGATGCTGCATGGGTCGGGGATTTAGCTCAATGGTTCCAGTGCCTGCCTCACAAGCACAAGGTCCCAAGTTAGATCCCTGGCACAAAAAAAAAAAAAAAAAAAAAGAGAGATGCTGCATGGTTCCTGTTAAGCAAAGATTCTAGGTCCTATGTATATATGAATGAGAAAAGTGGGCAAATGTTAGTTTAGATTTTTGCAATCAATTAATGTCACCCTGAAATCTTGATGGTTCAGATCAGGTATGTACAAGTAGTTCTCTCCCAGAATAGGGGGTGCATATTTAGTGTGCAGTTGCCATGTTGCTGGTGAGTAGCTAATACTGTTTTATGTGCCTGGGAACCAGCATATTCTGTGGCACTGAGAGCTGCAGGAAACCAGAATTACTGTAGGACACCAATCTGCCTTCAATGTCTACATTCTTCTTTCCTGAAATTTGTTCTCTAAGAGGAAAAGAGCAATCTGTTGTCATAGTGTCCTCGTTAATTCCCATCAGTATTAAGATGACGCTTTGCACAAAGTGTGATGACTAGCTGAATAAACAATAATAATAAAAAAGGACTTTGTAGATTACAATGCCTCTGTTACCATAGATGTCCAGGCTGCAAACACTTTGGATTTCATCCAAATTAGCAATTTTTGCAGAAACAGAAGTGAAAACATATGAAATAGTATCTTATCTCCTTTTCACTGTTCCCAAAACAACAAAAAGCCAGCCAAGGAATGATCTCAGCAGTTTAGAGAAGTTTCAGTACGGGATGATATCCATAGAGAGGGTATTACAATATTGCATTTTTGTGTAACATTAAATTAAATTTGAGAAAGCAAAGTTTACCATAATAAAACTTTCTCCAATGAAAATATCAACTGCTCCTCTTACTTTAAAAAACTGTCTTTCAAGAGACAACTATTACCATGGCATAATGGCTTCTTCATTAATCTAGGATTCTTGAAAAAAATCACTATTCTTATTTGTCATTCATTCCTTAAGATTATAAATCTAACAGATTTAAAATAAAATGTTCTAGTTATATACATACCTAGCCATATAATCTACTGAATCTATTTCTTTCTTCTTTTCAGCTGAAAATAAACCAAAACTAAGCAACTGTTAATCTTTTATATTTTCTATTAGTTTGGAGGGAACCTGTTTTACACTGCTTTTTGACTAGTCTATATATTAGTAGTAATATATTAATATCTAAGTTTTAATTCACAATATAATAAAAAATTCTGTTTCATGTATTTGACTGACAAAGAGGGAGAGAGAAAGAGATAGAGAGAGACAGAGAGACACAGAGAGAGACATACACACAGAGAGAGACAGAGAGAGAGAAAGAGAGAGAGATATAATTAATTTGCAATTTAAATGATAAACTGATTTTGTGTTACAATGGCAACCAGAAAAATATTTCACAAATATGGAAATTGGCCAGTGAAGCAAATCTAACTATCATTTATTATACAATGAGAAAACAGAGTAGGAGGGAATAGTAATTTTCATTCTAATACTTCTCTAACTCAGAAACCATTTTCCATTAAGAAAAGTTTTTAGTTATTCACAAAATTCATTCTCCCTGAAATTAACAAACTCTTTATTCCTTAAACTTTTAAATTTTCTCTGTTCTAGCTGATCACTTTTGTGGTTGTGATCCAGAAAAAGCCCAGAGTAAACACTTCTTCCAAAGTATTTATCCACAGTCATATCACAGTGGAAAACAGAAAAAACTGGTAACTACAGGGGACAGATCTCTGTGGATTCTGGAGCAATTCACACGGTTCTCTCCACTCCTTGAAACAACCCTTACCTATAGTGCTGTTCTCTTGGTTCACCTGGATATAGTTGAAGGTTATTTCTTCTTCAAAGATGCCGAATCATTTATATTTAAATAATGTGATTAAATCATAGCATACCAATCTTATGTTTTTAACATGCTGTAAATATTGCCAGTTGCTTAATATTCACAGAGCCTTCAGATTTAGGATTAGAAATGGAAAATGAGATCAAGAAATTATTAATTTCTCAGGTGGGTGATTAGGATAAACAGAATTACAATTCCAGGTCCCATGGGTAAGAAGTAGAAATCAGAAGTCCAAATCTCCATGAAGTTCCAAGTAATTGCACAAAAAGTAATTGATGAGGAATCAGTGAAAATGGTGGTCTAAAAATGACTGTGTTTTAGAAACACTGACAAGAATTTAAATGATGACTGCCATGCTGATGGACATTTTGGAAAGGATGGAAATAAATGTGAATTTTGGCTAATAATTAATGCAAATGTTCACAAATGACAACCTGGGCATCTCCGAGCTGAATAAAAGACATCAGTGATTTAATTTTAATAGCAACCCAAATAATTCTCATATTGGATAGTTGTATTTTTCTCTTGGTTTTTCTTGTTTACTTTTTGCCCTCTGGCATTTTTTTCAGTTCTTTTTTTTCTTTCTTTTTTCTGGCTTTGAACAGGTAGCTTTGACTTGCTACATCTTCAAAGAAAAGAAAGAACAGTAATGATCTCAACAAAGAAATTGAATGTCTGATCCAAATGAGGTCCTACTAAACTCAAAGAACATGACTTGATCACTTTCCAGAATATAATATATTCAAAAATAGTTTCTAAAGGGAAAGACAATCATAGTATTAGTTGCTTTATGATAACTAAATGCAGTGGAATTAAGGTGGGTTCAGGAGGTTAGATATCCAGATGATTGTACAATATTGGTGTGCTGAGGTCATTAGTATGTGAGACAAAGTAGGGATTGATCTGCCACATAATCCCAGAGAGAGAAAGAGAGCTCTACTAGAGTTAGAAACATATTCCAGAGGTCAGTTATCTGGTCTGAAATAAATTTGTTAGACACTACAGTCTAATCTGTACCTAGTAAACATTATTACCAATACACAAAATAGTAGCCTTCTCCAACCTGGTGCTCATTATCCTTTCATTCTCTTTTATTATTTTCTTACTGCACTAATCTTTGTTCAGTGTCCTCTACACTTGTTTATTTTCTCTACACATTAGAATGTAAATTCAACAAGGGCAGGAGATTTGTCTTATCTGTATCTCCCTCACTTAGTGGCTAAATGTTTGTTGAACAAATGAACCAGTTAGATTTGGCTTAGTGAGGATGTTTAGAGTATGGGTTACATGTATGTTTTGAATAAATCAATATTATTATCTTAGTATTTATTCTGCATAAATAACTATAAGAATACAGAGCTGGAGGTAAGTGATGCCTGAGGATAGTATTCAATTATGAAAACTCTAGAGACAATCAAAGTGAAATTGTTAAAAAGCCGGGACATAAGATGTCTCACAGCTTTAAACCATTTTAGGTACAGAAAATAATAAATGCGATTTCTAAACAAATAGCTCCAATTATAAATTATATTGCACGGTCTTTTACTTTTAGGCAGAGCTCATGGATTATGGAGACTAAGAATATACACATGAAAAATGAAGTTCATTTATCTGCTTTGAACTTATTTTTAGCAAAAAAGAATCACAGTGATAGTTTTGTTATTTGACTCAGGTTGCTGTAAGTATAAGAAATAAACGTTTAAGAAATCTGTTTGAAAAGAAAGAAATATAATCATTTTTAGTTCTCTTTATCACAATGAGTCAAGGCCAAGGTCATAATAAGAGTGCAAAATGGAATATGAATAGGATTTATTTTAATAGAAGTTATTCTCTAATAAACTAAATAGTGAGTTGTGTCAAATTTAATAAAATAATTTTTTTGATTAAATAATTTTGAGATGTAATTCAGAAAATGATTATACTATACAATTAAAGCTGCCAATTAAAATGTACAATAAATGTAAGGCAGCATAGTTTTCCCATGGGATGGAAAAGGAAAATATATAGCAATATCTTTGGATATTCTCTCAGTAACAAATTGTAAACAGGTGAGAGGCACACTGTAACCCTAAGCAAAATTGTTTATCCCATTTTATAGACAGGTGAGGGAATTACTGATGTGTGAAACTATAAATCATTACTGAAATCATAAATACAATTCAACTGCTTTGATTTTCCAAACAAATAAATATTTATAAATATTTCAAAAAGTGACTTTAATCTCACTATTCTAACATATACCTGTCAGTATACGGAATAGTCCTGGGTATGTTAGGCAAATTGTATCAGCTAATGGGAAGGCTAATGTAGGGGTAAAAGTGGGATAGAATGCAAGAAGTCAGTCATTGGGGAAATTCAGTATCAATATGGGAAGCAGTGGGGCAAAGAAGCAGTAAGGTTATGAAGCTCATAGGTTGGTTATGAATAGAGGTGGAGTTCTTACAGATTACTTTTATCAGGTGCTAATCTCATGGTGCATGAGTGAGGTAGTTTAAACATGGCTGCAAATTCTAGATACTGAAAGCTGACTGTAATTAATTGCAACTTTTTGAGGTATTAAGAGATGAGTAAATTTTGCATGTGCAAGGAATGCAAAAATGATTGTGGTAAGAAAGAAGACTGGAAGAAATACTTTGCAGGTCATTCCTGCCAGAGATGGAGTAAATTTCCCCACTCCTTGAATCTGGGCTTAGGTATGTCTTTCTTTGACTGACATATGTGGCAGAAATAATGTACGAAGTTCGAAGCTTAGGACTCAGTGTCTTGAAGTTTCTATTTCTACATGCTTGGAATGCTGCCCAGAGTCTACTAATAAGGAAGATTGTCTAATATGTCAAAAGATGATAGAACTTGGGAGAGAAACCAAGGCATCCTAGTAGTCAGTCAGCCCTAGCTATCAGGTATCTTAGTGGGGCCATCTTGAATCTTTCATCCCAGCTGATCCTGTAGTGAAATGTAGCTGAATGGATGATAACAGCAGAAAATCTATCTAGCTAGCCTGAAGAATTCTAAAAAATAACAATTTATTGCTATTTAAGGCATAGAGCAACAGTTAATTGAAACATGAGTTATATTCAGTTTGTTCATTCTTTTATTTGTCCATCCATCCATCCGTGCTATACTTTTTGAATATTTGTATTGTACAAAATGCTGGGGGTACAAAGGATCATATTATAGGTAAACATATTACTTCTTTTCAGTTCTGCTTACGTCCACTTTTCAAGGTAATTACAACTTTGCAGATAGTAAGAAGGAATATATCTGAAAATTTCTATTGTAAAAGGCTAATACTAGGCCTTTACAGTGGGAAGATAAAAGTATTACTATTTCTAAGTTGCAGTTTTCTAAGTTCCCCCAGGGACTTAAATTCTTCTTTGGGGGAGACTGATTTTTTTGATTTGGGAATAAAAACTAAAATCAATAAAGAAGTAATTAAATAAACACATAAAACTCCAAAAACACAATAATAGTTCTTTTAGTTCTAGGAAGTACGTAATCCATCAATTGTTTTGGGGAAAGAGTACAAAATAAATTGAATACAGATACTCTAAAAAAGATAAATATTCTGTTTAAGATGATATGAAGTGGGCCACTTTTATATTTTTAAAGATCCTTTGAGTCTTGATGCGGAAAGAGATGAGGACAGAAAGAATTGTTTCTTCAGGTATAGATATAAATTACTCCATGACAAAATATTCATTGCTTGATCTTGGAAATACATTGTGCATAGTCTTCTTTAAACAAGTGCTTAGAGGAGATTAAGCAGATTTTTAAAAAAAATTTTTGAGACAGGGTCTTGCTATGCAGTTCAGGGTGACCTTGAATTCACCATGTAGCCAAGGCTGGTCTTGAACTTGCAGTGATCCTCCTGCCTCAGCCTCCTGAGTGCTGGGATTACATATGTGCACCATCACGTCTGGCCCTTAAGCAGAAATTTTGAAGACTGCAGGGGGATCACATAGTCCTGGCTTCCCCTTGGCCTAAGAGAGTCCTATTAAAAAGAGTCCAAGTGGCAACAGATCTCTAGAGTCTTACAGAAGTTACTGGACACAGCCAAACATCCAAACTTGGAAAAACATACTATGCGTTTAGGGAATTGCTCAGTTGACAATCATAGACTAAATCTTCTCATGGATAGTTACTGGTATATCTCCTAGAGAAAATAAACACTTATGCTTTAAAAAAGATTTGCTCTGGGGGAAAGAAATAGAAATTAGAAAGGTGGGCATGAGACTGGAGGAGAATGGGTTCTCTCTCATTGGTCAGAAATCAGCTCCGGGTAGGTAAACAAAATGGAAGACACTATCTTTGTTAGACTGGGTTGGTTCCTTTCATAGGAGGAGGCTGGAATAAAGATACCATAGTACCACAGTAGCATAAGAGGGGTGGTCCCTTTTATCCTACTACTTAACTTTTAGCAAATATTTTAAAAAGTAGTTACTTTGTTTTAGTTGAATGATGAAGAATAAAGACAGAGCCCTGTTCTTATTTCTAAGGCATTTCATGGCTTTAGCAACCTGTGTTAGTCACTTTTCTTCCATTAATTTCAGTCTTTTTTTGCTTTGTTTTTCAAAATGGCAATACATGCTCTAGGATTACTATATGGATCAAATGGAATGATTTATTTGAAAAGTACTCTGGAACTCCAAGGAACTATGAAGATATAAGGAACTATAACAGCCCTCATATTAGGTTGTTATCCTGTCTTAGTCCCTTTTTCTATGACAGAATACCTGAGACTTGATGATTTATAAAGAAGAGAAATTTATTACTTACAGTTCTGGAGGCTGGGCAGTCCAAGATCAAGAACTGGCACGGGCTTTCTTTTTGTCATTCTGTAGTGGAAGGCAAAGGAAAGAGAAAGAACAAAAGCAAGAGTGAGAGAGAAAGGAGAGAGAGAGAGAGAGAGAGAGAGAGAGTCCAAACTATTAATTGCTATCATTCTGCCTTCATGCTCCATGCAACTCGCTTCAGGCTCCACCTCCCAACATAGTTGCAATGGGGATTAAATTTTCAAATCATTTTTCAGATTTGATCTAACTTCTTTGAAATCTTAAGGAGTAGAATTTTGCATGTATATAAAATAAATCCAGGAGTCAATACTTAGAATTAGGAGTTCTGTGACGAGACCAGTCTTAATATAATATAAGTCTAAAGAGCACAGAAAATCTAGAAGAGGAAAGTAGCAAAATTGTGATAGAATTTTGTTCTTCTCTACAATTAAAGTTCTTTGGGGGAAAAATGAGAGAATTCTTAAAGACAGTAATGTAGTCAATACAGGCAAAAAATCACTTATTGACTAAGGTTTTGTCATTAACAACAAAGAAAACCAAAGAAATATTTTTTTCCTTACTGAAAGAATGGCTATAAGGATTAAAATGTATAATAGACATTGGGAAATGGGAAGAAAATGTTCAAATGGGAAGGAGAACAAGGGAGGGGGAAGGGAGAAAGGGGGGAAGGGCCAGAAAAAAAGACAATATAGAAGAAAAAAAGGTAACAAAGCTTTTGTACATAGCTTGTACATAGGAGGGATTGAGGGGAGAGGGAAGTGGGAAAAAAAGAGGTGGGAAGTATTGTGTATGGGTACAAATTCCCTATGATGAGTGTTATCATTATGCATATGTAAAATGTACCAATAAATGTTTTGCTATTAAAAAAAAGAATGGTCAAACATTTAGATTTATTGAAAAGGGTGAAACTGATTAATTGTTTTTAGCATATATATTCTGGCAGTTTTATAAGGCTCTGAGTACTGGGAAGTCTGAGTTGAATATTGTGACAAGACATTTGGAAATCTAACTTATTAGATGAACCAACAAAGTATATTTATAAAAATATTTGTGTTTAGGTAGTTAGAGGATAATCAGAAATATTTTCTAGAAAGTAGCATAAATTTACCCATATGAATACAGTAATACAAGTTGGTGAATTTCTTTATACTAGAGAATGGGATGATATATTCGAGAGTGACTTCTTCATGATGGGATAGTTTGAGAAGAAATCTAGAGTAGCACCGGCCTTATTGCCATTTATTCAGGCACCATTTTGGGAAGAGGTTGATTGTGTGGGACTGAGCTACAGAACACCTACAGTATAATTTCACTCCAGGAGGTTCAGTGTTACCCTACCACAGAGACTGGGTGAGAGATAGCTACGGGAAGCAGACAGGGACAGGGTCAGGGCTAGACATAGATCCCTTGAGAAATTCAAGCTCAGGCCAAAAAGTCCAGAAAGAGGCAGCTGGATCTGAAGGCGATGGCATTGAATCCTGCGTTCTGTTTGAGCCTCTGCCTGTTGCCTACATCCAGTGGAGACTAGTGGTCTGATTGCTTCCCCCTGTACCAACGTGAGCAGGGATGTGTCTCAGCTTGGAAGGTTGCCACAATCTGGGGTCTACCGAAGGAATAGCAGAAAACTTTCCAAAGAGGGAAAAAGAATTTAACATACAGATAAGGGAAGCATATAGAACCCCAAATAGCTATGATCAGAAAAGAACCACTCCAAGACTCATCATAGTCAAACTACCAGAAATCCAACATAAGAACAGAATCTTAAATGCTGTTAAAGAAATAAATCACTGACAAGGGAAAAACCATCAGAATTACAGTAGACTTCTCAACATGAACCTCAAAGGTCAAGAGAGCTTGGAATGAAGTGTTTCAAGCTCTGAAAGAAGAAAAACCTTCCAACCCAGACTGATATATCTTGCAAAATTATATTTCAGAATTGATGGAGAACTAAGATATTTCCATGGTAAAGAGCACATAAAGACATTCATGACTATCAAAACAGGACTCCAAAGTTTTCAAGTATATCCTAGAAAGAAACCATGAAACTAACAATGCCAACCTGTCCAATAGAATAAATGCACACAAGAAATACATTTAACCCAAAGAAATTCAGAGACTAAACATCAAAAGATGGAAAAGAATATTCCATGCAATGGAGACCTGAAAACAAATAGAAGTAACTATCCTATTTTCAGGCTTAAAATAGATTTTAAGCCAAAGTGATCAAAAGAGGCAAAAAGATACTACATATTTGTTAAGGGAAATATTCAACAGGAAGAGATAATAATTATTAACATATATGCACCAAACAATGATGCACTCAATTTCATAAAACACACTATTGGGCATAAAATGTCAGATAACCATCAATACAATTATAATGAGGAAACTCAATACCTCACTATCACAAATAGGTTATTCAACTAAACAAAAAAATCAACAAAGAAATATCAGAATTCAAAGAAACCTTTGAATAAATGGACTTAACATATATATATATATATATATATAGAGAGAGAGAGAGAGAGAGAGAGAGAGAGAGAGAGAGAGAGTGTTCCACCCAACAAAAACAGAATACACATTCTTTTTCACAGCACATGGAACCCTCTTCAAAAATAGACCACACACTAGCCAATAAGTCATGGTTAAATAAATGCAAAAGAATCAAATTTTTACCATGCATATTGTCAGATAATAGGGCAATGAAACTTGAAATCAATGGCAAAAGAAACCATAGAAATTAAGCAACAGAAAATACAACATATTCTTGAATAATTGGACAACTCTTGAATAATCAATGGGTTACACAAGAAATTAAGGAAAAATAGGTCAATTCTTAGAATTAAATAATAATTTCAGTATAACAGAACCTGTGGGGACATAATGTAAACCATCCTGAGAAAGGATATTTATAGCTGTGAAAGGCCATGTCACAAAAACAGAGTGGGCCTATAATAAATGAGCTAATGATATACCTCAGTGTTCTAGAAAAACAAGAGAATCCAAATCCAAAGCTAGAACAAGAAAGGAAATTATACAGATCAGAGCAGAAATCAATGAAATGGAGACTAAAAAAAAAATACACCCGCCCCCCAAAATCAATGAATCATCCAATATGGATATCCTGGGAGGTAACTCTCCCCAGGCTCTGTCCAGGTGGCATAGGGGAGGCACAGGGCTCTGCTCCATGATGTATAGTCCCTTGTCACAACATTGGAGAAGAAACTGGGCCTTGTGTCTGCACCTGCATATTCCTACAACTGCTCAGAGTCCTTTGGGCAATGACTGAGGAGATAAACCATGCAGGAAACAATGAGAAAAATAATCAATAAATCAAAGAGGCAGTCTTTTGAAAGAATAAACTAAATAGAAAAACCTTTAGCTAATCTAACCAAAGAAGGAAAAAAAACATAAATCAATACAATTAGAAATGAAAAAGTTGAAATCCAATGAACAATGCTGAATTTCAGATTATTAGCAACTTCACAAACATATACACCAAAAAATTGAAGGACTCAGAAGAAATGGAAATCTAAATATTCAAACAAAAAATCCCTTAATCTAAATAGTTAAAACTCTTGTACACATAGGCATAGGAAAGGACTTTCTGAACAGAATTCTAATGGCACAAAAATTCACACTGAGAAAAAACAAATGGGGTCATACCAAACTAGAAATGTTCGGCACAGCAAAGGAAACAACCAACAGAGTGAAGAGACAACCTACAGAACGGGAAAAATTTTTTGCCACCTATTCCTCAGACAGAGGACTAATATCTAAAAAAGATTTTTAAAAATTCAAAAAATTTAGTCCCCTCAAATAAAAGACCCAATCAAAACATGTGCAACTGAAATGAATAGACAATTCTCAGAAGAAGAAAAAACTGGCCAATAAGTATGTGAAAAGGTGTTTAACATCACTGGCTGTTAGAGAAATACAAATTAAAACAATCTTGAGATGCCATCTTTATACAGAAAGAATGGCTATCATCAAGAAATCAAATAATAACAAATGCTAATAAGCTGTAGAGGAAAAAAGAAAAACTTCTACATTGTTGGTGGCAATGTAAATTAGTATATCCACTGTGGAGAATAGTATGAAAATTCCTCAAAAAACTAAAAATAGAAATTCCATTTGACCAACCTATTCCCTCCTAAGTAAGTAACTTCGTGAAAGAATTAAAGTCATTATCATATAGTGATACATGCACGCTCATTTTTATAACAGCACACTTTATAATAGCTAAATCTTGTAAATTGCCTATATGCCCATCAATAAATGAATGAATAAAGAAAATATGATATTTATACTCAATGTAATACTACTCTGCCATAAGGAAGGATAAATTGAGTCATTCATATGTAAATAGTTGCACCTTCAGACTATAATATTAAGTGAAATGAATCAGACACACAAGCTTAAGTATGGCATAGTTTCTCTTATATGTGAAATCTGAAAGATAAAGTTTAAAATACAAGATAGATAATAAGAAGGGATATCTCTTTCAAATGGGAAGAGGATTAAGAGATGGTTGGGGGAGGAGTGGGAGAGAGGGGGGATGGAAAAAGAAGAAGAAGAAAGAAAATTTGAATAGAGTTTTTGCTAATCAGAAGGGGACCAAGAGTTGGGAGGAACAGGGAAGGATGGGAGGGGTGCGGATGTAAAAAGAGTCAAGATGTGTTATGTACATGCACTGCCTCTCTATGATAAATGTAATCACTATGAATTGCAAACATCTACTAATAAAAAGGGAAAAAACTCATGAGTAGCATGCATGCAGGTACAGACACGCATACACATATGTCAGCAATAGGCTCTGTTGCACATCTGATATATTAAAGAATGTGCTTTTCTCAAGGCTGAGCATTAAGATATCAATTTTCTTTTTGTAATAAATAGAACAACAGACATAGTAGCATATTGAAGGTCTGCCCTTTCTTATGCTTTGTGCTTAATGGGATGAATCTAATTATCAGACTAAGACAAGGAGTGACCCCTTCCTTCACTCATTCAACATGGCTCTGTTTGAGGAGTTTGTGTGACTGACAGATCCACAGGGGAACCGTTTCCTGGGCAGGTCACAACCACAAATCTCCTTACATTTTAAACTAATTTGTGGTGAAGAGAACTGCCCTACCTATACCTTTGGGACACCCTAAGGACAACAGATGGAAAAAGTAATTTGAACCTTCAGAACTGCTCACTTTCCTAGACTTGCTCTTCCACTTCTTCTATGGGAGTTGGCTTGCCTATTTTCTTGTGTATGCATGCTGTGCCTTTGTATAGCAATGGAGGCAAACTTCAACTGCAGGCCAGAATGTCCAAGGATACCTATCAGACAGCAGGCATTTAATCTACAGTTGGAGATTGAAATCAGAAACTTGGAAACTTCCTCACAAGGACCTTTGATGATGGGTGTTTAAAAAAACTTGGAATGAGAACTTCTGAGAAGATGGTGGAATGGTGAGCAGCAGAGAAACAGTCTCTCTGATATTTGGAAACTAGACACTGGGATAAAGCAAGGTGAGGAAGAGAAAGAGGAAGGAAGTAGGTCCCAAGGACCCAGCAAAGATCTGAAATGAGAATTAGAGGCCATAAGGAGAGCAAAGAGAGGTATCACAATGCAGGAGAGAGGTTGCAAGTGGTGGTTTTGCCCTGATGCTGGGCTTGTGGTGCAGGATGAGCAGCTTGGACCTGCAGAGGCACAGTGACTACTGGTGACTCTAGAGGCCTCCATGGAGAAACACACCAGTGAAATAGAGCAGTGGATGCTGATGACTAAAGTCGCTGGTGATTTATTTGGGTTCAGATGTCCCCCAGGAGAGATGATTGGCTAGTAGTGACCTTGTAAAGGGGGCAACAGAAGTCAGAACTCAGAACAGCTGTGGGTTGGCTACACCATCACCATAATTCTACTGCTGGCTTGCTGAGATCAATCAACTTGATTAGCTTTCTGAATCTATGGTCTGTGTACCACCTCTGTCAACCAGTGACAGGAGAGACATAACTTGAAGTGGATAATTTTTTCTACTTTCTTTTTTCTTTTTCTGGATTCTTTGTTCTTGCTTTTATATGAGGGAGGATATTATTTCTAGTTATTTGTTGTTGTTGTTTTGTTCTATTCTTGTTTCCATTTCTTCCTTCTTTCTTTTTCTCCTGTCTTCCTCACAAGTTCCCAAAGCTTGCATAATCTTCCTTTGTCCTCCAGGCTTGCTTCTAATCCCTTTCCCTTCTATTTCTCTATTTTCCCCCAACCCCTTTTTACATTTTCTGTCCTGAGACAAAAATTGTCATATTGAGGGGATATTTACTGTACACAATTTCCTGGTTTGTTTTAGATTTGGTTAAATAACCATAAATCCTGTTTATATAAAGATGGCAAATTAATACTTACCATAGTTTGTCATTTTCTAGGGTGTGTTTGATGGTATTGTTATTACTGATTGTACTACTTTAGCTGAGTTGACATAATTGTTCTAATCAGTTGTTCTTCCTTTTATGCTAAGATTGAGATTGCTTGAGGGTCATAAACAATACTATAGATGCCCTACCGAGGTCCTGAGTCATGAGGAAGACGCCGAATCACCCCGCTGCAGACAGGCAGGTCTGCCCACACTCTGCCGAGGTCCCGAGTCCTGCGGAACACATGCTGAATCAGCCCGCTGCAGACAGGCAGGTCTGTGCACGCCCTACTGAGGTTCTGAGTCACGTGGAAGACACCGAATCACCCCACTGCAGACAGGCAGCCACCTGATTCCACATTACCAAGGTGCAGAGGACACCAGACCACCAGACCAAGGTACTGAGTCCCACTGTTCCTGGCCCAGAGGTAGGGGCTTCTGA
>NW_004624777.1:10075951-10089152 GCF_000247695.1 Heterocephalus glaber
AGGGCTAGGAATGGGGAAAAAATAAGAACCAAGACGCATTATATAAAGGTACAATTCCCAATGAGAAATGTAATTGTGTTGTATGCCTACAATGTACCAATAAAAGAATTTAACACAAAAAAACCCCACAATATTATAAGCTAGTGAAAAAGAGGGGGGTAGTCCAAATAGGCAACAATTTCTTATCCCCAATAAATTGAAGAGGTAAGATCTTGCAACAGACTCAAAAGCCAAAAGCCAGCTACACCTGGAAAACACCTCTGAGTAGTTATTTCCTAAGAGTTCTCAGTACTAGCCATAAAGATATCTACCATAAACAATTTACAAGCATCAACATGGGAATTAAGCTGGAAAAAAATGTAGAAAATGAGAAGACACTTAAGTAAGATCCAAACCCAGACTTCCAGGCAAATTCAGGAGGCAATGAGGTGGAACAATTCAGAAGAGATCCACCTGGACTCTCTGAAGTGGTAACAGTGGAAGTAACAAAGCAAATGAATGAGGCTCTAGAAAAAATAAAATCAAACATAATCTTTTAGATAATTTCAAAAATGATGACCATAATGAAGGACATGATTAGTGAATCAGAGAAGATACAAATTAAAAAATAGAGGAGCTTAGGAAAATGAAGGAAACCATGAGTGCCCGACATAGGAAGGAAATGGAATCCATGAAACAAATTCAATCAGATAGCTAGGAGATTAACACTTCTATTGAAAATATGCACAGCAGAAGGAATCAATGTGAGGACATACTATCAGATCTAGAAGACAGGACTGCAGTTAATGATCATAAAAGAAAAATTTCTTAAAAATAGCAAAGGACCATGAAAAATCAATCCAACAGCTGCTTGATTCAAAGAAGAATAAAATAAGATTGAGTATAGAGTCAATGAAAAAGCAGGAGGTAGCACAAATGACATAAAAATCTTGTTCACAGAAATAATGGCAAAAAACTTCCCATTCATGGAAAAAGAATTTGACGTATAGATAAATGAGGCACATAGAACTCCAATTAACCATGATTAAAGAAAACTACCCCAGGGCATATAACAGTTAAGATTCCAGAACAGAATATCACAAGAACAGAATATCGAAAGCTGTTAGAGAAAAGAAACAAATCATGTATAAAGGAAAGCCTATCAGAATTACAGTGGATTTCTCAATACTTTTCTAGACTGGATGATATATACCACTCTGTAATATAAATTTATCATAAGTGTTTATGGAGAAACAAGTTTGTATAATTTTCAAATTTATGAGCCATCTTTAAAAATTTTCTGAAAAGCTGGGCATGGTGGCTAATGCTTGCAATCACAGTTGCTTTGGAGGGTGAGGCAGGAGGATTGCAAGTTTAAGGCCACTCGGGGCAATTTAGTGAGATCCTGTATCAAAATAGAAAAGGTTAGGACTGTAGCTCAGTAGTAGAGTACCCCTAAGTTTAGTCCCTAGTTTCACCAAAGGTTCTTAAGTTTTCTGTAAATGTCTAGTTAGTCTAATTTGTACACTGCTATTATATATCTATCTATCTGTACATATCTATATATATCTTTATTTTCTATACTGATACCTCTTAGTTAATTCTACTTGGTTTGTTTTCTGAATCAAAGCCTCTATTATAGAGGAATCTTTGACTAATTTTCTTTGTTGAGCTTTGTCTTGTGTAGTGTTTCTTTTTTCACTTAAACTGTGTCAATTATTAGATATTTGTTTTATTTAGGATTCCCTAGAAGAACAGAATCAATAGGGAAAAATATATAATTATGCAAGGGGATTTATTAGATAGGTGTTCAGCAGCAGAGGTGGGTGAGTCCATGTGTCTGCTCAAGAGCTGGAGGATCCAGTAGCTCCTCATTCCAAGAAGCTGGAAGGCACAGAACAAGAGGGTTCAAGGATGCAGCACCAGTCCAAGATTGAGAATCTGGAGCTCTCTGGAGAGTTGCTGGTATGCATTTGTATTGAAAGACTGAAAAACTGGAATACAATATTCACAGGTAATGGCAGTAGCAAAAGACTCACCAGCTCAAGCAGTATGGAGGTTTTCAAAAGCACAGGGCAAATTCCTTCTTTCTCTTATATTCCATCCAGGCTATGAGCCTACTGATGATGCCATGAGCAACTAGGGTGGGGTTTTGCTCCCTCAGTGGCTGGCTACATGCTGATTATCTCTGAAAGTACCCCACAGACACACCAAGAAATGTGCTTTACTAATCTCGAGGCATTTCTAATCCAGTCAAATTGACATATTGCCTTTAACAGTCACAGAAGATTATGAAAACTATTAAAATGAATTTGTATCTCTGTTTGAGGACTTGTGACTAAAGACTATTTTTGCATTGAGAGTGACTTAATTTTTATACAGAAATCTGCTTGTGAATGCTCTCTTTCTTACCAGGTGTAGCACTTTGCTTCAGTCTGATGACAATTGTCATAGGACTAGAAAATATTATTTTAGGACATTTATAAATCATCATCAGTGAGTAGCCTTTACTGTCCTATTTACTATATCCAGTTCAGTTCCATAAACATTTGAAATTTGTTTATTATACCATATTTTGCTGAGAGCTGAGGTTATAGACAAATAAGACATTGTCCTTGGTATTAAGCCGTAATTACAGTCTAGTAGGGGAAAAGGATGATAGGATTTCTAATTTTAAGCACAATCTAGATTTTATATATGAAGAATTCTTTGAAAATATATTAATGAGTCTATCATTTTTTCTCTTTTTTTTGTGATACTGAGGATCAAACCCAGGGCCTTGTGCACATTAGGCAAACACTGTTCCACTGAGCTACATTCCCATCCTAAGGCTAGTTTTTTGTAGTTGGTAGCATACATCTTTTTTGGAGTAACTAAGTATTTTTATGTAACTTTTTATTGAAAATTGAAAAAGTCTGGTCATATATCCATGACATTAACTTAAATGTAGGTATATATTATGAGTGTATTGAATGTTAATTACAGAATAAGGAGTTGTGTGATTATGCTTTGTATTTTTGAACAAAAATAAATAATCAAGGCTGAAGCTGGTATTCTTTCTCACTTATATCCTCAGTGTTCCTTATATTTCAATATTGTGAGCAGTTCTACATCTTATAATGCATAGCATTTACCTTCAGGGGACTTGCTGCTTGTCCATGGCTGAGAAAGGATCAATCTTTCCCAAAGGCTAAAAGAACAGTTCACCTTTTAAAACAAGAGTTTCAAGTGCCCTGTTCTAGCAGTAAACACTCTACAGATGGGAGTTTAGTAAATTTAAATCTCAGAACTCTACTCCTGCTTCAGGATGTTTTCTAGAGGAAACAAATTCTTGCCATCTTGAGCTTTTTTATTTTCTTCTTTTATGGTCACTACCATGGAATTTCAGGGCACACAGACTCCTATGGAGAGCTTGCTTCTTCATTAAAGAAGGATTTGAATTTATAGTAATCCAGTATATTCAATGCAGATCAATTTACCACAGATTATGAGATAGTTATAGCAACAAGTTATTCGAGTCAAATTATTTCTCTATTACGTTCAGCAGTATAGAAATCAGCAGTGCTATTTTCATAAGATTTCTTCTGAATTTGGCATTTTGCTAATGAAATTCTCATGTTAATGTGACTGTGTCATCTAGTATACATAAATTTTTGCAAATATTTTTAGTTTTTAAAATATTTCTTGCAGTACAGGATTTTCTAATACAATCACTTTGGAAATCCCAAGACAGTTTCTACGGCTCTAATAGCCCTTCAGCTTGGGCTGTTCTTGTTATCACAGTTTCCTGGAGATGGCAGCAAAGTACACAGAAGCAAGAGCAGCAACCTTACACATAAACAAATGGTGAGATTAATGGTGCTGTGCAGTTCTGGGGATGACACTGATGACATGCATCAGCCTCTTTTGCTCTCAAATGGCACAGCAAGTAAATAAAGACCTGATGTATGTATTAATTTGTTTTTTTAATTATGTCAGATAGCTTCCAATAATCCTCTATAAACTGCTTCTTTTATTTTATTCCTCACCTGTGGTGAAGTCCAAGGCTTTTCTGTCTGCTTGTTTGTTAATCTTGGTTCGTTTTTGTTAAAAATATTGAGATATCTCCAGAACAAAAATCTTTTGAAGTCTTTATTGTGTGGGCCAATCTACAACATTTGTTATCCTTACTTAATTTTCATATACCTATTTCTAATCTTGTAGCACCCTGCATTTCAATCTCTCTGGGTTGTCAGATTTTTCGAATCTATAATGGGATGATTAACTGGCAAGGCAATGCACAGGCTAATAACAGATTGCAAAGGACATCATATTAGACATTGTAAAAGCCCTCTTTATTCCAAAGTATACATCCAATAATGCCCCAGCAGACATGAGTAATGAGCATTGTACCCAGAATAACAGAGACCCTATCGCTTTGGAATTCGTGCAGAAATGTTATTAAAATGAAAAAGAGAGAACTCCTTTCTAGTGAATTGCAACTGTTGGTTTCAATGCTAAACTTGTTTGTCAAAATGCTTTGGCCTGAAATCAAGGAAAGCTTATATATGACCAAAATATTTCACAAGTTGGTAGAATACTATAAGAAATTTTTCTTTGGAGGAAGCTAAATGAAGGATTTTTTTAATGATCAGGTTTTTTAAATAGCTAAAATGTATAACTGTCTTTTGAGAGCATTTTTTCAAGTAAAATTTGCCTTAAAAATGAGAGAAAAAAGAACATTCTTGATGATAAGTAAAAATTTCTGTGCCAGATCTGAATATAAAAAAAGGGGATATTTGATTTTTCAGACAATAAATAAATAAGATGAATTGAGCAAATTGCTGTTTTGGGTCAGATTGTTTAGTTTCTTATAACATATTTTGTTTCAAACAAGAGCTTGCTTTTTGACTGGAAATATCCCAGAAACATTATTCTGTATTTGCATGTTATGGAAAACTCTGAAGTACTGATTTACATTCAAATAAATGATGAACTAAATACAGTACCAATCATTTCTATCTATTCACTTGAGGGAAACAACTTGAGATAAGGTAAAGAATCACTGAAAGATAGACCTAGAAGCTCAGCTTAACATTTTCATGGCAGTGGTGGTGGTGGTGATAGTAGTGGTGTGTGTGTGTGTGTGTGTGTGTGTGTGTGAGCGTAATCATTTCATCAAAAGATATTTTGTTGTTGAATGAGAACTTGTCTATGTGTCATCTGAACTTGGTTGAGCTTTTGGTTTCTTCATCACAGTATAATCATTAGATCTATAAACTTGAACATAGAATGGTCAAATAGAAGGACATATTTAAGGGTCTACAGAGTCATGAGTTAAAAGAAACTCTTAGAAAAAAATCCCCAAATATGAACTAGTATTAATGTCTCATTTCCTCATTCTTGCCTCAATGTTAAAAGTTCCAAGAAAGAATTTTGAAGAGTCCAAACTTTGCTGCTCTCAGTCTAGAGACTTTTTTTTTTTTTTTTGCTTGCTTCACAATCTTTGAGAAGGAGGAGGGTGAACAGGTGAATATAATAGGGAGGCAAAATTGGCCAAATTTGATGGAAGGCAGAGAAAATTCATTGAAACTCTGAGATTAAGAACAGAATTTAGAGTTTGTCTCCACTCATATACAATAATTCTGGATGGGGACTGCTGCATAATAGCCATGATGTAAATAATAGTTAATTTTTGTTGTACAATTGCCAAATATCAGGTACCCTTTTGGTACTATATGAGAATTAACACATTTAATGCTTACAGCAATCCTTTGTGGTAGTTTTTGGTCATTGTATTTCATAGTAATTTTATAAATAAGAGGCACAGGCAGGTTAAATAACTTACATCAGAAGATTAGTGAAGTTGAATAAAGTAGTCTGAGTTTGTGCCCTGGATGACTGGAAACTTGTGTTGTGGTCTGAAGGCCACATGTTCTCTCTGTGGACATGTCTGAGGGCTTCAAGGGCTGCAGGGAAACATTTTGATAACATGAAAGAGAACAAAAAACCAATTGCTATGTTTGGAATTCTCAAGGACTGAGGACCAGGTTCCTTCTTGTTTTTCTGGAATAATATAACATCCTAGTTGTCCAACTGAGAAAAGTAACCCTGATAATGACTGAGATTGGATTCTCTGAAAGGTAGGCAGGTGGAAGCCTGCAGCAGAATACACTAAACCCTATATACAACTATCTTCTTGGTGTCCTTATTCATTGTCTAATAGAAATGTCAAGTTAAATTTGTCCAAAATTTGCCTCTTGACTTTCCTTTCAAATCAGTTCTTCCTTTAGTCTTTTCCACCTCAGTTATGGCATTCTATTTTCCCAATTGTTCAATTTCAAACCTCAGATTAGTCCCCGACTCCTCTTTTTTTCTTACATTCTGTATCTAGGTTTTCAGCAAATCTTGACATGCCCCTATTAGAATCTGGGTGGTTCTCGTTAATCCTACAGATACTACCCCAGTCCAAGTCACCACATATCTTAAATTATTGCACAGCATTTGGACTGGGTCCATGCTTCTGCACTAAGCTTCCATTATTCTATTTTCAGTGTAGCAGCTGGACTGACTCTGTTAAGCCCAGATCACATTACGTTGCCCCTCTATCCAGAATACTTCAATGGCTTTCCTTTTCACTCAGAGAAAAGCCAATGTTTTAACTATGACCTACAAACCATATGGCATTACCACTTTCATCCTTTTTTGTTCCACTTCCATCAAAAGAGTCTTCTTGCTTCTAATTTCAGTTTTGGGGCCCTTGAGTCCTAAAACTCTGCTGTCACTTCTGCGTGGAAAATTATTCTCCAAGTTATTTGCATGGCTAATTAATCTCACTTCCTTCTCCTTTTAAGCAAAAGTTACCCTTTCAGGTGAGGAATTTCTAGGCACCTTGTCCAAAATTTAATGTCCTTACTCCTTCACTTCCTATTCCCTTCCTTACTTTGTCTTCCCCCTCATCCTTGGAACACAACATTATCTAATATATATTTTATTTACCTATCATGTATATTGTCTATATTTCTGTCTTGAAATTTAGTCCTCCTTGAAGATAGGATTATTGTTTTTTAATCACTGCTTTGTCTCTAGCACAGTGCCTGGCACATGCTAGGTACTTAGGAAATTCATTGTGAATGAATGATTTTTAGAGAACTAATAGAATGTGCTGTCTCTTGCACTTTAAGGATGTATACAAAATTTGTGCTCACTGCTGCAATGTATGGATTACAGTGGAAGTTAGTCAATTTTTATCCAACCTTAACAGCAGGTAGATGGATGCATAAATCAGCACTATAGCCTAAATTCCAAGGCATTTAAAATATGTGATATAAAATAAAGATAGTTTTATCACTTGATTTTTTCATGTTGACCTAGACGCACAGGACTCTCTGTGATTTATTTCAAATTCATCTGAGCTGGTGTCCAGGTAATTGATAGGTCCTTTGATTTCTCATTATTTTTTAGTTATTCTGTCACCTAGGCTGGTATATTTAATTTCTGCATGACCATTGTGTAGACTGGACCAGTGGCTGAGGGGCTGGTGCACTGGTGTGGATCTATAAAGGAATATTATTCAACTTTCTGCTCCAGTGCTCCTTACTATTGTGCAACTCTATATACTTATTTCATTACTGACTCTTATATGAATGCCTTTTAGGGTATAAAAAGCTGCCATAAAATATAAAAATACAAATGATAACAGTCATTTCCCTAAGGAGCCTATATTTCTACCTTAACTTTGCTTATTATTACCTCTGCATTCCATGAGAAAAAGAAAAGGTTTGCGATTGCCATGGACTCAAATCACTACTTAAAAGGTAGGGGCATGTTAATAATAAAATTTACTCCAAAGAAAGACATCCAGAGATTTCAAAAAGTAGAAGTCTTAGAGTACAAGAGTCATAAACTTGGATGGTCTGGAAAAGGGATTTAATGGTTAAGTCAGAGCACGGAGATAGGAAGGTGGTACTAATTTAAATTGAACAGTAGATTTTAGTTTGTTTAATTTAGAAGCACATGACTGGTTACATATTCTTTCGGTGCTAATATTCATGATGGGAGGTCTATTCATTGACTAGGCAGAAGTGAAAACCAAGAGATCAACAACTTTTTAGTCATCTCAAACATGCAAGTTCTGGAATTTTTAGCTCTATAAATGTTGAGTTATTGACTTTTTAAAATGGTAAGTCCAAATAATTGGTGGCAAAAAACATTCTTTTACATTAATAAAATGAGATGACTGATAGGCAGAATAATGTTGCCTTAAATGTATTCACATTTTAATCCACAGAACCCCTGATTATGTTACCTTTGCAAAAGATACTCTGTAGATGTGTCTACATTAAGAACTATGAGGAGAACAGAATGTCCTGGACTATCTGGATGGGCTGAATCACAAGGGTCCTTATAAGTGGAAGGTGAGAAGGTCAAAGATGTAAGGACAGAAGCAGAAGTTGAAAAGATGTGGCCACACCCAGGGAACACAGGCTGCTTTTGAAGAAGGTACAAGTAGGAACACAAATTGTTCCCTGTAGCCTCTGGGAGGAAAGTAGCCTGCTGAAACATTTTAGACATCTGCTCTCCAGAACTATCAGATAATAAATTTGTAATGTTTTAATTCCATAAATTTATGGTAATTTATTAACAGCAGCAATAGGAAACTAATACATGACCTGAAAGTGAATCTTAAAAACTGTGATTGAATCAAGACCATTTCTACAACTTTGTCTTTTCCTTCTGTTATAACTTGTATCTAGATGTTCATCAAAGCCTCATATATTCATGGGATGGGGGGCTTTTCAGAGGTGATAGGATTTAGAGTGCATGATGCTGGGATTAAGGGTGTGTGATTACTAAATTAGTCTCCATTGATTGGTTTGGCATCTGTGTAGGATTAAGTGCACCCCACATTGAGTGTGAGTGGTACCCATCCTTAGAGTACAATATAAAGGGACAGAAAGTGTCTGTTGCTTGTCACTTGCTGCTTGCTGCTTTCTGCCTGCCATGAATTGTTTCTCCTCTGTGATGCCCCTTGGCCATACCACCCTGCCTTGGATCCAGCCAACTATATACCAAAACCACTACAAACTGTGAGCCAAATAAAGCTTTTCTCCTTTAATTTTGAGTGTCAGGTGTTTTGAATCAGGAATGAGAAAAAATAACCAAGACACCTTCCATCTACTTTTGTATACTAATAATATAAAAGCTATATCTCTTCTGATTAATAATACCTGGAGGCTGTGATAATGATTGTCTGGATTCAGAAAATGCTTTTTATGCCCCAAAATATCAGATACCTGTTCTTGATGACCTTATAGTCTTTGTTCAGTGTTTATCTATTTATGTACAGCTAGCTGATAAATGAATAAATAAATAGTCTATATGGTCAATTAAATTTCCATTTGAAATATATAGAGGGTGGGGAGACACAAGGAGAGAGAGTGAGAGAGATGAAGGCTTCAGGAGTTTTGGAATTTTCATTAAGTTTTAAACACCAGTATTTTCAGCCTCATTCTTGTGATAAAGCATGTAACAAAATCAGGAAAAATGGTACTGCTTGAATCCATTTTTGAGTCAGAGACTAGAATAAGAATGGACAAACAGTATGAAGCCTCTGTATTGTTTTTACAAGTCATTCTCATTAAAGTCTGAAGAGTGTAAAGCCATTGGGCTCTTTCTAGGATAATGTCCCCCCTACTGTTATATTTCTTCCAATGAAACCCATCTGTGGGCCTTTGCAGGATGTTCATGACATGCATTTAAATTGCCTGTTGTGTTCCAGAAATCTCTTCTTCCTGTGAACAAGTGGCAACCTCTCTGCTCCATGTTCATTCAAGAGACAGACACTGTACATCATCCCAGGCAGGCAGCCAAATGAGAGCCACATCCTGTTCAATGCAAAAATACACATTTTCATTAAACCAAGATAATTAGAAAAAGTAGCATAGAGGAATATGAGTAATTCCATCAGTAATTACAGCAATTATACCCTTAATTACCATGCCATTTCCATTGTCATATATATATATATATATATATATATATGTTTTACAGAGAAAGCATTCACATGTTTTGTATTAAAGATGTACCTAGTTATTTAAGGTATGTCTAGTGGTGAAAGGATAATTGATGTTGTATTGTTTCATCCTTTCAATGATCAAAGCAAAATGCACTGTATTGTCTTAATCATTGTCCTTACTGATTTGAGCACTTTTTCAAAACATGGGTTTCATATTCACAAAACACACAGAACTAAAACCAGTATGTTAAAAATCATCATTTCATACAGTTTGTTTTCAAAATTGGTGAAAAATCATACCTTAAATTTCTCAGTAAAGGAAATCTGCCATTAGATATATTTTTATTCATCTCTAGAGTATATTAATAGTTAATCTATTACAATTTTAAATATTTACCTTTGGATTTGACTTTCCAGCCTCCTATTTCTCTGCTAGTGTATTAAAAATATTTTGCAATCACCCAGTGTTCTTAGAGCAGGAAAGCTGAGCAGAACTGCTTTGCTTTCATCTACTTACTGAGCTGGGAGCTCTTTCTCAGCCTGCAGCCTAAGGTGAGTGGTAAGGAAAAGATTCCAGGTTCCTCTATTCTTGTTTAGTTATTAGGAGTCACTTTGGGCTTGCCTTCCTTGCTGCCAAGCTTTCTGGTAAACATTAGCCCTTGGAGGGGGTTGTGATAGAGTTCATCCCAGTAAAGCAGGAGGCAGAGCTGAGCTGCATGGGGAAAATGACCTGTTTGTGTCCCCACCAAAGGCAAGTTTTCATAGTATTTGCTTTCTTGATTCAAAATTCTGTACTGATGGCAATTACTTTATAGTTTCATAATAAGAGACACTCTCATATTCTTACAGGTTTCCCTGACTATTTATCTTTGTCCAATTGAGTGCTCTCATCAAGTTCCCTTGATGGCTGCCAGGGCAGAGAAAGAGTCAGGGCAGTGGTGTGCCCAAACTACTAGCCACCATGTGTGGAGAATGGCTGCCCACAAAGTCAGGTGTGGAAGAATGCAAAAGGTTTTGCCTGTGTGCTGGAGATCTGAGGGATCCAGTCAAAATTCAAAGCCTGGAGCTCACCATAGAGTCTCGTGCAAGTCTGTATCAGGAGGCTGAAGAGTTCAAGGTGAAGGTGAAGACTGGAGCTCCTCCAAAGAAATAGAAGTGAGCCTTCCTTCCTCATTTCCTTTTTATTCCATTCAGAATACAAGCCTATTGGATGGTGCCACTCACACCCAGTGTGTGTCTTCCGTCTTTAGTAAATCCCTCCTGTTACACCTAGCACTATGCTCATCCAATTTAGCTGGGTGTTTCGTCCTTGAGTTGACATGATCAGTTAATTTTTACAGCCATCATTATCATTATGATTAATGTGACTCTAAACGCAGTAATCCAACATACCCCCTTCTTAAACACTTCAAGTTAGGAATAGTGGCATATACTTATAATCCCAGCACCCTGGGAGGCTGAGGAGGGAGAGTCTGAAGTTTGAGCCCAGCTTGGCAAATTAGTGAGACCCTATCTCAAAATGAAAAATAAAAGAAGAACTGGGGAGGGCCTTCAATGTGAAGGCCCTGGGTTCAATCCCCAGTAGTGAAAACAAAGCAAAACAAGAGAAACGTAAAACCAACCAACCAAACAAACCCCACTTCATCTCTTGCATACAGTATATCTGATAAACATTTTTCAGAAGTTCAAGCAGAGACACTGAACCCATTCCTGAGCCATAAACAAATGTCTTGCAGATGATCTACAGTGTTTAAGAACCTAGTTTCTATAGCTAGACAATTAGGTACAAGTTTGTCTTTGCCTATTTGTTCTGTGATCCTGAGTAAATTTCTGCAAGCCTCAAATTCCTCATTTGTAAAGTGGGAGTAATGATAATAAAGTGTGCCTTTATAGGTTAACCTGAGGACACTGAAGGCAAAATAAGAAAAATCCATTACATGTGCTCACTTAAGAGGATCCTAGTGCACAGCAAATGTTGAATGAGTAAATCTGTTACTAGTTTTCAGTTAGACCACAGATGATGCTTTATGTTTTGGGGCACAGACAATATAGAATTGATCTTTCATATTTACCATGTGATTAATTTTCCTGTTTTTTTGTTTCTCTTTTTTGTTGGAATAAGATTTACATACAGGAAAATGCACAAATCTTTAAGTTCAAGGCAATGAGTTTAGACAAATGTAAACAGCATTTATCCCTATGATCAACAGCACAAGATTTATAGAACATTTAATTCCACCATCATCTAGTGAGTGTGAGGGAATGTCTCATTCTGATTTTACTTTGCAGTTCCCTGGTGACTATTGATGTTGACCATCATTTCCTGTGCTTAGTTGTCATTCCTTTTTTTTTTTTTGGCAAAACATTTGTTTAAAGCTCTTCCTTGCTTTTTTTTTTTTCAGTTGGGTTGTCTTTCCATCATTGAACTCTTTATATATTTAGGCTATAGGTCATTTATCATTGAAAAATTGTCTTCCAGTTCGTAGCTTACCTTTTCATTTTCTAATATGTTTTAAATCTTTCTTTTTTCCTTTTGTTTTCTGGTACCAGAGATCAAACTCAGGATCTTGAGCTTGTGAGGCTGACATGGCCCCACTGAGCTAATTTCCCGGTAATGAGTTTTAAATATTTTTTTTCCCCATTAAGTTTACTGGTACATTTTAGGTATAAAATACAGTTATATTTATCATTGGGATCCTGTACCATTACATGAGTATCTTGGTTCTTATTTTATTCCCCTTCCCTCTCTTCATCCCCTCCACCCTTCCCTATTTGTGAAGGCTTTGTTTCCATTTTTTTCCTTTTCTCATATTTTTTCTTTTCCTTTCTTTCCTTTCCCCTAACTCTCCCACTTCCTCTGCTCCTTTAGGTCTTTTCTTCCTATTATACAATATCAATTATACATTTTAAAAATTACAACATCAAGATCTAGGAGGCATTACCACAGATTTTACAGAATTTAAAAGGATGTAGAAAGCATATTACAAAAATCTTTTTTGAAATACATTTGATAACTTCTAAGAAGTACCTTGGAAGACAAATTAATAAAATTAACTCTGGAGGAAATATAAAATTTGAATAACATCTATTAAAGAAAGTATATTCCTAGCTTGAAAACCTACCTATATGACAACAACAGGCTGGTATACATTTTAACTGAAAAATTATATCAAATATTTAAAGCAGAAAAAAGAAGGAACACTTCTCCCCTCATTTTAGGAAATC
>NW_004624777.1:10092088-10105617 GCF_000247695.1 Heterocephalus glaber
TGTTATCTGAGAAATTATTTCTGATTTCATTTTTTCCAGATCCTCTTTTGTTGCCAGTTCAGGGAGTCCAGGTGGTTGAGTACCAGAGTGTTTCATCTTGTTTCCCTTTGGGGTTGCTGTAGGTGATCTGGAAGCCTGGTTTTGAGACTTGTTTATGTGTCTTCTCATTTTGACAGGCTGTGTTGGGGGGTGCTGCTGGCACCTGTGGGGCTCACCTCCTCTGTGTTGGCAGGGGTGGTACATTGGCCTGTAAGCCTTCTCTTGTGTGCTGGCTCACCTCCTGTCTGAGTTTTAAATATTGATAAAATTAGTCCTTTTATTTTTTATCCCTAAGAATTCTTTCTTAGTTCAGCTGTTATAAATTATTTGTTTTTTCTTCTAAATTGTTGAAATTTTAGCTTTAAGTATTGGGGAATAATTCATCTCAAATTAATTTTTTGCATGTTATGGGTAAGGAGTCAAGATTCTTTTTTCATACATTTAAAAAGTTTTTCCAGTGCTTGTTGAAAAGAATTTCCTTTCTTCATTGATTTTCTTGAATTTTTGTGTAAAATATATTGGCTGTATATATGCATAACTATTTCTGAGCACTCTGTTCTGTTCTATTTACCTACTTGTCTATCATACTACAGTCTTAATTTTTTGACACTATTATAAATTGTATTGATTTTTAAATTTCCTTTTCTAGTTATTGTTAGTATATGGAAATGACCCAATATTTTGTTTGTGGGCTTTACCTCATATCCTTTGATAAATTTATTTGTCCGTTGGAATAGGTATCCTGTAGATTCTTTTTGCCTTTTTACATTCATAATCATTTACTCTGAAAACAGAAACAATATTATTTCTTCCTTTGTAATATTAATGGCATTCACCATTCAAATCCAATTGGTTATTTTTATGAAAAACTGGACTGTAATTCCCTGAGAAAAGAAAATGTTGAATGTTTGATTATTCCTCTTGCTTATCAGTCTAAAAAGAATTTGAGGGTCTATGCTCAATTTGGATGTACTATAGAAACTATTTTCAATAGTATTTTATAGAAAGAAAAATCCTTAAGAATGCAAAAATATAGAAATTTGAATTCTATTGATGCTGCTGTGGACTTGTTACCCAGGTGAGTATGAGTCACTGCTTGTTCTGTGGACAATCAGGAGCAGAGATAGTCTATTAGTGGATTTTCGGTGTGAGGGTTTCACATTACTACAGAACTTTTTTGCACTTCACAGCTTTTCACATCACTAGGCCTCACTGTCTTTCTGCATTCTTATCAACCTCATTCAATACTGAAAAAAAGTTGGTAGAGCATAATGAAAAATATTAGCAGCACCATAAAGAAAAAGGTGGAGGGCTTGAAGAGAGGGCAGGGGAATGGGGGAAAAATAACCAAGGTAGATTATGTAAAGGTACAAATTTCCAATGATGAATGCCATTATATTGTATACCTAAAATGTACCAATAAAATTAAAAATAAAAAAGAAAAGATCGATAAGTGTGTCTATCCTGGGCTATTCCCTTTCTTATCAGATACTGTGAATTATCTAAATTATTCCAAGTGATGACTGTCCCCTCCCTAGGAAAAGGAAATTAAAACCTTAAATTAACCCAACGTGTATTCTTTATGTGTGCTTAGACTCCGGTGGAGAAGGTTCTTTGGATGTTCTTTCATTATCTTAGGCAAACAAGCAGTAGGGGCTTCTGTATAAATATGCAAATGCACATGCTGAATTAAGGCATATTGTTTGTTCAGTTAATATGTTCTTTGGGGGTGGCATTATTTGCTTATAAAGCTCTGAAATCCCTTTGTAAATACATCATCTTGGGCTGACAGCTTTGAGAGGTGAAACTTGATGGAATACTTACTCTAGCAACACAGCTTGAAGTGCCATTGGCCCAGCCCGCAGGGAGGGGGCTGCTGATGGGTGATGCTTCTTTCTGTCACCCCAGTGATGGCATAACCAGAAATAGCAGACAGCATGTAAAGAGACGATGATAGAATATGAAGGATACACAGAATGAAAATTGCCCAGAATATGGCAGGACTTCTCTCTGAATAATTGAGAACTGGCTGAATAGTCACTTTCAGAGAGGCACAGAGAGGGGAGATCTTTTTATAAGAATGATTCCTCATCTTCAGAAGGAGGGATTTTATGAAGGGAAGATCTATGTTTATCCTTCCTCCCCATCCAGCTCATCATTTCCAAAGGAATGACACGGAAGAGAGAGCTGTTGGTGTTTGCTGAATTATGGCCATCTGGCTATTACAAGTACAGACAATTAAAGATAATCACAACCCCCTACAATCCCCTTTCTCTTCTCTTCCAAAAGTTGGCATACTGAAATTTGGGCTTGTCATTTTGTATTTGGAAGCCTGGCAGGTGTATTCAGAATCCTTCCATATGAAGAAGTGTGACCTCAGAATAGCACTTCATATATTCAATCCACATAAATGATCTCTAGGTAATCAGAAATGTAGCCTTATACAATTACATGTCATGCTGACCTAAGTTAGCACTAGATTTTCCTTTAATGACAGACAAGAGACTATAAATCAAGAAGTGCTTCTAGGAGAGAATCACTGGAGGTTGTCTTCTATGAATGTGTGTCTTATGGTGAATGGCTCCATTAAGTGAGTTGTACAAATATATCCTTTATTTTCAAACTTCCTTTTACCTCTGGCTCTGGAGAATACTCAAGAATACAGAGAATATCATAACAAGACAGAAGTAGTTTGAATAAAAATTTAAGGATTAAAAAAGACCGACTTTATTAACTTGGATATATTTGCCAAAAAAGTATACCTGACTTTCAGCACATTTTTTTTCCTGGCTAGTTTATTTGAAAGGAAGTTACAGAATCAAAAGTTTTGAAAAATGTAACAGACAGATCAAGTGAATTTGTAAGCAAACTTTCTCTATAAAACAAAGCTGAAAGGCACAAAAGCACAAAGCAAGGTTTCTGTGCCTGCCACAGACGCACTCCCTAGAAGTTGTCCTGTTGCTTTTATAAGCTAAATTGCAGGATAGCCAATGGGCAGACAGAAGCAGGTGGGGTCCCACTGTGGACATGTTCCATCTGTAGGCCATTAGGAATCCGCTCCAGCAGCCCTGTGTCATTCTCATTAAACACTAATCAAAAAGCTAGGGCTCATCCTTTTCAGGGTTCCCTTTTTCTTTTAATGCACCTGCAAATAAAATGAAATGGGCTTAATGGACTGAGGCTTTGACTGATTCTCATAGCTTGGCTGCATGGTCACTAGTTGCTTCTCTTGGTAATTTACAAGGTTTCCTGCTGTATGATAAAACACAGGTGCTCAGGCTGTCATCCAGAGCAATGATTTATTAGCTTTAGTGGGACCACAGACCTCAGGCAGCAGGCACTAAATCAAGAGAATATATACTGAAATAATATGTATTCCAATGATGACCCATGGAGACTCTTTAGCTGTTCATGCCCTTTACCCACTGCTGTTGGTTTTGCCATTTCTCCTCATTATTTTAAAGCCCACAGGATTCACTTCCTGTCTTAATTTCTCACCTGCCAGGATGGCCTCAGCACCAGCTTTATTGCTATAGATTTCTAGTTGATCCCTCACACCACCAGAGTACCAGCTAATGAGTAGGAGAAAGGAAACCTCAGGGGCTTTTTTTTTTAAGCCTCAGGGACAGTCAGAATCTGTATTCTGGGCTTTGGTTTGATATAGTTAATAGACAATAAAAGCTCACACGAGATTGTTAAATAACCCTGCTTTGAAGTTAAATATGTCTGGACATTCATTTGAAACACTTCATTAACTGAATTTTTTACACAAAAATTTGTTAAGAGGTCCTGCCTTCCTATTTCCATGGCAGTGACTATCAATCAAAGAGACTTCTTCTTGATTATGAGAGAGCCCTATGAACATATGAGAGTAATCTTTAATTACTATTAATGCCTGCCAAACACTGGCACAGAAAAAATCACTCAGTCAATCTAAAGGGAACCCTGGATTCTGAATTTTAATAAAAGGACACATCAGAGACATAAAGAGGGTCTTAACAGGTAAGAAAATAAACATAGGGAGGAAACCACTTGGAATCATACTGAAAACTAAAGAAAGTGGAATTAGAATAAAAAATTAATGTTGCAAAAGATTAAGATTTCAAAAATGAACATTAATTATATACAACAGATAAATCTGGAACTTCACTTTTCTCTTATAATCAGTGAATATGCCATAGGCAAATCTTCAATCTTCTTTCATTTGCAAGTGTCACAGCCAGGTCTCCCCCTCCCACATAATTCACCTAAGTTTTACCCCTATTGGCTAACATAAGAAGATCCAAATCTCTGAGCAAAGTTGTGAAGAGTTCAAAATCATTTTCTATAGGATGACAAGTACAGAAAAGGTACCACAGAGCCAGGGATCCTAGAATTTTCCAACACCAAAGTGAGGTCACTGGTAGTGAAGATGGTGGGCATGGTGACCCCTCAGGAGATTTTTCTGAGAATGCTCAAAGTCAATGGCTATCCAATTAGTTAAAAGGGAGAAGTGAAAATATGTATGATTCTCTAAGGTGGCACTAAAACATTCAGCAACTGGTGAGGTCCTGTTTGGACCTGTCTGAGGGACCACAGCCATAGTCTCATAACAAGGCCCCAGATGTCCTGTTTGGGACAGGCTTTAGGTCCTTGGTGGCTGGATCATGGGGAGGTGAAAAGCACCTGTGAATTTCAGGGCTGTAGTTTCCCATCGACTGTGAAGAAAAAATTTCGATATGTTGATTACCTCTTCAGCTATAGTAGGTGATTTTCAATCCTGCCAAATCTCTTTCTTGAATGCTAATTCATAATATTGCAGAAAATGTCTCTTTTATTTGCCTCTTAAATTATATAATGAAAAAGAACTGAGATTTTTAGAGTAATAAACATTATGAAGAAATAATTTGCCTCTAGCAGCTCCATACATTCCCAGCCAAAAAGCAACATGAATACTGTGGCCACAGTCCTGGCATTTCTAACCAACTCCAATGCTAACCTTTCACTATCAGCTCCTACCTGCTCTTCCTGTGTGGTTCCTTCCCATTGGTTTTTAGACTAAAGATTATTTCTACTGCTGTGTCAGATATGTCAACTTCTCATGTTTTCCAAATACCAAAATACACTATGTATTAGTCAGCTTTTCATCACTGTGACCAAATAGCTAATGTGACTGAGAGGTGGAAGGGTTTTTTTGGGCTGATGGTCAAGCTATGTCCATGGTCAGCAGCTTTAAGGCAGAAACATCATGGAAGGGGATTGTGGAGGAAAATTGCTCTGTCCATGGCAGCCAGGAAGCAGAGAGTCAGGGAAGAGCCAGAGAGGAAGTGAGCAGGGACCAGATAAAGTCTCCAAGCCATACCCTCATGACCTAGCCAAACAAACCCAGAGTGTGCTTTACTAATACCTTTGGTGTCTCTCAAGCCAATGAACTTAACAGTCAAGATTAACCACCACACATGATCTCCTCTACAGTGAGAAAGGAAATATCTACCATATATTTATCCTCTATCTGTTAATCATCTATCATCATCATCATCATCATCATCACTATCATCATCTACCTTGTTGTTCTTAGTAATTTAAAATTAATACAAACAAGTAATACAAAGTATAAGCAATATAGAAATGCCCTTACCTCTTTTCTTGACTGAATACTTTTCCACTGAACAGAAGAAATGTGATTTGTATAACCTGCTTCTTAGATGGATATTTTGATTATTTCTTATTTTCAATCTTCCTCACAAAAGTATAATGTTCATCTTTTAAAAATTAATTTAAATATTTCTGTAAGATAAATTTGAGGAGGAAAATATCTACACTTAAAATTTTAATTCATACTGCCAGTTCACTATCAATAAAGTTGTGCCAATTTCTACTCCAACCAGAAGTTTATGAGAATATTTATTTCCTCACAACCTCAACAAATAAGCGATGATGCAATTATCCAGAGTTGTCAATCTGTGAGGAATTGTACCTCATTACTGTTTAGTTTAAATATTTCTTGCTATTAGTGAAATTGAGCACTATTTCATGTTTAGTGACAATTTATGTTCCTTTAAGCATTTCTAGCTTTTGTCTTTTGCCATTTTTCAATTGTAGAGCTTGTTAGCTTGTTTTTCTTATTGATGTATAAGACCCCTTTGTATATTAGGAAAGTCAATATTTTCTCTGTGTCTGTGTTACACTTTTGCTAGTCTGTTTTTAACTTTGTTTTTGTTGTATTATGTCATATTTGTTGTATAAAATGTTATATTTTTTCATATTCTATTTATCACTTTTTCCTTATGGTTTTTATGTCATATTCAGCAACACTTCCACACTCCAAAATCAGAGTAAAATGTAACTCTAGATCTCTGCTAGTCCTTCTATATTTTCATGGCTTTACATTTAAATCTTTGTTCCAAATGGAGTTTTCTAACTTATATTTAAAGACTGCCTCATAAAGAAAATCTATGTCCTTTTCAGTTAACACATTCTAAGCCCCTAGAATGCTTAGAATAATCTTTCTCTGAAACAGGGAATTTTAAAGCTAAAATAATTTGTTATTTTTAAAATAAGGGAACTTCAGTCTTGAGAGATTAATAAACACAGTGACTTTGTGGCATGGCAGAAAGTCAACTTCAGATTTCTGATTTCTGGAGTAAAAACATTTTTGCTGTGTTATGTCGACACATAAAACATTTAAATAAATCCTTCAGGCAAAGATTTTTTTTGTTTTGTGTATTCAGTGGAAATATGTTTTAGTTTATGTCCATGAAAATCATGACTGTATTAATTTATATTCAGTCATTTTTCCCTTCATATTTAATGAATGGGTAAGATGTTATAGATTTTAGAACTACTTATAAGTGTGTGAAGGGAGACTGTGGTAGAAAAAATTTAGACTCAGAAATGTTTGATCATGAGCACTCTTAGTCACATATGACTGTGCTCAGTTAGTTTTGGGAAATATCAGTGATCCCTTAGGAAGTAGCAGAAAACTCTCTAATCTTCTAAGTCATTTGTGAAAGTAGATGTACAGTAAAGTATAATGTTTGCAGTCACTAAAGAGTACATTCAATCATACAATAAGAAAAAAGTTCTGAATTCTATGTTACATAGGCCATGTTAGAATCAATATTGAGTCTCTGCTAGCTTTGTGCATAAAAAGGCACAAATATGCCATGCATGTTTCTACGGCTATCAATTTGTTTCCTTGCCCACTTTGCTCTCTCCCCTTATTCTCTGTGAAACTCCTGGTCCTGTGCCACCTGGCTTAGGGCTTTGGCCATCTGCTTTCCTTTCTCTGTGATAGTTTTGCTTTCCTGTTGTTGGCAAGCCTGCTTGATTTCTGACCCTGTTTTGCCTGAATCTCCAGGACCTGTGACGCTCTGCCTTCTGAGTGTCTGCCTGCTTCCTAACTTGCTGCCTTTGCCTGGCCTCTGCTATCCAGTCCTCCTGCACTCTTGCCTGCCTGCCTTATTGTGAATTCACTGTTTAGCTGTGACATCTCAACTTTGGTGAATTCCTGACTCTCTTAGTTTCAGATTTTCACAACTCTAACTCTTTGCATTTCTATTATAGGACATAATCCTAGCACTAATGTTTAGAATTCAAGACCACTTCTTTTTGCTTTTATCTATTCAGAGATGAATATATAATAACATAAGTTCAACCTCACTGACCTCATTGAGGCAGGCAGACTGTGTCTGGGAGGACAAGTCACACACAAGGTAGACACTTCATAGGAACACTTTCAAGTTGTTTCTTTAGTTAGGCATGGGGTGTATACACATCAGTATGATTTTTCTTGGTTTCTCTTATATTTTTTTCTAATTTCTTGAAAGCATTGTCCTCTAAAAAAAGTTCATCCTAATTTCTCTTGAAATCCCAGGATAATTGATTTATTTAAATAGTGTTCAAGGTTCCAAGCAATCATTTTGATACCAGGTCAAAATATCTCTTTTTGAATCCATCCAACTCATGCCTCCAACAGTGTTGTGAGCATTCTGCACACAGAAAAGAATCTCTGAAAATGCAGTGTCCCCTCTGTATTTTCTGTACCCTAACATGCAACCCCAAATCTCATTACGTACTGTGACCCTTCTGGTTCTTTGCCCTCCACTCTCATTTCATCCCTTTTGAACTCACAAGTCGTTGGGGCTCCAGGCTTCATTATAACTTTGGTCAGAGCATAAACTTCCTAATAAGATGGAGTTTGAAGATCTCTCAGCATTCTGGCTAATCAAAAACTGCTTTTGCTTTCTACATACATTTTGTTAAGATGTTAAGATCTATTTTCTTCAATTCTAAAGGGAAACAATAGCAATAATAATGCCAGATGTGTACTGGGTGCTCAATAAACAATAGCTTTATTATGTTTACCATCTTTATGACTGTTTAATTTTAAAATTTTGACTGGATTCTGTTAAATTATGACATATATCTTTTCCTCTAGTGAAACAGTCTATTTAATATGAATTATATTTAAATTTTGACTGGACTATGTTAAATTGTGATATGTGTCTTTTTCTCTAGTGAAATAGAACATTCAATATGAATTATACACATGAAATGAAAAATTATAGAGGACAGAAAACTTAAAAATTGCTATTGTTGAATAAGATATTGTAAATTGAGATTAATTATATTATGTCTATTATTGCTAAGTTTAGATGTATAAAATGTGACTGCTATTTCATTTGTTTGTGGTTTTTGTTTTTTGATCTTTAACAAATGTAAGGGTGTTTTCTTATAAAGCTATGATCTCAGTCCTTTAGCCTTGATTTTCTTTAAGGTTTAATTATTTTCAGCCCATGAAAAGGTAGGACATCTTTGACAGCTCAGTGATGTCTATCCCCTTTTCCCTTTGGCTTGTTGTTTTGGGATTCTGGCACCCTCTGGAAGTACATTTTCTAGCCCCAGGGATTTTCTATTTAGTTCAGAGACAAATCTATGACTGAGGTGATATAGGAGGCAGAGTTGAGTGTTGGGGTCTGGAAGCCCAGCCTGGTAGGGGATCAGGGTTACAACTGCTGCATGGCTCACTCCATTATTGATCCCAAGGGAGAACTGGCTACAAGCCAAAGAAGACACCAACTCAGACAGATCCATTTACCATCCATATATTAGAAGACTAAAATTGAGTGAGTGTAGCTCAGGGGGTTAGAGCCATTCCAGGCTTACTCCTTGCCAGGAATGGGGCAACAGCATATGTTTGGATCCTCTCTTAGTGGAGCTGAAGAGCTCTGGCTGGAGCTTATTGGTCACAAGTGTTTGCAGAATGGAGTCTGCAGGTGGAACAGCAGGACCAAAATTATTCAGCGCTGGATATCAGTCTTGTTCTATTGAGTGTCTTGGAGAAGTATTTTCTTTGTGCTTCAATTCATTCAGATGACAATGAGAATATCCATATTTTTCTGAAATAAAGTTAAATTTAGAAGCATTGTAATTAAATTAGGTAATGTGTGCAAAAATACTTAGGGTAGGCATATAGTAATTACTGAATATATAGTAGATTTTATTATTATTGTTTTTATTATCATTGAAGGCTAAAGCTGAAAGGCTAGGCAGAGGCAAGCAAAGAGCTGCATACAATGACTTTTAAGAGTGAGGTCTAGCCACTTAGATCTTTAGAAAAATTCTTTCTAGTGGTATTTTAGCCTTTAAACGTGGATCTTCCATAGGTAGGTTAAAGAGTGCCCTTATCAATACCTTCTCAGAGATGCTAAATTTTTACATTAGCTCTGCTTCCTGAAAGCTGAGTGATGCTGGCAAGGATATATAAGATAGGGATGTAAAATAAGGTGCTTTTAGCCTTTTAACTCAATAGAAATCAGTTACCTTTGAGCCCATTTGATCCTGGACCCACATTAGAGGAGTACTGCTGGGCAGTCATAAGGGTTAAGCATTGTAGAGCAAATAGAGAGAGTATGGTGAAATTTAAGACATTTTGGAAATTGATCTACACTTATAAATCCTTTTTTCTTTTATTATGATTAATTGAGAGAATGAGATACATATAAAAGTTCTGTAAGAAATTGAATATGTTCTCACAGATCTTATACTCTTACTAGAAGAGAAGATATATACAGATGTATAAGAAAACAAATATCACTCCTTCCCTCTGCCCATCAGAATGGCTGGAGATAAAATGATAGACATAAATAGAAAACTTTTATAAAGAATAGACATCTATCTAAAGGAGAATTTTGTTATAGGTTATAGGCAAAGTATGTTGGAACTGGTACTATAATCGTTTTAATTGTTGCATTTGTTTTTATTTAGGAGTAAAGCAGGAGAGCCAGGCAGAAATAAGCAAGAAGCTGATATGCTCTTATTTTTAGATGAGGAAATAGCCCAGTTTCCCCCATGGATAACACACAGGGGAGAGAGCAAGGAAGGGTGACCATAAGGGTGTCTGTGACCAGACAGACTCCCTTCAGAGGTTGTCTCCTGCTTTAAAAGACTGGACAGGAAATTAGCAACTCAGAGTCGGACTGTGGAGTGTAGAGACAGTGCTAACCAGCTGCCTGGCAGAAAGCCCGTGGAGGTGAGAGGCAGCGGCCATCAGTAGAGATTTGGAAATACTTGCTCGGTGGCACAAAACATATTCTATGAATCTTCTTCTTTTCCATGAATCCATAAATAAAACTGACTTTACTCACTACAGGTGCTTTTAGAGTTGGAAATTTAGGGAGCTTTAAAGGTAGATAGATCATTAAATACAGAATCCACTGTTGGGTGCACATAGGATGCAAGTACATGCTGCCCAAAGGGTGCCAGCTCATATTTGGATGATGACTTGATATTCAGAGTAAAATGTAAAATTTATGAGTGCCATAAAAGTACAGAAAGAACCTGTCCAGGGGAGGGAGAGAGGAAAGAGGGAGGGGGGGAGAGAGAGAGATATGGAAAAAGGAGGAAAGCTTTGCAAAATGTATTAATTGGTTTGTCCATTGGGAGTTGGTGTGGTATATGCTGTAGCTCATTCTCCAGTATCCATGCAACCTCAGATGATTTGTGGAGGCCAGTCGTGATGATTCCATGTCACTGTCAAGAATTAGTTCACAGAGTGCAGGCTCATATATATTTTTTTGGCACCGGGGATCGAACTCGAGTCCTTGAGCTTTCGAGGCAGGCACTGGAACCACTGAGCTAAATCCCCGGCCCTAGGCCCATATTAATTGGACCAATAATGTGGAAAGTGGCTTGAGGCTTCTGGGAAGAAAGAACAACTTTCTTTCTTCTATTGGATTGTAACAAAGAAGAATGTAGCCTCAATTGCAGCTGGTAGGGCTTTTTGTTCCTTGAATCATACTGAAAGAAGATTGGAGGGAGAGAAAAATCTTGCCTCCCTGCTGAGAGTGGTACATATGGAGTCCTCAGGGTTCTGTAGGACTATGAGCAAAGACGAGAAGGTGAGAAAGTTTTAGGTATGTACACAGCTAGGGTTTTCTCTGCCAATAATCCTTTTCATACCTACTGGTGCTAATTGGCATCTGAAAACATTGTATAAGAAATCATTTTAATTATTTAAAAAATATAAAAATTATTTTAGCTTGTAAGAATTTGTTTAGTATTAGTTTTGAATGTTATATATTTGAACATAGTGGAAGAACTCACTTGTTTGGTATTAGATCACTTTTTTTAATCGTTACTTAATTTGTTATATTTTAAGACACTGCTATATCAACAGCTGTGTTTGAAGTTCCATCACATTTTCTTTGTCTACTATTTTTTTCATTAATTTTATTGGGACATTTTAGGTGTACAATGTGCTTACACTAATTATTGGGAATCTGTACCTTTACATAATCTATCTTGGTTCTTATTTTTTCCCCATTCCCCTACCCTCTCTTCAACCCCTCCATCCTTCCCTATTTACAAAGACTTTGTTTCCATTTTTTCCTTTTCTCATATTTATTCCTTTCCCTTCTTTCCTTTCCCCTCCCCCTCCCCCTCCCACATCCCCTTCCCCTTTGCACCTTTTCATCCTATTTCACATTATTATACATTTTGATCCTTATTTACACTTTCAGTTTCTCACACCAGAGACACTACTCAGTATTTACACATGTGTGTCCTATTTATTTCACTTAAGAGTATCACCTCAATGTGCATCCATTTAGCTATAGATGTCTCTAGTTTCTCATTCTTTATTGCTGGGCAGTATCTCATTTTATAAAAAACCCATATTTTCTTTATCCAGTCTTCAGTGAAGGGCAATTGGGTTGTTTCCAAGTTTAAGCTATTACAAACTGTGCCACTATGAACATGGGTGCACATATATTGTTGTGGCATGTTTCTTTTAATTCTTTTGGGAAAATACCCAGCAGGGGGATAGGTGGGTCAAATAGGACCTCTAATCCTAGATTTTGAGGTATCTTCCTACTATTTCCACAGTGGTTGCACCAGTCTGCACTCCTACCAACAGTGGAGAAGGGTTCCTTTTTCCCCACAGCCCTGCCAGCATTTGTTATTGATTTCTTTTCTTTTTCTTTTTCTTTTTTTTGCTTTCCATTCTTTCCTTTCCCCTTCCCTTCCCACCACTTTTACCCCTTTGGATCTTTTCCTATTTCAAAGTATCAATTATTAGTTATTAATCCTTTTTGTCCTTATTTACACTCTCAGTTTCTCACACTAGAGAAATTATTCGGTATTTACACATGTGTGTTTTATTTATTTCACTTAAGAGTATGGCCTCAATGTGCATCCATTTAGCTATAAATATCTCTAGTTTCTCCTTCTTTATGGCTGAGTAGTACTCCATTTTATAAAAAAACCACATCTTCTTCATCCAGTTTCCAGTTGATGGTCACTTGGGCTGTTTCCAAGCTTTAGCTGTTACAAACTGTGCTGCTATAAACATGGGTACACATATATCTCTGTGGTATGATTCTTTTATTTCTTTTGGGAAAATATCCAGCAGGGAAATAGCTGGGTCAAATGGAACCTCCAGCCCTAGTTCTTTGAGCTATCTCCATACTGATTTCCATGGTGGTTGCACCAGTCTACACACCCACCAACAATGGAGAAGTGTTCCTTTCTCTCCACAACCCCACTAGCATTTGTTATTGGTTGATTTCTTGATAGCAGCCATTCTTTTTGGGGTGAGGTGGAATCTCAGTGTTGTTTTCATCTGCATCTCTCAAATAATCAGTGCTGTTGAACATTTTTCCATATGTTTATTTGCTGCTTTTACTTCTTTGTTTGAGAAATGTCTGTTCATTTCAGATGACCATTTTTAATTGGGTCTTTGAATTTGAGGGGTCTGATTTTTTTCAATTCTTTATATATTCTTGATACTAGACCTTTTTCTGAGGTACAGCTGCTAAAAACTTTTTCCCACATTGTAGGTTGTCTATTAGCTCTGTTGGTGGTTTCTCTTGGAGTACAAAAGCTTTTCAATAAGATGAAATCCCAGTTGTTGATTCTTTCTTCTAGTTCCTGTGCTACTGAGGTTTTGTTCATAAAGTCTTTTCCTATGCCAATATCTTCAAGAGTTCTACCTAACTTATCTTCCAGCA
>NW_004624777.1:10108312-10119204 GCF_000247695.1 Heterocephalus glaber
TGTTTTCCATCCTTTTACTTTCAGTCTATGAATTTCTTTTTGAGTTAGGTGTGTTTCTTGTATACAGCATATTGTTGGATTTTGCTTCTTAATACATTCTGTCTACTTCTTTTGATTGGTGAATTGAGGCCATTAACATTGATAATTATATTTGATAGACATTGACTCCTCCTTGTCATGATGTTTTACTGTTGTTGGCTTTTATTTCTTTTTCCCCCTTTCCCTTTAGTTTCTTACCTTGTCTGATGGCTTCCCTCTGTTGAGCCTCATGGAGTTGTGACCTTCATTGCCTTTTTGTAGGATATTGCTTAGAATTGTTTGGAGTGCTGGTTTGGTGTTCATGAAATTTCTGAAATGTTTTTGGTACTGTCTCTGGTTTAATTCCTGGGTTGATATTATGAAGTTGTTTATTGTAAGTATCTTTGTTGGTCTATTTAAAACCCTTATGGAATGATTGCTTCTCAGAGGTGTCTTCCAGATATAGCTGGTCTTTTTGTTTTGAGTCTCTAATGACTCTGAGGCTACCTCGTTTTCATTATACCAGGAAGGACAAATGTTTAGACCAATCACAACACCTTAGCCCAAGTGATACAATCTGCAACACCATAGCATCAAATACATCTTAGAGAATGACAATTTGTGGTAGTTATTAATCTATCACCTTTAAAAATGAAGGGCCTCCTTCAGGGTATGTCTCTGCTGTCATAAGAGACAATGTGGGCAGCAGTGTGCAGTTATAAGTCAATGAGTCTCAGTAAGCTAGTCCCAGACCCATGAGATTCAGGCAGATTTCTGGCTCCAAGTCCCAAGTTGAGCTCCCTGTCCTCCTTCAGGGTTGCACTCTGCAAGTTTCTACTGCAGGTTCAGCTGCTCTTCCCCTGAAGAAAGTCCAGGTTCTGATGGGAGCTGATGATCTCTCCAAATTACCAATCACGGTGGTCTGGTGTGCCTTTACATCAGAGATTCCCTTCACTTTTCCAGTGGGCTTGTTTTCATCAGGGAGCCTGAGACAGGGGCTCTCTCTGTTGTTCACTTCTGGTGCTCAGGACAATGGCTTTTATGTCCCCCTGTGCCTCTGGATTGTGTAACCAAGTAGCTGCACAGCCAAAAGGCCAGAAGGTGGGGGGGGAGCTGTTGTTGGAGGACCCCCTGCTGCCAAGCCATTGGATGGTGGGTGTGCCCGGGGATGGTCCTCCTCACCCTGCCCTGGTGGTAAGCCTGCCCTGGTGATAAGCTGGTGGAGCAAGCTGGAAGAAGCAGGTCCCAGTCAGCCTGTAACCACTTGGCCCCTCTCGGGCCTGCTCGGCTGAGCCGTCGGCTGGTGGGCATACCTGTAGGTCTAGTTTTAATCTTTGGCAATTTGAAACCCAATTTTTCCAGTGTCATTTATTAAAGAGGCTATCTTTCCTCCAGTGAGGGTGTTTGGGTCCTTTGTTTAAGATGAGGTGGGTGAGTGTGTCTGGAGTTGTTTCTGAATCTTCTAGTCTGTTCCAGTGCTCCTCCAGTCTGTTTCTTAGCTGGTACCATGCTATTTTTATCACAGCAGCTTTGTAGTATAGCTTCAAGTTGGGAATTGTGATACCACCTACCCTGTCTTTATTGCCTAGAATTGCTTTTGCTATTCTAAGTCTCTTCTTGTTCCAAATGAATTTTTGAATTGTTTTTTCAAGGCCTATAAAGTATGCTGCTGGAATTTCAATTGAGATAGCATTGAGTCTATATAGCAGTTTTGAAAGTATGGCCATTTTCACTATATTGATTCTTCCTACTCAGGATCAAGGGATGTCTTTTCATTTTCTGATATACTCTTTGATCTCTTTTTTCAGAGTGCTCTAGTTTTCAGGTTAGGGGTCTTTGATTTCTGCTCTAGCAAGTTGTGGGGAGAATTTCCTATGGCCTTGAATTCTGACTTTGGTCATGTGATTGTTTTCTTTTAAGCTAGAATTTCTTTTGTAATACTTATCATTCTTTCTTTTTAAATGAAAGTAACTCTCACTCATTTTCTAGTGTTACTGTAGTCCCTAGAATCTTGACTGGTAATTCTAAGATGGAATCAGTAGTTCCCCTTCCAGTGTTATCAGAAAGAGAGGTTCTGAGGAAGGACCGGTTTTGAGAAAGAACCATGAAGTGGCTGGATGAAGAATTATTACTTTGGTGCCCTGAATAAATCCTATTTGGAATATTTTCATCCTACCTTATCAAGAGTTGTATTAATTTTAAATATTAATCATTTCATGCAGGTATATACTTCTTCCTTCTATCATATTCTTTGTTTTATTGAATGGTTTTTCACCTGACTGGGATGTAAGTTCAATGATGAGAGGAATTTTTTCTAGGTTTTGTTTATGGAAAGGCATTTGGAACAGAGATGCCTAACTAAATGTTTGCTATATGAATGAATTAACTACTCAGCACCATTACATATACATATGAGGGCTATATTTTATATTTACATATGGGAAAGAATTATTTCTTCCTTAGTTTATTTGTTTTATGAATTGTATTTGAATGTTTATTAGAAATTGATTCATTTTCTAGATGATAAATGGTTAATGAAGTCTAAGCCTTTTAAATTAAACCATGTAATCTTTTGTTCAGTAAATTTTTAAATAAATTTAGACTTTGAAAACAGTACAAATCTATAGATACAGAATATCTTCTTTGTTAACAAAAGACAAATGAAAAGCTTGTTTTGAATAATATTGTCCATCTTGAGAAATTATTCTTTAATATTTTAGTGTAGATCAAAATAAAAAGCAGGAAAATTCTTCAATTATTTTTCTCTTGTTTAATGTGGATATATTTAACCTTTTTAAAATGTTTTTTAAGACAAGGTCTCACAGTGTAGTCCAGGCTGTCCTCCAATTTGTGATCCTCCTGCCTCAGCCTTCCTGGTTCTGGGATTCCAGGCCTGTGCTGCTACACTTGGTTTAGGATATATTTAATCTTATTGGCATCCTGATACTAAGATTTGGAGTAAGAAATTGTTGATTTGGAAAACAATGACTCTTTCACTTGTTCCACTAACTGGGGCAAAAATAAACAATAAACAATAAGGAAAATGCTAAGTCCCTAGTGGCAGATTCACTGAAACAAAAATATTTGAAATAATAAATGTTTCCAGATAATCTTGATTTACATTTTTTGCTTTGCTATAATCAAATGGCAGCTATAGATAAGAGCAGGTGTAAATGACTGTGCCTGCACTGTATGTGTGGCAGAGGCATGAGTCTTGATGGGAGACAAGGAACAGGGGACATAATGAGATTCAGCTGAGGGGCATTTGGGACTCCACTCCTCTTCACACTGGAGTGAAATCAGATACAAGGCAGTGAGAGGACTCCATAAACATAATTCACTGAAATGAGAGGGTGATAAAAGGCCTTTTTTCCTGCTTTTTGCAGGGATAAATTATACCCAAACCTACAGAAATGTTCCTTTCCAGCTTCAGATTAAGTGTGCTTGTATAATAAACATTTCTGTAGCATTCAGTTTCTTTAACCTAGATAGTTCAATTAGGGTTGTGCAATAAAATACAGCTTCTGTGCACTTGGTAAACACTTCATCTGACTGAGCTCCTGTTAGCAAGAAATCTCACAGAAAATAGGTTTTGTCAAGTATTTAAGGAAATTGAATTGGTATTGTGTATAATGAGTAAACACAATATATACACAGGTACATGTATGTTTACATGTGTATGTCATTTTGATTGTCCCATCTAATTATGTTGATAACATGTCAGTGTTTTGTGTGAAAAGGTCTTATTCATTATCTTTGCTGTTTACTGAAAACTATGGTGAAACTGGGAAAATTGCTAATTGTAGGCACAGATATTTAAAGAAATCAGAAATTCTAATGACTCGTAAAGAGTACAGATTAAGCCTTAATTTCGATCTTTGAATTGTGGTGAATTGGGAAGAGGAGAAGAGATGGAGGGAAGGGAAAGGGACAGCAGGAGAAGGTGATGTAAAAAGAATTAAGATGTGTTAGCTATTTACATGTATCAACTCTCCAGATGAATGTAATCATTATGTATTACAAACATGTACTAATAAAAATTTGAAACAATGTAAACTGCCATGACTTAAAGGTGGATCCTTGATTCTTTAACTCAGTACAATCTTGACTCGGTTTGTACTGCTTGATGAACTTTGTATTTCTTTTCTGAAGGAAAGTACCTATTAGGGCCCTTGTGGAATTGGTTGAGGAAAGGAGTTCAGATGAATGAGAGGCTGGCACACAGCACCATGGACAGCAGACATTGCAGCATCCACTCAAAGCATTCAGGGCCAATTTGCATGAGACTCTCCTTGCAGACTGAAATTCTAGCTGTTTTATGACACCATTATAGTGCTATAGATATTGCTGTGATGAACAAATAAGGCTTCAATTTCTTAGGCCCTCCAAGACTAGCCCTAATTTAATCTATTCCACATTATATTTCCATTTCCATTATGCCTCAGGTGTTCAGATCCAGGCCAGAGAATTTTGTGTGATTCATGAGTTTAATTGGAACTTAGTTTTTACTATACCATTTCATGACCCTGACTTTCACTGTGAAGTAAAGTCTTTACTGTTTCTTGGTCACTTCCCTTGTTTCTCCACTTTCTTCTGTCACCCACTACCCCCTGTACCTTCTTTCACAGGGACTTGGGTTTTTTTGTCTTAAACCCCAACTCCTGCGTGGAGCCCTCAGGTGGGCCCTCCTTGGGAAGCCTTCCTCACACCTTCTTCCCACCCCAGTCTCTCCCTCTTCACTCCTTTATTGCTTCATTTTTACTTCTTTTATGACACATTAACATCTAGTGGTATTATTGTTATTTCTGTGCCCATCTTCTCTCTCTGGAGAACAGATTTGGCATCTGATTCTCTGTTGTGGTTGGGACTAGTGCTATTTATTCAATTCTTATTTTTCCATTTATACTGAGCTTATTTATAAACAAGGCCCTGTTTTCCCAAACACTCACAATACTATTTTGGAACATACATAAATGCCTTGTATGCATGTAATTCAAGTACCTATCGTAATGTAAGGAGGATGGAACCATGATGAGTAGGAAACAAAAACACAGTTCCGCTTGTAGAGAAAAAGTATTGTATTGTCTTTCTGAGGGGAGAAAAAAGTTATTTCTATTTTAAAAGGGAAATCTCACTGATTAAAAAGGGGGAGAGAAAGTTTGGAGAGCACCGTGTGGTGAATCGATTAATTTTTAATGTTACATGATGTCTCTCGAAGGGGCTATTCAGATGAGTCAGACTTGCTTTTTCTTGGCTAGATTGGCTTATCTCCTTGGTGAAGAAGAGATAGGAGAAAGCACCAGAGCTTTTTCAAAGGGCCTGTTTACTTGTGGTATTCAGATCAAACAAGATAAGTGGGACTGTAGGGAATTCTTTATTTGAACTTCTAATTGTTTCCTTAAGTGTGACCATAAAAATTCATTCAGAAAACTGCAGCAGATTTAAGGAGATAAAATAAGACCTCAGATAGCTGTGAGTAATACAAATAACTTAAAGTGTTTCTGCAAACTGCATGTCAGCCACAATTAACAATATGATGTTTATTTTGGTGCGGATGGATAGTCCTGGTAAGCAGTCTCTGTCTGTATATCAATGGATACTTTTCTAATGTCGCCGAAATCAGAACATTCTGTCTCGCAAAAGACAGATGGACGCACAGCAAGCGTTCACAGCGCAACCATTTATGGCAGTGGAGTTTGTTGACAAACAGGTCCACCCTGGCCCATGAGCCATGCCTACCCTCTGGAGGAGGGTACCCGCACACACATCGGAGCTCTGATTACAGTCACCACACAATCACTTTTTTTTTTTTTTTTTTTTGCCAGAATGCCTGCAGTTTTGGCATTGCTTGATTCACAGGCAGTGCAAATGTGGGGAGGTTTTGGACAAATACTGATTTGTGAGAAGCTGAGGAGTGTCATGGGTCCCATTTTTAGTATTCTCTTTTCTCACTCAGTGTAAAGATTGTCTACCCTCTGGAGAAGAAGTAAATAAGGTATGGAAATGTTGCCATGCTCAGTGAGAAGCTAGACAAATATTTTCTTTTCTGCCCCAGAATGTTTTCTGATGCTTGTCAAAATGTCTTGTGTGCTTTCTGATTCTACATTGGTGCATCAAAGCAGAGCCTGGTTTGTGACAGCAATGAGCTTGTGCTTGGTATCAATAAAAGCAATATCTGAAGTGTTATTGAAATGGATTGGAAAGCCAGTCAATTAGCCCAGTAATTAATCTGCCACTCTTCTCCTCTTGCCTTGCCACTTTGATACTAACCATAAACTATGATTGAACCAGCAACGTCCCTTTTCTGATGAGACATGGCTTAATGATAATGATTTTATCTCTTTTATGGGAGTTTCTGTGCCCACACTCAATCATCTTGATGGCTTTGTTTTTACCATAAACATCAAATGGTACTATATTGGGAACATTATGTAACAATTAACTACATTTTAATTTGTCTGACAATTATGGGGACATAGTGTTGTCACGGAAATGGACTGCCTCACTGACATATTAAAGACTCTGAGCAATATCTTTTGGGAGGTAAGACTTAACAACAGAGATGCTTCTATCAGCTGGGAAGGGTTTTGGCTACAACAACAGAAAATCCCACTATAGTGTTTGAACACGTGTTGTCATGCTTGGAGTATAGAATGACAGCAATTTGGGTTGAAAGTTGGTTGACCCTGATGGTCTCAGGCAGGAAGCATGAAGGGGAAGCAGAGAGGACAGTGTTTGTAAGGGGAAATCATTTTGCTATAATTCTCAATTTGTACCTCAGTAACCATTCCTACTTGCAGTGGAGTCTGGGGGGTACTGCATCAAGCCAGATCTTGATTCTGCATCAAATGAACAGGAATAATGAATTTAGAGCCAATTAATAAAGTTAACTATAGTGGTTTTGACATGGTGAGAGACCACTCTAGGGACAAAAGGCAGACAGACTCCTGGGCCCTTTACCTGTTAGTCATTAAAGCATAATTTGTATTTTCTTCTAAGGCAGCCAGAAATTTAAAAGTGGTTTGGGGCCTACAGATGTCTAATAGGTAACTAACAGTAGAACAAAGCTTGACCTTCATTTGCTTATTTTAATATCTTAAAACTTTGGCTATGGGTATGTTAATCATTTAGAAAAAGTTGGCAAAAAAGAAAAAAGGTTTATTAGCCCTAAATTTACCTAACCTATATCAGGCCTCATCGAGACTTTGGACACCAAGATAAGAGATGTACAAGGACATTCAGCTATGCCAGAGACATCTCCACTCCCCTAAACCTAGGGACACCTTGGGTCCCAGCAGAGTTTCACGTGACAGACTGTCCCAAGCAGAGACAGTCATTTCCTGTAGGCATACTGTTTTTTTAGTTTTTTTTTTTATTTTCTTGGTACTGGGGATCAAACTCAGGACCTTATGCTTTCGAGGCAGCCGGTGGCACCACTGAGCTAAATCCTGGCCCCTGTTGCTTTAGTTTTAATTTCCATTATCACTAAAGCAAGGATTCACGTTAGCTGGTAACTCTTAAATATAATTTTACAATAAGAAAGTTGATAGTTGCTTTTCCGTGTTTTAGAATCTCACTCTCCTGACTCATTGTCCTCAAAGAGTGGATTGGATTGGGGTGAAATGGAAAGAACTGGGAAACTGGGACAGATTGATATTTTTAGTTCCTGGGTCAGTTAACTTAGAAGTCAGGGAAACAGAGAGAAAAGTCTTCTGGTGACTGAAATATGAGTCTTTCCTTATTTTCATCCTTTTCCCCCTTTGATAGGCTACACTCATAGTCATATCCTTGATATGCAGAAGCTTATAAAAGTTGCCACTCTACTGCTCATGACCTGCCCTATAAAGACAAATATTTTGAGAAGATAGATAGTGTTCAGGTAAGAAAAGCCTGGAGTAGCACCTCCTGTATGAGAAAGGAAAGGAAAGGAGAATATATGGGCAAAAGACATGAAGTTCAGACAAATATGATCTGCCAAGAAATTGATGTTTATAGACCTTTACTTGGTTTTATGTTCAATATTTGTGATTTTGTTAAGATTACACAGTTCTCGACATTAAATTGTTGTGCCCTCAAGTAGTTTCCAAGGGAAAGGCAGGTAAGTGATCAATTGCTTTAGGCAAAAGTCATTTATTCGTATCTGACCAGATTTTCACAGTTAATTTTATATGCTGACAATTACATAAATTAATCTAGTAAATCCAACAAAGCCGACTGAGATTTATCTGGATTTGTTATGAACATTAAAATGCCATCAGCACACATGGTAATTTATACTGCCTATGATTAGAGGTAATCCTTCCCATCTCCTGTGAGAATCTAATATCCAGAGCTAATGGCTTTAAGTCTAAAATAAATAGCAAAGGATCTGAGCAAAACCTCTTTTTAACTTTTTGGAAGTTGATTGGTGAGCATAGAATATTTTTATGGAATTTTTAAAAAGAATTATCTACTGTGGATTTTTATTCCAAGTCAAAATGTTTCAGTATAAGACAGCACACATGGTTTCACTAAGTGAGTTATATATTTTATGGTCAGTGAAATAATAATTAGAGTGAGCATGATAAATATTTAGAATGGCCATAGCTCCTCCATAAATCCAACTGTAATCTTGATATATAATGTATTAAGCCACCACCATCTAAATTACTAGTTCTTTCTCTGTAATATGGAGATAACAATGGTGACAAGGCTGCAATAAGCTCTTACAAGCCTATTTGTAAAACAAAAAAAATATACTAAGATAGATGAAGTTTGTGGCCAGCAAGGAAACCTTGTGCTGCTTTACAGTCTGACATGCACTTCTACAGCTAAGTGCACTTGTCCTGAGTAACTACAAGTATGTGAATCTACACTGAAAAGTAAAATTCTACTAGAAAGAGCAAATGACATACCATTAGAAGAGTTTGGCTTAAGCTCTGATAATGTACATCTGGATAGCTGCACTGAACAGACAATACTCTATGGTGGGATGGTGGGAGTCAGTGGGTTACCTGGTTACTTACTAAGTCCAACCACACACACAGTTTGTTTTTGGAAAGGCTATATAGATTCTTTTAGTTTAAAAAAAAATTCTACACTTATATATTGATTCTTGATCAGTCAGATGTCATGCACTTTCTATGTGCACAATTCACTTTGCTATTTACAGTTGGTTCCCTTTTAGAGATAAAAAAGTCTAAACTAAGGGAGGTGGGTGGGAAAAGTTAACCAGCAGGCTTGGATTCCTGGAACTCTTGAGCCTTCCCGTAGTCCTTAAGGCTGGCTCCAAGGAGACGTCTCTCCTGCCTGAGAGCAGCCTCCCTAATAACAGTGTCTGTTTGCCTGAGGCCTTGGGTCATATCACATGGTTTATACCAACGGTATGATTTTGAGTAAATGTCTTTATGTATGCCTCAATATTTGACCCATTTGGTATCTGTTTACTTCTGGGAGCTCTAGTCTGGGTAGCTGAAGTTAGTTAAGCAGGTGTTGCACTCCTTTGTGAATAATTTTCACTAGATTCTCTAGACAGTGAGACTTGGGTGGGTTTCCCTGTTTGGCAACAGTTCTTTCCTATATGTTGTCACATATTGCTGCTGAGAGAATTAAGCACTGTCTGGGTAACTACACTGGGAAGAGGGTAAATGGAAGTTTGCATCTGGTTTCTCTTGGATTCCTCCCTGTGTGCTTTTTTCCTTGGCCAATTTAATTTGTAGCTTTTCACTGTAAGAAATAATGCAGCAAATGTAACAAGTTTTTTGAGTTATATTAGTCCTAGTGAAGTCCTCAGGCCTGAGGAAGGTCTTGGGGACCCCTGAAACAGGAGGTTACATGACTTACTTTGACCTTGTAGATAATAGAGGTAGACCAAGAATATGAAGAGAGGCTTTTGTCTCTCAAGATACCTATTCTATTTGTGCTGATTATCTATTGAAACCTCAGTATCATCTCTTTTCTATGCTTTCTTTTTTATTCTCATGCAAGGAGCATTTCTGTAATATATAGGAGATAGATTAAAAAAAAGATACCATATGTGTATCTTTGGGAGTGGTAAGAAAATGCACAGCTGCAGCAGCCATGAAACTTCAAGGAAACTTTAGGATTCATAGTTAAAATATTTTTCACAAAAAACTTACAACTTAGGTCCATGCCCTACCGAGGACCCCAGTGGTGCAGAACATGCCAAATCAGCCCCCTGCAGACAGGCAGGTCTGTGCACACCCTACGAAGGTCCAGAGTTGCTCAGAAGATGCCGAATCAACCCGCTGCAGACAGGCAGGTCTGCCCACGCCCTACCGAGGTCCCAAGTCACACAGAACACCCTGAATCACCCTGCTGCAGACAGGCAGCCACCTGGTTCCACACTACAGAGACGCAGAAGACACCAGACCACCAGACCAAGGTACTGAGTCCCGCTGCTCCCGGCCCAGAGGTAGGGGCTTCCCGGTCACCATCCCTCCCGCTGCTCTCAGCCCAGAGGAAAAGGCTTTTGGGCCACCTTCTGTCCCACTGCTCCTGGCCCAGAGGAAGGGGCTTCCGGGCCACCATCCCTCCCAACACTCCCAGCCCAGAGGTAGGGGCTTCTGAGACACCATCTCACTGTTCCTGGACCAGAGAAAGGGGCTTCCCAGCCACCATCCCTCCCGCTGCTCCCAGCCCACAGGAAAGGGCTTTTGGGTCACCATCCCTACTGCTGCTCCTGACCCCTGCCCCAACTCTCCCAGCTCAGAGGAGATAATCCATGCAGGCGCTAATAGCCCCCTGCCCCAGTCGAAATGAGAAAACACATAAATAAGTCTCAAAACCAGACTTCAAGATCACCTACAGCAACCCCAAAGGGAAATGAGATGGAACACTCTGTTACTCAACCACCTGGACCCACTGAACTGGCA
>NW_004624777.1:10127848-10141872 GCF_000247695.1 Heterocephalus glaber
TATATACACAGGTTCACAAACTTGATTCTTTCCATGATTCTGGTCACAAACCAAGTTGGACATTAGCAGGTGAGTTTAGTCATCAAGCTTTTCCTGGAGCCTCAAGAATCAGACTTAGAGTCTATTTCTTTTAAGGCAGAAACCAAGGTAGCCACTTTCTCTTGATTTCTTTGTTTTCTCCCCTTGGCCTCCTCCTGGTCTTAATTATAAAATACTGAGGAGACAATTCTCACTAAAGTATCAGTTGAGCTATCTGGAGCAAAAGTCATCTTTTTTTAAATATCTGAGGCTGACTGGGTAATGAACTTGTCTTTAAGAATAACCTGTCCTTCTGCTGAATCAGGAGCCAGGGATATATGTTTTATCAGTGTATCTTGTAAATGATCTAAGAAGGCAGAGGGGTTCTCATCTTTCTCCTGATGAATAGTTGACAATTTAAAATAATTAAAGGGTTTAGTTCTTGTCCTTCTTAGACCTTCAAGAATACATGTCTGAAGATGTTTCCTAGTCCAATCTCTGGTCTGGTTGGTAGGCCAGTAGGGATCTTGTGTAGGAATTGCTTGGGAGCCAGTAGGAACTGACTATTCTCCAGGCTCCCTATCTTCTGGCCTTCTAAAATTAACAATATGATATTCATCTCCAAATGCAATAGTGGCCTATAATGCTCCTTGTCTATCATTAGAAGTCAATGTTCAATTTAAGAGTAACATTTCATCTTTCCAGTGTAGTTCATAGGTGTGAGTAAGTAACCTATAGTCTTCAATGTACTTATCAGGGTCATTTGAAAACTTACCCAGATCTCATTTGATCTGTTTGAGGTCACTGAAAGAAAAGGACACATGGACATGGGTAGGGCCAAATTTTCCACTCACCTCCTGTAAGGGATACTGTCCTTGAGGACGCTTAAGAAAATTAGGGATGGATATAGCCCAGTAGAGGATTCATATATTAGTTTGGAAGTCTCGCCCTTAAAGTCCAGAGGGCAGTGGGGAACCTCATACTCAGTAATAGTGGATTGGATCTGATTGTGCCTTAAAGGCCAGAAGTGTCTAGCTTTTCTGTGGCTTACACAAGTAAGGATTAACTCTTAATGCAAAGAAAGTTTGAACATAAGGTAATGCTGACCATTTTCCCTCTCTTTTGCAGTACAATTCTAGTTGTGAAATAGTGTCATAATCAGTACTTCCCTCTGCATTCCGTTTTGCCTCAAGGGGGTAGGCAGGCCATGCATGGGTGCAGAAAAATATTAAACAGTTCTTTCTCAATATGTGAGGGTCAAACAATTTCTAGTGCTTAAGCATACAGTCCAAAGGAGTAAGAGAATTTGACATTGAGTTTCTCCAAAACAACAAAGAAAAATAGGCGTCCCTTTTAATCTCTAATTGGTGTTTATGTGCTATCAAGGTGACACCCCAAGGGAAACTGCTCCAGAGCAGGTGGCTGGTATCTGGGGAGTGACTAGAAGATAAGTTGGGTTGGACTAGCCACCCTTACTGACTCATACTTCTACCTTCTCTGGAAACTCACACTCCTAACCCCAGCATGTGCTTCCAAAACCACAAGCTACAATTGATACCAGCTGTACCAGTCATATTTAAAGAAGGAAGCACTGCTAGCAAAATTAAACCAATAATCAAGAGACCTGAACAATTGCTTTCCAATTCTTTGAGAGTAAGGAGAAAAAAAAAATCAAAGGTCAAATTGGAAGTAGTTGGAGCACTTCTCAGTTTGCAAAAGAGATCACCTCTGGAGAAAGATAGAGGCAAGAAATGACTCAGAAAAATCCTGTCCTGGGACCTAGGGTAAAGAAGTCCCCAAGATATTTGTGTTGTCTACCAAATCACATAGGCAATCTTCTTTAGCAGCAAGACAAGGCTAAGTTTTACTCAACATCCACTCTAAAATTTCTGTGTCTCTATATCTGCAACATACTTATGAAACTCACAGGTTACAACCTGTACCCATCATCCAGCAATCACAACTTACACATGAGTGAAAATATTTCCCTCCACTACACACATAAATGATGAGGACCAGACCTATGAAAGGAGAGAGAGACCCAGGAGGTTGGGGATTCTCCCTTCAACTGAATGTGTTTTGGTCCCTTTTGTGCTTCTCATCTAAGATGACTTCCCTGTCTTCGTTGTTAGCAAGCACTCATTTTCTGTGTGCTCAACTTAAAAGTTCTTAGTTGTTGGATAGGAGGGAAAGGTTGAAACTGTTCAGAGTTCTTCCCTCTCTAATCTTTAGCAGAAACATGTCCCCAAAAAAGGAAAGTACAAAGTGACAGGAAAAGATCAGAAATGAGATCAGAAGAAGGAATTCTTTTCTTCTCATGGTCATGGTGAGTTATTGAGACAATTTATGCATGAGTCATAACATTCAGCCTGGAAAGTCGAGAGTGGGTACAGCTGAGATTGCCTCCTCACCAGTGGAAAAGCAGACCTGAAAGGAACTGAGGCAGAGCAGGCTCCACAATTCCCTTTAGAGTGTAGAGAGGGGATCAGGCCAGACTGTCCCAGTGAAACCTGTCCTTCAAGTCTTAAGAATGATTGCTGGCCTATTGGCTTTTAACTGACAATTCCTAAATATATACTAGATTGCATAAAAGATCCATTTTATAGCATTTCATAAATTCACATTTTGGTTAGTGTCAAAGTCTAAGGGACGCTCTAACATTACTTTTCCCTAGTGCTGTTGTCTAAAATAACAAACCACAACAGTCAAAACAAGTCAAACAGGTCAAGCAAGGAGCACCAATGAGTTCAGCAACTAGTAAGTACCAAAGCAACATACACGAAACAGGAATACAAGACCTTGCCTGCAAAAGTAAAGTGTCCCTTCAAAGAAACATCATAATCTTCCCATATTCTCAATTTAAATTTGTCATCATTTTAACTAAAAGCAATATGTAAAAAAAAAAGACAAGGCATTAAAAATTCAAGGCATAAGCAATTGACAATCAAGGATGATAATTTCTGATTACCTGAACCACTCACAATCCAGAATCCATGAAATAAAAGCAAACTCCTACCTCTTTCCAATTATCTTGCTGAGACCTCCAAATGATATAAGGGAAACAAATGTAACTCCCAACCTACTAGATGTCAGATAGGATGAGTACCTGTTCCTCAAAACTGAAGAATGAATTGAATTCTAAGGAAAAATGGAGGGTAAGAGTAGAAAAACTTGAGAGAGAGAGAGAGAGCGCAAGCTCCTAAGAGGCAGGAAGGAACCCGAAATTGGGTTGCTAATGAGCCCTCTTCTCAAAGGAGTTTTTATAGAATAAAATCATGTAGGTACAACATGGGTCAAAACTATAATCAACCAATAAGATTACAAATATAGCAGCTTAAGAAATATTGAGCCAATGGGGAAGCAGGTCATATAGCAAGTGTACATGGAAAGAGCAAAGACTTTTTTCAGGAAGGGATGGATCTGAAGGTCTTGGCCACCTGCCAGGATGACTGTTGTCTATCTAGACTTTATTGGGCCAGCTGATTCCAATTATCTTATTCCCTGGTGAGGTATGTAGGCCTGGTCACTCCATCTTTATCTTCAGGCCTGGCTTTCAACAGATGCACCTCCAACCACAGTTGTAATATGTTCTCATCCTCTGCACTGACTCCCTCAAGAGCCTAGCCCTGTCTGAGTGCCTATAATATTTCTACCTAACTAAGCTGTCTATAATACCATGCCTTTGGGAATATGGTCAACATATGAATCTTTGGGAAATGCAAACATTCAGATAATATCAAGGATTTTCTTTGTCATGTTAACTGCTATATCTCCAGATTTAACATAATACATGTCTTGTTTTAGGTGCTTAATAAATACTTGATAGTGTATGAATGATTATTCCCACCCTTTGGAATTCCTAAGGACAGGACTCTGTTTTGTTAACTCTATTGCTAGTATATTAACCAGCACATAGTAACTATGTGACAATTTGAAACAACTCATAAATAAATGAGTGGATCAGTTAATAAAATATTATTCTCCAAGGTTAGATGGGAGGGTGGACACAATCAAGGTATGATATATGAGCATATGGAAATGTCACAAAGAAGTCTATTAACCTGTACAATTAATATGTGCTAATAAAAAGAAGTGATTGTCTAGCCTTAGCATTTCCCCTAGCCAAGTCTGTACCCTCCAACACAATATATGACTATTTAGTATACTGGAAAATAAAAATCAAAGCAAAAACTACTGAAAACTATTATGTCAAAGCTGTAAAATGTGAAATCAGCATGTCCTATGAGTTTTTTGAAAACAGAGAAGGCTTTTGCCATTTCCATCATTGTGTTCTAGATCCTGGCACACAATCATATACAGATTTTCCTCTCCAGCTGTAAGTAAAGAGAAAATCTAACTATAGGAAAAAACCCTTCAGAAGCATTTCTTCCCCAAATGTCTTCCTATCGGTTGCTTCTGAGCAATCAGGAAATATATTGACTCGCATTTCTGGGCAGTGTATTTTCATCTCACCTGTGGTCTTTCCACAAAGTGGAAAAACTGAAAAGAAAAGTTAATCAAGGGGCTCTCAGCTGGAACATTTAACTTGCTACACATATTCCTACATGGAAAGGGGATGAAGTTATTTTAAAAATAAATTACTAGTGTGAAAGAAAATTTTCCAAATTAAAAAACACACAAGAATATAGATTTAGGTAAAAGTTCCACACTGATTCATACTTTGTAACATTTGTTGACACCATTGCAACCTATATTTTTTTGGTTTTATTTAATAGAAGGACAAAAATCTCATGTGTAAGAATATATATTACATCTGTCTCAGGTGCTCAGTTTCTTTCCTCTCAAAGCTAAATTCAGGTATGCGGTGGGATTTCTTTGATTTGAAAGGCTTGAATGTGTTAAAGCTTTATAGCTACTGCTAGAATTTTAGGATTTTCTGAGATTTAGGTCTCTGATTCGGATCCTGTGTCTAAGAATTTTTTCTTTGTTAGGAGAAGAATACCTAGTCCCATACCTCCCTGCAGTGACAGGAATGTTCTGAGGATTAATGATAATGTTTAAGAAATTCAGAGTTCTGCCAATGAAATATCCTTCTTTGGTTCAAAACATTAGTGACCCAGTTGAGTCTTTTCAGTTATAAAAATTGAATCAAATGTGTTTACCAGAACAGTGCTTCCAGTGTGAATGTGCCCATGCATTTTTATATATCTAGCATATGCATAACTTATTAAAATATTTTACAGATGGAATCAGATGAAAATGATGCAGTTGAAATTTAATAACATTTAATTTACCAAGTACTTCATCACAGTCCTGGCAAAAAAGACCTCAAATTCTGTTTGGCAGATTTAGCAATAGGACTATAGGAATAGAACTGAATCTTCTAGATAATTTAGTTCTCTCATATCACTCTGTCTTCTTACTGGAAATTGCATCCTTCCTTGGCAATTTTTTTTAGCTGACTTTAACACCAATCTATATGGTAATAACTGCCTGAAGTTCTCAACTTGACACACCCTTTCTGTACCTTACTTGAGCTCTTTTAATTTATTACTGCTGGTGTTTTCTGCACCAATTCAATGCTTTACTACACATGTACCATAAAAGACTGTGTTTCTTTAGATGCTGAAAATAAAATCTTTTTTATGTTTAGCAAAGCATCATGTATGAAACAGGGATGTTATTAGTATCTTTCAGATTATATATTAGACATGCTGAGAGGCGATATCAATTTCCATAGACTGGTTAATATAGAGAAGTATAATTTACTAATGGTGCTGTGTTTTGTCCACTGTTGAGCAGACTTAGAATAAAATACTTTAGAACCATTTTGTGCATATTCTATGTATTGCCTTTAGAACGTAATAGGAGGCTTTTCTGCTTTAAAAGGACTAAGATACTTTTTAAAGTGTGAAATATTAGGAGGCAAATTCATATTGTGCTCTAGAAGAATTAGGCTCTCTATAAACTGTTTTGATGGACATTCTGGTCATTAGATAAGAAAAATTACATGTGAATAAATATAAAGGATGCAAATAGACACAAACTAGAAAATAAGTACCTAAAAAGAACTTGTCATCTTTCATAGAAATAAGCCAAAAGAAAAAGAAATTTTGTTTCAACTTTTTAGTCCGTAGTTGATTTGTTTCAGCTGTTGATTTAACAATATCTTCTTTGGTTAGCTGTTACTAAAATGTTTGTATTGTGCTATAAAATAGCTTAGAACATTAAATATTATTATACTTAAGAACATTATAAAATATTTGTTGAGTTTCTTGCATAATTTGTGGCACATAGTAATCATTAAACAAACTATTCTTGAATTCATTAAATTACATTAAGTAAAATTAATTTTTAATATAGAAAGCACTAAGATATGTTTAGAGCAAAATGCAAACAATACATCTAAAATTAAAATCTGCCTAGTCTTTTATCCGAGGCCATATTCTATTCAGACCAGCCATATTTTGGATCCAAATATCGCCCCTTTTTTATTCATTTGCCCTTATAGGTTAACTTACCATACATCTATGGAGAATGGAGTGAGGAGTTTTCCTTAAGGACTCCTGTATGCATGACCACAGTGCCAGCCGCAGTATTGACAGGAGTTGGTAAAACCTTGAGGGTAGAACAATCTGCAGAAATCTAACATACTTCTCTTCCCTGGGATTTCTCAGAGTGTTTTCCATACAACTCAAAGTCTTTCTAAATTGTTCCATGGAAAAATACCCAAGTTTGGGAAATATTATCTGCTAAGGTTCTCTCTTGGTAAGTCAGAATGAATATTAACATTTTAAAGTTCCAAATATCTAAAATAATGTTTGCCACAACACTTCTGGAAATATATTTGACCATGGAAGCCTTCTGTTTAAAATTAATTTTATTGGTACATTTTAGGTATACAATATAATGACATTCATCATTGGAAATTTGCACCTTTATGTAATCTCTCTTGGTTCTTATTTTTTCCGCATTCCCCTGCCTTCCCTTCAAACCCTACATCCCTCCCTATTTACAAAGATTTTGTTTCCATTTTTTCATTTTCTCATATGAATTCCACTCCCTCCTTTCCTTTCCCCTACCCTCCCACTGCCCCTTCCCCTTTGCCCCTTTTCTTCCTATTTCACATTATCTAGTATACCTTTTCGTCCTTATTGACACTTTCAGTTTCTCACACTAGAGAAACTATTCGGCATTTACACATGTGTGTCCTATTTATTTCACTTAAGAGTATCGCCTCAATGTGCATCCATTTAGCTATGAATGTCTCTAATTTCTCATTTTTTATGGCTGAATAGTACTCCACTTTATAAAGAAACCACATTTTCTTTATCCAGTCTCCAGTTGATGGGCAATTGGGCTGCTTCCAAGCTTTAGCTATTACAAACTGTGCTGCTATGAACATGGGTGCACATATATCGCTGTAGTATGATTCTTTTAATTCTTTGGGGAAGATACCCAGCAGGGGAATAGCTGGGTCAAACAGGACTTCCAGTCCTAGTTCTTTGAGGTATCTCCATACTGATTTCCACAGTGGTTGCACCAGTCTATACTCCCACCAGCAGTGGAGCAGTGTTTCTCTTTCCCCAAAGCCTTGTCAGCATTTGTTATTTGTTGATTTCCTGATAGCAGTCATTCTTTCTGGGGTGAGGTGGAATCTCAGTGTTGAAAGCCTTTTCTAAAATAAGTAACTTTAATATACCAAGAATCCAAAGTTCTGTCCAACATATTTTAGGCAATGCTGTCTTAATTTTTTTTTACCAATAATTTAAATTAATTATGAAAGCAAGATGAAGGAAAAAAACTCCAAAGATTTTGGATATTAGAAAAAGTTGGAGGGAATGTCCATGAAGAAGGAAAAAGAAGGAAGAAAGAAAGTTATGGGATGTTGGAGACCAACTAACAATTTATTAAGTGGTGGACAGTCTGCTACTAGATAAATATTGACAAGCAATGTTTGTAAATATTAGGGATAACTTTTGATGTACAGACTACTCTTCATAGCAATTTAGATATAAAATTTATTGGAACTAAGAAGGCAAAGAGGGATGGATAATTTAATGCAATCTATGTAAGGCTAAAAACAATGAAGAAAAAGCACAAAATCTCAATACTTGGATGAAGCTTGACAGATTTGATTTCATCTTTATTCTGCCTTGGAAATTCTCCATTTAAAATAAAGCAAACTCAATTACTTTGTTGATAAGTTTCCCAATTTTTATAACTATTATGTCATGAAGTTCTAATAATGAATCCAAATCACTTCACTTAAAATTTGAGCCTGTTCCATTATGCCTTGAATTATTATGCATATCACTCTTCTGTCACTTAATGGGATTTTTCCTATCTTAGATATGAATTCTTTGAGTCCTTCTCTTTCTTAGAGAGAGATTTAAACTGTGTTCTGAAGCCTGACTTATGCCACAGGGAAAATGGCAGCAATGTCTTCTTTATTTCTGACTAGAGTGTTTTCAGAGGTTTCTATATAATAAAACAGGGAGAAACTCTACATAAGTAACTGTTTTCTAGAAAGAGAATAAAGATTTTTCAGTAATGTATTTTGAGGAAGAGTTGGGATTTCTCTGAATATGGCATCTGGAAACACAAAAGTAGTTTATGTGGAAATAAGTTACTGACTTAATAACTGGCCTGGTAGATAAAGTTAGGCAGCGTGTGGATTTTTCAATTCTCTTTCAAGGCAAATCTCTAGTTAAAACAGAGGGACTTTGCTGGTGTCAGGTGGTTCTTCAAGGATAGCAAAAGCAGATTGGAAAGCAGGTGCAGGTGCTCAGAAGGATTCTGGATTGTGACTTTGCTCCCGGAGTGCTTTTGAACACACATGAAGAATGTATTCATCTACTTTCAGTTCAATAATTAATGCCACTCTTCCTACAGCTACTGTTGGAATAACAAATACAGGCAACTCAAATCTTTAAAAGGATTTCATTTAAGGTGCTTTACTTCACTGTGTATTTTTGCTTTGATGGCTATATTGATATAAACCCTATAGTGACACAAAATAAAGATATTTTTAAAAATTTTGTGGGAATTTTTGTGTCCCCCAAAAGAGAAGAGACAGTGAGATATTTGGCAGAATATTTGACTAAAATTTTCTTTGTCAGAAAAAGGAGACAAAACATACAAATGATTAACATAGCACTATGGGACAGAACTCTTAATTGGAAGCTAAATGATTCTTTGCACTGACATGGAAGATAACTTTGTCTTCAGATCTCTAAAATTATTTCATGCAGAGCTTGGTGCCCTGGAAAGGGATTTAAGTCCAGGATACTACTTGGATTCCAAAGAAATCAGAAATTGAAGCTGTTTAATGGAGAAAATCTCTCTCTCTCTCAATTCTTAATTTCAGCTAGAATTAAATCATGATTTTGTGCATTTTTTGCTTTATTTGATATCATTTTCTATTCATTTTTCTACATAGATTGAAAAACTCATCCTTTGATGAAAAAACACATCCTTAAATTGAAAAACTCATTCATCCAGTGAAGACAAAGGACTCAAGCATAGTTTTATCTTGATTTAAATAAATTATTTCTCAAATGGAATCACACATGGGCTAGCCCACTTGGTAAGACATCTCTATTTACAAGTACAGAAATCAGCCCTCCCTGTGTTGAGAGATAATGTCCTTTTCACTTTTGGGAGTGTCTGTTTGCAAATGAAGAAATGAAAAGACACCCAAATGCCTATTAGTCTTTGAAACTTACAATTTTCTCTAGGCTACAATTACAATTTTTATATGTATCTCAAATAAAGAATATAAAACCAATTTTTGTTTGCAAGTTTATATTTTTGGCTCAAAAAAGTTTATAAATCATTTTTTTCTGTTAAAAAATCACGGTCTAGTACTGATACGTCCATGTCATCACTAGAACAATGACATTTCAGATTTAGAGCTTTGTGGTTGTTAACTAACGTATATTACAAAGAATGGAAAGGTTTGTTTTACTTGTCTATTTGCATGGAAATTTTATATATCCATCATAGATACAACATTTATTATTTAAGTAAAATCTAGCTGAAATGATACAAGTAACAAGCTATAGTCATCCATTTTTGCACCAGTGTCTTTATGAGGACTTTTTAACATGCAGCAATAGTGATGTATAGTTTCAATAGTGATGTACTAATTTCAGTAATACTTTAATGGAATGTAATCTATCCTTCAAACTTTGTAGCACGCCTGATTCTTAAAATTTTGCTGCTGTCATGAGTGTTCATGAAATGAACTACCTCTATTTTTCTTTGCTTTTAAATCTGAAAAGTGTCATAATTAATCTCTCTCTCTCTCAGAACAGCATTTATTGTCTCCCAGACCCCTTCTTTGTGCCATCTTCATCATCATCAATTTCAAAACTGAGATGGAACATCTTGTGCTTCATTTGCTCTTACACAGTTGAAATGAATACTATTACCTCTTTTAAGTCCTTTAAACCTTACTCTGCTGTTCTCTCTCATTTTCACATAAACTGGTGTTCAAGCTCTGAAATAGATCCTGTTATGTGGAAAAAGTCAATTAATTCACACTTTGACCTAATAAGATAGGCTCTATCCTTGGACAGGATTTATGGGCATGACAGTAAAGTCCCTTTCTCTATCCCAACTAGAATTCTCCCAGTACAACAAGCTGTTAGGCATTTGGAAATCTTTTCAGATTTCTATATATGGCTTTTCAGCCTAGCTTTCCACATTTCTGTGGTGTAAATTATCCTTTTTAAAATCTAAAATGTGCTTGGGATATTTCTGAAAATGATTCCCAATATAGACAGTGTTTAATTGAAGATGGGGTAGATCAAATGTGTTCTCCTAAATTGTCATCAGGTGTCTAAAACAGCAGGCAGTAAACTATCTTCTTTTCAGCTAAGCACCTATTAAAGGTACTGGCTGTATTTGTTGTAATGCTAGCCAGTTGGAATGAAGCCATTCCTGACCGATTTATCAATCACTTGTACTACAGTTTGTATTTACTCATTCCATGTAGAAATTTCATTGCTGTTTCTTTTTAAAAATTAGTTAGCCCATCTATTTTTAACCCTCCAGTTCCTTTAGCTTCTCTCATGTACTCAGTGGACTAAAATATAGAACAACATAGTTCCTGATTTATAGAGAGATGAAACTCTGAAAGGTGATTTGTAGGTCACTGTTTGATATCCCCCACAATACAATACTATACTTGTTACTTAGATTCTGTCACTTGCCGTAACACGGTGCCTGATACAGAGTGGGTGCTACCTAAAATTTGTGACACAAATGATTAAATGTAATATTCACACTGTAAAATGAATCACAATGTAAGAAAACAATTCCTCTGAGAAAAGGCTTTCAAAATTCCACTTTGGCATGAGCCCAGCTACAAAATTAGATATTCAAAATATATAAAATTCTTTACCAATTTCCCCACTGTGAAACAGGTCTCTGGTTCAGGTAGGTGGGTCTTCCTGGCAGCTCTGTTACACACTTCACAGCTTGCTCTCCTCCTTCTCTTGTCTTCTGCTGGTTCCATGAATTGCTTTCCTGCTTCCTTGGCCCTCTATGTAGTTTCACATATTTTAATTTAAACCATTACTCCTGCAATAAGAAGGAAAATTTCATTTATCAAGTTTTCCCTCCTTCATTTTTCTTTCTCTTTGTGCCAGTAACAGAAAGCACACCACATATTTTAAAAAAGAAAATAACATGTGAAAGTCCGCGAAATGCTCTTCCATATTTCCTCTTGAAGTTTTCTTTTCTGCTTGTTCACAAGAAAGGGGTAGAGTTTCACATAAATTCTAAAAGACAGGGTCTTTCTGCTCTCAAAGAACAATGAAAAGGTTTTTTTTCTGTGCAGAATATTTGTGGTTAGGCTTTTTTGAGTACTTTATAAGGTTTGGTTGAGAGGCTGAGACTATGAATCTTTGCACAATGTGCCAGTTAACTTTGACCAAACTGATGCTGATTGAAACCTATTCTGAAAGTCAGTTACAGGAAACAACAAGCAAATCTCTAGTGCTCCTGCATCTGAAATTTGACTGGGGCTCAACTGATGGGGGTGTGGCTAGGTGAAAGGTGGGGGGCGAGGTTTAGGTCTGCTCTGGGGGTCTCATTCTTCTGGTATCAGTAGATCCTTAGGATATGTTCTCTGCATGCCCATGGTGGAATGCCAGAGAATAAACATAGTGACACAAGCACATCCCAAGTCTTTTTGGTTACATCCCATTGGCTAAAGAAATCACCTGACCTAGCCACAAATGAAAGACTGTCTTGTAGAAGGAACTACAAAGCTACATGGCAAAGAGCAGACACAACGAAAGATGCAGAATTGAGAATAATGCAATCTACCACCCACGGTGAGATAGAGAACAAGTGCATGCCTCAGGAATGCTACTAATTTGATATCTTTTAAAATCAAAGTTCTTTAAATAGTTGCTTAGCACTTATTTAGTGGAAGTGGAGAGAAATCGAATCTGTTGGAATGAACTGTGCAAAGAAACAGTGAGTCAGTAATTTATTTTTGCTTGCCAAACCAGTGTCAATATTTTGAAAGAAAAAAAAAATGTTCAAAAACAATGTAAGAGCTCAGGGCGCAGGTCTGAGCCAGGTTGCCTGTGTTTAAACACCAGTTATGCCACTATTAACCGTGTTAACTAGGGAAAGTCATTTAGCCTTGAGTTAGATATATTTATTATTAATATGGCAGTTGCTCTCTCTTTAGTTTTCTTTTCTTTATGACAAGCCAGATAACTTCTTAGAAGATAAAGAATTTTAAACTCAGGCAATAGAATTTATTGGATTTCCATAGACTTGCATCATGCAGCTTTTGGAATTTCAACTGATTGGAGTTGACTTTTATCTGACTACAATTACAATTTTCATTTATAAATGATCAATAGAAACAGGGCTATAGTAGAGAGGAGTATTTATTTGAGAGCATGGTAAGTCTGCCATAGAGTATCATTTTAAAATTTGAGCTTGAATATTTATTTGTTATATTTTAGCACTTTTACAGATCAGCCCCTCACTCAGCTGTTGGCATGACTTTTCTTTTAATCTTTTTTTTTGTTCTCTTGGTTCCAGAAAGAGGGCAGAGCTGAATTGGTTTAAGAATTTGACCAGTTGGGAAGGATCCCGAATGCTGATTTATGTGGGGTTTGGAGCCATCTCTGGACATATGAGGATGTGGACTCTGTTGGGTGAGAAGAAACATTCTATAAATTGCTTGGAGTGGGAGGTGAGATTGCAAAAGGCATATTTGAATAATGAAGCTAAGTTATTTTACAAGAAAAGAGAATTTAGTTAACATCCAGACTTAAATTTTTCAGTGTGGGATATGAAAATTTGGGACTAAAGTTAGATTACTAGGGACAATAAGAAGCTGACCACATTCTCAATAGAAAGCAGAGGAAATATAGTAATAAAATATTTAAATAGGTTTTTGTTGAAAATATTACCAAATTTTAAAGTCTTTTTGAGGCATCCACATGTCTTGGTTTATTTCTCATGTATGGTTTACTTTCCCCCTTCAAGTCATGCTGTGGTGGTTAACCTGGATTGTTAAATTGATGGGTTTGGGAGCCGCTGAGTGGATTAGTCAAGTACACTGCTGGGTGTGTCTGGTGGGTCACAAAGGGGGAGATCTTGGGATCTTTATCTGGTCCTTTGCCCATTTATTTCTGGCACTGTTTACCAGCTTTGCTTCCCAGATGCCACAAGGTAAGCAGCTTTGCTGTGCCACACCCTCTGCCATAAAGTTCCTGCCTTGGAGCCAGCTGACCATGAGCTAAATCCCTTGAAACTGTGAAACAAATTAAATCACTCCTCTTTTAAATTGTGAGTATCTGGTATTGTGTACCAGTGATGGGAAAGGTGATTACTAACACATGCTAAATTTATCTTGAGAATCCATGCTCCTAGGGCAGAGAAGGTGAGCTGCCTGGGTGCCAGAAGCAGCCCCCACCCCATGGAAATGAGAAGACATGTAAACAAGCCTCAAAAACAGACTTCCAGATCACCTACAGCAATCCCAAAGGGAAATGAGATGGAACAAT
>NW_004624777.1:10144397-10161705 GCF_000247695.1 Heterocephalus glaber
CCAGAGTTAGTTTCATTAATTTGTCTTCCGAGGTACTTCTTAGAAGTTGTCAAATTTATTTCAAAAAAGATTTTTGAAATATGCTTTCTATATCCTTTTAAATTCTGTATAATCTGTGGTAATGTCTCCTAGGTCTTGATATTTTAATTTTAAAAATGTATAATTGATATTGTGTAATAGGAAGTAAAGGTCCAAAGGTGCAGGGGAAGTGGGAGAGTTAGGGGAAAGGAAAGAAGGGAAAAAATATGAGAAAAGGAAATAAAATGGAAACAAAATCTTTGCAAATAGGGATGGGTGGAGGGGGTGAAAGGAGGGCAGGGAAAAAAAAAAGAACCAAGATACTCATGTAATGGTACAAGATCCCAAGGATGTATGTAAATGTATTTTATACCTAAAATGTACCAATAAACTTAATGGGGAAAAAATAAAATTCATCATCCTAAAATAAAATAACACAAACTTATCTTGAGCTGAGGGAAAAGTGAAAAGTGTAGCAGGAGGAAATTATAGCAGAGGTATCCTTTAGAAAGGACTTATTAAATTGTTATCATGTATTGAGTATCCTAGGAAAATACAGAGAATAAGGTGAAAATAAGCATCCTAGTTTAATAGGAACGCCTATCATCTAACCAAGTTACTTCAATAAAACATGATGAATTTGTCATTTACTGAAGACTTAGTAGTTGGTTGAAATAGTTATCTCTACAATTCCTCAGACTGATGAGTCTGAGGATAACCACTTAGACTATCTGCTCGCAGCCTATCTGACCTCACCACCAATGATCTTTTCCTCCTCACACCTACTGCCTGGGCCATTTCCTGTGATGGTTAACTGTATGTGTCAACTTGAGTAGGCTAAACAATGTCCAGATAGCTGACAAATATTATTTCAGGGTGTGACTGTGAGGGTAGTTCCAGAAGAGATTAGCATTTGTATGAGTTGACTGAGTAAAGAAGGTGCCCAGTCTAAATGAGGATCATGCAATCAGTTTAGGACTCAACTAGAATGAAAAGGCAGAGAAAGAGTAATTTCTCTCACTCTATTCTTGATTTGGAATGATCATTTTCTCCTATCCTTAGACATCAGAACTCCTGGTTCTCTGGCCTTTTGGAGTACTGTACTTATGCCAAGACATTTTCCCCTCATTCCATTTTTAGACTGACTCTCCAGATTGAAGACAGCTGATTTTGGGAGCTCTTGGTCTCTATCTGTTTGAGCCAATTCCCATAGTAAGTCTCTCCCCACCTCGATTTTATTGACTCTATTTTTTGGATAACCCTGTCCAATAAAATCTTAAATCTTGTCTTTAGTAATGGTGATCCCATTCTGAAAATACCAATCTTAAGCATCACCATGAAACCACCAGTTCTTGTCTTTTTAGATCACCTTTCCTGGGACTCTCTCTCTGATATTCTTGATTCTATCAGGAATTTATATCCCTTGTATTCTTCTCCTCAACCATTTATTTCCTTATTTTCTTATTCTTTCTTACCCACTGTCACCCACCTATGCCTTCACTGTTCTCCTTGTCTAGCTGAGAATCAATAGTTTTTAATAAATCCCTTCCACATACCTCAATTCCTCCGATTTTCTCTTGCTGGACATAACTCTACTTAAATATACCTCTGTTTTCTCTTATGACCAAAATCAAATAACTGAATGTGGTTGGAGAGAAATACCCAAGTATCTGATGAAATTTATGACTACAAATCTCAAGTGAGCACTCAGTGGTGCAGGCCAATCCAGCTATAATACTCTAGCAAATTCAATTTCCTTCTTTCCAAGGTGATTATTTTACTCTTTATTCTTTAAAAAAAAGTTCTAATGTTTTATATCTCATCCCTTTCTAGTTGGTGACAGAGTGGTCAAATGAGGTCTATTTCCACATCCCACTGCCAAACCTGCCTATAGTTTTCCTCCTATACTCTGCTTTTTCTCTATCTTTCAAAGATGAATGATCCTTGCTTCTCTCAGCCAGGAGACTCCAGTTGCCTCGCTGGTACACTGGAACCTCAGTTCCCATGTATTTCCTGATATCTCTGCCACTGCTATTTTCTACTTCTCATCTGCTTCATCAGTTTTTCCTTGAACCAGATCATTCTCATACTTTATAAACACTGTGTACAAAAGCCTTCTTTGACTTTATTTTGCCCTCCTACTACTTCTCCATTTCTATGATTCTCTTAATGGTAAAATTCCTTGGAAAAAATTGCTGTACAGGCTGTATTCACTTCTCCTTTGATTATTTTTCTTTTTTGGTACTGGGGATCAAACTCAGGACCTTGCACTTGCAAGGCAAGTGGCAGCACCACTGAGCTAAATCCCTGGCCCTCCTTTGATTCTTTTAAAAAATGTACTTTCATCAATATTTTCTCCCTATCCCTCCATTGAAACTACCCTCTTCATGGCCACTCTGGACCTCCAGCTCGCCAAGGTTAATGTCAGTTATTGTATCTATTTCATTTACTCTCTCAGTAGTATTACAGGTCCTCTTTACTTGCCTGTATAATACCAGAATAGCCAAGCTTTCCTTTTGATTTACTCCTCACCTCTTCTCAGCCATCTTTACTGACTTCTCCCTTTTGCAATTTCTTGGTTTTCTTGATTTGCCTACTTATTGACTTTAGATGATTTCACTCAGTCTTTTGTAACTAATAAAATTTATGGGATGATGCTTCATAATGTATAACTCCAGCTCCAGTTTTTCTTTTAGTTTCAGACTTTTATATTCAACAGTCTACTTGACTCCACTTTGATGTCTAATAAGTGACTCAAATGTGCCATATTCAAAATAGAACTCTTTGTTTTTTTACTCTTCTTGCTTGTCTGTTCTATTTTTATTTTTAGTTATTATTTCTACACTTCCCCAGTTGATCAGAAATATAAGCCACTTCTCCTTCCCCATATCTAATGGCTTAAAATTTTTTTTGGCACATGCTCACTCAAAATCTGTCTCATCGCTGCTACTTCTCTCTACCTGCTGTGCTAACCCCTTGCCCAAGCCTTCTTGTCTTGGATCATTGGAATCTTCTCCTGTCCATTTCTGTACTTACACTCTTGCCCTGGTGCCCATCAACTCTACAGAGCAATCAAAGCTACCTTCTAAAAAAGTTAATGGGGCCTTGTCATTCATTTTATCAAAATCCTTCAGCATCATGTCCCAAGTTTGGTGAAAGAATGTACATTTGTAAATTATATGACTAATGTGTGTATATTAACATAATAAATATTCTTATTTCCTAATCCAAATGGAGAGTAAATATAGGAAAGAAAGGTGCTTTTATTTTATATTATGTATATCCAACTTGATTTGGAGAACATTTTCTTATCAAATCATTGGATTGATCACTTTGAAGATAGCTATATAATATTTGATTGTATGTATGCACCAGGTTAAACCCTTTCCCATTATTGGATAATCTGGTTGTTTCTACATTTTACTATTAAAATAAAGGTGTCAACATCTTTGTGCATAATTGTAATTAATATGTGTTATTAGTGGAACAAAGCTATATATTTTGAGGTCTTCTAATACATGTTCCTGAGTATTTGCCTATAGGCCCGGTCCAGGCTTTTAAGGACAATATTACAACAGAAAATTGTGGATTGTTTGATATATTCTGAGATAGATTTATTATTACTGCTTCACTAGATTCTCCCTGCTTTTGTACCAGTGTTCTTTGCAAAAAAAGGCAACGATGGCGTGATCAACAGCATTTCAAGAATTTTTGTAGGATTGTGGGAGCAAAAGGGGTTCTATTCTACAGACTTTTTACAGTGGTGACATGATGTAATTGCTGAAGTGTAAAACAGGAAAGCAGATGTAGGCACATGGGGTTAATTGTGAGTTTCACTAGTTTGGTTTAGAATTAGCGCTTGGTATCCAGGCAGTTGTGTATCTGGGCAGGAGAGGGAAAAGTGATTGGTGTCTGTTGGCTTCCAGGAAGGTTACATAGAACTGGACCAGCTCTCTGGCCTTCCTGGAACAGAACTTGAGTGCATATTTGGTGAGATACTGCCAATGGGACTAAGTTGATCTATGCCATAGAGGGCCTTGCTGACCAGGGCAGGGGAAAGAAAAGAGTGTGGGAGTAGAAAGGGCTATGCAGAGAGGATGGTGCAGCTGCCATGTTTAGAAAAGTTGAGGGGAAGATGAGGAAGTAGATTTTTTTATGGTTCTTGAATATTTCTTAGATGCTGCTACAATAAAAATCTAAATTGCTTTAATTATTTTTCAGTTAGGAGGCTTATTTATTTGGGTAACACTCCACACTGTTAGTTTGCTTCCAGGAAAAGTATAAATTGACCTGGATATATGTGGGTTACCATTATCCTGGAATTTTTATCCTGGAGACTTAAGGGATTTAAGTTAGGCAGAAATTCAAACAGAAGCTGTTTTGTTATTGTCATTGGGTTCTGAATGGATTTCAAGTTTATTTGATCAAAATAAACAGTATAATTTCAGGGTTTACAAATTGTTATGATATGGATATGGATATCATATGGATAAAAGTCTGTATTTTTTTCCAGTACTAGGGAATGAACTCAGGAGTCCTCTACCACTAAGCTATATACCCATTTTTTAAAATTTTGAGATAAGTTCTCACAAAGTTTTCTAGGTGGGATTTGAAATTGCTATCTTCTTTCTTCAGCCTCCCTCAGTGCTGAGATTATAAGTGTGAGATACTATATCCTGTTAAAAAAGTCTGTATTTTCAATGAATATTCTATTACAAGATACACTACTTTTAAAATTGAATATTTTGTTCATTTTGATGAATATGTGTATTTATGAATGCCAGGAAAAAATAACAGGTTCTAATTAAAGTCAGCTAATGACACATTCAGAATTAAGACCTACTTGACCAGATAAAATTCTAAAAGCTTGAAGAAAGTAATTAATGTGTATAAGGAAAAAAACTCAGTAGATAAGCAAACTATTAGTCAAGGACTTTGTTATTTTTGTGATGATTGTAATTAATTGCAATTAGTTTTTAAGAAATTAAGTATCTCTACAAATGCCTATTTCATTTGCCTTTACTGGGAATAAGGCTTCCCTTTTAAGTAAGAATGCTGATTTAGGGTTTAAGTAAATGGCTCAATAGGACCATGATTTTAGAGCAAATTAACAATGAAAAATGGGAATTTGGGGATTTTTTCAGTATTTTCTGTGTACTGTGCCTCAGTGATATTACATGTGTTTGAAATAATGTGATGCAAATAAACTCAAGATGTGATTAGAGTTTTGAATACCAAACCACAGAGTAGGGTGGTTTGTTTTTGTCAAGATGCAAATATAAAGGGCATGCTCTGGGCACCTCTATCACCTTGTGTATCCAAGCAGTCCAGATGACTTGTGATAAGTTTGCTTTTCATACCTAGGAACAACTGGTTCCTGAAATGTCATGATTGGAGATTTTATAATGTCACTTAAGGTGAAATAAAACATGAAGAGATTTCAGGGGGAACTTGCTTGTGTGCAGGATATGACAGCAGCTCAGCTTTGCTGTGTGGTAGGTGACGGCCTGGAGATGGGGTGGTGCACCTTGTCAAGTCAGTCTGCTTGACTACAGCTCTTAATCTTCTCTTTCCCCTTCAGAAATGCATTTTCCTGAATTCATATTGGCTTAATTATTGATTTAAATCCTGTTTGAAATGATTACTAATTATTGATTATTGAACATATCAATTTAAAAGCTGACACCTCTAACCATTTTGCCATCTATCTGTATGTCATAACACCATTTTGCAAACTTTAAATATGTACAATAAAATTTGTTTAAAAACTGGATAATAATCTAATAGTAACTTAAACAGCTAAAAAAATTTAAAAAGTAGACATGGGAGCCTATCGAGGACACAAAATAAGGTGCATAAACATGCCATTGAAGAATGAACACATTAATTGGGAGACAAGATTTAGAAACACAAAATAGCGAAGTGACAGGTAAAGTTCTCTATGTCGAGTAGGATTAAGAATATTATATGAGAATATTTTTGTAGGAACCCAGAGGTGGCAGAATGTGTTAGGAAATGTTGATATTGAGCTGAATGTTAAATGAGTAGGATTTGTATCAAAGTGAAGAAGAGGGTGGTTTTGGAGAAGTGAGGAAGGGCACCTAGCAAAGCTAACTAGGTGGGGACTTTTCCGCTTAGATGCACAGGGACAACAGCTAACGGTATGAACAGGTTTGTGTCAATGTGCTTCAGAACTGATTTTAAGGCAGGTGTTGAGTCATTGAGTGTGTTTTCTTACCCAATAGTAATCTAAAAGGTGGGAATGTCATGGCAGGAGAGCAAACAGACAACTAAAATAATGTGAAGAGCAGCTTCCTGTCAGTTAGGAGGTTTGAGTTTTATTTCCTGTGCTGTCACTTCATTTTTGTTAAAGGTGACTTAAGGTGCATGATTTTATTTCTCCACTTTTGTAAAATAAAGTTTTCAGGTATGGTGGTTTTCCAGGTGACTTCTCACTCTTGAGATCCATGAACTGGTATAAAGTAGGCCAGGAAAAGGGGTTTCTGGGGAGGCAGACCTTCTGGCAACTTAGAATTCATGCTATCCAAGTGACCTCTTCTGTGTGACAGAGATAGGAGCTGCTCATCTCATGCTCTGGAAAGATAGTGGATGTCCTGTGGGGCATTGTATTTACCACATCAGCCTAACTAGACTGTTAAGTTTAGAAAGCTGATCTAAGAGATTTACCTTTTGGTTTCTCTACAAGAAGAATGAGGTTACTTTTACTCTTTTATAAGAGAACCCTTTGAGAGTAAAGTAGCTTTAATGTTTCATAGAGTCAAACAATTTTGAAAAGCTCAGAGTGCATTATTCTTATCGTGGCTTAGCAGGTGTCCCCGAGTCAGAAGACTCTAAATATTTAATGTAAAACTCCCAAGGATTTATCTTTCTTTTCTTCTTAAAACAATTGGATCCTTAATATTTATTAAGAATATATATGCATTCAGATCTATAAAACTTCAGTCTTAATTTAGTTTTGTTATTGTCATCAACTAATATTTATTAAGCACCCAATGTTTATTTGGCATTGTATTATGTACTGGGGACTCTGCACATTAATTTTTTTTTCTCTTCAAGGGCTCTATGGTTGTCTTTTTAATGTTAGAAATAGGAACTCAAAGTGTGGTATAATAAAACTATCCAAATGACACAACAGGTCATTGTAAGGTTTATAGTCTCTTATTGTTATTGGATACAATGCATTCTACACACAGTTATCTTGTTATATATTCATTTTCTTTTCCTGTAATTTAAACGTGGCAGCTGTAACTAATTTGGAATATCAACCACCTGCTGTGTTGTATACTTCTCTGTAAAACTTTATTCTACAATCTGGAATATATATAAAATATTCAAAAGTAAATATGTCATCATTAACCTGTCATATACAATGACAGTCACACAGAAATAAAAACTGAAAGCAAACTGAATGAATTGTGAATTTGAGTCCCTAAATTAGCCCCTAATTTTGCATCATACCTCTTACCTATAAAGATTTCCTGGAGGCGGGACAGCGATGAGGGAAGCCAGGGGTAATTTCTCTTGCATTTGGATTTGTGTTGCCATACAAAATGCAGTGTTACGAAGAAATTGCTTCCACTCAGTTCATAGCTTGTGACAGAATGAAGGCAAATGTGGGAATCTGCTACTGTCTGAATGGAGGGTATGAGGAAGAAATGAATCATAGCATCTGTCCTGCATATCTGCAGGATGTAATTATAGAGTTCCAAGCCTATTTGTACAGTGAATGCTATTAGAATTTTACAAATGAATGCCCATGCCTATCACTTTAATAAAATTATTCTTCTATGGGTCAGCAGTGAATCTTCTAACAGCCAAGTCCAATTGCCTTTTATTTTTTAATTTTATTTTTATTGAAATGGCTTTCTTTGAGGCTGTCAACAATCTTAGTCATTCCTTTTTAAAATAAAAAATTTCACTTCATTCTTAAAAATAAACTATGCTTATTAAAATAATAGAAAATACAGCTGAGAAAAATAACAAGTCATCAATAATGTTACTATATAGAGGAAAAGCCACTTTTAACATCATAATGTATAGCTCAGTCTTTTTTTCAAAGCATGTATATTATTTTTAAAAGTGGGATCATGTTCTATATACTGTTTTAAAACTGTTGTCATTAGCAGCAATATATGTACTATTTCTCTGATATCAAATATTTATCCAAGCACCAAACCACATGTGTGCAAAAAATGAAAGTATTTCTTAAACCTCATGGTCTCTCTTTGATTCTAATCTTCCTTTTATTGGTTTAGGAGTAAAAAACTTAATAAGAAGTCAGTAGGCAATTTTCCCTCCCTTCCTCCCTCCCTCCGCTCCCTCCGCTCCCTCTCTTTTCTCTCCCTCCCTCCCTCCCTTTGTACCTTCCTTCCTTTCTTCTTTCCTTCTTTCCTTCTTTCCTTCATTTATTCCTGTGGTACTAGGGACTGAGCCCAGGACTTTCACACTCATCTATATCCCTAGCCCTTTTAAAATTTTTTTATTTTGAGACCGGGTCTCACTAAGTTGCCCCAGGCTGAGTTCAAACTTGTGATCCTCCAGCCTCAGCCTCCCAAAGTGCTGGGATTAAAGTTGTGTACTACCATGTCTGGCTACTAGACAATCTTACGGGACCATTGTGGAGGAGGCTGGTCCATTGTTGGCCAAAAAGCTGCTAAGCTGTGCATAAAAGTACAACAATCTCAGATACTGGTCAAATTTGCCCTCTAAATTTCTTTCTTTTTTCAAAAAATTTCCTCTCCCTGTTTTACCCCACTCTGATTCACTGGGTTGTTTTTGTCTATCAGGGGAGGGGAGGGAATTTGAAATTTAGTATGGAATTGGCTGTGGGTCAGATGTCCTCCACAAGTTCCCTTTCTGCTGCTACTTGCTGCTAGTGGCTTTGGCTGGTTTAGTCTGTGGCAGGAGGATGCTGCCTGTAACCTAGACCCACAGCCAGTATAACATTGGAAGACCCCACTGACCTCAAAACAGAATGGTTCTTCCTTTTTCATCTTTGTATACTGCAAGTGACTCTTTTGCCACACTACCTGCAGGGTTCCTGGAGTCCATGCCAGTATCTAAGGGTGCTTCTGGCTACAGATGTATTGTGACTGCTAGTTTCTCTCTTCCCACCTCAGAAAATTGTGCACTCCATGAAACATGCTATTTTAAATTCCTTTACTCCTGGACAGCTTTCTGGGGCTGAAGTCTGGCAAGTTGTTGAATCCTTTCAGTCAGCTTCAGAAGCTTGCTCTGGGTCCATAAAAATCCTCACCTTTTCACTTTGTTGTGACTCCCTGCTGTCTCTTGGATCAGCTTCTAGGTTCTCCAAGTTCATGGAGGAAATACTAAGGGAAGGGCTAAGGGAAAATTACAGTATACATCAGCATGTGGTTTTGAGAGACTAATATCTATTTTTGCCTTTATCATTCTCCTTTTCTTTCCAATGTTATCTAGTATCTTTAAAAATGTTCATAAACTAATTCTGTCTCCTTTTGGTACCAGAGAAATTGATACAGCTACACACTAAAGCTGGACCTTTTGTGAGGTTAGCCTTCTCAGCTGTCCACAGGGAGGACTGATCAGTGGAAATGTAAAGAGAATATGGCCTTGTTTCAGTTTATGGCAACAAAGAAATTCTGGTGCGGTACTTTAGCCTCTATTCTTGCCTCCTTCATACTCATTCTGATTGCTGCAAATTGCATAATGGTATTCTATATCTGTGCCAGCACTACTTTTATAAATTCTGCTTTTTAACTCACAATCTCGGCTCCCTTTAAATTATTATTATACAGATAAATTGTTTTACTGTTGGATTTTTAATTTAAATTCTAGAAGTCATGCATTTTTCTATTTTAAAAATTATCATGCTACTATTTTTTGTGTGTATGTGGTTGTAGGGATCAAACTCAGAGCCTTGCATTTGCTAGGTAAGTTTTTCTACACTGAGTTGTATCCCCAGCTCTTCTACTGTTAAAAAGGTCTTCATGGCTTTTTTCTCTCTGATCTCAAACCTGGTTCTTAATCTTCACCTAATTTCCTTCCAATATCAACACTCCTTTGAAAATCTCATTTATGGCCTCTATTCTCACCTCTTTCATACAATTCCTGGCTTTTTATTTCTACTAATGTATAGTCCCAAGTTTAAAATTTCTTGCTGAAACTCCTTTATCTGAGGGTCACCTTTCCACTTGTTACTCAAGATATCAGGACTCAGTGCATAGTCTTTATTATTGGTGTATGTCTTCATTATTGGTAAACAAGCATTATGCTGTAACAGGACATGGGGAAATAATTAGTGCCTGGTCGTGGAGCTAGACCTGCCTGGAGAGGACAAGGCCCAGTGACCTGTGACATTTTGACTTTGCTGTTTTGGCCTCACTGTTCTGACCTAGTAGACAATTTAGCTCATCAATGTCAAAGAATTAATATGCAGTGAACTAAATGATTAAAGGTATAAAAATTAGATTAGCAATTCAATAAGCCAGTTCCAGGAAAACATAACAACCTTAGGATTATCTAAGAAAACCATAATAATCAAGAAACCACACTGCTAGATCTGTAGCATCTAAAATATTGTATGGTCCAGAAAAGCTAAATCAATAAATATTTTTTACCTAATAAGTTGAATGTATAAAAGTTCAATTTGGGCATAGCTGAAAATACATATGTTAACGCTTGTTTTTGACAAATAAATAATGAATGAATTAAATATAATTTATATGATGTAGACCCATAAATTCTGACTGAGAAATAATTAGACTTAGAATAAATCATGGACACACACACACTAAACTAAAAACAAGTAACCCTAAGTCACAATAGCATGTGTCATAATTGGTCAAGTTTGAAATGTAAAAATAGAATAATTGGTGAAGTACAATTTAACATGGAATTTAAATAAGAAATTAATTTTGATAATAATTTTAGTTTGAAATAGACAAACTTGAAATAGGTCGCTCAGTATGAAAAAAGTTGATTAAAGAACTAGATTTGGTATCATGAAATTTTCTCTAGATATTATTTTCTCTTTGAAATTCATTAGTATATTCAATTTGATGAAAATATGGCTATTCACAGACATGACTTAATGAAAAATAATTCAGTGATAATTGGCAGGATAGGAACGTTCTGCATGGATTATTGTGGGCAGAGGGATAATTCCAGATAACACCTACAGGTCAGCTGGGTGGGAAGGTCCTATGTCTAAAATGAGGCAATATTCAGTTCAGCTGAATGAGAAGCACCAAAATCTTCCATGACCATACCAAAGAGAAGGCAGAACCAAGTCATGGGTAAGGGATTCATACTTAAAAGTCCAAGCAAATAGGAAGACAGGTGGTATCTGAAAGGCATAATCCTAAAAGGGGATGATGACATCATCTTAACTCCATGAAATTTGGTAGGGATAACGTGTTGGGGGATGAGGCTATGTAATTTGGTTTGATCCCAAGACAAATGTGACTGGAGACTGGACTGGGATGACAAATACATCAGCCCAGCTATGGGAGCTTGGAAATCATAGACTAAAAAAATAATTCCTTGCTCAAACCTTTGCCTACTTGTAGCCCTATTTCTGTTACATACCTAGTCCTCTATTCATTCAGCCTTGAAACCTTAGCTTCTCTCATTCCACTGGGTCTCCAATTAGCCCCCAAGTCCAAGAAATTCTAGCTATAAAATGTCTTCCAGATATTTCTCATCTTGGTCTCCACTGCTGCCAACACCCATTTAGTCCTTGCCTAATCTAATGGTCCCTTCACTAATTCACCGATATCAAATGCCTTTTTCTCTTTCAAATATTGTATTTTATATAGTGCTGCTATTTCAGTTTTCATCAAGTACAGATTTAAGTTTATAATTTCCTTGTTCATAACCTTAACATCTTTTCCTTTAATACAAACTTCCCGTCTTTAAGACCCCAAATCCTCCATCTATGTTTTAAATCTTGCTCATCAAGAGCAACTTCAAGTCATCTGCTACATGAGTCTCCTGATTTTTTAACCTGATTGTAATTTCTTCTCCTTTTAACTTAACTTTACCTCAGTCTCACAGAGGAGATTTGGCATATTATAAGGTAGAAATTCAGAGGCAGGATGGGATTAATCTCAATCATCTGATTTATTAGTTATTTGATCTTATGAAAATAAATCTTTAGCATCTTTGATCTCTATTCCTTAATATATATACTGGACATTATAATAATAATTTGCTCTCAAGATTGTGTCAGGGAGGACTACTGAGACAATACAGGTTCATAATACAATGCTACTGTTAGTTGTGCTTTTACCTATTTCTGCACATATATTTATATTTTCCTTGCTAGATTATAAACTAATTAAGAACATGCTTCAAGCCTGACTTAAATTGGATAAAGTCATGGTACTTTGTATATTTGGCTTTTCCAAATATCAAATTATTCTCATAAAAATACATTGGAAACAATGGAATTATTTTTAAAAATGTGATGTACACTTGAAAAATAATTCAGAAAAAGAGAATTTCAGTGTTTTCTTTTTCTGATCTTGGGTCAGGAGTGATATAAAAATATTGCTTTCCAAGTCAACTACTTTGAAGAAAATCATTTATTTTCTTCCAAGATTTGACATGTTTATCAAAAACAAAGCCAAGGCCAAACTTGGTAAGAAGATTATGGGTAACTTTCTCCCAGCCTTTCTTCTATTTATCTAGAATTTCTGCAAAGAATGTGCATGCTCCACTCTGAATTAAAAAGTTATTTAAAATTCAGGGTGAATATCTTATTTTTCTATCCCTAATAACTTTTACCTAAATTATTGGAAGAAAATTTCAGGTAATAGGGACTAAGACTTATACTGCAGTTTCACATGTTTAGTATTTAGAAAATTATTTTATGACTACTTTTAAATGAATAAATATGGCAACTTTTTCTTTATACTGTAAGAGCAAGAAGATGATTCCAGAAACTAACAAAAACATATCAATTGCACAGTATGTAATTTTCTTACACACATCTGCATATATATATATATATATATATATATCTCCTAATACTTTGCAAAGTATTTTTCAAATAATATTGTGAAGTGCTAATTCACTTATTCAATTTCTCAAAAAGTCTTTATTGAGCCTTTCTGTAAGTTAGATATCATTCAGGTTCTGTGTATACAGCAATGAACACAATAGATAAGAATTCTGCCTTTATAGATCTTACAATGTAGTGAGGGAGGAAAAACAGTAAACAAGATAGGTAAAGGATATATTAAGATAAATGATAAAAAATAATAGAAGAAAAATAGCACAGAAAAAATATATATAAGGGCATGGAGTGAGTGGTAGGTTCAACTGTGAATAGGGTGGTCATTGCTATTTATTTTGATTAAAGTAGTGGATAAATGTGGTGGTGACAACTTGAGAAATTTGTTAAGATCATTTAATTTTTAATTTCCTTGTATTTGTGAAATGGGAAGCAAGGCCATCAGTGGAGTTATGGAGAGGGCATGACTAGTAAATTGGGAACATCACTAGAACAGAAAAAGGAAGCATGATTGGTGGGAAACAGTAAGGCTCATGAAAGATCAAGGTAGAACATACAAAGTAAGATGGACAAGCAAAGTTATTGTGCTCTCCAGAACTCCAGCTACAGTAGTGCTGAATGGCACAGGTAGTGATTTGGTATTAAACAAGGCTGTGATTGACCAGAAGAAATACATTGAAATGAAAGAGGGGCAAGAGAATTAAGGGTGATGTTAAAGAAGAATAATAATTAACTATAAAATTTTAACCTGGGTAAAGAGGGAAGAAAGATACAGGGAGGAAAGGAACTGTCTACAAGTGGTGGAATCAATTGATATTAGTTGCAAGCACTGTACAAGAACTGCTAGTTAGAGAACCAGAGTTACTGATCTGGAAAGGGAGGAGGAGGTAGGTGGAGAGTGGGAGGCTTGAAATTGAGATTTTGGGTGGTCTGTAATTAATGCTGGTGACCAATTTAGAACCATAGAAGTTAGTGGCTAAGATTGGGCAGAGAAAAATCAAGGAAATGAGGGCCTTGGACATTGAAAGGCTCATTTATATAGTTTTTTAAGATCACATGAATTATAGGCATAATGTAGTTCAGTGTGACAGTACTTTATGTACATGATCAAATGGGGTTCATCCCAAGGATGCAAGGATCATTCAATATAAACAAATCAATAAACATGATATACTACACCAACAAAATGAAGGACAAAAAGGATATGATCATTTTAATAGATGCTGAAAAGACATTGCATAAAATAACATCTATTTGAGATAAAATTGCCAAACAAATTAGATGCAGAAGGAATGTACCTCAGCATAACAAAGGCAACTTAAAATATGCCAACTACTAACATTATACTGAATGAGAAAAAGCTGAAAGCTTTCTCTTTAAGACCTGGATGAAGGCAAAGATGCTCACTGTCACAATCCTTATTCAACACAGTGGTGAATGTCCCTTCAGAGAAATCAGACAAAAGAAAGAAAGAAAGGGCATCCAAATCAGAAAAGTAGAAATGAAATTGTCATTATTTGTGGATGACATGATCTTATATTTAGAAAACCCCCTAAACTCCACTAAAGGTATTAGAACTAATAAAGGAATTCATCACAATTGCAGGATACTAAATCCACATACAAAAATAGGTACAGTTGCCATCCTCCAATAGCAAATTATTTGAAATATAAATCAACAAAGTGGATTCTTTTACAATAGCTGCCAAATGCAAAGAGATGAGAGATATCTACAATGCAAGTAGTAAAATACTGATGACAGAAATTGAAGAGGACACACACACACACAAAGAAAGAAAGATATTTTGGGTTCGTATGACTAGAAGAATAAATATTGTTAAAATGTCCATACTATCCCCAAACAACCTACAGAGTTAGTGAAATCCCTACCAAAATATCAATGAAAAATTTTCACAGAAATAGAAAAGCAATCTTTAAATTTATACTGAACCATAACAAAGAAACAAACCAAAAAGTCTTCCAAATATCTAAAGTCATTTTGAGTAAAAAGAACAAATCGGGAGGCATTACACTGTCTTCAAAATATATGCCAAATCAGTAAGAATCAAAACAGCATGGTGATGGCATAAATTCAGTCACATGGACCAATGGAACAAAATAGAAAGCCTAGAAGTCAATTTGTATATTATGGCTTGTGTCTAGATGTCCACCAAAGCTTCATGCAGTTATAGGTGGGGCTTTTTCAGAGGTGACTGGATCTAAAGTGTGTGATTGATTTATGGTGCAATGCTAGGATTAAGGGTGCTAGGATTAAGGGTGAATGATTATTAAATCAGTCCACTGATTGGTTTGGCACCACCCTCATACCAGTAACGTGGATACAATTTAAGGGACAGAAAGAGGCTTGCCTTGACCCTTGCTTTCTTTGCTACCTTCTGCCTGCCATGAACTGTTTCTCTAATGTGATGCCTGTCTGCCATTCTATCCTGCCTTGGAGCCAGCCAATTATGGACTGAAACCTCTACAGACTATGAGCTAAATAAACATTTCCTCCTTTAACTTTGGGTGTTGGGTATTTTGTCTCAGCAGTGAGAAGTCACTAAGACACTGTGCATACATAGCCAACTAATTTTTGACAAAGGCACTAAGCACACACATTGGGGAACCACATAGTTGGAACAATTCAGGACATTGGAATAGGAAAGTGTTGTAGTTTGTATCTAGATGTTCCTGCAAAGCCTAATGTGGTCATAGGTGGAGTTTTTGAAAGTGATTGGATTAGGGTGTGATATTGGGATTAAGGATGCCCTAGCCTGGGCATGGGTGGCACTGATCAATAGGTTTGTAGACTAGATGCAATATAAAGGGACAGAAAGAAGGTAATCTTGCTGTTGCTGCTCTTCTGCTGCTGGCCTTGCTGCTGCTTGCTATATTCTGTCTGCCACACCATGAACTCTTTCTTCTCTGTGATACCCCTCTGCTATGCCATCTTTCCTTGGAGCCGGCTGACTATGAATGAAAACCTCTATAAAGTGTGAGTTGAAAAAAACATTTCCTCCTTTAACTTGTGAGTGTTGAGTATTTTGTCTCAACAATGAGAAAAGTAACCAAGACAGTAAGGTTTTTTTTGGACAAGACCCCAAAAGCACAGGAAGCAATAGTAAAAATAGGCAAACAGGATTACATTGAACTCCAAAATCTTTTCACAGCAAAGTTTTCTTATCTTAGCAGAGTGAAGAGACAATGTACAGAATGGGAGAAAATATTTGCAAACTATGAACCCTACAAAGGGTTGATATCCAGAATGTGTAAGAAACTCCAAAAACTTAATAGCAAAAAAAATCTGAAATAAAAACAAACAGAAAACAAATATCTTAATTAAAATGGGCGGTAGACCTATAAAGGGGTATTTCTCAAAAGAAGATGTGAACAGCTATGTGAGAAAGTGGTCAGTATCACTAGTCATCAGGGAAATAGGGAATTATGAATAAAAATCACAAAGAGATATCACCTCACCTGAGGAAGAATGGCTCTTATGAGGAACAAGTGCTGACAAAGATGTGGAGAAAAGGAAGCTCTGGCACACTGTTAGTGAGAATGGAAATTATTGCAGTTATTGTGGTCAATAGTATGGTGGTTCTCAAAAAATTAAAAATAGAACTACCATAGGATTCAGCAATCCTGCTATTGAATATATATTGAATATATTTCATAGATGGAATCAAGGTGTCAAAGAGACAACTGTACTTCCATGTTCATTGCAGCATTATTTATAATACCTAAGAAATGAAATTAACCTAAGCATCCATCAACTGATGAATGGATAAAGAAAATGTGGTACACATATCCAATGAAATAAAATTAAGCCATAAAAGAATAAAACTCTGTCATTTGTGACAATGTGCACAATTTGTGACAATATGGATGAAATTGGAGATTGTTAAGTGAAATAAGCCAGACAGAGAAAGACAAGTACTGCACATTTATATGTGGAAAACTGAAAAATGTTGATTTCATAGAAGTTGAGAGTAGCATAGTGGTTAACCTGGGTTAGGGAGAGCAGGGGTGCAGGAAGAATGGGGAAAACCTGATCAATGAGTGCCAAGTTAGATAGAAACAAGACATTCAGATGTCTAGGGATAATTATAAAGCACTATGCATTTCCCAAGTCTAGGAAAACCATAAAGAAATTACAAATGTTTGAGGAGATAGGTATGTTTAACGTGATTTGGACATTGCAATGGGTATATATATATTGAAACATTATAAGTTATCCCATTAATTTTTTTTTTGCATTTTGTATGATATTATT
>NW_004624777.1:10167355-10179861 GCF_000247695.1 Heterocephalus glaber
CCATCATTTTCCTGAGCTCCTCTCTAGATTTATTAATCATGTCTTGCACTAGGGGCACAATTTCTCCTGTTATGTGAGAAATTATTTCTGATTTCATTTTTTCCAGATCCCTTTTTATTGCCGGTTCAGTGTGTCCAGGTTATTGAGTATCAGAGTGTTCCATCTCATTTCTCTTTGGGGTTGCTGTAGGTGATCTGGAAGTCTGGTTTTGAAACTTATTTATGTGTTTTCTCATTTTGACTGAGGGGGGGCTGTTATTGCCTGTATGGATTACCTCCTTTGAGCTGCGAGAGTTGGGACAGGGGCCAGGAGCAGCGGTAGGGATGGTGACCCAAAAGCCCTTTCCTGTGGGATGGGAGCAGCCAGAGGGATGGTGGCTGGGAATCCCCTTTCTCTTGTCCTGGAACAGTGGGATGGTGTCTCAGAAGCCCCTATCTCTGGGTCGGGAGTGTTGGGAGGGATGGTGGCCCAGAAGCCCCTTCCTCTGGGCCAGGAGTGGCAGGACAGAAGGTGGCCCAAAAGCCCTTTTCTCTGGGCTGGGAGCAGCGGGTGGGATGGTGGCTGGGAACCCCGTTCCTCTGGACCAGGAGCAGTGGGACGGCTGCTCAAAAACCCCTACCTCTTGGTCAGGAGCAGCAGGACTCAGTACCATGGTCTGGTGGTCCGGTGTCCTCTGAGTCTTTGTAGTGTGGAACCAGGTGGTTGCCTGTCTGCAGTGGGGTGATTTGGCATGTTCCACATGACTCAGCCCCTCGGTAGGGTGTGCACAGACCTGCCTGTCTGCAGTGGGCTGATTCGGCATATTCTGCGCGACTCAGGACCTCGGTAGGGCATGCCCCATTAATGTTTAATGTTCTTTTTTAGTACTTTATTTTAGATTGTCCTTTTCAAAATCATCAGAACGTTAATAATATCATTTACCTGGGATTTAATTTTGCCATAGTAGGAGAAGCCCTCAAAATATGTAGCCTATTGGATGTTTTGGTATGTTTGAAATTTTGTTACCTAACTTCTTTATAGATCATTATTTTCACATTGCATTTGACTAGAAAAAAACTTTAAAAATTTTAATATCAGAATTCATTTTTTCAGAATGTTTAGTCAATGGAAAATGTAGAGAAGAGCCTGAATAGTATTTGCCAAAATGATTAGTTCGTCCTTCAATAATAGAATAATTTTTATTTTGACTCCTTCAATGGCCCTGATCTCAAAATAGTACTGTTAAGTGCTTGGTGATTTTCTGTTGTGACTGTGATTAAGCTCCTGCTAAGCAGGTGAGCCTGACCATGCTCAGAGAATGCTCATTGCTTTTCCTACAGGATTTTGCTCATAAATAACATTTCTGAATGTGTATGCTCTGAAGCCAAGAAAAATGAAATGTGAAGGTCTTACAGTGTGGAACAGAGAGTTACTACTCCACAGTAAAACTGTGGTGAACAAATACTGTAATTATTAAATGTTCTACTTCACTGATAATAGAAATGAGAATCACTTGGTTAAGGAACTTGATGAAGGAACTTGATTTTGTTGGAAGGCCTAAATTTTTGTTAGAGAATGACATGGGGAAGAAACTTAAAGTGATCTTTTATCATTTAAAGAGCAAAAGAAAAGCAGAATCAATGGGCTTGAGTTTTAATTCTTCTTAAATAACAACATAGACTTTGGGACCCAGGTCCTTCTGTATGTAAGGAGGCCTAGATCAGAAGGTGCCTAATCTGATTTCTAGGGTGCTATGTGCAGCCCCTTTTACAGAAGTCATGAAGCAGGATTCATAGCTACAGACAGTCCTGGACTGGAATTAAAGACCTGTCAGTCCTCTTTGGATTAGATTCCCAGCATAGCTAACCTTGGTTTCTACATAGGAAAATGGAGATAAAAACTGTACTTACATTATGAGTTCTTTGACTGAGTGAAATATTGCGTGATATGTACTTAGCAGAGTTATTGATACATAGTAGATGCTGAATAAATGCATTACTATTTTTGTTGTTCTCTGCCTTGTTTGGGGAGTTTATACCAAGTAGGTTATAATCATGGATTTTCTTTCTCTCTTTTGGTGTAGTGCTGCAAATCTTACAAGACAGTTTATGAAATTTTCTGGAATAGCTGAAATCTGAGTGTTTCATCATTAATGTAATATTGCAATCAGCATATTGAGAGGTAATTTCTGTAGTTTAACTCTAGTAGGCAGTCTCTGCCGTGAGACTTCAGCCAGTCACGTGATCATAATTCAAAAGGAAAAAGTTGAACATTTGGTTATCAGTATTTCTTTATGTACACCTAGACAAACGCTAATGTTAAATGTTTGAGATAATCAGCTCTATTCTGATCGTATTTCTTATTTTGTTATTTAAATGGCAGATTACCATGCATCTCCACAATGTACTCTTGGTTTGTTGAAGTCCTACTTCCAGTACAATGTGGGTGAACCTTGTGTTCATTTCCCAGTGCCACTAAATGGCTGGCATAAAGTAATAGGTTTAGCTTTGTCACTATGTTCATGTCAAATTCCATAAATCTTGATGGAACCATTTCAGAAAAATGTTCAAAATGCAAAGTGTTAGAGATTTTGATATCTCTGGGTCTTGGATAGAGTGGCTTTCCCCTAGAAGGGGTGGGTAAAGAAAAAAATGATATACATATATTATATATGTATGATATGATATAGATAGATATCATCAGGCTAATTCCCATATATGATGCCATATATACATGAAATGAAACTGTATTTTGAAATAGTCAGCATGAAGCTATCAGGAGACTTTTGTTATTACCAGATAATTGACTTTACTTGTGAGAAAGGCCAAATTGCATTAATTGAGTTGATCACAAATAATAGTCTCAAGCACCACTACATCAGGCAAATAATTATCTCAGGTACACAATTCTATAATTAAGACTCTAGTTCAAAATCATACTTACCCAATTTGTTCTTGCTAGCTAAGTGAGACATTTCAAGTGGCAGCTAACACTGTAGGGTTATCACTGTAATTTGGAAAAGAGGAAATGTAATGCTGGCCTATAGAATGATTGTATAGTCTTAGCTTTTATAGTTTAAAAAGACAGATTAAATATCTGAGTACAGATGGCGCATCAACAACAAGAGGTGAAACTTAATTCTATAGCTGAGCTGTCTCTTTGGCTGATTGCTAAAAAATACCACGAACTTTCATTTTCACCTAAAATTCTCATGAATTTTCAATTCCAAATACCTTGTGACTCTTGGACATTTTCACATATGGACCCTGATAGGTTTTTTTTTAATCAAAGATTTAAAGAAAGCAATTTTGGCCAGAGAGGCACATTTCCTGATCAGGAGGGCGAAAGTTTCCTGTCCTCTCTCTGCTGTGCACCCCATTCTTCTGTGACTCTGTGGTAGACCAGACTTGTTCTTGACTTCTAGTCAAGTGACCCAGGCTTGCTGCTGGGCTCTGCTTCTCACCAGTTAAGTGCTGAGTGAGCAATTCAGCAGCTTTTCAAGCCTCAGTTTCTGATGTGAGAAAGGAGATTATTAGAATTATGGGGGAAAAAACCAAACCAAAAAAAGTAATTGGGACTAAGGTGAATAGTATAAAATAATTAAATGTGAAGTGTTCTATAAAAATAGTATTTTAAGAGTATTATTATCTTGTCTTTGTTTAATTAGTCTACCTCACTGCTTACCCCAAATTGTGGTCATCCATCCCACACTTGCTCCTCTTCTGCCTCCCAGGATTTGTTCTCAGCCCTGAGTTGACTTATTTGACCTGACTGATACTTCTGGACCCATGCTTACTTACTTCTCTGGTTTTCTTGTTCTGGAAGTCACATTGGACTATTTACATATGCCCTTTTTTGCTTCTATTTAGCTCTGGCCTTGTCAAAATTTATTACTTAATTTTCTTTTTCTAGGCCTGGCTATTGTGACAATCTCTCAGCCAGATCATGAGGACTGATCTCCCAGGTGATGACTTTTGGGGGCCCCTAAGTGATAAGTTCTTCCTCATCTATCAGAGAAAATCCAATCTCTGTAAGAATGTCCCTCTAGAATTGTATATTGTATTTTAAATAGACCACCTCCACCAGAAGTACCTAGAGACCAACAAACATGCAGACTTCTCTGTTCCATTCAGACCTTCTGCATCAGACTGCTGGGGGAAGATGTCTAGGCATCTGTCTTTCAAAAGGCATCTGGTGATGCTGAGGCACCCGAGGCACTCTGCTGCCACTTCTCCTTTCTCCAAACAAAACCCTTAGCCTTGTGTTTGTAACTTATAACAGCAAGAGCAAGGACAACGGTGGTTCACTACACACTTGATTGGTTCCTACATGCCAGAACTATTCCAAATGTTTTAATATTCAGTATTTCCTCCTTCAAACAAATTAATAAAGCATGTGTATATTATTCCTATATTTTTAGATTAGTCTCTTTTCTCATTGCTTAGACAAAATATTCAACACGTGCAACTTAAAGGATGAGAGTTTATTTTGGCTCAAGTTTCAGAAGTGTCAGTTCATGTTGGGCAGGCTGACACACAGAAATAGCATGGTGGAAGGGCCTGAGCAGAGGGGAGCTGCTCATGTCAAGGCAGCCAGAAAGTAGAGGGAGAAGAAAGCGACCTGGGAGGGATAGACACTCTCCCCCAGTGACTCACTTCTTTTGGCCAGGCACCACCTTTCAACAGAACACCCACCTGCTGAATTCACCAATGATGATTCCACTGATGAGTACAGCACCCCATGATCCAGTCACCTTCCAGAAGCCCTGCCTCTGAGTGCATGTGGCCTTTGGGGGATATTTTTGATCTAAACCATAACAATGAGATAAGCGTGTATCATTTCCATTTTTGGCTTAGTAAGCAGAAGCAACACTGCTACTAAGTATAAAAGCTAGGACTCATTTCCAAGCTGGTTTAACGTCCGATGCTATCTTTTGAATTGCTACACTACAACTGTCTATTTGGAATCCAAATTTTCTTCTTATTGGTGGACTTCTTGATTTTGATATTGAATCCTGGCTCATTCTATATGCCTATCTATTGACTACTATGACAGCAACCCTTTCCTGCCCACAATCCTGTTCCTCACTAGCCCATGAACTGGGCTTCTTATTATAGCTCATCTCCTTCTCCCATGTTTAGCTATAATTCAGGTTCTTAATCAGATCACTTCATCCTTTGAGGCTTAAAGTTGGCTTAAATGTTCTGACCCTTATAGTGTGGAAGAGGCAAATGGGGGAGGGTGGCATGTGTCAGTATTTCTGCAAATTCACTGGGGTTTATATTTTTTATAATCATGTTACTTATATGTTACTGAGAGCTCCAACTCTTCATTTCCCTGATGTAATTCTTTTGGTCTTAAGCTGATCCACCTATGGAACTTAGTACCTTTTCCTTGATTTTCCTAAATACCCATATTTGGAAGTCTCTCTGTCTCTCTATCTCTGTCTCTGTCTCTTTCTGTAAGCCTTATGAGTTTGGACTGGTAAAGTGGATTGCAAGAAGTTAATTAAAATTAGACATTAAACTATTCCTAAAAGGATTTCTTTCCTTCTGAAAGGAGTAGGAGTTTTTCACCTGCAAAATTTGAATGTTGCATGTTGACCAAGTCCTTAAACTTTGTTCTTTGTTTCACTTTCCTCTTCCGTACCCTACCCCATTCCGAAATTCTCATATATATCGTAAGGTAGAAGAAGCTTAATTGCAGGATCAGTATCATGAACAGTTGAGTATTACACAAGTACATATTTCATTGTTAGATTGAGTGGCCATGTATACTTCATTGAGGGGGATGGATTTATTAAGATCTATTAGAAATGTCTACCCCTCAGTGACCCAACACATGCCTCAGTGACCCAAGGTGACCCAAGGTGGGTATTCTACTGATCTCAGTGTAACACTTAAATACACATGCTCTTATTCACCAACAATTAGGCATTCTGGGATCCCCCTCTGGTTCTGTCATCCCCATACAGGGAAAAATATTCCTGGGAAGTCTTAGGAGAGGTTATGAGAGCAGCTGGGATGGTCTGAACATCACTTCCAGTAAGATGGAGGTTAAATGAGGTTACTTGGAAGCACTTCAAAACACCCTTAAAGTATGAAGTTTGGACAATCTACTGGCACAAGCTCTGGGTACAGATAATGTCATTTCTTACCTGTTCAGTTCATAGAGATGGACCTTACCCATCTAAGGGGCTGTCTCCATTTCTGTATTTCCTCCACATTTAATTCACTTCCCTTTGGTGTCTACTCCTAGTAAAACACTAAAATTATCCTCATTAAGGACACAGATGACCTTTCTAACTTTCCTTTCAATACAAAATTAGCTGTTCTCTTTGTTTTTTGTCTCTTCACAATTTTTGGTACAATTAATTACCTCTCCTTAAAAAAATTTAAAAGACTCATAGAATACAATCTAGCTATTTTCAGTGTAAATGTTTTTTGAGTTTTGGTGAATGTATACAGCCACTATAGCACTACTTCAGTCAAGCTTAAGGACAAATCTATCACACCTCAAAGTTCTCATGTACTTTGTATCACCCCCATCTGACCCCAGGCAACCAGTACTCCATTTTCTGTCACAACTTTTGCCATCAAAAATTTCATATAAATGGAATCATATAGTATTATAAATGTGTGTCTGGTCCCTTTTATTTAGAATGGTGTTGTGATTCATTCTTCCATGTTTCAGCAATTCTTTTTTATTGCTTATTAATTGTCCACTGTATTGGATATACTGGCAGTAATCTAAAAATACAGTGAATGTTTAAATTTTAAAAAATTATTACAGTAATAGACACATTGCCATTAATCTTCCTCAGAACACTCCCTCTTGCCTTGAACACACTTATCCCATTGTTCTTGCCACTTTTTGAAGGAGTTCTGAAAGTCCTCTTTCATGAGGGTTTTTATGAGATGTAATTAAAAGAGAAAAACCCACGGTGAATGGTGCTGCCCTCATTACCAGAAGAAGGTCTCTGCTCCTTCCCTTAGGAACAGTCTTTTCTCTTGGCTGCCATGATACTGAATGTCTCACCACCTTTCTAGCTTCTTTTTTGTTTCCTTTAAATATTAAAATATATTGGTATTCAGAACAAGCCACTTTTGAAAAGGCATAGATTCTTCTGGCTTCTCGTATAACACATTCCTCTTAGATGATCTCATTTATTTCTATATCTTAAATTGCTATTATATACAAGCTCTAAAATTTTTGTTTCCAACCTACTCTTTTCTTTGAACTGCAGATCCTTTATATTTATAAACTTATTCTTATATTAACTTTTCTATTTTCTTGGGACCTCAAATACAAGTCCAAAATAGCAAGCAATCTTTTTCTCTTACATGGTCCTCCTCCAGGGTCCTTTAACTTACTAATACTGCCACTATGTGCCATTCTTGGTGTGTACATTGTGTATCCATTCCTTTCCCTATACCTCCTTACATAGCCAATCTCCAAGTATTGTCAATTCCTTCTTATAATTATCTCTGGAATATGACCACAGCTTTTCATTTCCATTGTCATTATATGAATCCATACTATCAATCACAGAAGAGTCCGATAAGAGCATCTTTATTTTTCTCTCCAGACTCCTTGAGTCATCTTTTAAAGATTTAAAGTGTTACTGTAATTCTTCCCTGAAAAATTTCTATACCTTTCTTGTGATTTTAGGATAAGACATACTCAACATGAATACATACATATATATATTCAGCCCTCAGTGATCATCTTCCCTTTCCTCATCCTGGGCCTTCCCTGACTCCCTGAGACCACCCTTTTATCGACCTTCAAGTACACTGTATTTCTTCATAGCTTCTATTGCATTTATTACTTAGTTAAATGCTTAATGACTCCTTCCTTATCTACAGGTTCCATACCCAAGGGTCTCTGTCTACTTTGTTCACAGCTGCATCAAAAATAAATAACAGAATACTGAGCACAAATTAGGCTCTCAAAAAAGGTGTTTAATAAAAAATGCAAAGGAATACAGCTTGTGTTTATTGACATTGCATCTGCGTATTTTTTTATTATATACTCCCATACAATCAAGCTAATTCAAAGATTGTAGAAGTAAACTACAGTGAAGAGTCAAAGCCTTCAACCCTCTAAACTGCCTTCTGACTGAAGACAAATCTCTGTATCCTTAGATCAGCCCTTCATTCTTTTATCCTTCTGCTGTTCCTCTTAGATAGAATACTATTAGGATGGTGGATTAATTCTGATCAATTGGAAACCTTTGCCAGGTATTTCCTAATGTCTTAGGTTTAGACACAATGCAATTTTCTTTAGGGAAGTTTCTCCCTCTTTGACTTCCTACATGTTGTTACCTATGAAAGAGCTAAAATATTCAGGCTTTAACAAATGCAAACTCTACGTACTAGCTACATGACCTTTAGCAAGTTTTTGAACCTTTCTATAGTTTTCTCACTTATATGACAGTGTAAATGATAGCATGTGCTTACAAGAATGTTTAGCACTTATTAAATACTTAATAAATGTTAGCTTATATCTATCATCCAGATGTCTAGTTTTTTATACCATACCTCACATTCTACCATACCCCCAACCTCAAAGAATATAGAGCTAATTGTTACTTAATTGTATTAAAGAAATTTTAGGGGACAGGAATACATATCTTGATCCCTCAGTTAACATATATTTGGTGTAAAAGGCCACACCCTATCACAGTGCCTTGCACATAAAATGTACACAGTACATATTTGTGAGTGGGCTTTCTTTAAAAAATGTTGTCAAACATTCAAATCCTCTCTCCATCAATTAGTTTAATTTAATGTACTCTTTTTCTTTCCCATCAGAAATCTCCTGAGTAGTTTGCACTAGACTAGATGAATGTCAGATACCACACTTTTTAAATTATCACTTATTAAGATGTTCATTATCATTAATAAAACAAGGAAAACATGGAATTAGTCAACTACTAGCTCTTCTAAGCCTTTTGGCTGCTGGGACATACTCTAAGTCCATTTTTAAAATGTTTAAAATATGAAGGACCATGAGATAGCTTTGTTATCAAAACAAAGCCTGGCAAAACAAAAAGAAACCTCAAAAAAGAGCTGTCAGCTTCAAACAGGTAACCAGCTGCTATGGATACCTTTCAATCAGTCGGAGTTATGAGCCAATCATACAGCATACAGTTGAGTAGAGATGAACAAAAATTAGGTCAATCGAATGAATTATTTTAACAAGCTACTCAAGCTGAAAAAAAAGAGAAATAAAAGGAATTTAACTTGCGGTACTGGCATCTGTTTGATAGGAAGTTGAAGTCAAGTGCGCTTTTTGGGGAGTTGGTCATTAAGCTGATCCACATTAGAAAGAAATTTCTGGCTCCTTCCTAATTGGTTGGTGTCATACAGATGGGACCTACCTTAGTTTGTTGCTGCTTTCAACTTCTGTCCTCAGCTGGAAGCACTCACAGCTGAGCTGGGAAGAGGACTATAAAGAGGCTTTGCTTTGTTCTGTGGGGTCTTCTTGGGCTCAATTTTCAGAGCAATGCTGATTTGGAAAGAAGGGATTTGTGGAGTCAAAGAGGACACTGGCGTTTGTCAGTATCAGAGCTCCTTGGGCTGCTTTAATCAGAGTCAAAAGCTTACAAGGGATAAGAATAATTCTCCATCCCTTGTTTTTCTTTGTATGTTATTTGCCAAATCATCATTCTGGATTTAAGGAAAAAAAACCCCTTCTTCCCTTTTTCTTTTTTCTTTTTGTAATTAAATTCTGAAAGTTAGTTTTCAATTTTTTTGAATTCCATTTCCATGACTTACATGAGGTTTTTTTCCCCTTACATTGCCTCCCCCACCCCTCCGGCCATTCAATTTCCTCTTGCAATCTATTTAAATATATTCCCAGGGAATGTGATAAGGCTAGTCAAAAAGTAGATAACTTGTAATCGCTAACTTCAAGTAAATCATGGAAGATTAACTTTATCTTTCTATAAAAGATGGAATAGCGTGTGAAATGGCCAATTTAAATATTTTCAGGATAGAGGATTCTTGCCTTACTTGATTGCTTTAAACCAATTGGAGAGATAAAAAACATCGAGCACTTGCTCTACCCAGCTCTTCTGCTACCAGGCACTCTCTCCTTTATGGAGCTCACATTGACAACATAATGAACGCACAGCACAGCTGTCAAAGGAAATGTTTGAGTACCTGTGAAATTACAGGCTGCTGCAGAAATGACTTAAGCATGCCATTACCTCTTGCTGCATTTAGAACAAATAAGCCACCTGCCCTTTAGGTATTATCTGATCTGTTTGAATAGACTGCTGTATAGACCCACATAGAAGACTGCAAACATTTTCTTCCCCAATTCTGCTCAAAGAACTGCAGCTTCAGCATCTCACACTGTCTTTTCTCTGTGCCTTCCTCTCCGACTCAGCCTTTGCATACATTTATATATACAGTCACACGTCTTGTCTCCTGTGTTAGAGGAAGCCTCGTTTTTGTGATCACAGTTACCTAGCCTTGAGGTGCTGTATCTGCAAACCATGCCAGTCAGACTTCAAATCCCTGTGTACCCTCTTACCTCTAAAGCAAATTGCTTGATCATGATTCTCACAACTCACAGCCCTTTCCTACCAGACATGGGTTGAATGTCAGAAATGCTGTACAATTGCATCAGCAATCTGAAATGGTTGAATTAAACTATGATGGCTGCATTACCACAGCTCCTAACTCCTCACCTGGGAAGAATGTAGGAGGTTTGTAACCTCAGGAGCATTGCCCATGTCTTTCCATGCTTTTGGTCATCTCTGTGGCTCAAGGACACTTGGTTTCTCAATTACCTGAAACACTGAAATTGGCTAAGTTGAAGAAAAATTGATAAAGAGATTATTTGCTAAGTTATATGCAAGGTATAGGGAAATTCTCAGGGATGATGTGGTAATCTTACCATAAGCCTCAGGAAAAGAGGGGAGAGCAGCTTCTGAACCTTAGAGAGGGGGCAGTAGGCAGTGGGCACAGAGTGGGGCCAGCTGCCAAAGCCATGGTGATAGGATGTCACCAGTCCACATTAACCTTGCAGAGAGGAAACTGAAGAGACTCATACAAAAGATACTTGACTCATGATGATTTGACACCATTTTTCAAGTTTACAATGGTGCAAAATTAATATGCATTTATTGGAAAACATACTTTGAAATTTGTTGTTTTCCTGGGCTAACAAATTATAGTTGAATACTGTCATGGTTCTGGGCACTGGCAGTGAGCTTCAGTCCTTAGTCAGCCACAGATCTTAAGGATAAACAACCAACATTCTGTAGCCTTTTGCACTGGCAGGACTCTTTGGAAATTGTGTTTGGTGATGTTGCATCCTATCATGTCTACAAAATGCCCATCTGTGTCTCCTGTAACCAAGCAACCGTTCTGCTTTTCACATTCATAACAGTATTCAATACATTACGAGATAGTCAACAGGTTGTTGTAAAATAGACTTTGTATGGCATAATCTTCCCAACCGTAGTCTAATATTAAGTGTTCAGAGTACATTTAAGGTATGTTAGTCTGATCTACAATGATTGGTAGTGTATTAGGGTTTTCTAAAAGAACAGAACACACACACACACACACATATATACACACATATATATGTGCATGTGTATTATATGTAATTATATATATTATAATATATAACATAATTATGAAAAGGACTTATTAGATAGGATTATACAATTAGATGCTGGCTAGTCCATCATGCCTGTGTACAGACTGGAGAGCCAGAGGATCCAGTGCATGCTCAGTCCAAGAAGCTGAAAGCTGCACAACAGACGGGATCAGGGATATAGCACCAGTCCTAGGCTGAATGTCTGAAAACTCCCTGAAGAGTCCATGGTCTTCAATGAAAGACTTAAGTGGCTGGAGTCTGATGTTCTCTCTAGGAAGAGAGCAAAGAGAGGACAGGCTGAGTGGCCCTGAGGGCACCTGAGAATATCCAGCTCTCCTTCTGAGGACAATAAATATGTCCTTCTAATAGTTTCTTAGTCACCTCCTCCAATTCCCATTGATTTTTCAGACTGCAGCCAAAGTACTAAAGTGTAGCTGATTGCATCATATGGTTTTATCATATCTTTACTGACAGATCTTTAGTGACTCATGCCATGAAGTCTAACTTCTTTACCATAAAAAAAGCCACACAAGCTTTTGAGCATTTGCCAAACACCTCCCTCTGACCTTAATCTAAATTTCCTTAACTTGGTAGTGTCCTTTTAAACTTCTTTCTACTATACTTCGTTGAGTCACTTCCCTTTATCTTAACTAACTCTCTTTTTTCTTAAATTCTTTTCTTGGTACATTTTAAGTATACAATACATTTACATTTATCTTTGGGTGCTTGCACCTGTACATGATGTATCTTGGTTCTCATTTTTTCCCCGTTACCTGTGCGCCCTTCACCCCTAAACCCTTCCCTATTTACATACTTTGTTTCCATTTTTTTTTCTTTTCTCATAATTTTTCCTTTCCATTCTTTCCTTTCCCCTACCCCTCTCACCACCCCAACCCCTTTGGACC
>NW_004624777.1:10196191-10209318 GCF_000247695.1 Heterocephalus glaber
GAATGAATTTGGGAGTATTGCTTCCCTTTCAATTTCATTGAAGAGTTTAAACAGTAGTGGCAATAGTTCTTCTCTAACTGTCTTGTAGAATTCATCAGTGATGCCATCAGGACCTGGGCTTTTCTTGGTTAGTAAGATTTTAATTACGTTTTCAATTTCTTTGTTAGAGTTTTTAGGTCTTCTTCATTCAACTTTGGTAATTCATTTGTATCATATGTATCATATCTTCTGTGTTTTCCATCTTATTGGGGTATAGGTTCCAAAGTAAGTATTGATGAGCCTCTGGATTTCTGCTGGATAGCTTGTAATTTCATCCTTTTCATTCCTAACTGCATGGATTTGGGTCTTTTCTTTTTTTTTTTCTGATAAGTTTGGCTAAGAGTTTGTTAATTTTGTTTATTCTTTCAAAGAACCAACTCTTTACTTCATTGATTTTTTGTAATGTTCTCTTAGTTTCCATTGCATTGATTTCTGTTCTGATCTTTATAATTTCCTCCCTCATGTGAACTTTGGGTTTGTCCTGCTCTTCTCTTTCTAGAAGCTTGAGGTTCAGCATCAGGTTGTTTATTTGAGCTTGCACTGTTTCCCTAAAATGAATATTCACTGCTATGAATTTCCCTCATAAGACTGAGTTCATTGTGTCCCATAGATTCTCATATGTTGTATTGTCATTGTCATTTAATTGTAGGAACTGTTTGATTTCTTTTTTAATTTCTTCTGTGACCCAATTGGTTTTTCAGAATTGTGTTGTTCAATTTCCGTATGTTTAAAAAATTCTTGCAGTTCCTTTTACTATTGATCTCCAATTTTATTGCACTATGGTCTGATAATATATAGGGGATAACTTCAATTCCTTTGTATTTACTTAAACATGTTCTATGAGCAAGTTTGTGGTCTGTTTTGGAGAATGACCCATGTGCAGCTGAAAACAATGTGTCTTCTTATTTTGTGGAATTGGAACACTCTGTATACATCTGTTAAATCCATTTGTTCAAGTGTTCGATTGAGTTCTACTATTTGATTTTTTTTTTTCGTCTAGTTGATCTATCTGTGACAGTGGGGTATTGAGGTCCCCCCACTACTATTGTATTAGTGCATATGTGTCTTTTCATGTCCGTTAGTATATGTTTTATATAGTTGGGTCCACTAGTATTTGCTGCCTATGTATTTATGATTGTCATCTTTTCCTCTTGGATTGTTCCCTTTACAAGGATGTAGTGGCCTTCTTTATCTCTCTGAATTAGTGTTGGTTTGAAATCCACTTGATCTGCAAAGAGGATACCTACTCCTGTTTTTTCGGAGGGGGTTCCTGTTGCATGGAGTATTGTTTTCCTCCCTTGAACTTTCAGTCTATGAGTTTCTTTTTGAATTAAGTGTGTTTCTTGTATGCAGCATATTGTTGGAACTTGCTTCTTGACCCATTCTTCCAGTCTATTTCTTTTGATTGGTGAATTGAATTCTTTAACATTGATGGTTATAATTGATATATGTTGACTTATCCTTGTTATGATGTTTTCCTGTTGTTGGATTGTCCACTTCTGCATTTAATTTGTTATTGTGCCTGATGGATTCATTCTGCTGGGCTTCATGGGGCTGTGACTGTCATTGTCTTTTCCTAGGATATTGTTTACAATTTTTTGGAGTGCTGGTTTGGTATTCATGAATTTCTTCAGGTGTTCTTCTTTGCTGCGAACATATCTTATTTCTCCATTGATATTGAAAGATATGCAGGGTACATCAATCTGGGTTGGAGTTTGTTTTCTTTTAGGGCTTGAAATACTTTATTCCAGGCTTTTCTTGACTTGAGGGTTTGTGTTGAGAGGTCTGCTGTGATTCTTATGGGCTTTTCTTTGTATATGATTTGTTTATTTTCTCTAACTACACGTAGAACTTTGTTTCTGTTGGGTTTCTGGAATCTTGAGTATTATATTCCTATGTGTAGATTTTTTTTATTATGGCTCATTGGAATTTTATATGCCTCACATAGCTGTATGTCAAACTCTTTTCCCCTACTTGGGAAGATTTTTTGCCATTAGTTTTGTGAACAGTTTTTTTTTTTTTAATGTTGCTTGCACTCTCTCCTGTTTCTTCATTGACTCTGATCAGACTTATGTTATTTTTCTTTGCATCATCTAGCAGTTGCTGGATTGATTTCTTGTGGTCCCTTATTATTTTTATGCAATGTTTCTTTTCCTTGTCACTAACTGCAATCTTGTCTTCTATATCAGATATGTTGTCCACACATTGGCTCGTTCTGCTGCATAAACTTTCAATGGAGTTTTTAATCTCCTGGATATGTGTTTGCATTTCTTTTATGGATTCCATTTTTTTCCTGTGATGGAATTCCATCATGTTCTTCAGCTCTTCTCTTTTTTTAGCTGTGTCTTCTTTAGAGTTATTAGTCATGTCTTTCACCATGATCACAATCTCTGTTTTTATCTGAGAAATAATTTCTGATTTTATTTTTTCCTGATCCTCTTTTGTTGCCAGTTCAGGGAGTCCAGCTGTTGGTGTGTCAGATTGTTCCATCTCGTTGCCCCTTGGGGTTGCCTTGGGTGATGTGGAAATCTGGTTTTGAGTCTTGTTTACATGTCTTCTCATTTCAACAGATGCAGTCTGCTGAGTTTTTGTTGTGACTCTGCTCACCCAGTGGACTTCAATTCTCAGCAAGCCTCAGAGAGGCCTTTTCCCTGCTTCTCAGCACTGCAGTAATTCCTGGTTTTAGAATGATGGCCTTCTGAATCCCTACAGGCCCTCATTATCCAGGTGGGGTTTTGGGTGGGGGCTGTGCATGCTTACCAATTCTATCTCGGAGGGCCTCTGGCTGGTGCCTTCCTGCCTTCATAGCTGTTGTGCAGGAGGGCCTGGCTGGGGCCTGCATGCACTTACCAATGGTTTATGGGTGTCCCTCTGGCTGGGGCCTGTTTGGCTGTGCAGATGTTTTACGGGTGGGCCTTTGGCTAGGGCCTGTGTCTGCAAGCCCCTGGTGTCTGAGTGGGGCCTTAGCTGGGACCTGTGCACCCCTGCCACTGTTGTGCAGGTGGGCCTTTGGCTAGGGCCTGTGTCTGCAAGCCCCTGGTGTCTGAGTGGGGCCTTAGCTGGGACCTGTGCACCCCTGCCACTGTTGTGCAGGTGGGCCTTTGGCTAGGGCCTGTGTGCCCAAGCTGCTGGTGTCTGGACGGGGCGCTGCCTGGGGTCTTCCCACCTGTACAACTGTTGTCCAGGTGGGATTCTGGCTGGAGTCTGCACACTTACTGATGATATCTGGACGGACCTTTCAGAATACATATATCTTAATAGTGGAAGAAAAGTAAAACAGCTACAAAAGGGGTATAGATGGTTAGTATTTGCGTGGAAGAGAGGTAGGAAGAAGTAAAGTAATTGACTAATAATGAGTTGCAGTAATACTTATCATTAGTGAATATTTTATCATTTGTTTGCTTGTTTGAGTAATGTGTTGTCTGTCACCTCTAACTAACATGTAGGTGTCAGAAAAATGGGTATCTTTTTCACCATGTTCAAAGGAAGATACTTGGGCTAGAAGATAAGCTTCATAACACCATGTCTCTTTTGTTCTTTGGTGGGTCACAGTGCTCTAAACTGCCTATCACACTGTAAATGTTCAATTAATATTTACAGAGTAACTGGATTAATGAGTGAATTACTTTCCAGTGTCTATAATAAAGTTTAGTACACAGTATTCTGACTCCTACATTCTTTGTTCAATGAATTAATCATGAACATATTCACTTCATTGACTCTGTTAATTTTGTTGTTTTCCTGAATAGTTAGTGTATCTCTATCATTTAAAACTGCACAGCCTATTTCTTCTAGTTGTATCCTTTCCTTTTTGGAAAATGTAGCAAAATCTGCAAATCCCTCAGCAGAACTAGAGGCAGAGCCTAAGTTATACTCAGTGCTAAGAGTGCTAAGAGGTTTCTGTCCCTCTGAATCAGCTACATTGGCCAGATGATCTGCTCCCTGTGGATTTACAGTTAGAATCTCTGGACAAGGAGGCTTTTCACCATTGCAGCTCTCTAACTTTGTTTTGATGAACTATGTTCATATCAGTTCTAAAATTTCCTAGAGAAAAACTTCCAGGTGTTCCAACATTCTGTTTCTGCTCTACTACTTTATTTAAATCTCCTGGACTTTCCATCCCTTCCATGGAAGTATCTATAAAGTTTTAGATGAAATTATTTCTTTGCTGGTGGTTGAAAGTAAAACATCAGACTGTCCTTTCACAGGAGTAGAAAGTTCAGCAGTGATGTCCTTATGATTTCCATTTTTCATGGACTTAAAGCTTGTAAGGCTATCTACATTTTCTGAGAAATGATGAATTGTCATAAAATGATTTAAACGTATAAACTCTTCCTTGGGATGTGTAAAATCTGGTGTATCAAAGTCAACGAACCTTATGCCAGAAGGGCTAACTTCTGAAAATCCACCAAATTCCCCCAATTAGCCATCATCATCATCATCATCATCCTCCTCCTCCTCCTCCTCATCCTCTGTTCCATTATCAAGTGAAGGTAGGGATGAAGAGTACATTCGAACTATGTCTGGTTCCATTTTTCAGTTGCTTCCAAATAATTAATTTATACCTGGCTCGTCTGGAGCCTTTGCATTGGCCGTGGCTCAGGGGCCCGGGGAGAAACTGGCTCCCCGGGGAAGGACCGGCTATTCCGAGGTGGTGAGAGCTGAAGGCAGGCTACTCCCGGCCCTGTCACTTGTAGCAGCTCCCTGGGAGCCCACCTGGAGTTTCAGGGATGCCACAGGACCCGATCCCACTACCCTCCGCCCTCTTCCGCTGCTGCCGCCGCTGCCTCCACCAAGGCCAGGGCCGCCTCCACCTCCTCCTCCATGGAGACACACCGCCCACTCCACACACTCTCCCATCATCAGAATAATTTTGTAATCAAAGACAATTTATTTGCATTAACCTTTCAGTGAAATTTTCCATCAAGTAAGAAAGTATGCAAGTAATAGGATTATAGTTTTATCACCTATGGATATCTTAGATACATTCAGATATAAATTATTGTAGCAGATATGCTGAAGCATCATTTACAATCATACCCAACTCAAAATTGCATTATCTATTGGACCTGCCAGTAGGTCATTTTATTGCATTAATAAGGAGGAATAGATATTACTATACCACCATTTTGTTCTTAAATACTTGATGACTGAATTTCATTGTAAACATTTCTTTATAAACTTATTATTGTATCTTATACATTTAATCTTGTTCCTTTGAGAAGGGTTTCACAGACTTCACTAGATTGCTAAAGGCATCTATGACCCAAAATGATTATCCTTTAAAGTGGAGGGATAGAGGACATATGGGACTCAAGATTGTATGACTAATTTATGTTGGCACTGTAGTCAGAATCCAAGTCTAATTTCTGATTCAGAAAGTCTCTCTCCACTACCATGCTGTTGCACTCTGATGTGAGAGTGGAAAGTTCTCCTTGAAGAAATGAAGGAGCAACAAGGGCAAGTAGGATGGTTGGAAAAGGGCATCTGGGCTCTGGGCTTGTTTCATCTCCTCTAGCTCTCTCATTCTTGTGTTGAGAAACTAAATCCTTCTGTAGTGGACAGTGTTTTGTGAACATCTTCTATCTTGGAAATTTGTAACAATATTTCCTGAGTTATGTTGCCTTTTTTTACACTATCACTTCCCCACTTATCTGCTCATCCTCACCAGAGCTTGGGTCAAAACTCAACCTCTCTTAGATTCTGACATTATCTTTCTGCTCTACTATGTTTTCACAAATCTACCAAGTTTCTCCAGCAATGCCTTAATATTAAGATTTTCTCACACTGAGTACTGCTTCCAAGGAATTCTTCCCATTCCTTTTTTTTTGTCTTGCTGAAGAGGAGAAGAGTTGCATACTCTGAGGGAGATAAAACTGAATGATAGGAACTGAGGTAGTGCCAGGAGGAGGGAGACAGGTAAAGGTGATTGGAGATATTGAACTGCAAAAGGAATTTGGAAGGTGTGTTATGACTTAGATCTAAATCCCTCTCAAAAGTCTCATGTGTTTGTTAGGTGGTTGGATCATATGGTCTTTATATTCACCAGTGGGTTCATCCACTGATGAGTTAAGTAGCTAAATGTGCTGTTAGAAAATGGGACCAGATTGGAGGTGGGTCACTGGGGGTGTGATGTGGAAGGGTGCACTCTTGTCTTCAGCTCCTCACTTCTCTCTGCTTCCTGACTCCCTTGGGGTGAGCAGCTTTTGTGTGGCATTCCATTCCACCAGGCCATTTCTGCCTTAGAGCCAGCTAACAATGATCTGAAACTTCTGAAAGCGTGAGCCAAAATAAATTTCTCTTCCTTTAAATTGTGGGTATCAGGTATTTTGTTCCAGCAAAGTGAAACCAAATAATACAAAGTGTAACTAAAGGCTCTACCTAATGAGGGTTATGCAGATTTAAGTTTTAGAGGGCAGTGGCATGGGTGAGAGATGTGCTTAGGAAAGTTTTTATGAAGAATGGTGGAGGAGAAAGCTGTGAGGAGCACTTTAGTGACCAGATGAGTATGATGGATGGATCAAATGCACTGGAAAAAGGCAAGAGAAAGGAATTCACCTTGGCTGGGCACCTCACCTACCATGGGGCACACCTTGCTTGATAACATATCATCTCATTAATCTTTAGCTGTGTGGAACACTTGTGATTGCTATTTTTCACACAGGAAAATTAGCTTCGTAATCAAGTATCTGATTTGTTTGGTGTTACCAGTGTAGAAACTGAGATTTCAAGTCAAGCTTAACACACCTTTTTGTTTTACCATGTTCCTTTATTCTTACTGAAGAATAAGGAATCATTTGGAAGCCTAAAAAATTGAACATAATAATAGAATGCATATGGGCCCACATAGATATATGTTCATTGGCAGAATAGACTGGAAGATCTTCTAAGAAAGAGGCAGACAGAGGGACTGGAAATTTTTTCTTTTCTTTCCAGGTGTGTGCTATTGACTACTTCCTTAAGTGAGATATGAGCTTCTTCTGAAATGAAAGTGACTATGTTTTTGTATTATAGTAATGCAATTTAACAGCCCTCTAAATAGGATGTTAATAAAATAATGCATTGCACTCACTATCTTTGCTTCTGGAGATTTTTATTGTAGTATCCTGCTAAGAGTGAACTTTGTTTGAACTGCAATGAGAAAACTATTTGGGAAACATTTTTTTTTTGGATGTAGCACATAAGAATAAACTTTCCTCACTGCCAGCTGGAAGTACCACATAAACCTGATAAAAGGTTGTCTCATTGCTGGGGGTGATATGTGGCCTTTGGACAGACCACAGTTAATAGGGGAAGGTATCATTCCATGGATTCAGAGGACATTGGCCTGACTTACTGAGAAAATAATAAATGTCTCACAATTTTGAAGGGAAAATATCCATATGTCATTTCTGAAAAAGCAAACATTTTAAAATTTAGTTGATTTTTTCCTCATAAATTTGCAGAAAAATAGAATATTTTTCAAGTTAGCTGCTAATATTTCAGTGGTATACCCTGTATCAGGAATATAAATTTACTTAATCAAAAATAAAAAAGTTAGAAATTGTAATTTTGTTTCTCTTTTTCTTTGTAATCACTAGTTATAAAAATAAGGAAGTAGAAATAAACATTTTGAGAATAAATGATTTGTACAATCGGTTAAATTAATATCTAGATTGTCAAAAAACACTTTTATAATCTTATTTTTCATGCACTTATTTAAGCATAGTAAATATAATTAGTTTGGTAAAACTTCAGTTGCGCAAGCCTTTTTTGAACATCTGTGTGAAATGAAAACCAAAAATTTAACACTGTTATTTTAAGTTTGTGTGGGTATGTGTGTGTGTGTGTCCTTTCTTTTTCTCAAGTACCTCAAAGCATGGTGTTTTTTTCCTATTGGAGACTCTGGGAAAATTTGAATATCACCAGAGGTAGAGGAAAACAGATTTTCAGTATTTATTTCTTCTTGGAAGAACATTTGATTCTTCTGTTCATAAATCTTTCTTATATGTTTGTTTATGTGTGTCAAATAACTAAAAGTAGAGAAAAAGAATATTTTCTGCTCTTTGCAATTTTTTTAAGCATGCCAGGTTCTGTGAGAGTCCTGGCTTATTAATGTATCTGACTTTTCCAGCATTTATCACAAATGTAAATGAATAGTCTGTGGTGTATCCCGTTTTCAGGATTGCTCTGATGATCATGTTGCTATGGTGATAACAGAGCACACAGGTTCATGAGACAGTATTAGTAATGCAGCAGCTTGAAACTTAATCAGCGCACTGCGACTTCTCCCCCATATTTCAATATCACTTCGGCAAATTGAATTCCAGGCAGTTGTCAGTCCAATGTATTCCCCATGGTTTCTCCTCTGCAAAATTGCTTCTTTATTCTATACACTGATGATCATGGGGTAATTGAAATCTGCAGCTGTTTGTCATGCTATTTATACAACTCTGTCTTGTAGCCAGCAACCTTTGTGTGGTGTGCACTGCAGGTAACAATTAGATCTAGAAACCTTTTTTTTTTGGTTGAACAAGTGAATGATTGTTTTCCCAAAATACTACTGATTTTGTGGGTACTTTATGTGATACCTTGTTTTGCAGGCAAAAGTTCAGCCAAGGTTTAATCACAGTCTATTACAGCAGCATGACTGGGCTGTGCATTCTTTGCTTCCGGTGATTGTGAGGCAACTGGAGTGTTGGGAAAAAGGGCTCACTCTTCAGGGAAAGTCCCCCTGACTTCCTGACAATCTGCTCTCCAGTCGTGTCAGAAACTGGACTCTCCAGCATCTAGTGGCCCCTAAACATTTGCAAAAATAGAAGTGAAAACACAATTCACTGTGGAAAAGAAAGCAACTACTTGGGCGTGTGGGATGGCATGGACATGGAATAATACTTTCTTTCTAGGCTGCTTTGCAAGTAGGGAATGTAAGCCCTTTTTCTCTCTACGAATGAATCAATCCATTATCAAGTCTCTGCATAGCCTTTTTCTGGGTTGTTTTGAGGGTCACTACATGGTATTTTTGAAAGTGAACTTCACAGGATCATAAATTGAGCTTTATTTGAAGCCCAGCAGGTAGAAAATGTTCCTTCTCTTTACCTCCCTGTAATATGTGCTGAAATAAATGGGAAGCTGTTGCTTTCCCCACTGAAGATGGATGATTCCACTTGATGCTTTTTCCCCACTTAAAAAAATGAAAATATTAGCATGAAGTAGGGATGGAGGATTTCCTGTTTTTACAAAGGAAAATAATGAAACAACCTGAGAAGAGTCAGGCTTTCGAGACCTGGGAGGATTTGGTCTTTTCCCTCTCGCCAGGACCCATAAATGGTCCTCTCTGCCACATCTTGCCCTTTTCTTAGTATTAACCACAATTACTTGCTTTCCAGTTAAGCCTTCCCTGCTGTGTGCATCTTTTCTTTTCTTTCTTTCTACCCTATATTCTCTCCTGGGTCTTGCTGTTGTGGTATTCAGACACCGACATTATCTAGGGGGTTCTTTGTACAGTTTAAAAGTTACTGGAGGTTAATCTGTGAAGAATCTTCTTGGTGTTGTTGTGGAATTCCAGCTGAGTATAGCAAAGGAAATCAAGTTGCTAGAAAGACCTTAATGGAATAAAAAGCAACATGGTTTACCTCTCTACTACACTGCACAGCCAATGCAAATATGAGAGATCAATTTTGTGCTGTGGTTTGAAATATCAGGGTTCTTTTTCAACTTATTGGGAAAGGTGTTCAGGAAGTTGATAGTGTTCTTATTTAGGTAGTTATTGGCTTTCTAGCCAGTATGTGTGCAGTGTGAAATCAACCTCTCCGTAACAGGCAGCTTTGTGTGTTCATAGGCAAGCTGACGACAAAGCTAAAAGTAAATGGATATTGGTGGATTGGTGATAGTTGGTGATCTCAGGAATTTCTCTTTATTGTTATTAAATTGACCCTTTATTTTCCACAGGGCATCATAACTATTGCTCTTTCTCAATCCTGTACAATGATTCTTTAGTCCAAAGACCAATGAAACAAATTTCCAGGGAAGAAGGTAAAAAAATTTAGATGATATACAAATTTAAAATAATGCCTTGAAAAGATTACTACATCTACATGCTTACAACATATATATATATGCCTTCAGCTTACAGGAACAATTGATCTTAATATCTACTTAGCAAGAATGATAGGTTAAAACAGGAAGCTACCAGATGGCTCAGCACTGTTAATAATATTTGTCTGAGACCTCATCATGAATTACAAAGTTGAGGGCAAAATTTAAGACTCCAGGTGGCAAAAATAAAACAAATGACTGCTTAAAATTTTTATTTTAAAAAGAAAAGAAATGAATTTGAAATTGGAAATACTTTTTATTGTTATATGCTAATTGTTACTAAGTTGTACAGAATTTATTGTAACTTGATTTGCTGTATATAAGCCCAAGTTATTTTAAAATGTCATGGAGTTTTGGAATGTTTTTTCTTTTTCTTTTCTTTGGTTCTAGGACTCAAATTATAAGCTAATGATACTAAACATTTTATAGTGTAATTGCCTTGGGTTTGCAAGTTTTCATTCTTGATGACTGCAGGTATCCTTTTTCCTACCATAGACAGGGTGAAGCTAAATTTCATTTCAGGGTGATCCTCCAAGTTTGAGACTCTTCTAGATTCCAATATGAGGAGATTTCAGGGTTTTCTACATAATCTTCCTGCCCCTCAGGAAATCCGGGGAGGCTACATGGACTGGGCCTTATTAGTTCATTCCTTGAAGTTCTTAGAGGATATCCCACCATCCTTCCCCTTTGGATTTTGTTTATATGAAGAACAGATAAATTGATTTCCTGGCTAGCCTACCTTGGATCCTTGAGTTATGGAATTGGCTTAAGCTTATCATTATGCTCCTTAAAATTATTCTCAGTTTGCCTCATGGGTATACCCAAAATGTGCTGGGCTGAAGCAACCTGTGAGCTTAATTTACATGCTAAAAGGCCCAAATCACCTTTCTTTGAGCCCCTGGCATTCCACCTAAGTGAAACTTGTCCTCACCCCCCTCAAGTTTCCCAGGCTACTTCCTAAATCCCTAAGTGGGTGTCTCGCACATGTGGACAAAAACTTTCACTCTGTTCTTCTATTTCCAGGTGATGGAGCCCTTGAAGGTTCCATCCCAGTCCCTGTTAAGAGTACTTACTGTTTGTGTCAAGGGTCTGTCCTTGTATGATACCTAAGGTTAGCAGGTGAGGAGAATTCTGTTCTTTCCAGGTCTATGTTATATTTGACCACCTAAGCCTGAAGTCAGCTCTCCTTGTGCCAAAACTGAGCTATTAGTTACAACTTTTAAGTGCTGATTGTTATTTTATGATCTTACAAAATTTTTCATGAATGATCTAGTAGCAGGAGTTTCTTAGCCTTCACCAAGATTCTCATGAAGTTTTCAGTCCTGGACTTTATCTAGTAGGTATTGGAATTTTCAGCGGTTCACTTATATCTTCTAAAGCAAACGAATCCTCCTTGATGCGATTCATCTTATCTGCAAAACAAACTTAAGCTATTTAAGAAAAAAATTCTCCTCCATACTCTTTCTAGTTAGTATTTTCTCCTTAGAAACACAGTAACTTCTGTATCTCAAGTCCAGAAGAGGTGTTTTGCTTTATATTTTACACATTAATTGGCTTTGTAGGGTGAGTAGCTTTTCCTAACAATTGCCCGATTAAAGGGTGAATTGAAACCTCTTGTAAAAGAAAGAAGTACATTTTTTTGCAGTTTTGCTGGGTTCTACCTTCTCTATCAGAGACACAAAAAGCTTACTTAGGGCCACATTTAAGTCACAGCTTGAGCTCTCAGAAGTCTGTGCCTTTTCATCCTTGAGGAGTATTTGCAAGAAAGTTAATCTCCCAAACATGCACTCTGTGTTGCAGTCTCAGTCTAGAAACGTAGAAAGATCCAGGTATTTTTACCTGTCTCACTGTGTACGTATTTCCCCCAGGAAGTCAGAAACAATGTAATCACTAAGGAAGTGCTGCTAATCTGTATGTATAGAAGCATAAAGTAAACAAGCTAAACTATACATATTGGTCACTCAGGTTATATAAAATAGATTAAAGATCCTAATCTATAGTCTTGGAACATGTGACTTCACCATGAAACCCATGTGCACTGTGTGGCTGGAGGACATAGTTTAGTTTAGTTTAGTTTAGTATAGCTTAGATAAGTCAATGAATTAGTCACCATGTTGTACATTAATAAGTATTCAAAAGAAAAGGAAAGTAGAGATGGCACTTGTAGTGCTGTAGTGGGTATGAGATGCAATTTTAAATGAGTGAACAAAGGACCAAACTAAGAAGATGACACCTAAGCAAAGATCTGGAGATGGTGAACCAGGCACCATCTGAGAAAAGAATCCAGACTCTGCGGAATTTCTGAAGGACACTCTGAGACTAAAGTGTGCCTGGTGTGCAGAAGAAGCCAGTGAGCTCAGTGTCAGTTGAGTGTGTGTTTGTGTGATCACTGGCAGAGGAGAACATAGAGTTAACTGTGGGGAAAGCCGTGAATGGCTTCTTATAGGACTGTGGCTTTAACTGTTGACTATGGTAGCAAGTGGTCAGAAAAACAGAGTTACATTTTTTTTCTTAAATTCTTTTATTGGTGCATTTTAGGTATAAAACACATTTACATTTCTCATTGGGAACTTGTAGCTTTACATGATGCATCTTGGTTCTTATTTTTTCCCCATTCCTAGCCCTCCCTCTACCCTTCCCTATTTACAAAGACCTTATTTCCCTTTTTTCCATTTCTCATCATTTTTCCTTTTCCTTCTTTCCTTGTCCTTGCCCCTCTCACTACCCCTACTCCTTTGAAGGGATTTTTTCCTATTTTGCATTAACAATTATTCATTCTAATCATTGGTACATTTCAGGTATACAATATAATGACATTTATCCTTGGAAATTTGCACCTTCACATAATATCTCTTGGTTCTTATTTTTTCCACTGTTTCCCTGCCCTCCCCTCAACTCCTCCATCCCTCCTTATTTACAGAGACGTTGTTTACATTTTTTCATTTTCTCATATTAATTCCATTCTCTTCTTTCCTTTCCCCTACCCCTCCCACTTCCTTCCCCTTTGCCCC
>NW_004624777.1:10213533-10225206 GCF_000247695.1 Heterocephalus glaber
GTTGAGAAGTCTGCTGTGATTCTGATGGGCTTTCCTTTGTATGTGATTTGTTTCTTTTCTCTAACTGCTTGTAGAACTTTGTTCTTCTGTTGAGTGTCTAGAATCTTAACAATTATATGCCTATGTGTAGATTTTTTTGATCAAGCCTAGTTGGAGTCCTATGTGCCTCACTTATCTGTATGTCAAACTCTTTTCCCCTGCTGGGGAAGTTTTCTACCAGTACTTCTGTGAAGAGTTTTTCTTTATGTCATCTGCACTCTCTTCTGTTTCTTCTTTGACTCCCATTAGTCTTATGTTATTCTTTTTGCTTTGTCTAGTGGCTGCTGGATTGATTTTTCATGTTCCCTTACAATTTTGAAGCAATTTTCCTTTTCTGATCACTAATTGCAATCTTATCTTCTATATCTGAAATTCTATCCTCGCATTGGCTCATTCTGCTGTGTAGTCTTTCAGTGGAGTTTTTCATGTCCTGGAAATCTATGTGCATCTGTTTTATGGATTCCCTTTGTTTCTTATGTTGGGATTCCATCATGTTCCTCAGCTCCTCTCAAGATTTATTAATCATATCTTGCACTAGGAGTACAGTCTCTGCTGTTATCTGAGAAATTATTTCTAATTTCATTTTTTCCAGATCTTCTTTTGTTGCCAGTTCAGTGGGTCCAGGTGGTTGAGCATCAGAGTGTTCCATCTTATTTCCCTTTGGGGTTGCTGTAAGTGATCTGGAAGTCTGATTTTTAGACTTATTTATGTATCTTCTCATTTCGACCGTGGGTGGGGGTGCTGTTGGCACCCACGCGGCTCACCTCCTCTGAGCTGGGAGAGGTGGGACAGAGGCTCAGAAGCCCTTTCCTCTGGTCTGGGAGTGGTGGGATGGCTGATGGCCCAGAAGCCCCTTCCTCTGGACCAGGAGCAGTGGGATGAAGGCTCAGAAGCGCCTACATCTGGGCCAGGAGCAGCGGCAGAGAAGGCAGCCCAAAAGGCCTTTCCACTGGGCTGGGAGTGGCAGGACAGACGGTGGCCCAGAAGCCCCTTCCTCTGGGCAGGGAGGCGTGGGACAGTGGCTCAGAAGTCCCTTCCTCTGGTCCAGGAGCATGGGATGGATGGCGGCCCAAAAGTCTTTTCCTCTGGACTGGGAGTGGTGGAAGGGATTGAACAGAGTTACATTTTGTTAGATGGGGCAGACTGCAGGAGACCCAAATTTGGAGTACAGTGGCAACTGGGAAGTTAGATTTGGCCATGTTAAGTTTTAGGTTCCTGTTAGACCTTCAGTACAGGTTGCCAAGGAGGCAGCTGTTTACACAAATCTGGAGTTCAAGAATGAGACATTGGCTGGAGATAATAAACGGGAGTCATCAGTAAGAGTGGTATTCAAAGTCATGTGGTTGAGTAAGATTTACAGCACTAAAGGTCAGTGAAGTTGGTGTTAAAGAATGAAAGTGAGACCAGCAGAATGGCAGGGTGTCTTTTGCTAGGCCTGCTTATTTGCTGAGTATGTGCCTAGAGTATAGAGTTAGATTTTACTAGGATTTCCCCCTAGGATTTCCTACATTGTCATGATAAAGCAAGACGGGAAAGTGAGTAAAGAACACCCAAGGAGATGATCATAAAGAGAGATATGGTACATAGGGCATTGCATAAACTCAGGAAAGTAGCAAGATCAATGGATTGACACATGTTGGGGTAGAAGAATTGTAGGAGATAAAGTTTTAAAAATAATTAGTTGGGCTAGCAGAGGAGAATTGGATCAGGGTGCTCACACAGAAACTGTGGGAGAGTTGGATTACTGTGATGGCAGACTTGTGGCTATTGTTTGATGGTGAACCATGATCTGTTCCAGGTGTGGTGAATCAGTTCAATGGGTCATGGTCAACATTATAAAAATGAAATTGGATAAAGTGATGAATCTTAGAATGTATTCCAAGTAATAAGGATAAATATTGCTTTTTGAAAATTTTTTTCAATTCTGTTTGTTCATCTAACTTATGTACATACAGAAGTTTGTATTGGATCATAATGGAAAGCACACTATAAAATTTAAAACAAGACAAAAAAGTTTCAAAAGCACCATTGGGAGTTTTCATGGGATTGAGTAGCTAAGCTTTAGGTAATTGGAGATGTTTGCAGGTCCTGAACAGTCAGGAAAAACAACACAAAACAAAACAAAACAAAGAACTTCAAAGCAGCCAATCCTTGAGCCACGATAGCCTCTTCTGTAAGTGAAGTCAATACTTCTGTAGTCCTAAACCAAACTGTGTTCTTAGACTTGCAAATCTTCATCAAAACAAAACTAAGTAACTTTAAATCTGTTGTTTTCTTTTTCTGTTCTTTGAAAATTAAATTGAAGACTCAACTTTTAATTGACCCTTTTCATACTCATTTGGTCTTACCTGATTTCTTTAATGACAAATCAAAATTTTCTTCTCTTTTTATTTTCATGGGCAAGGTAACATTATTTATAAAACATGCATTTTCTTATATAAAAAGTAAAGTATTCCTACATACCTCAACTCCATGGTAAAACGTAACAGTGTATTAAAAACAATAGATCCCTTTCCATAAATAGGTAGATAGTCATGTAGTAAAAGCAATATACCCTTTCTTCTAAATAGGATCTTATGAAAATAGATTGAAAATTTAAAACCATATTGCTAGTGAGTATTATACTTTGATAGTTGGTTTTTCAAACAAGTCTATGGAATCCAGTGCACATGAAATGTGAGTAAAATATGTGTTGCCTGGATCTACAGCCCTTGAGATTACTTCTGAGTCACCTGACTCCTGGGAAGGGGGAGTGGTGTTAGTAGGGTTGATTTTAGGACAGGCTCAGGCACTCCTAGGTGGGTTTGCATATTCATTTCCTGAGGCTGCCATAACAAAGTACCATAAATGGAGATTGCTATAATAAAATGGAAATTCATTTTCTCACAGTTCTGGAAAGGTGAAATCCAAAATCAAAGTGTCATCAGGGCTGTGATCCCTCTGAGGCTAGGCATGATCTTGTTTTGTCTTTTCCTAGCTTCTGGTGGTGGCTTTTGGTCCTTAGCATTCCTCAGACTATGAGCTGTGTCTCTCTAGTCTCTGCTTCTGTTGCCACATGGCCTTCTTCCCCACTTGCCTGCAGCTTATAAGGTCATGTGTCATATTGAATCAAAGGTCTGTTTTATACAGTATAATCTAATCTCAGCTAATTACACTGGGAATAACCTATTTTCAAATGAAGTCACATTCCAAGGTACTGAGGGTTAGGACTTCAGTATACCTTTGGGTGGCACAATGAGACCCGTAACAGTGAGAGACCAGGAAGCTGCAGGAGGGCTGTAGCTATAAGAAATGTCTGTGGAGGACAGGGAGTGGTGTGTTACTAGTGGATCTAGAGAGGCCCTGTTGATTGGATGTGGTGATAAAGACAGCTTATCAGTCAACTAAGTCACAGATGCTTCTGTTTTATAGGGGATAGCTACAGTGGGTGGAAATAAATGCGAATGTTATATTTAAAGGTCTTTCCTTTACAATCTATACAGTATTTATTTCAATCTTGTCCTGAGAGCTCCCATTCCTCCTCTGAAGGTCTAACAATATCACCAGAGTGAACTGTAATATTAAGGAAAGCAGACAATAGCTTCAGTGGAGATTTAGGCAGAAAGTTAGGAATGTTGTGTCCCTCGAGGGGGACTATAGGACTAGGTGAGCCAAACTAACCTCTCAGCATACTGTTCCTAGGTACTGGATGGGAGTGCCTGAGTCACTGAGAGCAGGGGTGAGCTTTGAAGCAAATTGCTTTTTCTACCAATGCTCTCTTATTTCCAAGCTCACTTCAGTAAAAATGCATCTCCTGCATTATAAATCTTAAGGACCCATTTATAGTTTTGAATTTATTCTGTGGATAATGTACTTGTTTTTTTCAGAAATTTAGGGACCAGAAAACCCCCAAGTGTTATGTAGTCTTAATAGGGAAATTTTATTCCTCATTCATTTTTAGAGAAATATTCTTTCATGTAAAAAGATTTCTGATGTTCCAGTTTCTTTCTCTCTCTTTAACAATTATATTGTCAAACAGAACTAAAATCAATAACATCACATGTTTGTATCACATTATTCTTTTTTAAGCCAGGTTTTAAAAAGTTTAACATGCACAAAGAAAACCAATTAAAACAATATAAAAGATATATGCTGAAAAGTTCATCTCCTTCTTACCTCTCAGCTTTTATTCTTGTTTTTTCTTCACAAGGCATACAGAAGGCTGTCCCTTTTAGCATTAACTTCATCTATGAAGTTGCCATTCTTGATTCCAATCAGTAGGACTGGTGTGATGAATTGCTCTTCCAGGAGAAGAAACTGATTTGATGATCACTCTCTTGGCCAATTAAAGATGTGGTCAGGGTAAGGAGTGGAATCCATGCAGCTTGAAGGAACCAGATGGCTCTGACCTGCTTGCCTGGGCTATCTGCATGTTGTACCCAGAAACTCAGAAGGAACCACACTCAGAAAAATACCCACCCACTGATGTTGGGATGGAGGAGTATCTAGGATATAAGATTGATTTTCTCATTAAAAAATAAGAAAGAATGGGCCTGCAAGTTTGCCCTTGCTTAGATGGGAATGAAAATATCGTGTGATTCTGAGTCCTTATTAAAACATCACCTGTGTGCCTCAGTCCTCCTGAGAAAACTACCAACACCAGGGAAGTGTCAGTTGTGCTTCAGAAATCCGAAATCATATCATTTATTCCAGTGCAACCCTGTAATCCTGTTCAGGTTCCAAACCGTAAAACTTGCTAAGGATTTTTACTCTTGCAGTGTTACAATGAAAAGTTACAAAAGGTTACTATTGTAGCCAGGTCCATGAAAATCCTGTGGATCATGAGGGAAGAAAATGCATGTCGACATTATAAGAGATTACGTTCTGTGCTGCTAATGATCACTTTTGGTTTCAGCTTTCCTGAATGCTCAGAAAAGAAAGAGAGCTCACAGGAAAGGAGTTTATTGCAAAAGAATAATTGCCCAGTACATTACACAGCACAGTAGGGTTATAATAAGCATGAGAAAGTGCAATGTCTAACCAACCCTTGGAGTTACAGTAATCGTTTGATTCAACATCCTTCTGCAGAATGCTGAGCAACCAGATAGTTTTGCTCAAAGGATGGGACTGCAATTGTTTTGAAAGTTTCTTGGGGGAAATGCAATTAGTGACAAGATTTAATAAAGCCAAAACAACTGAGTGTGATGAGATGAGCCCCTATTCCTTTATTCTTTCTATTATGTAAGAAAATAGCAAGAAATGATTACATTATAACTAAATGAATTAAACAAAGCTCCAAAACATAAATTAGAATTTAACTACACCATTAAAAACTAATTTAGTTTGCAAGCCACTATTACTAGATAATAAAGACCCATTGCAAAATATACAACAATATCTTGTGAACGTGTAAAAAAAACAAGTAATAAATCTCCTTGAGCAGATGAGTTTCTGTTACATTAGCAGATAAAAATGCTGAATGGATGTTTCAGTATATAATGGAAACTAGCAAGTAATGGAACAATTGGTTTGCTTAATTTTGTTGCCATAAATGGTTTTATGTTAAGTTAAAGAAAGGCCTCAGGCAAAGTTAGAGAAGCACACACAGTATATGGATTTAATGCAGTAAAACCTGCTCTCAAAACAGGACAAAGAAAAGCCATCTAAATATTTTGTCAACATATGAAATATATTGTTGTCTATTCAAGTGCAAACAATATCTTGTTTTAGGTAATTGCAAATCTGGTGGTAAATGCAGCCTTTCTCCTATCATGTATCTTATCAAATTGTTCTGGAAATAACAAGGTATACATAAAAAATTCAAGAGATGTGAATAAAAATTTTTAGTTCTGGGTTACTATTTTAAAACTTACTAAGAACACATCATTAACATTTCCTTATCTGATTAGAAAAAGACACGAATGAGTTTCAGAAAGCTCATTTTATTGGAAATGAGTTTTAAATATATGCTCTGTAATAAAGTGGCTAATGATAAACATTTTTCCCCCGACCTGGGCTGCTACAGCACTGCTGGTAGAGCAAAGTCTATGCTGCCAGCAGATGGCAGTATAGCTCCGTATTTCTAGTCCAGCATGTGGCTGAATCTGGAATGATTGAAAGAAACATTTATGGAATCACAGGACTAAGATAAGGTGGAGATAAACATGTATGTATTCCCTGGTTCTGCTATTCACACTGAGGACATTCAGTGACTCTATGTAGTGATCAGACTTTGGTTTTTCCACTTAATGATGCTTCTGTATAAATTTTCACTGAAGGAAACATGCTATAGTATTGTAGGGATGGTTTTGTTAAATTGCTTGGTGACTTGATACAGTTGGACATGCTCATTTATGTTTTACAGTCCATCATGAAATATTAATGTTAAAAAGAGTTAACACTTTGCTTAAAGGTCTTCTCATCTGTGTAGGGTTCCTTGAATTATCCCATTGGGCTAACAGTAAGTTCTATGTTGCATTCTGTGCTGCTGGTTTGCAAACCAAGAGACCAGCACCAACTCCCCTGAGATGTTCAGCGTAAATATCTGTTGTGTCACTAGACTCTTGGTTTTTCAACAGTAGGTGGTTCATTGTAGGTCTTGAATCCCTGGCACTCCATGCAGTGTCACTTAGTAGTCAATCACAAGGATTTGTTGAACTTGTCTGATGGTTCACATGAAGTATGTTGTCATATATTGTTCCATTTTGCAGAGCAGTAAATGTTTCATTTAAGGAGGATCCTGAAATTCTTTCCTTACAAATGAGGCCAGGCTCTTTAATTTTGCTGAACATACAAACAAGAAACTTTACTGACTGTAGTAACTAATAGAAAATGAAATATTGAGTTGCATTGCCCCAGTTTGAAATGGGGCCACTTTCTAGCATGGAAACTCTCTTACAGTTCATTACTAAGAATGAAAAATTTTAAATCTAATGAAATGGCAGGGGGAACAGGATGCCAATAGTAAGGTGAAATGAACCTTTAAATGTAGAATTATCAATAATGTATTATTGATTTTAGAAGAGCAGTCATAGATATAGTTGTTTATTTGTGAAACCACTTATTTTTTGTAAATGACTTATTGCAGAAAGAAGTGAGAGAAGACTGTATTTCATTTTCAAATTTTGGATGCAAAGAGATGAAATAATTATCCAAATGACTCTTATGTGGACTATATTTCCCTTATTTATATTACTTTTAATGTCATAGCATTCTTTATAATTCTATACTAAAGGACACCTTAAAAATTCTAAGGTAAAAGACTCCACCTATAAACTATTATTAATACAAAAACATTTACTGAGCCCTTAGGACATTCAACTAGAGAGCATTTTCCCCACAATTCAAGTTTACTCATCTCTGCCACTAGATTTACTGTTGCACATCGCAGAGGACCGAGCTTGTTTCATCCCTCACCACAGTGCCATCTTGCTAATACCAATTCTGGAAGCTTCTCATCTCTTGGAGAGACAGATTCTTCTTGGCAGAAGATTTTCCCATCAACACTTGGGACAACAGTGGATCTCAGGGCCCTGGGTTCCTTGTACACTGCTGGTGGCTGTGATCGCTTATACTCTGGATGTGCATCATTCACCCTCTCCTGGGTTTTAGCCTTGGCGACTCTTTTTCATTTGCCATAATTCATTTAAATGCAATTCATAAAAGGAAAGGAGAGAGGCTGCTGAATGTGAAATACAGACACAGTGCTTCTGCATTTGAAAAGTGTTTTGCAATTTATTCTTAGTGATTTGGATCAGCACAGGCCCAATGAATAGTTAAAGCTTTATAAAACCCTGTTTTCCAGAGAGGAAAATGGAAGTACCAAAGGAGTTTTACATTATCAGTGATTTATTTGTGATAGGAATGAGGAACATAATTACCTACTCCTCTCTTTTTTAAGGATCAAATGAAATATGGAAATTAAAAATGCTTTGAATATGAATATGAGTGTTGTAGTATACTTATTATTATCAACTGGATTACCAGGCTTGAGGACAGATAAGGCAAATTCCATGTTACAAGTCTCATTATTTGAGAACCAGTGATTCTGGCCAGTTTCAAGTCATGACATTATAATGCCAGTGGGACAATATTCCCATATTTCTCTGCCTTTTATGGAAAAATAAACCAGATTACACCTTAATAAAAATCAAAATGATAGGACCATACATACAGATCTTCCTCCCCTAATGCTGTTTTCTGTGTTCAGAAGGTAGTGGGTGGTTTGGGGGAGGAGGAGTTAGATAAACTATATTGGAAATCATTTTCTCTCATTCTGGTGTTCTTAGTTGCTAAGGTCATCATTAGTAGGCAGGGGTTGTTAATCTAAAGGCTCCTGTTTTCTTTTTTTACCATATTAATTTACACTAAGGAACCCAAGTTGGCATTCATTTATTCCTAACAGGAGCATTCTGTATTCAGGTGGTGGTATTTAGCAGCAGGTTCTGCTATTTCTCCATCCTGGTTGTACATTGGTATTGCTCCTTATAGAGTTAAATTGTAGTAGAGAAACACGAAAAGAAAGCTCAAAGATGCTGTCTTGTATGGAACATAATACACAGTTATAACAAACAGAGCTTGTTAAAATACCAGCAGCAGGGAGCACAGTTATTTATTGCTTCAAGGGGAAATCAAGCAAAATAGCTACAAATTGTTTAAAGTGCATTTCCCCCCATCTTTCTTGAGTTTCAGTCATTTTGGCTATGAAACAGAAAAGACCTTTGTTATTTCCTAAACCAAGATTATCCTTCTTTGGTGTGCAGTGCCTGCCTTGGCTTCATGTGAAGGAATGAGCTTAATACAAACCCAGAGAGCAATTACCTTGGAGCCATTATAGCAATGTGCAGGAGGGCCAAGTGTGCATCTCCTGGTGGGTACACCTCCGGCAGCCAAGGCTTGAGAACAGCCTCCCAGTGCTATCTTATAGTCCTCCTTTCACTGGGCCTTGGAGCCTCAGCCAGGATTCTGGGGATACCCACTTTTATTTCATGGATCATATTAAAGCATTAATTTCATGTCAAGAAAACCTTTAGAAGTGTCAGATGATGTAGAAAACCTGTGTCCTTGAATGTGGCAATGAACTCCCATCATTTCTGATCCGTACTGCAACATTGCCTTATTATTCAAGGCAGTGAATGTCTTACACACAAGAGGAACCACTTGGCGGAGAGCTATGAATCCCACAGGTCTACTAAATACTCAGCACCTCACTGAGCTGGCATGCTTCAAATGCTTCTAGTACCTAAGAGGAAAGTTGCCTTTCTTAAGCCTCTGTTTTGCCATGGTGTCATGAGCATATGTGGCAATGGCTGTGTTCAATGACTGCAGCCCATGACCACAGCTGGTTGAAACAACATGTATTTGGTGTACCGTGTAGAGAAAAAAATAGAGAAAGAAGGGAAACAGTTAATTTTAGGGTCTGGAAATATTTGGAGACTAGTAAAATAATTTAACACAAAATCTGAGCTGCTGGCAATAATATCAGTACACATTGCATGCTGCTAATATACATTTGCAATGAATCTTCAAATAAATGTAAGAAGTAGAAAAGCAAAGTCAGAAGCTCTACTCCAAGGCAATTTAGAGATAAGGAACAAACAAATATACTGAGTTAGAACCATCAGACCTGGATTAGAAGTGTGGAAAAATTATTGAGATACACATAATGTTTTTAACAAAGTCAGCAGTACAAAATACTGGCTTGTTTAGCTTTTTAAATGAAAACAGGATAAAATGTTTGCGGTAATGAATAAGAAGATGGGGGATAACCCTTACCAAATCATTGAGAATGACTACAGAAATTACACAGCTAGTGAATGTTAGGAGAGTTAAGGCTAATGAAGAAATTTGGTGCTACTTGGCTAAGGCCAGTTTTGATGATTCACATGAATTAATGGGTTGGATATCTTGTCCACCTGGACAATTGCCATGGTTTGACATCAGTTAGGAATACAGTATCTATCTCTCTTTATGGTATTTATATTTTTTGATTCCAGATTATTGATGTGTTTTTGGTTAGTAGAGTCTCATCTATTGTTATCATGTGAATCACTCAGATTATTACTTCATTAATTCCATGAAGAATGATTGTACCTGTATACTTGGGATTGCTGGGATTTGGTCCCTATTCTTAAAGAATTTATAGCTTAACAGAAATACCCCAAAGAAGTTATAAATAACAATTAAATCAAAGTGAAAAACACTTTGTGCACAAAAGTTAGATCTAGCAGGCTTTGGGTGGCTCCCTTTAAAATGGAAAATCATTCACTAGATACTCAGGCATGTATCAGTGCTTTGAAACTGGCAGGTTGCATAACTTTTCAGAGCCAAATTTCATATTTTAAAATGGATTTTATAATATCTTTGTTATTATCTAATGATACTATATATAAAAATATTTTATAATACACTTTGTTAAATTCTAGACTATAATTAGGATTCAGATGAGGGCAACGTTGCCTTGGCTTGAGAACTTCACTAAGGCACAAAGGAAGTATTTTAATCAGAGGTCTTGAATAGAAGGTTGAATTTCTAAAGCTAGAAGTAGAGTGGCTATAATTAAGGCTAAAGGTGCAAAGATACACAAAGTATGAACAAATGAGAATTCTTTTTAAGTTGTGGTAAAAGTACATTCCATAAAATTTCAACAATTTTGAAGTGAACAGTTCAGTGTCATTAAAGACATTCACATAGTCATACAATCATTACCAGCATATACCTCCGGTATTTTTATCATTTTGCAAAACTTAAACTACATCCATAAAATAGGAACTTCCCATTGACTCTCTCCTCACCCCATGGCAATCGCTGTTTCATGTTTTATATCTATAAATTTGACTTTTCTAGGTACCTCCTATGAAGGAAAGCATACTTTTCCTTTTGTGACTGGCTTATTTCACTCACAGATGTGCCACAGTTTATTCATTCATTGTCCATGAACACTTGGGTTGCTTCTAGCTCTTAACTCTTGCAAATAATGCTACTACGACATGAATATACAACTCTGTTTTAAGTTCTAACTTTCAACCCTTTGGTATATGTATACAGAAGTGAATTTACTGGGTCAACTGAGGAGGAGCTAGGAATTTAGATCGGTGCAACATGGCTTGTTTGCAAGGTCCTGAGTTCGATCCCCATCTGGGGTGGGGAGGAGAACTTTTGAGGAACCACAACACTGTTTTCCATAGTAGCTGCTCAATCTAGGTACAAGAACTCTAATCCTTGACAGTACTCGCCTCTCTCTCTCTCTCCTTCTCTTAGTCTTTTAAAAATAATACTCATGGGCTGGGGACTCAGCTCAGTGGTTTTGCTGCCTGCCCCCCAGGCGGAAGAACAAGAGTTTGATCCCCAGTACCAAAAAAAAAAAAGTCATACTACTGATATCTCATTGTGTTTTGTTGGTTTTTTTTTTTGGTACTGGGGATCGAACTCGGGTCATTGTGCTTGAGCAGCAGGCTGTGAAACCACTGAGCTAAATCGCCAGCCCATCTCATTGTGGTTTTGATTTGCATTTCCCCAATGATTAGTGACATTGTGCATCATTTTATTTGCTAATTAGGCATTTTTATGTCATTGGAGAAAAGTCTAATCAAGTCCTTAGGCAGACTTTAAATTTTCTTTTTTTTTTTTTTGCTGAGTTGCAGGAGTTCTTTATTC
>NW_004624777.1:10230003-10263710 GCF_000247695.1 Heterocephalus glaber
TCCATCATATTCCTCAGCTCCTCTATTTTTTTATCTGTGTCCTCTCTAGATTTATTAATCATGTTTTGCACTATGGGCACAATCTCTGCTGTTATGTGAGAAATTATCTCTGATTTCATTTTTTCCAGATCCTCTTTTATTGCTAGTTCAGGGAGTCCAGGTGGTTCAGTATCAGAGTGCTCCATTTTGTTTCCCTTTGGGGTTGCTGCATGTGATCTGGAAGTCTGGTTCTGAGGCTTGTTTGCATGTCTTTTCATTTTGATGAGGGGGAGGGTGTGCTGCTGACACCCACCTGGTCACCTCCTCTGTGCTGGGAGTGGTGGTAGTTTGGCCCAGAAACCTCCTACTCTGCCCTGGGAGCTGTCATATTTTTCTCATGCTGTAAGTTGGCTTTTCAATCTGCTAACAGTGTTTTTTGATACATAGAAGTTTTAATTTTAATGTAGACCAAATTATCTATTTTTTCCTTTGCTAACTGTAATTTTGGTATCATTTCTAAAAAATTATCACCACATTCAATGTCATGATACTTTTCTTCTATGCTTTCTTTTAAAAGTTTTAAAGTTTCTGCTCTTACACTTAGACCTCTGATCCACTTTGAGTTAACTATTTCATATGGTAATATAAGGTAAGGGATTACTTGATTCTTTTGCATTTGGATAACCAGTTTTTCTGAAAGCACTTGTAGAAAACACTGTCCTTTCCCAACAAATAAGATAATCCTTAAAGAAGGAATGTGCACAGAGTAGTAAAGGATCTAGTCAAAGAGCAAGCTGAGAGGTTAAATAGTAGGCTACATGTTGTGGTCAGAAGTTGGACTTAATTTAGCTGAATAAAGTATTATTAACTATCAGGGAGGGAATGTGTTGTGTGGGTTTGGAAGTAAAAAGAATATAGTGGAAATATACTTTTTCTTTGCTAACAGCTATCATATTTAATGCAGAAATTCAAAATATTTTTGACTAATAGAGTCTTTCTTATTTTTGATGACCTATAAAGTTCTTTTAATGAATTTTTCACTTTGAATAATTTTTCTCATAAAATATGATTGCTCATATTTCAGAACTTGGGAGATACAAAGTGGCAGAAAGACAAAAAAAAAAATCACCATTTATCCCACAATCCAGATGTTACTGCTGCTAATATTGGCTGTCTCTGGTTTCATAAACACATGTATTTAACTAACTAGGAATAATGTTGAATGTGAAGTTTTCCATCCTTGTGTTTCTTCTTTTCACTTGACAGTATTCTGTAAGCACATTTCCTTGCTATTTTAATGAGCTTTAAAGTGTGCTTAAGTAACAGGCACTGCAGAGGGAGGCAAGAGAATTGGTTCTAATCTCAACCACAGCACGGATTTGCTCCATGACCTTTACAAAGATGCTTGGCCAATCATGGCTTCACTTTCTCTGCCTGCAAAAATTGGATAATACTTGCTACCTATTCCCTGGGGACATAATGAGGAGCAATGAGCTAATACCTGGAAATTGATTCTTCTTCTTGAGTCCTTGCTGAGCCAATGGTGGAATGAGGACAGAATAGCTTTCATCTCTTTTCTGCCATCAGCTCCTGCATCCTAACTAGTCAGCTTATTGGCCTATGTCCTATACAGAGGCCTTATCACATATCACACAGCTGCATTGTTTTTCCACAGCTATAGACAAATATGGTGTATAATGCATTCATTTTCTATGGTTTAATTAGTGTTATAAACATACAATGTCAGGATCATCCAGTAGCATCTGCATTCCAATTTCATCTATTCCTCTAGTTAGATTTATCATTGTTCTTTAAATCTGAGGTGGCTGATGCTTCAGACATTGTATATCTGTGTGAATAAGTGTGATTGTATGACTTACTGTCTTTGCCACCCTCCCTAAATGTGTCATTTGTCTGCTCATTTACAGAGTTGGCATCTGTTTGCATATCTTCCTTTTGGCATGTAATGGAAAGGATGTTTGTTTAGCTTTTTCTTCTGATAACAGAGTTCTAGAATTATATGTTATACTTTCCCAACAAAGTATATCTGTAGTGATATGATTCTTCAGTGCTCATAGGGTAGACTTCTTTGGGGGCATCATCTACATTATTCATTTTGTGACCCCAGGGTTTTCATCTTCCACTCTGAATCTTTGTATTGCCTAATTTTCCTAAAATGGTGGCTGGATGATTTCTCTGTAAGTTTGTGAAATTAGATGGCAGTAGACAGAGAAACTTTTTGCTAATAGCTTCTTACATTGAATGGTTACAATTTACAGTGTTTTAACATTTTTTGGCCATCCTTTAAACAACCAGTAGTGTAGGAAGTACATGTGTCTACTTTAAAAGATGTGGTTGTACAAGCTTTGATGCACCTAGACCTATCTTATATGGCTGAATTTGGATGTCCAACTATGGCCCACTTCTCTACCCATTGCAGAGAGAAAGGGGTGGCGGGGGGTGGAGAGAAAGAATATGAATGAAAGAATAGGTAAATGACTTTGCAAGGAGAGCAATGAGGAATTAGAAATCAAAATTAGACTTTAGGAATATTATGTTTTAATCTGGTGCTCTTGTCTTCCTCCAGTTTCTGTGATATTGGCCTGCAGAGAATCTCGCTTTTTCAGTTTATGTTCATACGGCATATAAAATAGCACCTTGGATAGTGAGCAAAGGCTGGGTGTCTTATTCTCTTCTCCAGATCAAACAGTGAGTTGTTTGTTTTTGCCACAGAGATCTTTAAAAATACTACACGTGTGGGCAGAGCCTTGAGCATCTAGAGAAATCTGCTCAAGTCTCAAGAATTTTTGAAAGAGCATTTCTGAGTAGCAGTCTTTACGTTTTATTTCCACTGTATTATATTTCATTGGTGTAGTTTTGAAATGCATTCCCAGCCTGGTTTTATTAGTTCCCCCACCTCTATGGCACTAATGGGAGCATGCTGCTTATCTCCATTTCGCAGGTGCACAGACCAAGTGACAGCTGTGTCAAGGGCTGCTCTTAGCCTCTCCAACGTGCCGGATGTAATCATGAGAGCATGGTTCCTCTCAGGCCCGTCTGCTGTATATTATTTTCAATTTACTTTCTCATCTAGAGGGGGCATTTCCGTCTTTTATGATAGTTTCAAGTTTCATTTGCACCATTAGACTCGTAAATTCTTTTGTTCTGTTGAAAGTCTGGTCTGGATGACATTTGTCTCTTTTTTGGAAAGAATAGTCTAATAGGTAGGAAGACCTGCACTAAAATGAATCGTTTTCTTTGCTTTTAACCCCTGTTCACTTAACATAGACTGAAGGCTTAGATTTATATTTAAAAGGGCTGGTGATAATATCTATGATAGAAGCATTTAAAGTTTTAATATAATACTTATTTTTATCTCCTAGCCTTACTTATAAACACAGAAATACAGAAAAATCAATCCTAAAATTAATTGGAAATCAGAATATGTAAATTTTTATTGTTGTTAAACCATGTCCAAGGAAACTAAGACTGACTCTTTATTCTCCATGTATAGTTAGTTATAGGGAGTTTCAATTACAAACTTGTCATGTCCTGCTTGTTGTGCCTTAGAATGTGATTTTTTTTCATCTATGTTAGCTTAGCAAGAACTATGGGGGAGCCACCAGAACTGTATTAACTCACCCAGGGAAACTCAGGTGGAGAAATGCTGTAAACTTGATGCTTAGGAGTAAATTTCCAGTGAGGAACTATAAGCCAATAGCAAAAGGGGAAGGAAGTGGGAGGGCTAGGGGAAAGGATAGAAGGGAATGGGATTAATATGAGAAAATGGAAAAATAGGAACAAAATCTTTGTAAATAGGGAGGAATGGAGGGGTTGAAGGGAGGGCTGGGCAAGGGTGAAAAATAAGAACCAAGAGAGACTATGTAAAGGTGCAAATCTCCAATGATGAATGTCATTATATTGTATACCTAAAATGTACCAATGATTAGAATGAATAATCAATAATGCAAAATAGGAAGAAAAGGTCCAAAGGGGTAGGGGTAGTGGGAGGGGCAGGGGAAAGGAATGAAGAGAAAGGAAAAATGATGAGAAATGGAAAAAATGGAAATAAAGTCTTTGTAAATAGGGAAAGGTGGAGGGACTGAAGGGAGGGCTAGGAATGGGGAAAAAATAAGAACCAAGATGCATTATGTAAAGGTACAATCCCCAATGAGAAATGTAATTGTGTTGTATACCTACAATGTACCAATAAAAGAATTTAATAAACAAAAAAGCCAATAGCAAAGGCACTGAGCCTAAGAGGCCAAACAAAACTTCAGCATATTCATTCATGTAATGAACAGGTATGTATCAACTGTCTCTTCTGTACCAGGCACAGTACTAGGAATTGGAGCCACAAGGTCAACTCAACTAAGATCAACTCATATAGAGGACCCAGACTTAAAACCAAATGGTATTGGTGTAAGAGGACTATTGATTTTGAGTGCAAAAATCAGATCTATTAGATTTGTCTAAATACCTGTATGTAGAAAGGGAGTGATCGATTTTGCTTAGCAGAGCTAGAAAAGTTTTTATGGAGAAACGAATAGTAAATGGTTTTTATTTGTTCTATTTTTAAGCCCTCCATTTGTAGGCAGCCTATCATGAAGAATCCCAAAGGCCTCTATGTGCAGCAGCTTTTACCCTCATGACCTTGTTTTTCCCACAAATAAAAGTCCAGTTATAAACAAGACAATTGGGGGACCAGGGGCCAAGTAAAGTGTCCAAGATTTTCCTGCTAATGAGTATATTAAACCCAGTTCTGTGTGGCTCCAGACTCCTGCTCCTGCCGCTATGCCACATGGGCCCACGAGGGATCAAGAAGAATTCATCAGGAGGGGAGGAGCAGCAGAGGGAATTCTAGGTGTTGGGAGCAGCACCCCAGTGTGGGAGAAGCATTCAAGGGCATGGACATTGCAGAGAACATGAGCAGTAATTTGTATTAGCAGGATGGAGGTTCCACTGTGTGCATGGCTGTCTGAGAAGCTCTGGGTCAATAAAGGGATTTTAATGTCCCTTCCAGCCTTGAAGTTTTATAACAGTTAAGAAATGATCACTGGCTTATTAAATCTTCCATTAATTTATCAAATGTTACCTAAAACCTACTCTTTGCAAGTGCTATTCTATGTGCTAGGCACAAAGTAAGCAGAATAGAAAAAGCCCCTGCTTTTGTGACCTTTACATATAGAGAAAAATAAGATGTCAAACAAACACACTATGCCATAATAATTATCATAGTGTAATTACTATGAGGCAAAAAAGCAGTGTAGGAAGATTAAAAAGGATGGAATGGATTTCATAATAATGTCATAGAAGGCATTTGCAAGAAGTTGATAATTTTTTGGAGGCAGGATCTTGCTATATGTAATCCAGACTGACCTTGAACCCATTACATAGCCCAGGGTGGCCTGAAACTCACGATCCTCCTGCCTCAGCCTCCCAAGTGCTGGAATTACACTCATAAACCACCACGGCTGGATCATAAGTTGATTTTTAAGTAACTTTATGTAGTAGAGATGCTCAGACATGTATATAAGCAATCAAAGAATGAGATAGTTACAGTACATCATAAATACTGTGAAAAGAACACAATCAAATTTAAAGAAAGAAATGACTATTGAGTATTGGTCATATGCCAAAAACCACAATATTCCTAAAAGATATTATCTGTCTCAATTTTATAAATAGAGGAGCCTGAGAATCATTAAGTTGAGTAACTTTTATAATGATACACAGGCTGGATTCAAAGTGGTGTCTGAATTCATACCCTCTGCTCTGATCACTCAAAGGACTGGGTAGACTATTGTATCCTGGGATGGAGATGGTAAGCTTACAGGAAGATTTCATGGTGGTGGAATTTGTTCTTAAAGGATGGATGAGATTTTGAAATGGGATAATTAGAAGACTGAGTGGGAATGGAATGCCCAAAGTAAAAGAAAGCAGAAGGGAAGATTAAGGATTTGCTTGAAAACAAGGTGGTTGAAGTCCAAGTTGAATGTGAATCCACAGGAATAAATGAGGTGGGAAATGAGAGTGTGCTGTGTGGAAGCCAGGATCTCTGCAGAGCAGTGTTCCCCATACTGAGTGGGTGATGGGGAGCTCCTGATGTTTCCCGAGAAAGAGCTGGTCATCTAAGGATGGAGAAACTACCTGGACATAGCTTTGCATGAAGAACATCACATGTGCCCATTCTCAGTTGCTTCCTTGAGATATTGTCCCAGGCATTACATTGCTAGATGGATATAGTATTGTGGATGAGCTTCATCTGGCTGAACCAAGCCCCGAAAAATTGATAAGAGGTTGAGATGGTAAAGAGATGGAGGCTAGAAGTGTGGCTTTACAGCAAGCAGTCAGGGAGACATTATTCATGAAAGATGTTATTCATGAGAGAAGAAAAAGCACAGAAGATTACGTCCTTTATAGCAAAGAGATGCCTCACACCACCTACAGTGGAGGGAAAATAGGCTGAGGTCAGTCCTTTAAGGAGGAGCTCCATGGTATCACGAGAAACCAATATAGGGCAACATGGGGCCGCTCAGGGTAAGACTCCTAGGGTGTCTTGCAGGCATTGTTGTGGCCTATTGTGTAATCTGCCCTTTTTCTGCTTTCTGTCTATATTTTTCTTCCTGTGCATTGTATATCCCAGTCCTGGGTATCAAGTCAGTATATGCCAAAGGCTATAGTCAAAATATGTTTGAAAAAGCATCCTTTGGGCATTTTTCTTTTTGTTCAGATACATATTTTTACAATACATTCCAATGGAAGAGTTCAATCTATGAATGGACTTTGGAAAGAGGTCTGTCAATTTTTAAAGTTGTTTGCAATATTTTTGTATTTCTATGCATTTCAAGGGGAGCAGTTAGGAAATTTTAAAAGTGTCTGTTATCCAGCCATGGTCAAAGTCTTTATTTTTCTTTGAATTGGCCTTTCCCCTTCCCTTTATCTTCTTAGAAAAGTCAGGAAGATAAGAAATGTCTGAGTAATTGAATGGGAATCTTGAAAGGGTGAAGAACCTATGTAGGGTTTTCTGCTAATTAGAATAAAATGTTTCTCCTGACACTGGAAAGGAGTGAAACTGTCCCTCCTTTGATTCCTCTGATGTGTACTACTTTTTAGGCACTAAACTGTTTGCTTATTAAGCAATTCACACTTTGTTCCCTTTAGTTGGACCCCCTAAACACACTTTAAAAGAAGTCTTAGATAATAGCTTCAATCATACTTTAAGTAAAGAGCCATTATCTTTGAAACTGAACAAAATATATTGAATACAAATGTAAATAAAAATTTTTCTGAATAGAGATTTTTAATTCCTTTTTTGGTAGCTAAAATATGTGTAGATTTAGAATCCCCAGATGATGCAAATGGAGGAACATTTCTAAAGAAATAGCTCTTCAAAGAAGAGTGACATAAAGAAATATGTACAGGGTCAGAGCCACCTGTTGGTCTATCTCTAGACATCAGTCTCAGAGACTGCTGGATGGGAAATCACCATCCTTTTCCTCCTGCCCCTGTAAATTTCACATTTCTTTCAACACCTTTAACTTCTCCTTTATCATCTGAATATCATTTGTTTGGACATGAGAACTTTTGAAGTTGCCATCTACTTCTCATTTGAGAACTTTTATACCTGCTTTCAGCCTTTGTTTATAAATACAAATTTGACAAAGATTGAAATCATCTTCATCACACCTTTTGATGGTGGGAATTCTATGCATGAGGCTGCATAGTGTCGAATTCATGATAGTAGATTTGTTATCCTGAAGTGTTACTCTTCCAGCTTGACTGACTCAATATTCAAATGTCTTTAGAGTTACTTTTACTCCTTTCAAGAATAAATAGATAATGTCCCCCTAATCTACCAATATCTTCTCTCATTTGCCTCTTTGCATGGAATTATATCTAATGTTATGAATGTTTTGTTCATAAATATTTGGGAAAGTAAAAGATACTTTTACATTGAACTTCCAAGGCAAATGATTTGGTACCTAAGGCCTACAGATGGTTCAATTTCTTTTTCTTAAATTTAACTTTAGATTCATTTATCCAAAGTTTTCTAAAACTGAATGGCACACAATGTTGATCACTGTGTAATTCTAATCTACCCATTCTGTCTATTGTTTTCTTACCTTGTACCAACTGAATTTCATCACTTTATATTATAGACCCATTTCACCACTTTACTGTTATTTTCCTTCTTTAGGGTCAGCAAAGTAACCCAAATCAATACTAACGCTGATTCTTATGATATTCCACAAGTCAGTTCCTTTCATTTGGTGCTGCTGCCACTCAACAAATACTTCTGCCTTCAATATCCCATCCAGGTCATTATCCACTTCAGCAACCTGTATCTTATGGTTCAGAGTGTCTTCCTACAATGTCTTTTTCTCAAAGAGAACAGGCTTCCTATTAAAGAGACTGAGGTCTAGAATCAAAAACCCTTTTAAGACTGGATACAAGTACTCTGAAAAAGTAGTCGTCATAGAATAGCATATTATTTCTAAGGGGAAAACTCCTCAATTGTGCTAGTGGGAGAGTGAAAAATTTATTATACAAATTTCAGCGATAAGTTCATTTAGATACTAGACTACTTCCTGATTTTCCTTTGCCACTGAGTGATCCAGAGAAGATACTTAAATGTTTCTTTGTTTGATTTTGTTTTTATCTTGGAATCTCTATTACTATTAGTGACTACCTTAGTTTGCTGTAAAATACCAAGGCAATAATACACAAAGAACGTCATCTGTAAAGAGAGGAATTTAATGCTTCCCATCAGAACATGAGAAAAGAAGAGCAACATTTCTCCCTTAGAAAAGGGATTTCATAGTCATTTATCATAAAGTATTATGAGACTGAAGATCCTGGATAAACCTGACTATTTTAGACCCTGAAATCTTATAATAGCAATTCTTAAGCTGAATTAAAGCTCAATCAATTCTCTTATAGGTTATAATTACTAAACAGAGACTTTTAAAACATTACTTATATAACTTCTTTCTACTTTTGTGTTTCTAGAGAGTTAAAACCCCAAAAAGATTCCAGGGTCTCCATGTCACTTATAATATCATGCATCCTTAGCTGTAGGCACTGTGTTAGCTTTCCTTTACAGTAACACAACCTGAGAAAATCAACTTATAAGGAGGAAAGATTTATTTTGATTCATGGTTCCAGTGGGTCCAGTCCATGGTCAGTTGTGTCTGTTACTTTGGGTCTATGGTGAGGCAGTAGGCTGATCTCATGGCAGCTTGGAGGTGAAAATGAGAGATAAAAGGAGACCATGTCCCACTAATCCCTAAAGGGCACACCCCATTGACCTCACTTCTTTTCTGTAATGCTGGCCTCTTAAAAATCCTAACATCTCCCAATAGTGCCTCAGGCTGGGGACCAAGCACTTAGCACATGGGCATTTGGAGGACATTCAGTATCAAAACTATAGCTTGTTATTCTGTGCTTTACATTCTATGATTATTAAATTCAGTCTGGTTTCTTATGTTTCTTTTTGTGGTATATATGTACTCTGGTACACTTGATTTGCCATAAAGAACAATGTACACTGTGCTGACTTATATCATGTTTAGAATGGGTCACTTTGCTCTGATTTCATCAAAATCAAATGTCTGGATGACTAATTACTTCTGCAGTTAGAAAAATCACAGTGGCTGCTGCAATTTCAGCCTGAAATAATTTAGCCAGCAGATAATTTTGCAGCATGTGTACACTGTTGGCTAAGTTAAATTCTTAGGTTAATTCTGATGGTTAAAAAAAAGGGCCTCATATGAATCCAGAAGGCAATGAATTAGAAACACAAAAGCAAAATGAGTGACTAAGGGATCAGAGAAGATCCAAGAAGGAAGAAAGGTAATACTTATGCAACTTGTAGGCACATCACACTGCATTTTCTGCCTTTGGTTAGACACAGCCAGATTAAGGTCTGTCTACCTTTAATCATTTTAGCTGTTGTTTTAATGAATGTCAAATTACCACATTCTCCTAAGATTTCAGCTAGGAAGACCTTCTGATGAGTCTTTTAGCTTGTTTCCTTTCAATGCAGCAGGAATTATAATGAAGAAATTAAAGCATTCTCTGTAGACAATAGAAATAGAGTCCCAAAAGCTTTTATGACTTGACTCTTGGCAACAGCACTAGCTGAGTTTCAGAGTTTTATTTAATATTTTAGGAGATGTGATTTCAGAACAAAAATAAAGTTCTGAAATAATAATATATTTATTGTGAATACAAGTCCCTTATCTTTGTATTCCTCAATAATTTAAGATGCAGTCCCATAGAAATACTCAGATGCAATAATGCTTTTGTTTATAATTAAGAAAAAGCTGAAAGAGACTTTATTTTCGTCTAAAACTAGTCATTGAGTGCCTAACATGTCCCAGGTATTGTGATAAGTGTCAAGTATGCTATTGAGCAATACAGACATGACTGCTTCTATAAAGCTTGTATCACAGTGGGAGATAGAGAAATATAAGCAATTATGTAACATTGTGACAAAATCTGTGATAAGGGAATTATATATAAAGCTCTGTGGGAATAACCAAGAAAAGGTGCCACTCAATCTGGATTTGCACTTGGTGGAAGGCTTCCTGTAGGAGGTGGCCTTCAAACTGAAGCTTTAAGGGTAAGAAGGGAAAGGGTGCCATAGCAAAGAACTTGTTCAAAGGTTCTAGATTGTGTGGAGCAGAAATGGTGGGACTCAGTGGGACTAAATGATTATGGTCATGGTAATGGCACTGACTGATTGTAGAGAAAGGAGAGCCTAGAGACCTTCACATGAACTATGCATCTGAATCTATTTATTGTGAGACAGGTCAAGGAGACTGAATTTTATCCTGATATATGGGGCTGTATTGACAGTGTTAAAATGGCATGGTTAGATTTTTTTTTTTTTTTTGTACTGGGGATTGAACTCCGGACCTTTTGCTTGTGAGGCAGACACCAGAACCACTAAGCTAAATCCCCGGGCCTGTTAGATTTATTTTAGAAAGATGAGTCAATTCATTAAGCAACATGTAGCCAGGATCTGAGTTTTCAGTATCAAGTTATAGGAAACAATATATGTATAGATTTATGTTTAGACTGAATATAAACGGACTTCTGTTTTTTAGTGGACTAGATTTTTTGATAGATCTTCTGGCTAAGAACAACTGAAGACCTCCCACATTATTACACCATTGATTTTCTGGTAAGGAATTAAGAAATTCCCAAAGGCTAAAATCTAGTGAGAGTGAGAGACAAGATGAATAGGTGGAATAACGAAGCCAGCTTTCATTCTGAAAGGATTTGCCAAATCTAGGTGGCCTACTCTTTTGTTGGCATGTCCCTACAGTGCATAAAACATGCAAGAAAAAGAATATGGCAGCTAAATATGGGGATTCAAAGAAGAAACCCCATGAATAAACAGGACCCTGTAGCCCTTGATAAAAGACACCAATACTCAAACCATGGAAGCCTAATGAATTCATCTAAGAAGAATGAATAAAAGACAATGTTTGCCTAACTCACCATCTTAAAACTGAGGAATCAAAAATAAACAGGGTATTTTATATTTAGTACAAACAAGTTTGTTATGGGAAATTTTATCCACTTCAGTATCATAAACTTTTGTTTGTAAAGACTTCCCATATTACTGTAGTAATTAATTGCAACCAATCTTCTAATCACAAGATCATCTCGGGTGAAACTTTGGGTCTACAGTACTTGATTCATTTACTCACTTATAGGTAGTTATTTTATTTTACATTGGAACTAACTTTAAACTGTATGGTCCTTTGACAATATAACTGGAATGCTGACTCAGAATGAAAAGCATCCTAAAAGTCATTTAGCTCCATTCTTTTAAAGTAAAGAAATAGAGATTTATTGAAAAGTAGTATTGCTTTCTGGTATTATTGATTCATTTAATAACTGAAGTCTCCCTGTCTCCTGAAACCTAAATAAGTACCAATTTTAGATGACTAGTTGTTGGCTGATAGTCTTCCTTCTCTGCATTTTGTGAAGGGAAAGACCACTGTTTGAATTATAACACGGGTAAAACTCACATGGCAGGCAAAATATTCTTTACTGAAACAATGTTGGTAAAACTTAAGTAAAATTGGAGTTTTCTTTTTTTTAAAAAAAGGCACTTCAAGTACACAGCAGGAAAAAGCTTGTTTTTTGGCTCAAAGCCACAAATTGCATTTTAATTGACCACTAGTATGAAATGTAGAGATGGCTGTTACAATACACAGCAACTCCTTTTCTGATAGAAGAACTGATAGAAGTTACATCTTTGTTGCAAGAAGAAAAATGCTTTTAAGAATCATATTTTTTTTGTATGTGGACTACACTCTACTTCCAAATCACATCTATTTTCTATATTAAAAAGTTGCATGCTCAATGCAGTAAATAACTTCCTATCATAGTTTTTGTCTTCTTACTGTACCTGGCCTCATTGCTAGTGGAATCATTGACACTTCAGTTCTGTAGCTGCCTCATCTATATTAACTTTCTAAGCTTAATAATGGCTTCTAATCTAAAAAAGCCTTGAGTTGTTGGTTTTAGAAATTTCTGGGCTGTTTTAATAATATATGATAAATGTCTTAACTTCACGTAGGTGAATGGCAGAAAATTAAAAGAAATAGAAATACACTGAGGATTTAGCTCAGTGGTTCTGTCTCCTGTCTCACAAGCGCAAGGTCCCAAGTTCGATCCCCTGTTAACAATAAATAAATAAAAGAAATGGAAATACATTTATGTTGTAAGACAAATTGTATAAAGGAGAAATGTTATTGAGATCTTCAAGAATATAGGTACAGTTGCTCTGGGTCTAGATAGCTAAGGAAAATTCACATGTGATATTGTGAGTGTCAGAGAAAAGTTATTTTATACGATTATGCAGGTACTTGCACCAACACTTACGTACCTGTCAGTAACTCGGGGAAGCATTTTGCTAGAAATACTTTTCACAAACTACTACTCTTATTTGTCCCCATCAAGTCCGTGCTTCTGTTAGAACAAAGAGTAAGTAGAGGTCACCTCTGCACGCAAAGTGAATGAGAAAATTACTGACCATGCAGAATGATAATTAAAATCATTTCCCTGTCTGTTGAGTCAAATTGACAGAAGGCTGCTTCTTCTGTGCACCTCTAGATGGCAGCAGTACTCTTTCATTCTAAGACTGCCCTTTATTCTTTTAAATTTCTCTCCTGGATAGTTGTTCTCTGCTGTGGTGTGCGATGATTTAAACAACGCTTTGATGCTGTAGGATGCTGGTGCTCACAAATCAGGTCTATCCTTTTCTTTTTTCTAAAAAGATAATATACTGGGTTTTCAAAGTCAATTAACACTTAGGGCAAATGAAATGGGGAAAGCAAAAGGTCACTTTCTAAAGGGTTGCCTTGAAACCTTTGGTATTATTCAGGTGTCATCCAGGAATTGCAAATCTCTGGGAAAAGAAAGGAAATAACAATTAGTTCGTTTTGTTTCTTGATAACTCCCAATAAGATGGCTCAATATGACTTTTCTGCTTTATTTCCCGGCAACGCCCATGGTATGCTCAGAGTGCTGGCTGGCAATTTCTTTTTTTCTTTTTTGCAATCTTGAAGGCAATTGGAATGCTTTGGGGACAATTTATGCATCTGGAGAGGCCCGATGGAGAAAAACACTAAAATATCAGAATTGTAATATGGTTGGATATGCTTTATATAAGAGAATTGAGAGTGACAGAGAGAATGGTGAAAATTACAGGACTCTCTTTCACAGTATAATTAGCATCAATTCCAACCCCCAAACAATGCTAAGTGAAGCTCAAGGGTCAGTAACAAGAGGACGCACAAGCATGGAACTACTCCAAGTTTTGACTTTACATGCACTTCGGTGTCATTGGATGAGTACTAAGGTAGCTCACCAGATAAATGTCTCAGGATACAATAGTGTAAGGCTGTAATAACTTACTTGAATTCCATTTAGAAAACAAGCCTAAACACCAAAAACAATGAGCAGATATTAAAAAATAACCAGACATCTTGCAAACAAGATTATTAACAAATTGACTTTTAGATCTACTGCTGGTGATGTGCCCGTTTGGACAGGCCAAGTGAGGGCTGGGTGTTGCATCCTGCCTCACAGTTCAGATTGCAGTCACAGTTCCTTTCTGTCTTTTTATTTTAATGTAGAAAGACCTTCACTTGGTTTAATAACCTTTTCCTTCTTGAATAAGGAGTTTCTCTTTGCAATCACATGAGTAGAAAAAGCCCTGCTCAGAAACTCTGGGAGATTATTGCATGCCTAGCTACAAAAATAAGATTTTGAAAGAGCAGAAGGGATAGAATAAGTACATAATGAGAAAATGCTTGTGAGGTAAATTATTATTCAAGGTTTTTGAACTGGTCTTTTTAAAAGGAAATAATAATCATTACAATCCTGCAAATCCTCCTGCCTGGTGGGAGACAACAGTAGCTTTGCTGGATGTACTGCTGGGTGCCTGTACACCATTCTCCTTCCATGATGCAACTTGAAGCATTATAAACCCAGGACAAGCATGCACTCCATGGACACTGCTCCTGTGTTCTGATTCTGTGTACATTTCCAACCATAAAGGGGGGACATGATAATATGTTCCTTTTCACCTCTATGGGTCAGAGTGAAGTTTGAGGCTACAGGTAAATTATAAGCTAGCAGAAGGGCTGATTCAAAGGATGACGTTTCATCATTAGAAGTGTTTCTGTGGAGTGTAGGCGTTAGTCGAAAGGCCACAGGCTAAAGTGGCAATCGGATAATTGAAATTAATGAAAATGCAAAAAGAAGGGAAAGTGAGTTCATGCCTATACTCACAAAGTCAAAGTGCTATGTTAAAGATCTAGCATTCCCACTGGGATTGGTTGCTCTACTAAGCCTTGGTCTTTTATCTTCTCTACCACTCTGTTCAAATCTAACAGGATCAGCTTCATGCCCAGTTCTCTAAACCATTAACACCTCCAACTGTATTCACTTGAAGATTTAGCTGCCTTTTGGGAGAGAAGTCTAAGGGTGAGAGCTGGTAAGAACGCTTTGGAAGATACCGTGAAAGGAGAGGGGTGATTTTTCTACTGTGATCAGAAACTTTTGGCCAGAGAATTGGTGATTGATCTGAGGCCAGTGGCTCACTGTGCTCTTGACCTATTCCTGATCTGGCTGCTCTATTCTCTCTCTCTCTGTCTTTCTCTCTCCCCTGTCATGAAAAACTTCTGTGTCTTCCATCATCCCCTCTGCTCCACATCAGCATATTCACCACATGTGACACAAGATTGTCACCAGAATCAGCCCTGGCCTCTCCTTGTCGAAAGGATCATCAGCAGCTGACCCCCTCTTCCCATGTGGCTCAGGCTTTGGCAGGTGTTACAAGCTAAAATTGAGGTTTGTGGCAGCTGCTCCCGGAACCTGGGAGATGGCGTGGCTCGCCTGAACTGAGAACAAGGAGGAGGCTGCGCATCACTGCTCAATGCCAGTGCCTGCTCCTCTCTGTGGAGATTGTGGCTGCTTGCAAAGATAATAATGTTTTATTGTACATGAAAAAATGTGGGTTTTTTTCCCCTTGCTTGTTTACCCAGTGTTCACCATTTAAAAATAATGCAGCATCTTCATTAAGGTGTAAACTTACAAAACATTACTCCTACTTGCATTTTTCTCCAGGTGCCAACACACCTCAGCAAGCTTTCAGACAACAGTCACCTAGCAACCATTTTTCATACATTAAATGATTTCAAACTCTCACATTTCCCTCCATAAGAGCTGTATGTTTTACCTTTTCTCTCCCTGTAATAGCTTAAGGAAAGAGCAATCAAGAAAGAGAAAGCATATGTAGCTTAATAAAAAAAAAACAAGCTTGAAACTACTACTGCTTTTAAATGTATGTTTTCTGAAATAGTTTCCTAATCCATTTGTACTTTTTAATTTAAGTGCCTAGGTATTAGTTGGGATTAGGTGCCACTGCCAGGGACAGAAATACCAAAATGTAGTGAGTTTAACCAGAAATGAGTGGAAATGCAGACAGTCCTGGGCTGGTGTGGTGGTACTCGTGTCACTGGGGCCTCAAGATCATCCAGTCCCGATTCATTTACCATCCTCCGTACACAGTGTCTATTCATTTGTCTGGAATGGCTTTAGGGGCTCAGATTTTATATCCTCATTTTAGGGGCCAAGAAAAAGAAAAGAGAAGTAAACTCTCATGCTCCCTTACTTTAGAATGACATCCTGAGAACTTTACCATTTGGCTTTATCTATCTTCTGTTGGCCAGAACTTACTTGCAGGTCACACATAGCTTCAGTGCAGTCTTTATTTTTTATTTCCATTTGATCAATTAATTTTCAGGGTTTTCATCACTGAGGAAGGAAAAGAGGGTGGATATTGGAGAATACTAACTAGTGTCTGCTATGAGTCAAATATTGGAATATAGGGAAGCTGCAGAATTTATATTTTATAATTAACTCTTTCCTTCCTTCCAGAAGAAATGTTTTCTTTTCTCTTGAGAAAAACAGATGATTTAACATGCAAACATGACCAGAATGCAGTTGTTAGGACACTTTGAGTCTTAAAGCAGGTTAAAAACATTGGAACATGGTTATGCTATTTGTCACCTTGAGGGATTTGGAGTAAAGCCCATTTTGTTGCCCATTCAAAGGCATTTTCGTTACATGTTGTATTAAAGGAATCTCCTTTGAGCTGTATGTCACAAGATGGAGGAAGGTTGTAAAGTACCAATCATTAAACAAAAGGTTGTCTAAACTGAGGAAGGGGTCCTGAAAAGCATTTGGGGTTTATGTAAATGTTGGTGACTTTTAACAGTTACACTTGGGTTTAAAGATAATGAGGATATAAAGCTTTACTTGCAGAATGTGGCTTTCAGGTTTTTACCAGCTGCTTGCTTCCTGGGTCAGCATGATCACGCAGGATTAATTGAGTACTGCTGATGGTTAGATCAACACAATTAAAACATATATAGTAAATGGATGCCTGTTCTTCACTCCAGAGATGCTGATTTATTGATCTGGGTTGGGTCTGGACAGTGACATTTGTTAGCAATTTCCCCAAAGAAACTAGTAGTCAGGCCTGTGAACCAGTGGATCAAATGGCTCCAAGTCAGATTCCTATGAGCCCACGTGGCAATCTCTTAGGGACGTCATCAGATTAACATTAATCCCATGAGTAACTTTCTAATATTTGAAAGGTGGCTCAATCCACACATTAAATAATTTATAACTTTATGTTTATATTTTTGATGATTCAGTAGTGGCTATAAACAAAGACGTGGAGTCATGTCTATGTGTGTCCAAAACTTCATTCTACCAATTAATACCTGTATGATTGAAACTAGCTTCTTAATTTTTGTATGGTTCCGTGTCCTTACTTAAAAACAGGATAATACAATATCTATCTTTGGGGTTTATGTGATAATTAAATGAATGATTTAAGTAAAATTCATAGTGACATAGTGATTATGTCTGACATAATCCAAGAGTTTATAAAATACTTTTTATTCCATAAGTATATTTTTATGCTATATCTTTAAGGACAGCAAGTATATATCATTAGGATGCTTTCTGTAAATTAAATAGTTGTAGATAAGTAAAGGATTTTGCTCTTTGGGTCTCCAGCATGGAAAGCCCAGCTACTCTAACCTAAGGAGAGCATGAGATGTTTGTGTAATATCCAGGGCTGTTGTTAGCAAGGCCGGTCATGTGCAGAAAAGAAACAAAGTAAAATACAAGACATGATATTTGTAGCATGGATTGTATGTCAACTGCCAAATCTATTTCTCCAGGTTCTACTTTAGAGTATAATAAAATATTTCTAAATCTTTTGCAGTTATTGTCAGATACCTTCGTTCTTACAACTGAAATGTGAGTGGAAATGACATGTATCACTTCTGGGACTGCACATTAATTCATAGGGTATATGTCCCCATTCCTCCTGGATGAAACCTGCATGTGTCAGAGTCCCAGTTTTAATCACGTGGAAAATAATGTCCTACAGAATGGTGGAGCAACAAAATGAAAGAATTGTGCATCCTGAGTGACAGTCCTGATGTGAGCTGTCTTAGGTTGCACAAGAGATAACATGGATTTTGTCCATTAAGTTGCCGAACTGTTGGGTTTTTTATTGCAGTGCATAGGCTCCATCCTGATGGATGGGGGTTAGGGTAGGGTAAGAGAGTTAGAGGAAGAGGCTACTCGGGCCATAGATAATGGACATTAGAAGTAGAATGGCTAGGCTTGAATCCTGGATCTGCTACTTACTCTCTGGGTGACTTTGTGCAAATTATCCTCTCTGTTCCTTAGTTTCTTTATATTTAGAGTGGGGATAATAATTATACAACAATCATAGGATTATTGTGAGAATGACTCAGTATGCACAATATGTTTTGAACAATGCCTAGTATATAATTTGTTACTTATAACTAAGCAATGAAGTTATGTTGAAAAGTGGGAAATGGAACTGCACAAACAAAGGTGTATGGGTGGGTTGCATAACTTGTGTATGGCAACGATGTATATAACATTTATTAAATAATTCACACCTATTTATTATCAGCTCGGTGCAGGACACCACATTAGAGGCTGGGAAGAGGAAGACAATATAGATCCGAAATGAAGGGCTTTAAATATTTTTTTTTTGACTGCTAACTCCAACCTAGATTCCACTGTCTTGAAATGATCTAATATCCATAATTCTGGGCAATTTTTAGTCAATTTTAAAATGTGGTTCTCAATTATCCCTGTATACATCAGAAGAACACACTAGGGGGGCCAGAGTTACAAAGTACAAAGGCATTTAACTGCTTGTCTATCTGATTTTAATGTTCTATAAAAGCTATTTTTTATCAAAAAATCTAGGCTTTTACATCAAGTGATGATTTGACATTAATGCATATTTCTCTCCAGAAGTAATCAAAGAACTGAGGTTTTCTATCAAAGCACCTGATTGCACTTTAAACTTTTATTTTTCTATAGCATTGCATGAACTGAGAATTCTTCTTGTGATTTAGGAACGATTATGTACTTCTGTATTCCACCCTATTCTATATATAGTAAGCGGTAACCTCAGGCTTACAAGTATGGTAAATTAATCACAGAGAGAGACTTCAAGGTTTGGGATGAGGCAGGTTCATCATTGCACCTGGGAGGACATACATTTCAACAGTAGGAAAGCGTCGTGGTTTTATTTTAGGCTAAAACTTTAGCAAATGTACACAGAAAAGACCATATGATTTCATTTCCTAAGCAAAATTTAGTCAAACATGAGAAACTTTGTTCCCATATTGCTTTTAGATCCAGGAGATACTGTTTTCCTTCGGGATTCATGCTTTTTCTTATTAGAAGCTCAACATCTGTTCCTCTGTGGCTGAGAGAAAATGTGGCTAATGGATAAAAAGAAAGAAGAAGAAAGAAAGAACACTCAAATCAACAACAATTTCAAATTTCAGCAATTAGATATAGGCTTCTGTGACTTAACATCCTTAGAACATGTATTCTGAACTAGGATAAGAGAAAAGAAAGGTTTAGGTTGTATAACAGAAAAAACTCAGAAAAGCAGCAAATATTGGAAGGAACCAGAGAAGGCTCCAGTGTAGAACATACTTAAAAGCAGACCAAACCAAGCCAAAAAACAAAAACAAAAACAAAAAACTGAGAAAAGATGATCTTTCCATTTTTCATATATGGGGTTGTAAATACTTTTCAGGAATCTAAAAGCCTATCTGGGAAAAATCTGAGTACTTGTTATGAGCATTTACCATTGCCCTTTTCTTTCTGTGATTAAGAAATAGATACAAAATATCACATGTATTTTATCACTTTCTCTTTCATCTTCTCTAAGTATACTTGAACCATGATGAATATAATAATGTGTTATTTGTAAAACAACATGTGAAAACTAAATTTAATTTGTAGAGGAGAAATTTATTTCAAAAAGAAAGTCATTTTTTTCAACTTCATATATGATGGCCTCCTTTGAGAAGTAAGCCATTGCTATAAATGACGAGAGAGTATCAATTAATTATTTAACTATGTGCCAGGATACACAAGATATTGAGCAGACAGATTCATGCAGTTACAGCTAATCTGTCCTTTGGCAACTGTAGGTAACTGAAAGCTTATCTTTTTTTCTTTTTTTTTTTTTTAATGAGCAAGAAAAATGCAGGTGAAATTCACTAATGTTTGGTAGGAAGCCCAGTTGCCTGTGTGCTGATTTGCTGTGATTTATGGCTTTGAAGAATAACTGTGCAAGCTCCTGAGTTCGGTTAATGCAGGCTTTGCTTTTCAATTAATTTAGGATTTCAGGCACAGTGTAATTCCAGTGTTAACAACCCAGTGTTACTGATCAAAACAGAAATCTCTTCCTGATCCCTGCTAGTTGGCAACGTGGAGAAGTTAGAGAATTATAACTTACCTTTTTGTACATTCTCAGCAAGGCTTGAAGATCCTTACTGTAATGCCTGTGCTAACCTGCCTTCTGCTTACCACTTTCCGCTTAGTACTTGTCATAGCTCATAGTTCCCTTGTCATAGTTCCCTTCAAGATAGGGGTGGTCACCATGGGATCCTCTGTTCAGTGTTGAATTCTTTCTTTCCTAATTGTTGAAATCCTAACCCCCTCTCAAGGACCATTCCAAAAGCCACCTGCTCTCTGAAGCCATTTCTTGTCCTTACTGCTGAAAGTATCGTTTCCTATTCCCGCCTACTGTTTGGATCTTGCTCTTGTCAGTATCATGGTGCACCTACTGTACTTATTTAAGTCTCACTTTTCCTCCAGTGCAGTATACTGAAGGTAGAAACTGTGTCTTATTCATATTCCCTGTGTTATCTAGTGCAGTGCTATACATTAAATGTGTGTGTGACATTAAAGTCATCCTCAAATAACAGTGAGCACAGGCTTTATTTCAAGCACTAGGTGGGCACAATGAAAGACTATAAATTACTATGCTAAAAAATTACCAACTGATTGGGTAGTTAACACTTGTGAAAGACAACCATTCTGTCAGGAAGCATTAACAATTCAAGTGGCAGACATAAACAACATAGGTATTCACAGAATGGGAAAATTATTGTCTGTGATGGGTAAAGATGAAGTAGGTAATGAGCACCTATGAAAATCTTTAGGACAGAGTACTAGCAGGACCTCAAAGAATGCTGGGGACAAAGATAGGAGTGGACAAGGAGGCCAAAATTCATTCAGAAGGAGTCAGAGAGGAAAAGATCAAGGTGGATGACCAAATGCTTTTGAAGCTCTTACAGCCTTCACAAAGTCCCATAATACCATTCAGAAATTATTGAAAAATAACATGTCAGGAAGAGTCATCTGATGCTTGTGTGTAGGCTGGGAGTAGGTAGGAGGGAAGGAGGATTGGTGAGGTAAGTTGATAATGTATACATGGTGCTTGACAGTGCAGTACTTCCAGCACACATTCAGGGCAGTTCTCAGTGCAAGAATAACAGTTTAAGGTTGGGATGTAGCTCAGTGGATCCATGCCTGCCTGGCAAGTGCAGGGTCCTGAGTTCGATCACCAGTACTGGAAAAAAAAGAGTAACAGTTATTTACATTTACTTATACAGTGGGAATGTTCACAAAGAGCCATTGCATTGTAAAAGACTTAAATATAAAATTCCTCTAAAGTCTGTGAGTACTTTTGGTGAATACAAAATTATTTTTCTTCAACTTTTACAAAACTTGTTCAAAAGTTGGCCTAAAGAGTAATGCAAGGCACACCTGTATCCAATTATGTTAGGGTGCCAATGTGTTTCTGGTTTCTTAGGAAGAGTACCCCAAATAGAAGCTCTTGCATTATTTCATTTAGATTTTAAGGTTTCTTCAGAATCCTAACCTTCAGAGATCTCCAAAGTGACTATTTTAAAGCTTCATAAAGGTAGATAGGAGAGCATATAAATTTTTTAAAAAATTTAGCAGTTTTTCTTCTTCAAAAATGCTGCAATGACTTCTTAACTTCCATGAGACATAGGAGATTCGCAAGGCCCACTCAGCCATCTGTCCTGCTTGATTTCAGACCATTTCATTTTTTTTTCTGGGACACAGAGGCTAATGATGTACATGCATGTGTGTGTGTGTGTACTTGAGTAAGACATGAGCATGTACACAACACACCCACACAATTCAGGCTGTACACTTCATATCAACTTCAGAAAACTATTCTTTTCTTGGGGTTCTGCATAACCAGATATATAGCAGAAAATTTTGCTTTAAAGTTATTACTTTTAAAGCTGAAACTTTTTCAAACCTTTCTCTCTCTCTCTCTTAGCAAAAACCAGCTTGGATGATTATAGCAAACTTTCAAAATTAATGCCTCTAAGTGTCCTTTTCATGGTAGTAGGATTACTTTTTATTTTTATATGGTATTCAGGAGCTTTCAGGGAAAGCTATTGAAAGAGTTCTTGTTAAGGATTATGAGATTTACACCCTAATATGTGAGAGTGTTAAGGTTTGAATGGTGTCCTCTCAAAAAGATACAATTGAAACCTTACCTTTCCCATCCCCAGCACTCAAAATACAGCCCTAGTTGGAAATAATCTTTGTAGATGTAATCAAGGTACGATGTATGATTGAGGTAGGCTTTAATCCCATATGACTGGTGTTGTTATAAGAAGGAGAGAGGAGACACATAGAAAGAAGACAGTCATGGCAAGACACATGGAGAATCCATGTAAAATCAGAGACTGAGATGGCAGCAATATTGCCATGAATTAAGGAATGTTGAGATTTGCCTACAAGAATGAGAAGAACAGGTTCTCCCAAGAGATCATGGCCTTATTGACATCTTGATTTTGGACATCTTTCCTGCAGAATTGTGAGAGAATCAATTTCTATTGTTTTAAGCCATCTACATTTGTGGTACTTTGATATGGCTGCTTAATACAGAGAGCACTTCAGCTATGCAAGTAGATGAACTTCCATGTTATTATATTGATAATAATTTCCCCAGAGGTAATTTTTCCCTTGTGAGGCCAAGCACACCACTGATTGTTTTTGCCATGGTCTGAAGTCTAAAGGAGAACTGACAAGCACTTAATGTTTGCTAACATTTATTGAGCACTTACTAGGTTCTGCCCTTGTTACAAACACTTTATGTATCATCTGATTTAATGCTACAACTATCTGTGTGAGGTAAATACTAAAAGTATGACTTTCACAGATAAGGAAACTGAATCACAGAGAAGCTGAGTAATTCACTTAAAATTATAGAAATGGGAGAGGTGTGGTTTGAACTCAGTTTGACTCCACATCTTGAGCTCTATTAATCATTAACTTTCTATTTACTCCTTCTAGAATTCCATCATATTATACTGTTTTTCCTTGGAGGTATAAAAATGGAAAAGAATGAATGTTGAAAGAGTTTCATTGAGTAGCCCATGCACAGATCCCATCCTATTTATCACTTTATCCTCATCACAACCGTAAGGTGTTTATTTGTGTAGCTTCTAGACAAAGAAACTGGAGCCAAACAGAGAAGAGGGTTTGTATGTGATACTATGATTTGAACTTGAATAAATATCACTTGTTCAGTGGCCACTATGTTCTAGGACATTTTCTCTTTGCTCTTCACATAGATCTTATAAGGTAGGTGTCTTTAGAAGTCATAAAAATCAGGCTGGAGAAACGAATATCTTGAGTGAGCATCAGTCTAGGGAAGGCAGGCTAGCTAGGGATTGCCATGCTACAGTGTGAGAAAGAGCAGAAGCACCTGCCCATGGGATTATCAGGCTGGAGATCTGTCCCTCATGCTGGCCTTACTTTGGTTTGGAGACAGGGTGTAAAAACTGTAAGAAAAAAGGGCACTGCCAAGGGTCATGCTGTCTGCATACTGGGCTGAGAAGCAGGCTTAAAGGGGAAAAACTCTCTCTCTCTCTGGAAAAGGAACATCACATGTGAAGTTGAGACATTATCTGGCTGTGAAGAAAATGGTTGCCTTTAACTCATCTGGAGCTGAATGATCTTGAGGTAAAAAAAAAAAAGTTTTCATGTAAATCTCTTAGCAATTCTAGGTCAGATTGTCTACTGAGCAAGGTGGGAGCTGCCTGTGAATAGCTTCCATGATGTGGAATCAGTAGTCACCTCTGTAAAAATTTCCAAGGTTCTGAGTCAGATTGGCTTCTGTCTATCCTTCAATTACTTAGGACCTTAAGTATGCAACTAGTGAAAGCAGTTTCTGGTATAATGACAGGAGCATCTCTTTATTTTTCAGACAAGGGTCTGAAATTGAGAAAGGTGCAGGATCTTGACCTAGGTGTAGTTAATATTAAATAAATTTTAAAGGTTATGTTTGAAGATGGGTATATTTACTAAAAAAAAATACAAGGGGTAATCAAACTATGCAGTGAATGTTTAAATTAAAAAAAAATCGATTACAGTCAAAGATGCATTTCCATTAATCTCCCACAAAACTACCCCTCTCTTCAAATACAATTATATCACCATTTTTGCCACTTTCTGAAGCACTTCTGGAAGTCCTTTTTTAAGAGTGTTTTTATGCAGCATGATCAAAAATGCAGCGAATGTTGCTGCTGAGCATCATGTAAAGGAAAGACAGGCTCATAAAAACATTACAGTGTGTCTTCATCTTCCTTATTCACTGAACCTGGCACCATGTGACTTCTGGCTTTTTCTCAAAGTCAAAATGACCATGAAAGGTAAATATCTTGAATTGATTCAGGACATGGAGGCAGCCATGACTGCACATCAAAAGACACTCATAAAAGGAGAGTTCCAGAAGTACTTCAGAAAGTAGCAAGAATGATGGATAACTGTGTTTGAAGTGAGGGGGAGTAATTTGCGGGAATGAATGGCAATGTGTCTTTTACTGTAATTAAAAAATTTATTAAAAATTTAAAAAATATTATTCACCATATTTGTTGGTCATACCACATATTCCACAGAGTGTAGTAACATACTTTTGTGCATGCCAGAGTTTTCATCGGTCTTGCTTGAATGGTTTTTATTTTAGTAGTTTGTTTTCTGTTATTTAAACTTTATGTGAAGCTATTCTAGGAAGCTTGTGTAGTGGACAATAGAATAATATACTGGCCACTTTTTACTTCAGAACTGCTTTTGATAATTTTAACTATTTGACCTTAAAAGTCAGAGATTTTTCTCTTTCCACTCTCATGCCACTAGTCTTTAAACTATGGGAGAGTTTTACTAAACACTCTCCAGCTCTCAACATTTTTTCTCCATAGAAAGCTAATGGGAGAAAATGATTAAAACATATGTCAGTTCATAAAAACCTGCAGTATCTCACCACTGTCAATAGCAATTGTTTTGGGTTTGGAAGGTTTTAAACATCCAGATGCTTATGTTTCACCCTGTACAGAAACTTTTATGTTGGATACTGAACAGATAGGTTATGTATGTACACATAATTTAAAAATTACATGTGAAAATAATCTGCTCAGCCTTATACACACACACCCACACACACTCGAAAGTCAAAAGTCTACATCCCAACATATCAAATCCATCCTCAGAAGTCAGGAGCAACTTTCTACTCCTACAGTTTTCGTTCCTTTTACAGCCAACTCCATAATGGTGGAAAGCGGCTTTCATAAGAAAACTTTATAGATGAATGTGATTCAAAATACAAGATGCCAAACACGGATTGGAGAACCATTGAGCTGACATCTTAGGGTGCCTCCAACTACGTAGTTCTGTGGATTCAATGCTCCAGGCATTGACATTTTCAAGATCCTGATTTTTTTTTCTCATATTATTGTCTCAGAATGGTATATTTTAATCCCCATTCTCTGTCTATTATTATTATTATTTTATCCTTCATATATTCATTTCAAATACAGTTTCTCCAAGAAATGAAGTATCTTCCAGTGTATTTTCCTTTGGCAATTTTTTCTTGATACTTTCAGAGCATCAATTTTCTTCTACTTGAAAGATTCAATGACACTGCATGCTATGCTCATTTAAACTCACTGGAATCCAACTGCAAATCTTCTGAAGAGACAAAAGGAAAGAGCAAGTGATGGCACGGAGAACTCTGTAGTTTTCACAGTTGGAATCAGTTCTCTGGTGCTTTGTATGATGTTGGTCCTTGTGAGGCTTTTGAAGTACAGTTTGATTCAACTCAATTTTCACCTTCCTTGTTGACTTTAGAGACTTCCTCTCCCAGCTAGATACTGGTTGCAGTTAATTAGTTGTTTGCATGTGTCAGTGCAGCCTTCTTTTATCCATATTTGATTACGTCTATGCAATATGCCACAGTGCTTTCTGTGCAACCTATGTCTTTATTTCTTCTTGGTTACTCAAGAAAGGCAGAAACTGCTAAGAATAACTTAATGTTTATGGTTTCAGGCTCCAAAGACAATCTGCTTGGGTATGATGCTTATCCCTGTTTCATCCTTGGGTAGGTGACACAGCCCAAAATAAACCCTTTTTATACTTACTGTGCTAGCAATTTTGCCAGTTAGTGTTTCCTTTCTCTCTCAAAACATCCTCATTTAGATGATAAACTATATAACTGACATCCTTTGGGGGAACTTACTTAGTGTCTTTAAGCCTCAGGTCTTTTACCTGTAAAATATGGAAAACACCTACTTAAAAGCTATTTCTAAAGCATGGACAGTGGGATTCTGCACATAGTAAATGTCCAATGAGCATCAGCCATACTTTTTCTTCCTTTGTTTTCATATTGTGCAGTGTGTGCCTAAATTGTACACTACAGACCTTCATCACCAATATTCAGGGCTGTGGTTTATTCATACACTTAAATACCCTTCCTCTTAGTATTTACTTTCAATCTTTAGAGAATTATTGTGATCTACTCATTTTGTTAGAATGATACATTACTGCCGCATGTAAAAAAGTCATTATATGTACATATATAGAGATACACACAGATACCTCTTTCATCTATGCATAATACATAGACACACATACAAACAAATTTATAAAGTTTTAATGTGAATACCCTTATCTCCCTTACATAAGGGTGCTTACGTACTATAAACACGAGCAAATGTGTGTAATGTTCAAATAATGTGAAGAATAGGGATAACAAGATATCATCAATCTTGTATGGGTTTATGAGCTCAATGTTTAAAACTTTCTCAGTTAAAATAATTGAAGAAATCAGAAATTAAAATTATTTCTAACTAATGAAATACTAAGTAGTTCTTCCACTTAGTAGGAATGGGGTTGAAAGGCACATCCTAGGAGTACCCTATAAAAATAATAGAAGGAAGTGAAAAAGAAGATGACTAATTAGGCAAGTATATTAACATAAAGTTTCATATGTAATTAATCAATTTTAAGCTGTTTATTAGATCTTAGTAAGTAGTGGAGAATCTGAGCTGTGAGAAACTAAATTTGCTTAAATAAATATCTACCAAGATCAGAATAAACAATCTTTGCTTTATAAACCCTGCTCTGCCTGCCTCTGGAGTTTAGGTGGAAGCCATCTAGAATGCAGTCTTATTTCTGAACCTCTGAGAAGTATGTCCATTACTCTTCCCACCTTGAGAGAGGAGTCTGTCAATAGACAGGCTTATTTTGCAGGTCCTGGAGGGGAGGAATAACACATTAAATTTTACTTTCTTTTAATCTTGGTAACACTTTCCTCCAGTGCCCATTAACCAGCACATTCAATAACTTGGTCTGAATTATGATGAAGGTACTCTCGCACCAGTGAAAGCATCTGGGGCCACTGGCCAATGCCCTTAGTTCACAAGCATGAGTCTCTGATCATAGCCCAGCGTTAGTAAGTGCTGAGCCTGTGCTGATGCAGGATCAGAGGGCACTCCTTTGTTCTCTGCTTCTCTCATGCCACGTCATCTGTGCTGCCATAGAAGACAGTGGGTTGCACCTCATTTCTCCTTTGTACAATGACATATGCGACACTTCATCTTGGGATTCAGATCTTAATTTTTCAGCTCCTTTTCTCATGTCATGATAAAAAAAGTTCTGGGGACCATCTAGTGTCAGCTTCCTTTGAGATTCATCATTTAAATATTTTCATCTGCTACAAGTGTTTAATTAGGAGAGGCTCCTTTTGGTAGGCTCCTTTTGTATAACTTTAATGAAACTGAAGAGCATGAAATGTGGTTTCCCTGCTTTTAAATGAAGCTACTTTTATAGAAATAAGATGAGAAATGGAGAAATTGTTGAAGTCACAGTGCATGAAATTAAGGGAGCCCAAACTGTATTGGCAATAGTGCTTTTTTTTTCTTCTTAAGTTGATGTTTTTGAGGACCAAGGTTATAGTTGCTGACAAACTGGGCTGATGCTGTTTTCTATTTTATTTATTTCTTTAAGTTCATAGAATTCTGGGGGACAGGACCCTAGGATCCAATTTGTTATTATTTAGGAAAACTGTATGAAACAAACTATGTGTGAGAGAAGGCTATTTCTGAACAACATGAGAGCAAATTAATGATGGCATCTAGTTATGAGATAAAACCTGAAATTGTGCTGAATCTTATATAAAGCAGATTCAATGTGTAGAATTGAGACAAAATAAGTAACAAGCAACTTATACTATAATCATAAGCCATGTACTGGGAGGTTCCCCCACACCAATAAGGTGTTAGTTATGGAGGTATTGTAGTCATCACGACATTTTTTGTCATGCTATTCTGTTTCTTCCAATATAAACACAGGAGATGAAGCAGCAATTTTCTTTCATATTTGGTCAATTCAATAGCCATTTTGGAAATTTAAGTAACAAATTTAGGAGGTCTGCCTTTCCTTGCTATACAACTATACAGTTTAGGCTCACTTTATAATAGGCAGACCTCTTTTTTGGTAGATTTTATAGCTAATTGAAGTATCAGTCAAAAATTGTAAAGATATTGAGTGAGATTTTCCTGTTGACTTACAATATATGATTAGTGTCCTAAGCTTGGAGCAAAGAGGCATAAAGTACCCCTGCTCTTCAAGAGAGAATTTCCAAGAATCAACAACAATTTGAGCCAGAAAATTCCATCAGGGGTTGGTAGCTCATGAGTCCCAGGCTTCACTCTAGCCCCTAACTTCCCAACCCAACTGTATGAACGAGAATTGAGGAGGAAAGGGGAGGAAGGCAAGTTTCATGGGATGGTGTTTTCTGTGGCCCACCTTCCTTCTTCTAAGGGGCATTTGACAGCTTCTACTCCATCCCATTTTGCACATCAGGAATCAGGACCTGAAATTGGGCATGAAGGAGCCAGACTCACCTTCGTTTTAGAGAACTGAGAAGTAGGAAGACTCCCCAGAACCTCCTAATAAACTCTGAAAAACAGTTCCTGAAAGACTCAGCACTTGGACTTCTGGATTTCAGAAGGAACAAGGGTTACTCAAAGTTAGCCAGGAAAGCATCAACACTCAGCCAGGAGGAGCCTACAGTCCCCCAGAGTTAGTCGAGAGAACTCTGCCCCTTCTTCTTATCTTGCCTCCACTCTATTCCACCCTCAAGGAAGTCATGCCTCAAAAAGGTACAGGGATGAATTCAGTTACCCTTCCTCTCCACGCAGAGATGCAAGTAAGAGTAAAGATGTCAACTTCACTGCTCACCCAGTTTCTGTAGGCACAGGGCCTTGGCTGAGGGAAGCCTGAAGCAGAGATAAGATTTAAATGTGAGAGGCAGGTGGGGTGGCCCATGCCTAGTCCAGCTACTCAGCTGGTTGAGGCAGAAGGATCACAAGTCCAAGACATGCCTGGGCAATTTAAGGAGGCCCTCTCTCAAAAGAAAAGAAACAAAAATAGGCTCAGGATATAGCTTAGAGCTCCCTGGGTTCAATCTCTAGTACTACAAAAAGAGACTTAACTATGATATAAAAGCAGTTTTTTTTTTTTAACTAAAGACTCTTCTGATAATTTAGTTTGAAGTAAAATGCAAAAGACTTGCTAAAATATTGGACAAAACAAAGCTGAAAGTAGTGATTAGGGGAAAAAAGTAGCCTATATCCAAAAAGTCAGTTAAATCAGTTTGTTTGATTCTTTTGATCATCTTTGATCTCTTTTTGTAATTCTCTTTTGAGTTTAGGATAAAGTCACTGAAGTGATCCCTCTTAAAATTACTAAAATTAAGCAAATAAAAACAAATGCTGACTTTAAAAATAACTAAAGCCTCTACTTTTTCTTACACCCATAACACATTTTAAAACATTCCTCAAGAAAAGACATTTCTGGAAAAAGAGAACACCAACAACAGTGAAAGCAATAGCAGCAAAACTTCAACAAAACAGCATTGTTTGGCCTTCTCTTTTTATAAATAATTTTAAACTATACAAAACTAAGTAAACAATATTTTACTTATCTTTCTAGAATGATTAGTTTCCTATTTTGGCCCTGGTTGATAAATTTCCTATGCTTCTTATGCCTCTGTCCCAGGTTAGGTTTTTTGAGCAGCAGACTTAGAGGCAGAGACTTGTGTATGTTGGAGGCTGGTGTGTGTGTGTGTGTGTGTGTGTTTGTGTTTTGGAGGCTGGTGTTGCTGGGAGCTCCCTGGATCCACACCTGTGAGGAAGTGGAGAAAGCAGAATCGAGTACAGGAGGAACCCAATTGCAAGATGCAGTCATAATGAAGACCGGAGTAGCCCTTCACAGCTGTGTGGAATTGAAGCCAGGTCAGTCCTGGATGCAGAATGCTCTTGGGAGGGTCTATGACTTCACTCTGGTGCGCACTTTAGCTGTTAATACTCCCTGCAGTGGTGTGCTGGTGAACCAGCTCTCTGGAAAAAGAAAAAAAAAATAGAGCTCATTTGTAGTGTTTGCCAATTTCTGTGGTGTAATTACTCCCTCCATGGCTGATTTCAGCCAACTGTCATGATTTCACTGAGCAATAGTGGTGAAGAGAGGCAGTAGAGTAAGAATTAACTTCATTGTACCACTAGCCCAATCCTTGAGGACAGGATCTTAGTTCTGCAGATGGTATTTACCATACTGACTTCTATATAAAGACACGCTTTTAAACTAAAAAAAATGTTCAGCTACATTGGGCGTTCCATAATAAATAGTTGCAAGTTTCTACTCAGTGAAATTAAATCACCCAGAATGAGAAAGTCATTTAGATTCCAAGATATCCCAGCAGCCTATTCTGCTTTGCCAGTCTCCGGCTCTGAACCAACAACAACATCTGCTGGCAATTTATTCTCTATTATCTTCTACCTACTACTTAACCTACTGGATCAAACAATTCTATGCTCACTGTTCCCTATCCACCTGTAAGTTGGAGTGTTCACTTGTAAATATTTAAATGAATCTTTAGAAATTATTTCATTGAAATGTCTTTATAAAGGTTTCAAATTTATAATAATATCATTTACTCCAAATCATTCCTGCCTTCAGTCAATTCATAATTTATTTCCCTGTGTTTTCAGTTTCATTGACTTTCCAGAGGATTAGGGAGGGCAAACAGCATAAAAAGGTATGCACTATGAAATAGGAAGAAAATATTCAAATGGGAAAGGGCACTAGGGAGGGGGGCAGGGAGAAAGGAAAGAAAGGAAAAGAAAAAAGAAACAAGAAAAGAAAGAATGGAAACAAAGCTTTTGTAAGTAAGGAGGGGAACGGGGGTTGAAGGAAGGGGAGGGGAAGGGGAAAAATAAGAATGAAGGTATATTATGTACAGGTACAAATTCCATATGGTGAAAGTGATCATTATGTACATCTAAATTGTACCAGTGAACTTAATTAATAAAAAACATGGAGATGTGCTGAGGGATTGTGCCTGTCATTGATGCTTGTTTTTTCTGAACCTCAGAGCTTCATCTTCACTTCTCATCCACACAGGATGGCCTTTTCTGTTGTTGTTGTTTTTGTTTTTTAAATCTGAGAATCTTGGTTTCCTAGATCACTGGGGGACTGAAGTAGGGGCATAACCTCTCTCATTCTTATCTCTAAGCTAAGAGAAGATTGAATGCTTACTAGATACATATTGTTTTGTTAAATCAGATTATATTACTCCAACAACTAAAGCACGCAGAGCCCTTGAAGTATGACACAAGAAGACTTTTCAAAACTATAAAGTCTTTGTGTTCTTTATAAGAGCCTTCACTGATGTGTAAAATAGATCTGTTTGAATTTTCATCCATTTAATTTTCTAGTTTGACTTCTGTGAATTGGTTCCTTTTGTTTTTGGCAATGGCTCCCTGGAATTGTCCTACCTTAAGAGAGTTCCATGGCCCTACGAAGGGGTAGAAATGTAAATGGCATATTGGTTATGGCAAAGGGTATGTTATTCTTATAGCAAAGGGAACCAGAAATACAATGTTTTATTTTTCATCCAGTCCATGCTAGGGAGAGAGGAGGCAGCTAGAACTCATGAAGTTTGGTCTTGACAGACCTATACTCTCTCCTCTGCTATATTCACCATTCTCCAGAGTGCTGTCCTAACTGACAGAGCCCAGAGGGGGATCTGGGATGGTAATATGGCTGTTTCAGTTTATGGAAAAGGAAAAATCCCAGAGCAAGAGAATTCTTAGTTACAAATTGCAAATGTTATTTCTAACTCACATTTCGCTGAAGGCTGAAAATTGTCATTTCTAGGTAGATGACCCTGAAATATGGCAAATTTTGGAGATAACTATTTGTCTGGCACTCTGGCCTCCTAAATACCTAGGCACACAGTTTGTACCATCTTCTTGCCTTGCCAAGAAGACAACCCAAAGCCCCTATCCTACTGCATAGAAATTCTGGCCTATAGTTCTCTCCAATAGGTCCAGTGAAGTTACTCATAATCTGGTCACTATATAGACAAATTATTAGCCTACAAAAAACCTACCACTCAGAAAATGGAAGAATTGGAAGCGCAGCATTCCTTAGTTATTGTAAAGAGTTCTGACTCTAGCAGTGGTGTGCATCATGCAGTTAGCCTGTCTGACCATCCCATTTCTACTTTCTAGGATTTCTAGGCCTACTTTTTAGGTCCATTCTCCTCTGTGGACCCTGGATCCAACTTCTGAAAGGATGCCATTTATCAATTTTTCTTTCTCAGAGGTGGGTATCAAAGAGTACAGTTTTTGAAGGCTCTTTCTGGCTTAAGTAGGCCTGAGGCCTGCCTCGGTTGTGTTAGACTTGTGATTTCTCAAGTAGTACAATTTCCTGAAAAGCTTGGGCTTTTCATCTACAGGTACTCCACTACTTATGATGAGATTAGGTCTTAAAAATCCATTGTCAATGGAAAATATTATAGGTCAAAAATGCAATTGATATATCTACTGCACTTAATATTATATAAAAGCAAAAATACACTATAGGGTATTGGTTGTTTTCCTTTTTGATCCTGTAGCTGACTGGGAGATAGGGCTCCTTGCCTCTACTTGTTGTTGAGAGAGAAAATCGTACCACATTTCACTAGCCTGGAAACAGATCAAAATTCAAAATCAGAAGTACCATTTCTACTGAATGCATATTGCTTTGGCACCATCCTAAAGTTGAAAAGTTGTAAGTCAAACTATCATAAGTCAGAGATCATCTATATTTGCTTTCAGTTATTTCTATTTCTATTGACATTATATAAAGAATTTTTCGCTTGACTGAGTCTTACACCTGCTGATCCTCTTGGGTTGGAAGACAACTCTCTTTAAATGATTTCTATCTGGATGCACTACTTTTTGTTTTTTTTTCTTAAAATCTTTTATTGGTACATTTTAGGTATACAACGCAATTAGATTTCTCACTGGGAACTTGTACCTTTACATGATGCATCTTGGTTCTTATTTTTTCCCCATTCCTAGCCCTCCCTTCACCCCCTCCACCCTTCCCTATTTACA
>NW_004624777.1:10268620-10335771 GCF_000247695.1 Heterocephalus glaber
ATCTTCTATATCTGAAATTCTGTCCTCACATTGGCTCATTCTGCTGTGTAGACTTTCAATGGAGTTTTCCATCTCCTGGAAATCTATTTGCATCTGTTGTATGGATTCTATTTGTTTCCTATGTTGGGATTCCATCATGTTCCTGAACTCCTCTCTAGATTTATTAATCATATCTTGCACTAGGAGCACAATTTCTCCTGTTATCTGAGAAGTTATTTCTGATTTCATTTTTTCTAGATCTCCTTTTGTTGCCACTTCAGTGGGTCCAGGTGGTTGAATATCAGAGTGTTCCATCTCATTTCCCTTTGGGGTTGCTGTAGGTGATCTGGAAGTCTGGTTTTGAGATTTTTTTACGTGTTTTCTCATTTCAACTGGGGGGCAGCTGGAGTGCTGTTGTGGCCTGCGTGGCTCACCTCCTCTGAGCTGGGAGAGGTGGGACAGGGGCCAGGAGCGGTGGTAGAGATGGTGCTGGGAAGCCCCTCCCTCTGGGCCAGGAGAGGCAGGACAGATGGTGGCTGGGAAGCCCCTTCCTCTAGGCCAGGAGAGGTGGGACAGAAAGCAGCCCAAAAGCCCCTTCCTCTGGGCCAGGAATGGCAGGAGGGACCTGGATGCATTTCTTGCCAAGGAGTTTTTACAGGAGTGTTTGAGAGAGGGTAGACATATGTTCTCATATTCTCAAGTGTAAAGACAATTGTTCTTCCAATCCTGATTTCTGGTTTCTCAAGAGATTTAGATTTCTGACTGCAGGTAAAGAGTGTCTCATTAGGCTATTTGTAGCTCCTTGTCTGTTTTTAAATTGGCAAATTCTTGACTGAGTTTCTCTCTTTCTTATGGATCTTATTAACAGTGGTAAAGAATTGTGATTCCTGAGTCTAGTTGTTTCTTGTTATTTCCTCTAGAGCAACAGATCCCTTGGGCATGCAGTCTGCTTCCTAAACTGCACAGGAGAGAATTTTGCCAAATGCTCCATTGACATTACAAGGAATACAGAAGTTTAGCAGGCATTATCTATTTCTTGATTACCTACCAGCTAATTTTTAAACCAGTTTAGAAGCATATTTTTGGTTTTGTTATGTATTATTCTGCCTCCAGGTACTGATTTTTGTTTTATCATTGTAATTCTGTATTACCATTGTAATTACTCTATATTACTGCTAACTCCCTGGCTAACCCAAAGCAATGATTTTGTTGGTGTAACAAAGACATCCCAAAATGCAATAACTTGTACAGGAAGTGTGAATGTGGCTCATACAGTCTGTGAAAGCAGTTCTGCTATATGAGGTCATTGGTGGATGTAGATTTCTTCTAGTTTGTTCTACCAACCTCCACAAATGCTTTTTTCAGTGGGAGGGAGGGAGTAGTGGCTTAGAAGAAATAGCTAGGAGTCCATCACAAATCATATAAGCCCCAAATGTTTCAAATATGGTTATTATCTTACAAATCACTAATACTACACCATCAAACTCATTGTCTTCCTGTTGCACAAATAATAAGAATCTTAAAGCAGTCTTTAAAACTATCTTTTTAAACTGAATCATGAAATCATTATTGTTTGTTAATGGAAGGTAGTTGATCTCCTGTCGTGAGCATTTGGCCATGTGTCAAAATGTTTTGGGTGTTTGAAGTGTCTGAATGTTTCCGTGTTCTCCTCAAATATATGTTTTGAAACCTGACCACTGATGGATTGATATAAGAAGTGGGGCCCATGGGAAATGATTGGGTCATGAGGGTGAAGTCCTCATGAATGGCATCAGTGCCCCAGAGAGCTGAGTTGTCCATTCCACCATGGAAGGGTCTTGCTAAGGACTGAGTGTGCAGGTGCCACCCATGAACCAGGAAGCAGGCTGTCACCAGACACCAGCCCATTGACATCTTTCTGTGTGTGTGTGTGTGTGTGTGTGTGTGTGTGAGAGAGAGAGAGAGAGAGAGAGAGAGAGAGAGAGAGAGAGAGAGAGAGAGAGAGAGAGAGAGAGAGAGAGAGAGAGAGAGAGAGAGAGAGACAGGGTCTCACTCTGTAGTACAGGTTAGCCTTGACCACTGTGTATCCCAGGCTGGCCTTGAACTCACAAAGTGATCCTCCTGCCTCAGCCTCCTGAATGCTGGGATTACAGATGTGTGCCCTCCTGCTCAGCTCCCACTAGTAGCTTGATTTTGGACTTCCCAGCCTTCAGAAATGGGAGAAATAAATTCAACTGTTTATAAACCACCCAGTTTATGATATTTTGTTACATCAGCCTGAACAGACTGAGACATGTGGAGGCTGCTAACAGCATTTAATACTCAAGAAGCTGTAATTTAAAGTGAGGGATCTTCTCTCACAAGCAAACACCCTAAATCTGTAAAAACTAAATTTGCTAATCCATGGCTCTCATTTTTGTGTCATTAATCAGATGTGAGACTACAGTGCCGATTTTCTGACTACCCGTCAAGCTCACCATTTTTAAAAATCCAATTTCCGATGAAAGTCTTGATGGAAACTATGTTTTGTTTTGTTTTTCAGAATTGAGCTCTTGGTTCCTACCTGTTCTAATACAGTAACAACTTACTTTCATAATATGATCTTTTCTTACCGTATTTGAAGAATGAAAAATTTGCTAAAAATAAAATGACAGTTGTAGGGGAAGGAAATAAAAATCGAAATACATCTCTATTTGTATATATAAATAAGAATATACACAAATATAGAGTATAACCATAAAGCAATAAGACTTTACTTGGTAAAAGATTTGTGGACTGGATCTCATTTCTTTATATTTTTGCTTGCATAAATGTAGATGCTGTACTTTCTCTCACATCAGCTAAGTGTGGAGGCATTGGGCAAGAGTGATTACCCCCAGGTCATGGACACAAGTTCTTGGATTGAGTGTCAGAGAAGAGGCTTGGTGTTCAGGGGGTTGAGACCAAGTAAATGAGGGAAAGGGAAGAAAAGAAGTGATCCTAAGTCAGCAAATGCACAGGTATCAGTCTTCATAGCTTAGATGTAAAACGTGCCCCCAACTTCTCATGTTTGGGTGTGGGGCCTGGGCAGGGCAACTTGGAAGGAAGTATCTCATCCTTGGCTCCTCCCTTAGCTGTCTGCTTCCTGGCTGCCCTGGGTTGTACCTTTTCCTCTTCCATGTACCTTGTCATCCTGTTTCTTTTGGGGCCAGGCAATCACAGACTGAAACCTTGAGCCAAAATTAACCTCTTCTCCTTTATGTTGTGGGTAATGGATATTTTGTCCCAGCAATGAGAAAGTGACTAAGACTGCAATGTAGAAGGTTTTTATCCTGTGGTCAGGCAGATAGAGAACAGGTAGAGAGGACCTAGGAAAAGAAGATCTATACACTGACTAGAACACTACAGCCTAATAGGTTTTGTGTGTTTCATGTTGCAACCCAAATACTAGCAACACCAAAATAAATTGAAACAAAACATAGCAATGTCAACAACAGTAAATCCCTGTAACAAGATTCTCAGAGAAAATGATCGTGGCATCAGAAAGAGAGAATGAAAGAAGGAAGTGGTAAGCATGTCATCTTGACTGAAAGTACAAAAGTTAGATGGGAGAGTAAATGGTGACATATTGTTCAGCCCATTGAATATGCTGAAGACCATTTTTTTGCGACCAAACGTCTAACAATGTCACTGCAGAAGGACCATGTACCATTTGGCCAGCATTTTTGTGTCCTTCTCTATCATATATTGTTCAAACAGTGAAAATAAATCTGTTAAAAATAGGAATGACAGCTTTTGGAGAAGAAAATATAAAACTAAATATGTTGTGCATACATGCATAAATAGGAGGGTAAACAGAAGTACAGGAAAAGACACACAAAGAGGACTGTCACCGATAGCAGAAGCAACCCGGGGAGTGGGCACAAAAGTACAGCCTCTGCTGTAGGTCCCTGCGCTGTTTATTTTGCTATGAGCATTGAGAAGGGGGTTGAGAATGTGTGAACTTAGTGTAACAGGACAGCTGCCTTGCTCCTTTTAGAGCCTACAACTGTCAGGCTCTGGAGCTCCTTTGAGTTTCTGAAAATGTTCTGATTTCAAATGTCTTCAGCTATGGTTGGAAAAAGAGAATAAGTAAACTTATTTGTCTCCTTAAAAGTCTGTTCCATCTTTACTTCCATGCAGTTTCCACTTACTGAGATTTTAAAGCTCAGTCGATGGGAAGGTGGAAAAGTCATCTGTGTGGATGTTCCCTACTATCTTTGCCAGAACTCTAGCAAATTGGACTCATCCTAACTTTTGTCTTATCCCTAAATAATGGTCCTTTCCCTTTCTCAGGCAAGAAACCCAATCATTTCCCTTCCTTCCTTCCTTCCTTCCTTCCTTCCTTCCTTCCTTCCTTCCTTCCTTCCTTCCTCCCTCCCTCCCTCCCTCCCTCCCTCTCTCTCTCTTTCTTTCTTTCTTTCTTTCTTATTTCTTTCCTTTCCTTACTTTCTCTCTTGGTGTGCATTAAAGATGAGCTCACTAGCTACTCAGCAGCCTGCACACTAAAGTTGCCCTCAGTGTGTATTGTCTAATCTTGAGTTCAAGAGTTTATGAAGGGAAGAAGAGGGATAGAGTTGGTGGATATTACAAGATCATTATTCTTCTTCCCTTCTCCTATTTCTGAAATCCCTTGGACAGCAGAGCCACTGTTATTTAGCCCAAGGCAGCCAGGACGGCAGTGGTATGTCACTGATGTTACAGTTAATCTCATTCTTGAGTCTCCTGTGACATAAGCACTTAGGTTTTCCATCAGTTTGCCATTCTCTGGCTGGATTCTAGCCTTTACTGTGGTAAGTGATCACTGTGGCTGTAAAGTTTGAGGTTTAAGGGTTGGGAATTTAGCTCAGTGGTTCTGCCACCTGCCTCACAAGCACAAGGTCCCAAATTCGATCCCCGGTACCAAAAAAAAAAAAAGAAAGAAAAGAAAAGTTTGAGGTTTAAGGAACCTTAAAGACCAATAGACTCATGTGTCTTTTTGTAGACTGGGAAATGGAACCTTGTTGAGCACCAGTGGAGGAAGCCAGTGAGGGAAGTTAGTTCTTGTATCCAGGTCTCTTTCTGGTCTCTTTCCAATAGGCCATGCATATTTTCTTGCTATCCATCAGAACCTGCACAATGGTACCCATGTATTCGTTCTATAAATAGACGCTTCTCAGGGTGCTTTATTCTTTAAGTTCTATATATTAACATTGTTACTAGCAGCAATTTTTGCTACCACAGTTACCACAGTTAGCAAACCGAAGAATGAAAAATCCCTGTCCAATTCTTCTCTTTTCCTTTCTGTTTTGTGATTTTTTTTCTCTACAGAAGAACTGAAGAGAGACTAAGAAGAGGAGAGATTTTTGAATCCACCTTTCTTTGATCTGTATAACTTTTTATATGGAAAAAATAATTCTATCTTTGTTCCAATTTTCTGAAATTATAGTGGAATCCTCTGCCGTCATTGGAAATCTCTTCTCTTCATATCAATAAATGAAAGTAAAAAATGTCACTTGAGTGCTTTGCTTGATATTTCGAGTACCTACTGTCATGGAAATCGTACCTCACAGATGTCTGTATCCCCTTCTTTGTGATAGTGTCTGCATTAAAGTGTTTCCAGGTGTGTATTTCCTAGTGGGTGCTTGGGCTTGTGACTGGTGTAAAGAGCAACATCTGGATCAACATCTTCTGGATAATAAGTACCTGAAAACATTTGGTAGGGATTTGTGGGAAACCCAGAAGTCTAGATATGATATACTCTTAATTTATCCATTCATCTATACATTTCTATTCATTCAGCAGTTGGCAAATATTGTGTGCTAAAGTGTTGGAGTGACTGCATTGAATGTGACACAATTTCTGCTTTTCAAAAGCCCATAGTCCAGTTGCAAGGTGTATATAAATGTGAATTGCTTGATAACCCAGTAGGATAACCACTCTGAAAAAGGGCATATAGAAAAAATCCTAAAAGTCCTAGTAGGAACCCAAAGAGATGACATTATTTAAGTATGCCAGCTGAGAAGAAAAATGGTCATAGCATTGTTTATCAGAAAGAGGAATTTTACTTAAGATTATTTTATTAAGAAAGGCTTCTACATAAATGCACTGAAATAAATGCTAGCAATTTCTTGTACTCATTTTCTTCTTTTTGCTTCTCATGGAAATGTTTGTACTTTCTTATCATTATGTTTTATGAAATATAATGTTCCTCAGAAAAAATCTTTGGTGATGTTTGAGTAAATGTTTAAGAAGTAGACATGGGCTAGGTTATCAGGGAAAAAGGGAAGCTGCAGATGAAGGAGAGAGAGAGTGTTAAGGTCCAGGAGAATGAGAAAAGTGTTCTTTTTGGTGAAGATATTTCAATATCTCAGTATAGCCAAGGGAGTCCATCTTTATAAGATTGGATAAATGTAGAGACTCAGTTCTTGAAGAGCCTTCTCGGCCATATTCAGACTTTGTATTTTATCATGAAGTTAATGAGAAAATATTGAAGCATTCTGTAATCAGATTTATGGATTGGAAAACTGATCTGAAGATGGTGGTGGTGATTTTGAAGGCAGAGAAATGGGTTAAGAGTAAACTGTAGTAGTCCCAACAGAAATACAGGTGGTTTGCAGCCAGGCTGTAATAGTTGGTAATTGACAGAGAGGACTGGGAGCTGTTACAGTCCTAGACTTTGTAGGATTTGGTAACTGACTCAGTGTGGGGAATGAGACTGACTAACCTGACATCCAGCACTTGAGTTAATACTTTTTGCTGTGACAGGAAGAGAAGAGGCAGGTTATCTGATGTGGGTGATGGAACGGAGTAGAAAGCCTGTAGTACATGTGAATGACTCTGTTGAGAGGTGGGTAGCACACCAGTCTGTAGCTCAGCAGAGGTACTGGACTAGACACATAGACTTAATAATCATTGGCACATTTCTGGTACTTGAAAATGTTTGTATGTATGTGGAAAGCAGGTCCAGAAGTGAAATAAAAGACTGGGTCATCAGTCCAGCTTTCAATTTAAAGCTCAGCTCTGTCTCTCATGGGCCATGTCTGGGCAAATGCTCTCACCTCTCCAAGCCTTGGTTCCTCTTGGGTAAAATGAGAATACTCTTATAAAGCATATGAAGCCTCTAGTCATGCACCTGGAATATTGTAAATACCAATCAACATTGGCTACTGTTATTGATATGTTAAGTTTAGAGCCTAAGGTGGGATCTGAAGAGAAGGTTACACATGAGGGATATTCAACATTTCTGAGAGAAGCAGAATAAGAAAATGGGGACAGTGGGAATAAACCACAAATAAGAGGCAAGTTCATCCTGGGGAGGGGAATTCATTTCAGTGCAGAGTGGAAGTAATGTCTAATACTGCTGTAAGCCAAGGAAGCAGTAGGTTTGGCAGAGGGTAGGATGCATTCTATTGGAGTAGGGAAACAGAAAGCAGTCCCTAGTGAATTTACAAGTAAATGGAAGATGAGATGATGGAAAAATGGAGTGCAGAATATTTTCTTAATAGGTTTGATTATAAAAATAAAGAAAATCTCAGTATCTATTGGTTTTCAAGAAGAGAGGCTTTTGTAAAGATAGGAGGAAGCTGGCATATTCATAAGCTTAAGGAAAAGATGAAAATATGGAAGGTGCTGACACTCATCTTAAATCTCAATGTTAATCTCTCCTTCCTATGTGAGGTAAACTGGGTTTACTTTTGAGTCCCAAGATCATAAATGGCAAAAAGGAAGAGAATTAACTTTAACTGATTATTAGGCCTTGTGCAGGATGTATTCATTCAATCATTTATTGAATCTTTGTGCAGACCTGGCCAGAAAGTTGACCATTGATAATTCATATTTCCTACTCCAAAAGCTAAAACTTGAAGAGAGTATATAATACACTGAATACATAGACATTGGGCTTGCACCAAGCTCTGTTGATTTCAAAGCTTGTGTTATCTCTCAAACTACTCAGTGGTTTCATTTATACGATGAGTTTTTGGAGAGAGCATATTTATTGTGATGATATCTATCTGTAGCAGGCAGTGTTCTGCCTGGATCACCTGTATCCCTTCACACTTTTCCTGGACACTGAATCTCACTGCTTTCTTACCTTGCAGCCACCATCTGTACCTCTTTGTTGGAAGTCTTAGACTGCAAGAGACTTTCTATGATGGGGAAAGTGGGAAATCCCTGGAAAATTAGATTAGCTACTACCATTCTGTACTCCTGGGCTTTTAAAAAATACTTGATGGATGTTGTGATAAGCTTTCTGGCTCTGGATGTAAAAACTGAGGTATAATTTACCTTGTCATTAGTTTTCCTCCAGGGTTGTTATGGTTTGTATCTAGATGTCCCCCTAAGGCCTGATTTGGTCATAGGTTGAGCTTTTCAGAGGTGGCTGAATCTAGGATGTGTGATGCTGGGATTAAGGATGTGATGTTGATTCATAGTGTGATGCTAGAATTAAGGGTGGTCAACCTTGGATATGTGTACCCATAGGGTGGATAGTCTGGATAAAATATCAGGGACATAAGGAGGGCTGCTGTTGTCACTTGCTCCTTGCTACTTTGCTGCAGACTTTTTTCTGCCTGCCCTGCTCTGCCATGGACAGTTTCTCCTCTGCCACATGCTTCTGCCATGCCACCCTGCCTTGCAGCCAGCTGATTATGGACTGAAACCTCTACAAACTCTGAGCTATAATAAACTTTTCCTCCATTAACTTGGGGTATTGGGTATTTTGTCTCAGCAACAAGCAAAGTAGGTAAGACAAGGGCATTGACCTAGCTACCATCTGTGGCATTGTACTTAATATCACAGCTTCAGCTGGCCTTTGCATTAGTTGCTATTGGTGCTGTAACAAATTATCACAACTTTAGGAATTTAAAAATTTATTATGTATTATTTTAAGCTGTAATTCTGCAGGTCGGAAGTCCTAATCAGATCTCACTGGATAAAATGTATTTGCAAGGCTGGGCACATTTTGTAGGCTCTATGGGAGAATCCTTTTCCTTGCCTACGGAGGTATAGGAAGGATTCAGTTTCATGTGGTTGAGATCCTGTTTCCCTCCTGGCTGTTGCTGTGTCCCACCCTCAGCCCCTAGAGGCCTCTCGTGGGTCCTTACACATGACCTTCAACACCTAGAGCACAGGGCCTCATAGCCTTCTCCTGCTGCCATCTCCCTCACGTACTCTTCTTCTGTTTTCCTTTCCCACATTTCAGGGATGCTGTGATAAGATTAAGTTCAGCCATATAATCCAGGATAATCTGATCAGCAACTAAAATTCCATCTGTAATCTTAAATCCTTTTTGCTGTAGATGGCACATGTGCTTGCTTCAGCAGCACCTATACTAAAATTGTAGATGCAACCTATTCATGGGTTCTGGGTACTGAGAGGTACCTTTCTGGGGAGGAAGGAATTTTCTTGCCTCCTGTCCTGTGGCCTCCACTCTCTTTTGCAAGCATCTTTGTCTCAGTGTCTGTTTTCAGGGAATTCAAGCTAAGACAATGATGAATACTCAGAATTGAAGATACTTTTTGGTTAGTGAATTGAGAATGGTCATTGAGCAGCACAGGCCAGCGCTCCAAGTGCAGGCAGACAACAAGCACCGCTGTGCCTGGGAGCATCCTTGCTGGGCTCATTGGCCTTTTGGCAGCCAAATGGGAAGAAGAGGAGACCTTACTAATGAGATTCTCACTGCTCACCTGAGATCCTCTGTGGGTCATCAGTGCGGCACCCTCAGCAACCTTGCCTACCAGTGTGTCTCTGAGCACAGTATTTATAAGTACAAGCATGCAGTCCTGTGCAGCTGTCAAAGGCGGCCACTCGTTACTTAGCACAAATACCAACCAAGGCTGTTCTAGCCTTGATGTTCTGTGGTGAGGCATAGAAAATGAACATGCCACCCAGTTCAGGGTCAGTATGCAAAACAGAAAAGGGAAGAACAGAAGCTTGACAGCCTGTCATGATGATTATTAGCTGTCTCCCAGAGTCTTGTGGGCTCCCATCTCTATGCACACGTATAGTCAGAGTTCTGTAACACTCTTCATCTCACACACTGCTTGCCATGTGCCTCATTTGGGTCTGTTTCATCTCGCACAAGCTCTGTGTTCTCCAGATCCACAGATGCTCCAGTTATCCCCATTGCAGCAGGGACCCTGGAGATGGAAATCCATATATTTAAACCTAGAACATTTTCTGATGTGGGAGCCGGGTATATCACAGGCTCTGCCAGGTGATAAAAGAGGAAGGGTGTTCAAACATAGCCTACCCTGCTGAGCAGAGTTTACATGTGGTCCTTGAAAATACCACTTCAGAAATCATTAGTTGGCAGGCCATGACTAAGGAGACCTAGGTGTTAATGACTGTGATAAATGCCCCACACTTATGTTTCCTTTTCCTTCACTTCCTTTCTTTTCTCAAACCTAAAGCTCCAATTTATACTTACACTTCCCTTTACAACATAATCCTCACTCCCTGAAATGCACACCTACATTCTGGACTCCCCATGACAGCTCTGTTCATAATGCTACTTGTGAAAAGGCTTTTATGATCTTGAGTTTTATACTTCTCAACATTTCTTACCACTGCTTTCAAAATATACATTCTTAATATCCCAACAAAGGGGAGCAGATTAAAAAGAGAAATGCCATAAAATAATTCAGTGAAGAACTAATAAAAGATGCAATCAATCAAGTGAGTGACAGTAGTAGTTTCTTTTAACATCAAATCTAATGGTTTCTTTTTCTAGTACAAAAGTGCTCCATTAACAGTGTGAGTCTTTTATTTAGGTAATTCACACGAGTGGTTGCCAGATGTAGTTTATTTTCAGGAGGGCACACTTATAGAAGCAGCACACTGAGCTAGAGGCAGAGTTATCTCCATTTAACGTACTCTCGAATGACCTTTCAAAGTGAAAATAGCATTGAAATCCTAAAACCGAAACCCTCAAAATCAGATCCAAGTAGTACTTCACATTTAAAACGATGGTTGGATGTCAGGGCTGGTCTATAGGGAATTGTGGAGTGATTCTTTGCCTCCCCATCACTCAGTGCAGTCTTACTTTGCCAGGGCTCCTCTGCACTGCTGCTGGCTTCATCAGCCAGGCCTGTATCACATCTATTCTGAGTCCCTCACTTGTGTCAAAATCACCTGTTTTAAGCTTCAGTGCTTTTCCCCATTCCCTCAAATGCTTTTCTACTAGATGCTACAATCAACTCATGCTTGCTTTTATATTTATTGTACAATGATAAATTTCTGCTCTGAGAGTCCATTTATTAGGGGGGACCTTATGAAAATGATGCTTTTAACCCATAGAAACAGCTAAAATGGTATTAGGTAGAGAAGGAAGTAAATGGGTTTATTTCCAAAGAGGCTTGGGTTGGAATCCAGATTTAATATACATTAACTAGTTTTCTGTCCCCTAGGACAATTATATCATATTTTTAATGAAAGTGTTGACAATAATGCCTATATTTTATTCTTGCATTCAAAAAATATTCTGAAAGCTTACTATTTTAATGATTAAATGAGAAGAGACAGATTAAGCTATCTAGTACAATGTCTGTGTAAAAATCATTTTCCTATAGTTATTAAGAGCAAAATAAAAGATAATAGGAAGTAGGAAAATGGATCTTTCTCAAAAGGGAAGGGGATCAAGAAGTGGAGGGAGGGGGAAAGGAGGGGAAGGAAAGGGGATGATAAAAGGAATTAAGATGTGTTATGTACATGCACCAACTCTCCACAAAGATTGTAAGCATTATTTACTACAAACATGCTACTGATCTGAAGAAAAGAAGATAGTTGAAATTTCTAGGAAGATAGTTTTTATATGAATGACTTTTGTTCTCCTCCATTCATATTGTAATGAAGCTGTTTGATGACGAAAATAGGGCTGAATGAGGGTGACATATATCTATAGTGCTTCAGAAGATTTTGTGGCTATCAAGGTCTGATTCTACTGAAATGTAGTACTAGACAATCCTATCCCTGGAAAAGTCTATCTGATATTAAGAAGATAGATAAATGTCTTAAAAATGAATGGATATGGCCTCAATATCCATCCATTTAGCTATAAATGTCTCTAGTTTCTCAGTCTTTATGGCTGAGTAGTACTCCATTTTATAAAAAAACCACGTCTTCTTTATCCATTTTCTAGTTGATGGGCAGGTGGGCTGTTTCCAAGCTTTAGCTATTACAAACTGTGCCTCTATAAACATGGGTACACATATATTGCTGTGGTATGATTCTTTTAATTCTTTTGGTAATTTGGCAGGGGAATAGCTGGGTCAAATGTGACCTCTAGTCCTAGTTCTTTGAGGTATCTCCATACTGATTTCCACAGTGGTCGCACCACTCTACACTCCCACCAACAATGGAGAAGGGTTCTTTTCTCCCTACACCCCTGCTAGCATTTATTATTGGTTGATTTCATGATAGCAGCCATTCTTTCTGGGATTAGGTGGAATTTCAGTGCTGTTTTCATCTGCATCTCTCGAATGACCAGTGATGTCGAACATTTTTTAAAATATATTTATTTTCTGCTTTTTCTTCTTTGTCTGAGAAATGTCTGTTCTTTTCAGATGACCATTTTTGAATTGGGTCTTTGAATTTGGGAGTCTGATTTTTTTCAGTTCTTTATATATTCTAGATAGTAGTCTTTAATGTACAGCATACTCTTAAGTGAAATAAATAGGACACAAATGTAAATACTAAATAGTTTCTCTAGTGTGAGAAACTGAAAGTGTAAATAACGGTTAAAATGATTAAAACAAATAATTGATAATTTGAAATAAGAGAAAAGGTCCAAAGGAATAGGGGTGGTAGGAAGGGAAGGGGAAGGGAAGGAAAGGAAAGGAAAAATTATGAGAAAAGAAAAAAATGTAAATAGGGAAGGGTGGAGGGGGCGAAGGGTGCACAGGTAATGGGGAAAAAATAAGAACCAAGATACATCATGTACAGGTACAAGCACCCAATAATAAATGTAAATGTATTGTATACCTAAAATGTACCAATAAAGAATTTAAGAAAAATAATGAATGGATAGATGAATATCTTCTTAGGTTAATCATGTAGGAAATAAAAAGATTTAGAAATAGGAAATTTCTTGTAAGATCAAAATAGCTAGAGTTTCAGTCTTATTTTATTTAAGTTAAATGTCCTAGGAAAAATCTTTTAAACATCCACAACTTAATTTCTATATTTATCAAGTGTTTGGATGTGGCAAGCTATCTTTAAGGTTTTTTTCCAGGTTAAGAATTATTGCAAATGATGTTCTCATAACATCTCATTATAGGAGCTGCTATGGCATGAGCTATATCTGGGTCAAGGCTTGAAAAAAAAACCTTGTAAATATTCCAACTTCATTTCACATTTCATTTGGCTGGATTTTTCCTTTTTCTTCCCTTGCCTTCTCTCTTTTAAATCTGCTGTGTTGGACAGGTCAGGGTAGGAAAAGGATTTACTTAATATAATACTTGCTAGAGCATTGTATCCTTAAAGGATTCAATAAACTGCTTTGTTAGTATAATAACAAACAGAAGAATAATTCAGACAAATGAACAGGAAGCATTATAAGAATGGGTAAGGAAGGGCTTTTAAAATAATTGACAATTTGGGGATAAGGAGAAATATTGTGTTGAAGGTAAGCAAAAGGAAGGAAAGCAGAGCAAGGCTGTGTGGCTTGTCTATTTAATAGAGCATAATAAGAGGAAAGGCTAATATTTACTGAGTGTTCACCATGTAGAAAGTATTTTGTTAAGGGCTTTACTAAAACATTTAAAAAGAAGATTCTTTTAGTAAGTTGACAGAGAGGAAGAAATTGAGGACCAGAAAATTTAATGTTGCTACTTAATATTATTTTACTAAGAAGTGACATAGACAGAATATAAATTCAATCCGTTTGAAGTGAACAGGATATGGATTCCAAATCCAAGGCTTTTCCTCACTGGATTCTATGGATTTACAGGTCCTGAAAATATGGATTTGAACAGAAAAGAAAGGTAAACCCTACCTGATGATCCCTTGAATATGACAGTCACAGAGCAAATCAAAAGGAAGCTAAATTGAGTTAGATAGTTTGTTAATTTTTTTGTCACTCAGACACAATACCTGAGACCCACAACTTAATGGAAGAGAGGTTTAATTTGGCTCATGGTTTCTGGGAATTCAGCCCATTATTGATGGGCTTCAAGGCAGGAACATTCTGGCAAAAGGGGATGGCAGAGCAAAGAAGCTTAGTTAATGGTGGCTGGGAAGCAGAGCAGGGGAACAGTGGCACACAGAAAGAGGCAAAAGGGATCAGAGATAGATCTCAAAGCCATGCTTCCATGACCCACTTAGACATGCCCAGAAGTGTACTCTATCAATCCCCCAGGTAACTCCAATCAACACTTTGCCATAACCACCACATTATCCCTTTTCAATTTCATATGGAAACACATGTCCTTAAATCATACTTAATCTCCAAAAATGACAATAACAACTTTGTAATTCTACCTACCAATAGAACTATGTATAACAGTCCCTTTACAAAGTCCAACAGTTCCAGCATTTTTCGAAAGTTCCAATCCAAGTCTATTTTGAGACTCAAGGCAAATTCTTAGCTGTAAACCTCTGAAAAAAATAAAAAAAACAAGCACAATATCTCAAGGTACAATAGCACAGCATAAACATTTCCATTCTAAAAGGGATGAAGCAGGGGATAGAAAAGAACTGGACCAAAACAGCACTGAAACCCAGCAGGGCAAACATTAAGTCCTATAGCTCCACATCTGGGATTTGAGGTATATGGTGGTAAAACATGAGTTCCAAAGGATGTGAGTGTCTCCACCCCCATGGTCCCTATGGACCTTACTTATTGTAGCCCATATGAAATGTATTTAGTTGTATGAAGTGCATTTAGTTAAGGTTCTCTACAGAAACAGAATCAATAGAAAATATCTGTATAATTATTCAAGGGGATTTATTAGGTAAGCTTGTAGTATCAGAGGTGAGAGAGTCCACATGGCTATCTGTATGGTCAGAGGTGGGAGAATCTACAATGAGTGTCTGCATCCTAGAGAGTCAGAGGATCTAGTAGTAGCTCAGTGAAAGAAAATGGAAGCCACAGAACAAGGATCCAGGGTCAAATGCTTAGAAGTTCATGGGCAAGTCACCAGTGCTAGTCAGCAGGGGAAATCTGGAGAAACCTGGAGATCAACGTTCAAAGCCAATGGTGACAAAGGACACACCTGTTCAAGGAGACTGAAACACGTCAAAATGGGCCTATTTCCTTGATTCCCTTTTTTAATTCCATCCAGGCTTCAAGTTTTGTGGTTGGTGCCACCCACAGTTAGGGTGAGGCTTCCCTCAGTTTTTAGGCCTACATATTAATCAGCCACAGAAACATCCAGAACTGTGCTTTACTAATCTGTTAGATATTTCTTACTCCAGTCAAGTTGATATAACAAAACGAATGGTCACAGATTGGGAGAGACATGCATTTCTATTATCATACGTGCTTTTCTGTGGATGGTGAAATAGCTTGGATTATCTGATGTTTGGATTAGAACAGGGAAAAAAGAATATTAAACTTTTACTTTTGTAGGTTTTCTGAGGTTATGTAGTCATGGATAGAATGGAAAAACATAAGGTGAAAAGCATTTTGAAGTGTGTAAGAGAGTACATGTGTGTGTATATGTGTGTATATTGAAGTGCTATTTGAATAACTTGCTGAGATGATAGGTTAATGCATTCACTGAATTTTTCAGTTGTTTAAAGAATAATGTACTCTCTTGCCTATGCCAGACTAAAAGGGCTTCCCAACAGTCACGTGAAAAATAAAATAAGATACATCAAATTGTGTTGTCCTTGAACTTCTCTTCATATACTTATTTAAAATTAATATACTTGAATAGAATGACCTACCTATCTGTGGCACCCAGTGGCTTAGAGCTGCATATAATACATATTAACAAACCAGGAGAATGCGGTTCCTGCCATACTCATTTTGTTTTCGTCCTCTTGACAGTGTTCTTGCTGTCAGAGGTTTCTTCTCAGATAATGAAGAGCCACACAAGATGTATGCACTCATCCCTTCCTCCCCTCAATCCTCTGTCCTGTCATCTTTCAGCAACAGAACTTTCCATTAGTGTTCTTTTTAATAAGCCAATTTCTTTGGGTTATAAGTGATAACTTTTAAATTAGTGGGGATGCATGCCAGTGTTTCAAAGGGGGGCATCAACATGTTACTCTCTCACAATTAGGTTTTAATTAGCAAGGTCACTGCTAATTTTAAGAGAGTACAGCAGGGCATTTTCTTCCTCCCTATTTTGGTAATGTCTGGTTGATAATGGAAAGATATATTTTATCAGAATGTTCCTAGATAATGCCAGTAATGTCAACAAGGCAGTAAGCCAGAGTTAATCCCTTCAGTACTTATGCATAGATTTCCTCTGTCATTATAACTCTACCTTCTGTGTGTGTCCTGCTTCTGGATACATATCAAGGAGACTTTATAAAGCTATTTTAATTCATTTTCCCACACTCTAGTTAAGAAAAATAAATAAAGCTTAATTTATTTCTAAGTTATGTCACAAGTTGCAAGGGGAAAAACCCAGAAGGTTTGTTTAATGAAGAAAATCTGCTCATTACTGGGGGACAGAATAAAAGAGTTCATCAGGTCAAGGCTGTTGGTTGGGGTCCTACAGGCCACTTCAGCTCTTTCTGATGGCAGATTCAAAACTGGTTAGTAAGAGTCCTCAGGTTTGTCTTTGTCCTCTGCAGTCATTTTGGCCTTCTAGCTGCTTCTAAAGCATCTGGCCACTAGTATCATTGTACCGCCACTGTTCAAATCTTTCTGTCTTCAGTTCCTATATCATATGTAAGAGACATTTGAATTAGATGCTGAGATTGAGCAGAGGATATGGTATCAATTACAACCCTCTCTTCTAAAGCATACTTATCAGTGGTGTGAGTACCCCTCAGAAGAAAAGAAAAAATAGCAACAAGGGTACTCTGGAGCCCTGGGGCAAGCAGCTGTCAGAGGTTGAGATTTGCTGAGGAGGCAGCAGCTACCACACTGTTCTTTGACAGAGGGCTCTCAGCACTTTACTCCAGCAGTGGTGGGTATTCATTTGCCTACCTCTCCTGCTGGCAAAAGACCACAAAGCTCAGCCCCAGAAAGGAGGACAACAACTCACTCTAGATATGTTTTTTTCTTTCTGTTTAGGGAAGCAGACAACTGCTATAACAAATAAGGTGAAAACCTAAAAATTTTGCATCTAACAGCCCAGAAATGGGTTCTCGATTGTGTGTTCCTTTCAACACCATTTCATAACAATGTCAACATCAATGTGTAAGTTCAACCTGTATGTATATGTATATATGTAAAATATATAACATGTATTTATATTATTATCTAATATGTATTTAGAAAACAAACTTTGCTCAGTCTAATACCATATATATTGTTTTTTTTGAAAATCAGCACAATCCTTCATATAAGATATTTACAGAAGAGCTGAAGTTAATTGCTATGTAATGTGTTTAAAAACAACTGAAGCTTTGGTTAGACTTGCAATCCATCACCACGGGGAGCTGGGCAGCAACAGCAGAGGATAGTATAATCTGACATCCAGCTCTCAGAAATGGAAGTTTAGGATGGGAAGGGGTTCTGCAAGTCTTCTGGTCTTAGGAGAAATGAGTGTAACTGAATAATATGTTTGTGGCAGCAAATTATAGTATCATTCTTACATGGGGTAAATTTTCTATTGGTTTTCAATCCAAACTTTCTTGCTTGGAGTATAATCATTGTTCCTCGGAAAATTTTTGAAATATCAACGACGTATCTGTAAGTAATGCTGACGGGTTTTCTTCTCTCTTAGCTGCCAGTAGTGTTTCCCATGATAAGAAGCCACTTCCTGCTATTCTTAAGGAAGGCTGTCATACAGCTCCTGTAGACTGACTACTGAATTCCTCTTGAAATGGATTGATTTTATCTGTAAAATAGGTGGAAAATATAGCCCAGCAAGATAAACCCTGAACTGTTTCTAAGTTAAAAAAAAAGCAACAAAAAGTTATAAGATGGCTCTTATTTGAAGGAACAGAAACACATGAGATAGTATCCAGTGACAAAGCTGAAAATGTACTTCCCTGTCAATGAGGGTTGGATTCCAATGTCAGACTTGTCAAGAAAGTACTTAATATTTTCATCTATATCTAGTTTATGTTTACAAGGCAGTCTGGTCAGCCAAGTCTTTTTCTTCTCTACCGCTATCTGTACTCAAGATATCTGGGCAGTAGATAATTCAATGAATATTTATTGAACAACTTTTATGAGTAAGTCAGGGTATAAGATTCCCTAGAATTAAAAAAAATAAGCAAGATGTAAGCCTTGATATTAAGGAATTATATAATGATAAGAATAAGATGTGTGAGCAAACAAGAAGGAAGAATATGGCATGTCATTAGACTCTACACAATCATATACAGATGGATGTGGAGAAGACATAATGAAAACATATTACAAAGTGAATTAGATATTAAAGGACAAAGACTATGTTTGGTTTATATTATAAGTACTCAACACAGAAAATACACTTTGTAAGTTTTTCACATCACTGAAGTTGTGCCCACTTGATGTTCATTAGCTGTAACACTATAAAATCACTGAAAAACAAACATATGTGAACAATGGGATTTGCCCCAGTGAAGAATGACATTGGGTGGATTCTTGATTACTTTTTTATGAAGAAGAAAATAGACTAAATTCAAAGTACAATATAGAGTCAAATTATAATTCTTGAGTCCTTTGACTGCATAGGTTTTGAAGGAAACATCAAGAGTTGAGTGAAGCATTTATATCCCCCAAACTAAGCAGACTGCAATTGGACAGTCTTGTGCCTGAAGATCTTAAAGTGATCTTTGCTGGGCCTTTGGGATCATGGGTGCTTCAGCTGCTTCTATTTTTCCAACTGTTCTTGCAGCTTCTCCCCATGTGATTTACACTGTCAGCTCTTCTGAATGAATCCCTCCATTGAAAACACATTTTTTTTTTTTTTTAAACACATCTTGAAGAGCACTGGGACTGAAGCTATGAAAGACCTTAGAAGAGATGGATGGAGGCTCTCATGCTTCCACTTTAAGGCTATGTATTATTTGATGGGAAAGGTTGGACTTTATATTGTACTATCATGTTTGACAGTATAATATACTAAATATTCGATTGACTCAAAATTTCAAAGGTAGACATGCATCTGATCCAGATATCCAGTATGAGGAATGATTGCAGTTTTTATTCCAGGTTTAATTTTTTATTTATTTAAAAAATGTCATCATCAAAAAAGTCATCATCACTATTATTATTATTATTATTATTGTTATTATTATTTTATTCCCCAGCCAGCCAGCAGGTGTTATGCCTTTTAAGGAAGTGCCACAGTGCATCAGAAAAGTATTGCAGGGCTGAGGATTTGGCTCAGTGGTTTTGTCGCCTGCTGCACAAGCTCAAGGACCCGAGTTCGATCCCTGGTACCAAAAAAAAAAAAAAAAAGAAAAGTATTGCAATATACGTAAGCCTATTTTCCTCACACATCATGTACTACCAAGTCTGTGAGAGATGGAGACAGCACAATGGTATAACATAGCCTTGAGTTCAAATTATAGAATTTAAACCTTAAAATATTAAAATATATGTGAGGCCCAATCAGTCTGTGCTTACAACTTGCTAATAAATCACATTTTCCACTCATTGTTCTGATTTTAAGAACTGGCAATTGGAAACTAGAGTCCTAAAAGAATAGTCTCAGAATGAATTTGAGGAATAATCTAGTTCCTTTTCTGCTGTTGGGAGATTTTGCCTAAACTATTTTTTAGTGAGGAGAATCTCTCCTATTTGAAAATACCTGCTGGGAAGGAAATTCTAGCATTCCCTATAATACCATTATGATCTGTGAAAACAACTTGTTTCCTCAAAAAATAAATAGTTTTCTCAGCTATTTTGTTTCTGGCAATGTCCATTTCAGGAATAATAAATTCCAATACAACTGCCACATTTTAAAAAAGGTTGTAGTAGAATATATTAGATAGAGAGAAATATGTATTCAATGGTGAAGAAAAAGGTTTCTCTTCCAGATCAAAGTTAATTCTAATAAGGAAATAGAAAGCCCATTACTAATGCCTTTGCATTAAAGCTCACTTCCTCTTGAATGAACCTGAAGGATGCTCTTGCATATCAATGTTGTATGAAAGGCTTTCATTATCTCTGTCGTTTTGTTTATTCAAATATTTTCCCCATATGTGATTTCTTCATGTATAAAGAGATTCAAATATATGTCTTTTAAGAAGTCTGTAAATCTTTCTTTAATGAAGGTGCCTTTCAATGCAAAAGGCCTATTTGGGGTCTGTTTAAAGATGGGTTTACTTTTATTAATGCTTTTTATCTTATTTTTGATCAGAGTTAGCAAAATACAGATCACATAGAAACCAAATTTCTCCTTTTTGACATTATTCAAGATTCTTCACCTTCATGGTACTACTGTCACTGATTGTTCTCAACACAGCAGGACTTAGTGCTGTGTGGATAGAAGGTTAGAATCACCTGAGAGCAGTGACTTCAGGGAAACTACCTGAGCTAACCTGAGAAAAAGCACTGTTATTTGAGTTGGTTAGATAATTGAAGCCATTAGCAAAATAAGCATGGCAATGGGCTGTAACTGAAAAGCAAATAACTCACCCTTGTCAAAAAATGTAGTTTTTTTCCTAGCTGTGAAATTAACTATCAATTCATATGCAATCCCAGATCAAAAATGGTGGAGCACCAGATGCACTAGTGCATGAGAATGGAAGTAATTGTTTGTGGTTTTCATGAGAAGATTGCCAGTTTGCAGCATTTAAATTACACACAAACTGGTTTTTACATCTCTAATTGTAGCTCTGTTGTTTTCAGGGAGGGTTGAATTGACATTGACAAACATAGACTTAGAAAGAATACAAAGACATGAAAACAGCGCTACATTTGCCCCAAAAATGATTCTGTGAATAATGCTGCAGTGTTCTATTTATTCCCTGATATGCCAAATTTTTCCTTTTTCCCCTTAGGAGCAATGCTAACTTTGGTAAGTTAATGAGAAATAGTTACTGCAGGGAGGTTGAGTAAATCAAACACATGACTTTTGTGAATTATTGTATGCCTGCTTTTTTATTATTTTTTTTAGAAAGACTGGAATTTAATGTAATCTCTTGCTTGTTTCTTTCCTTTCACTCAAAATTTTCTGTTTACCTTCTGCGCTTAATTGACCTGTAACAGCTTTTACCCATTCAAATCTCTCTGTGATAGCATTTAGGTGCAGGCAAAGTAAAAACAGTCCATTAATAATAATACTCAGCACTGTTTGCTTCAATCCTTGTTTTTTTAAAAAATAAAATAAGGCAACTAACCCTTAGGGCTAAAGAATGAAAAACTGTTTTACCAGAGAAACAAAACAGCAAAACAAAGACATAATTCAGATTTGGAGTTTGTAAAGCCAATTGCATGTGTGGTGTTAATTTCAGTGTACAAACAACTGCAATAACAATAACAAAAGGTCATCTAATTCACAATTCAGTATTGGTTTCTTTGAAAAATACTTTTGATTCTTAAAAGGGTCATACGGAGTTAAAATATAGCTATGAAGATAAACAATGGCTTAGCAAGAAGGAATTCAAGGTACATGTGTTGGGGGAAAAGTTCCATGTTAATAGAAAAAAAAAAGGAAAAAAATTAAGAAAACCATTCTACAACTCGGCAACATTACAAAGAAAACTGCCTACATGTGCTTGGCGTGGCATTTTGAAAGTTCACGCAGTGAGAATACGTAGCAGAACCATTTCAGCAGATACTTCCAGAGGAGCTGGGGCCCATACACACTTGCAGAGGGATGGGTAGGGGGAATTCACTGTTACTTTTAAGCAAGAAGCCCCTTGATTCATGATGTTCACGAGCTCATCAGGAGATAGCAACATGGGGACCTTGACATAGCAAGCTGAGCTCAAGCTTCTCTAGGAATGGGCCCTGCTGACTCACTGGCTTTCTTGTCTTTGTACCCTTATCCAGAATGTGGCCCGTAGGACCCAGGCCATTGGACAGATTGACTTCTTTGCCTGGCTCCTTATCTTTCCTTTCTTGTTTTCACTTGACCACAATATTCAAAAAAATGAAGTAATGCCATGTGAAATACTGAGTGTAGCCTTAATTCGTGTAGGACTAAAGAGCAGAAATTGTAGGATGACAATTTTTAGCTCAATGAAAGAAAAGCCTTTCTATGGGTGGAACAGTGTAACTGGAATGGGCAGCCGTGGGTGTTTATTCAGGAGCACAGGTGCATAGCAGGTGGGATGGCCAACTGTCAGGGAGGTTTTACAGGAAAGCGAGTAGGAGGGCAAACTAGCTGACCTATAAAGTTCCTCTTCCCATCCAATCCATTCTTTATTTTGGCTTATTTAAAAATTCATTCTCAGCTTTTGCTTCCTTGGCTTTGGGTCAGCTTTTTGTGGTTGTGGAGGAGCTGTGGGCTGCTACTCTGCTGTAGGGTGGTAGAGGTGGGGGTGCATCAGACACGTGGAATTTTTTTGTACATTACATCGCCTTGATCATCACGGTCCCCTCTTTTTCATGTGTAATGCCAGCAAAGTGGTCACCACGGATCTGGTAATGCATTTGAAGACATTTGCACCATGTCCCTGAAATTAAGATTTTCTTTTCCTTTTTGGAAACATGTCTACTTGTATGCCAGTCTCACATATGGTTTAGATTAACTTAGAAGGAATTGTAAATTAGCACACTATAATTTAATTTGGAAATGATTCCACTAAGCCATTATCATGACCTCTTTGGTTTGCCTGAAAACTCACTCTCCCTGTCCCCAGCAGCAGGGTTTTTCAAGGCAATCTGTTTCCCAAACACAATGATAATTTAACTAACCCCTGACTGAAAGGCAGGGTGACCTCAATTATTTTCTAGTAGATTTTTCAGTAGCCCATGTCTTTTATTGTTATTAACTGGCTTCTGTTTTCATGTGGAACATTTGTGGTGAGTCACCTGAACCCTCTTGTCTGGTCTCTTTGTGGCTATGGACACGTGTGACAAAAGAACATTCTGAAATATTAATGTCTGTGTTTTCTCTTCTCCCATTTCCTTCTCAAGGCCTTTCCTGTAGTCAGTCACAGACACCTACTTTGCCTCTGGGGATATGTAGGATTGTTTTATGGAACTGGAAACAGCAAGAAACAATCAGATGTTATTTTTGTTGTTTTTTATAAACTTTCCAAACAGACTTGAGAATCAAAAGGGAAAGCCTGAGGGCAGCAGGGCAGAGTTTATTATTTTATAGCAATAGATTTGTAAAAAATAGAAGAAATACTCTATCTTCCTCCTCTGTGAGCCGGAAGGATAGCTAGGGGGAAGAAAGGAAGAGAAATGATTGGGTGTGGCCTGAGAAGAAGTCTACAGTGGAAAATGAGAGGATTTGGGGAGACCTATGGAGAAAAATAGGCCAAATTAGAAGACTGCCTAGGTGCACTGGGAAGAAAGTATGAATATTTTCATTGGAACAGTTTTATCTGACAAGAGATCTTACCCATTTAATTGCATTAGTTATCTATTACTATCTAACAAGTTACCAAAAATTTAGTGGCTTAGAACAACAAATTACTATCACAGTATTTGTAGGTCAGAAATCCAAATGGTACTCAGCAAGAATGGCTCTTCTTTTCTTCATAATATCTGAGGTCTCCGTAAAAGACTTACAAGCTAGGGATTGAATTGTACCAAAATATTTGCTTAAAATTTAGATTTTAGCTGCTTTTACCATATTCATACTCAAAGAGTTACTATGTGAGATGATGTAGATATTAATTTGCTTACCAATAGTAATCATGTTACTATGTGTATCAAAACACTGTGTTGTAAATCTTAAGTATATATAGTAAAAATTGGTATGTTGGAATCATCCTAAGGTGCATTTATTCTCATGTTTGTTGGTGGAAGTGGACTACTGGCCCTGGTCCCAGTTGCAGCTGTTGGCTAGAACACTGGCATGTGTGTTCTCCTTGCGGAGAGGACTTCTTTATAGCACAGTGGTGAGGTTCTAAGGGCAAGAACCTACACAAAGAAAATGAACCCAAGAAATAAAGACAGACACCGTAATGACTTTTATGAACTAGGCTTTGAAGTCAAGCAGCATCTTTGTTGCTCAATACTACACATTAAAGCAGTTAAAAAGTGTACTCAGACTCAAGGAAAAGGAACACACATCCATCATCAGTGCACATTGTTAAAGCTCAGAGAATGTGACATATATTCATGGTGTAAGTTCATTCATAGTGGATTGTTTTCTGCAGGGTACAATAGAGACCTTGGTGGATTCTAACAGGGTACAATTTCCAAAGAAAGACAACCAAGGACTGAAAACTGTTCAGTGTTTTATAATAAACTTCTTTGCTAGAGTGACATGCTCCTGAAATAGACTTTCATCAAAATTGACTTTCAGTTTCATAGATATGTAATTAATTTGTCTTAGAATGTTATAGAGATATTGCACATTGTCATGATTTATATCTATCAATTTTTTCTCAAGATGTTTTGTCATATTTTTATACTTTTCATATTTTTATCATTTAAAAGAATATTTTTTGATATCTGAATTGAAAGGCTATGCTCAAAGTTGTAAACAGAATTATTTGGTTATAAAATGAGATTCATATTTTATGTATTTAACTGTAATGTCTGATGGTAAACACATACATTATTAACCAATAGTATGTTGTGCTTATCTAAGCAGAAGAAAGTAACTATTCCTACTTTTTCCTTTTTTTTTTTTTTCTGTTAAAGTGCTTTAGGCTATGACTCATAAGGGTTTAACCAGTGTGGATATCTATAATCTCAATAAAAAGAATTCAAGAGGCAGGACTTTCCAGGGCATAGTCAGTTCTCTGGCTCCTCTTTTCTGAGTTTCTTAGCTCAGTGGTCCTCATTGTGCTGGCTTTAAGTGCAGCCCAGGAGGTGATATCCACAGCAGCTCTAGGCATCTTATTAGGCATTTTATCTACAGACAAGTACCAAGAGATGGTCTTGTCTGATACTTCCTTCTTAAGAATGAGGAAACTTTTCAAGAAGCTTGCCTCTCCGGATGATTGGAACTTTGTCTGTAGACATGTCACATGTCCATCTCAAGCAACTGCTAGTAAAGGGAAAGGACCAACCATCTTGAGTTTCTGTCAAAGTTTTAATTCCAAGAGTTAATGGACAGTTATGTTGTCTAAATAAGGAGCCTGTGGGTCAAACCTAGTCCTCTGCCTGATTTTGTAAAAATGCCTTATGGGGTCACACCATATTCATTTATTTATGTATTATCGAAACCCCTTTTGCATTAAAACTGTGGAGTTGAGTAGTTACAACAGAAATTATGACACATTACAAAGCTGAAAACATTCACTATTTGTCCCATTACTGAAAAAGTTTGCGATTCTTCTCTCAAATAATGGAACAAAATGGGGGCCCTGTCAAAATGGGCAAAAAGAGGGAAATGTTGGACAGCCAATAGTAACTATTAAAGTTCTTATTTAATGGTCTAAAAAATAATGCGGTTATGAACCTTAGTACATGTACGTTGTGACAATTTATGCTATTATTTACATGAGTTGTCCTATATTATTTAGGTTATGATGTCATGGACATAATTCTATGATTTTTTTGTGCTCTGGATTTCAGGATATACTCTATTGTCCTAGGTTAAGACTGCACCTTTTCTTTTGCTTCACAAAGTAGCCATGAAGCCCTAATGACCTCTAATCCTATTAGTAACCACATCACATTTTTCTATTCAGTTCTCTGCTTGGCCAAAATTTACAGAATAAATTAACTAGAATGAAACTTTATGAAGGACCCACTCTATTTAAATATTAATGTGGTTTTTATTTCTATTCAGGTCATTTTCAATCTAGGAAGAGAGTAACATAGATGAATCCTAACTACTCCCTGAGAAGGCCTGGGGTGTGCGGGTTCACTGTGGGAATGTGTATAGGTGAAGGGTGCATCAGTTCAGCCATATTTTCCAATTTGGACTTTTAGAATAGAGAATGTGAGCCCCCTTTTTACTCAAGGATAAACAGTTATCAGCAACTTAGGATATCATTTCTTAGGAATAATGCCTTGAACATATTGGTCTAAAAGTTTAATTAAGAGAAGTAATTGAAAGCTGCTGGAAGATATGCATTCTAGCTATATCTTCCCTAGGACCCAGATATTTAAAATTGCATCCTTCATTCAAGCTCAATTATCTGAAAATTATATGCTTGGATCATGGTATTTTGACTCTTTTGGAGTTGTTATCAAAAAAATTCTCTGGCATTGTAGAGTCATTTTGTACTGAGAAATGCTATAAGAAATCGCCATGTGCAAATCCCTACTGGAAAAACTATAGAGAAAGTGTAAAAGATCATGTGGGCTTCACCCCTCTGGGAACTGAGTGCCTTTCTATAACTTTAATAGCTTTTTAAGAAAATAATTTTATTTTTTATAAAATGCTTCAAGTTTTTTTCTAGAAAGGGTAAGGTATAATTTGATAATTACAAATAACTCTAGGGTTGTGACTAAGAATTTCATCAAAGATCTATAATAAGCTCATTATCTAATTGTTTTATGTAGCATAGTAAGTCCTCTGTCAGACTCTTCCTGTGGTATTCTAAACCACAGGTAACTACACAGATTAGCACCTATATTTTGGAATTGTTTTCTGGCCTCCCTGTCACCCCAAGGCAAAACTGATAAAAAGTGAGAATGTGTGTGGAGGCCTCACCATATAAAAGTGGTTCTTATTTCCTGAATGAATTGTTTCTCTCTCTGAAGATTTAGAAACTGTATTCAATCTAGCTTCCTTCATTCTAAGGAAGCTCCTTGAAATCTTAGTTGGTAAAATGCTCCATCATTTCCTCTCTTAGCTTTTACAATAGCAGAATGGTGTACATTTCAAGGGACTTTCTAGCAACCTCTCTGGGATTTTGCTGCTGCTTTTGACTTGACTTTTGTGAAAGCATTAAGAACCCGTACCGTGCAAACCACCAGACACACAGTCCTTGATAATCTTCTAGGTGGCATTTCTATAGTGCTTACATCTGTCAAAACGCAGGTCTCTTTGGAATCAGTTGGAAATATGTAACATTTTAAAATACTTTTTATAGAAAGGTAATATGTAGATATCTTAGCAAATCCAGCTGTTTCTGGCATAGGCAGTGAGGGAGGTTCAGGCATTTCTGAGTGACAGGTGAAATGGAAATAAAATCTGTGTGGGGGCAGGTGTATCTCACTGGTATCCTTCCCTCCTATCAGCCTCCCTCTTGTACCTGTACAACCAGGCATTCCAATGTGGGTCCCGGAAGAGTTTCCATGTTCTAATACCATTACCTCCCCTTCTACATTTAGCTCCAGTGGTTTAAACCTTTCTGGATGTGTAAAAGAAATAATAAAAATAGACTCTTCATTCTTAGATTTGCTATTCTCATTAATTGAACAGCTGTATTCAAAGAATGATATTTAATAGATAGATTGAACCTGGGCAGACAGATAATATGAAAGATAATAGAATTCTGATCACTATCATTTCAACATATTCTCAGAATAGCTACACTAACTGAATAAAAAATAGGATGGGATTAGCTGCTTTAGCAGGGGCAGTCATAAACTGGAAAGTGTCTAAAGAACAAAGTCAGGATGAGGAAAATATTAAAGAAAAAGATCATAAGGGGAAAAAGGTGAAGAAACTAAGTGTTTTACTGAGAGAAAAGAAAAAAGGGAGTATGTGGTGTGTGTGTGTGTGTGTGTGTGTGTGTGTGCTGATATGCAGGGTGATGAAAAAAGATTTCAAGGAGTTTAACCCATATGAAGAATTAGACATGATATTAGATTCAAGCTCTATCTGTGGCTTAAGAGGCTGCAGTATATAAAAAAATTCTTCTAGCAATTTGTTGATGGTAAACGGAAAGTTCTCACTGGAAAAATCATAATTTTCTGACACCGAATTTACAGTTATTGATGGTTTCCAGTAATTGTTAGACCCTTCTAAAGTTGCTGTACATGGATGGCATCTGCACACAGGTTGGTTTAGAGAACTTGAACTTCAGGTCTCTTCAGTGCTGAGCTCTCATAATTGTCTAATTATAGGTCAGACTGACATTTTGTTCCCGATTTTACCAACCTAAAGTTATGTAGGTTCCAACATAAGCATAACTGTGATATTCTTCCCACTGTGTTCTTAGACACTGGTATGGGATTATGACTGTTCTCTGACTTCTTGGTAACTATACTTGGTGCTCATAGGAGTCTTTGACAGTTAGAAGTTTCTGTTTTCAGATCAGGAAAGCTAAACATTACTACTTGTGGCACCTCTTTCAAGATGGTGTGTCATAGTGTTCTTCCCATGCCTCACTCTTGCATCAGCCAGTATCTTCTCACCATGAACATCATACCAGCTTTCGTGGTGCTGCAGAGAATTAATGTTTCCCTGAACATGCAAATTACTTCTGCTGGAATGATTCAGGGGGTAGAGAGAATGGGATCCAATAAATTCTAAGCGTGAATGTTATTATCATCATTCCTATAGGTTGGAGATTTCCTTCTTTCTACCTTAGTGAGACACATTACTGCCACTTTGCTTGTTTATTTGAAGCCACACTCCAGGCAAATGTATAAACTTTATTACTTAGGTCATCTGACTTTATGTTCGGTCTAGGTCTCGGTCCACTCAACTTAGGACACTTCAAGGAAGTTTGTTAAAGATATGCTTTGTGAAGGAAAGAAGGGAAAAGAAAAAATATGAGACAAGGAAAAACATGGAAACAAAGTCTTTGTAAATAGGGAAGGGAGGCCAGGGGAATGGGGAAAAAATAAGAACCAAGATACATCATGTAAAGGTACAAGATCCCAATGATGAATGTAACTGTACTGTATACCTAAAATGTACCAATAAACTTAATGGGAAAAAAAGATATGCTTTGTGAAGGTGTGGGAAGGGACCAAAGAAAAGACTGCGCAGGGGATCGTGGTCAAACTGAGGGACCAGGACAATGGGCTGGTTACCACCTCCAGGTGTGAAGGGAGGACGGAGGAATCATGCAGAGTCAGCTGACTTGGGAGGAGTTTTGACCTTAGATTAAATCTTAGAGCTCCTCTCAGGCAACTCAATAGAACAAACACCTCTCTCCTGCCAGGCTGCTCCAACTTTACATATTGCAGCCCCTGAAAGCACAAGTAGAGTGTACACCTAAAAGCTTTGTCACTTCTTCTGCAGACAGCCCTCAATAGCCCCCTTGGATATAGTCCAGATGCTCTGGCTCCTGGAGCAGAGAGGGCCCTGAGAAAGGGTAGAGTGTCCATGTGAAGGGCAGATGGCTGACTTCAGGCACCTGGCAGACCTTCCCAGTGGCAGGGTTGAGGTCTCGGAGAGGGCTTCGTTACACTTCTTGTTCCTCTCCCTGAGTGCCTAGAGCAGACTACTTTGGACTTATTTTTCTGGAGTCCTTCACTTGAAGAGTTATCTGAGATGGTGTCACATGAGTAATAAGAAAGGAAAGAACTGGAGAGAAGAAAACCTTCCCTCTTCAAGAAGTGTCTGTAGCACACTGGCCAGAGCAGCATCTTTATTTCCTTTCTTATATATGGTGTGACAGCTTCTCTTTTCCCAAGGGTAAAAGCCTCCACTGTGTTTTCTCTTGAGTTGGGAAGGAAGAATGTAATGACACCGAAATCACAGCCAGCCTGAAATTCTCAGGGCAGCTAACTGTCCTGAAACTGCACTTGGAGAAGACCTGAAAACAGTGCTAGAGCACCTACACCCATCCCTACTAGCTTGATGTCACTTTGCTTCTTGTGAAGGGCAGGCCCATCAGGATGGCCTTCCTTGCCTGTTCTCATTAGGGAATAGACATTTAAAGAGGTGTTGACTAACACGACTACCTCTGTGTGATATCGCAGCCCATGCTTGGCCTTTGCCTCCTTCCTCACGTATTGCTAAGTGAGAAATCAGAATATACATTTCAGCAAACTCAGGGCAAGAATTTAGTACGTAATGTCACAAAAATGCTTTGCTGAAAGTCATTACAGGGTTTTAAAATAGATACCTTTAGCATGTTTTTTTATAGATCTAGGAGAAACAGTAAATGATTTTAAGAATTTGATGAGAGCTGTTTAATAATCAAAAGAAAAGGCAGCAGGCTAGGAAAGGTATTTGATAGAAACATGAAATGTATGGCATGGATCATGTAAATACTACTACATTCTCTTCTGTTAATCTTAGGATGAGTAAAACAATGTTCTAAGGTTAACAATGATATTCTCTTGGTTTTGTTAGAGTGATATGATGTAATAATAATTTGTGTACATGCAGGTGTGTATTATTGGTACAAAATTGGAAGTCGATTCTGGTGTGGTGGTGCACATTTGTAATTTCAGCACTCTGAGAAGCTGAGACAAGAGAATCTGGAGCCCGGGGAACTTAGTCACTTAGCAAGATCCTATCTAAAAATTAAAAAAAAAAAGGCCTGGTGTTGAATCTCTGTATGCTCCCCCCCGCCCCAACAGGGAAGTTGAAAGAGTGCACAAGTTACAACCAGGAGACATAATTTGCATGTTTTTGTATTTAAAAAAAATTCTAAATAGGTCTCCAGCAAGTTGATCTACTTGTTAACCTAGACCTAGGGTTGGAACACTTTTAATGTAAAGAAGAAGATTATAAATATTTTAGGCTTTGCAGTCAAAATGATCTTATCACAACTACTCAGGGTTGTTATGTGGTCTGAAAGTCATCACAGACAATATGTACATGAATGGGTAGAGGTGTGTTCCTTGCAAAATTTGTTTACAAAAATAGGCATAAGCTGGACTTGGCTTGCAAGCTGTAATTTGTGGACCTTTGACTTAGATCTAACCATTTTTTTGCACTACCATTTCTAACATTTTAAATATTTAAAATCCTGATAAAACTGGGCAAAACATAGAAACCAAAGCCCTCTTCACTCAGGTTTAGCGAACTCAATACATTAGTTTTTCTTTTTTTTTGTACCAGGGATAGAACTGGGGACCTTGTGGTTACAAGGCAGGCGGCAGCACCACTGAGCTAAATCCCCGGCCCAATAAATTGGGTATTAAAAAGTCTGGATTCTTATTGTTTCATTTTAAACTTTTAGGTGTAATATATTTTTAGATATTTTATTAAATCAGAGTTATGAGGCATTTAACAAGAATTCAGCATACTGGGAGCTTATCACTTACCTATCAGTGGAGAAAATGACACTCAGGTAGGTACCATCACATTTGACAGATACCCCAGAACAGCTGATGTTTCTGTTTCAAAACAAAATATGCTTGTGACAAATAAGGGATTAATGGCACTCAGCCATTCAGCACAGAGATACATGTATTTCTTCTTTTTGTAATGAATTCATCAAAGGACCAAGAGGCTACACTAAATATCAGTAGGAGAAATTTTCCTTAAATTTGAGAATGGATTTTGTCAATTACAAGTGGACAATAAACTGTGACTTTTTTTCTGCAGAAAATGAATTTCTCTTGACTTTGTCAATGTCCTTCAGCCAATGACAATCAGAAACACATCTATGTTTTGACCAGTTATGTTTATTTCTTATTGTGGTGAAGAGAATACACGTCATGGAGTGGACTGACCAAGAGGGCCTGAAAATTCTCTTTAGTTTGACTAGACTTTAGACACAATTCTTCTTCACTCTAGGCCCTTGACCTCCTTTATGTAGAGTATCTATTTAGAAAATTTGCAATTATTCATTCTCCTACCCTTTGAGAAGTAAATCTTCTCTTTCCCTCTTAATAGTTTTATAACCCAGAACCAAGTCAATCAAGAACCTATGAGACATTTCTGTATAATGTAATTGTTAAAGCAGACTGAGTCCTAAGTCTATGGATCTATGGGCGATAGAAGGGTAACTTTAATAAGCACCCTTGGTGAATACTAATGACCTGATCACATTGATCCTCCTCCCCCAAAGTTCTTCAGTACTCTTCTATCAGCTCACCCCAGCATTTCAAAGTCTCTCCTGCCCTTTGCTTTAACAAATTGAATTTAATAGCTCTCCCCCATGCAGTAGTATTGAATAACATCTGGTATAATTTTTCTTTAACATCAACCATAGGCCTTCTCTGTTTTAAGGAGTTAGGACATAGGATTTGAGCTTTGGTTGGTACTTTTGGGAAGGTGGAATTTTCAAGGAGACAGGGAAATTGTATGGATGGGTCACTCAGTAAATCTGATAGGAAGGGAAGACTAGATGAGGACAAAATTGTAATTGAAGAAGTAGCAGTCACTCATTTAATGAGGGGAGAAATGTTTTGTATTTTGTGAGTTGCACAGTGAGCTTGTATGTATTTCTCTGCATCATGTCTCAGCGACTTTGTCTGATAATGTTCTGTGAAACCACTTATGTCTAAGAGAACAAAATGGCCTGACTCAGCCATCAGAACAGCTTACTGTAACAGTGAGGCTGAGCTTCAAGGTCAGGTCAGCTACCACATGTCAGGAGCTGCTTTTCTCTAGCTCTAGCTCACTTTGTTACACCAGAAGGGAAATATCACTGCTGTAAATGTGAAGCTTTTAAAGACTTAGTACAAAATAATGGTTTCAGAGTTCATATTTGCAGAAGATCAGAGGGATACATTTAGACATACATTCACAAACAGATACACTCTTTGTCTCTATTCTTCTCATAATAATAGTATCTGATAAAGCACCATCTTGGTGAGGTAGAAAGATGCTTTACCTGAGATAGTGGTATGAATCAAACATTCTCACAAAATTAAAAAGATCAGGACTATTATATCTATGCTCACGTTTATATTAAGGATCAGTGTTCTTTGAGCTTGATAATTAGCAAGTGTAGGCTTTCTTCTTATCTGGGAGTGAAAATCTCATGATAAACATCCCGTGAGCTTGGTGTTCATGCTGAGTGGAGTAATCACTCCTATCAGCAGGTTCTTTCTTGGAAATGTGATGAAGTTCTCTGGGGCTGAATGGTGATGCAGAAACCAAGACTAGCGCTTGGCCATATTGGACCTGCAAGGCCTGTTCTTGCTTAGATGAAGTGAGAATTTATTTGGTTGATTTGTGAAAACTCACCTTGATCTTGGTATAATCCTCTCCTCAGCTCCTCAGCTCTTCAGTCCATTGTGTAGCAGATACTATGATCTCATTTGCTCATTCACTCATTCATCCAAAAAAATAACTGAACATTGCCTATACAACAGAAACTATCCTAGATCTTGAAAGACTAGTAATTATGAAAATAGATTCTCATTGATTGCAGCTTTCATGGAGAGACAGACAATAGAAAAGTGTGTCAATAAATGATATGACAAAAATTGCATGTGAAAACAGCAGAGTTGTTGAAAATAATTACAGGAAAGGAATTGTGTAAATCAGTCTTCTTAGAAGGGAAGAATTTAAGCTGAAACTTTAAGGAGAGAAAGCATCAATTATACAAAGTTTCAGGGGAAGAATTAATTCCTTCCCTACACTCTCCATAGGTGATCCAGCAGCTGAGATTTAATTAATAGCCTAATGTCATTGTTTTATTTTATTTATGCAACATTTGCTTGCTTGGCTAAGTCTGCAACCCTCATTAAAATTTGTTCTTTTAAATTACATTTACACTTACATTTTTATCACATAGTTACTGCTTTAGCTTGACCCATAATATTTCAAAAATATATGTTGCTTTTAAACTGTGAAGGCAGGATACTTATCTTTCTTTCTGAATTCAATTAGTTTTCTATGGTGTGAAGGACAGTTTTCTTTTCATCAGAGTTTCTGACAGCAAGAAGTACCAACTTGTATTTGTAGTTTGACATATAGGTTAAGATCCAACAGCTTATCACATTTTTATATAGATCAATACAGCTAGGAAAAGCATGAAACCATAGTTCCTCCTCAGTTTAAATCTTTTTGTCATTTTCTATGTCTTGGTGACAAGTTTAGGAGCTATCTATTGATAAAGAAGGAGACAAATACACATACAGGGAAAGGAAGAGAAGGAGAGAGAGAGAGAGATAGATAGATAGAGAGAGAGTCTTACCCATTCTCATTACTTCTTCTGAACCTTTTCTGTATTACAGGCTCTATAGGGGACATGGCCATTTTTCATTTCATTTCTGTGATTCTAAATCACCATATCAGTTAGGATTCTCCCTTCCCTTCATTTTACACATCCAAATAGTCACAGAATTTTTTCACTGCGTCTATTTTTGCTGTCTTCTTTCTGGTTGGCTTGATTTTCTGTCTTGAGTACCTATTGTTCTACCTGTGCTGTCCTGTACAATCATCGTTGCCTGCATGAGTCTATTTAAATTTAAATTCAATAAAATTTCAAAATTCAGTTCCTAGGCTGCACTAGCTATATCTCAAATACTTAAAAGCAACACATGTCCAGTGACTACCACATGAAGCAGAGCAAACACAGAATATTTCTGTCATGGTAGGAAGTTCTATTGGACAGTGCTGCCCCAGACTATTACAACAACCTCCTGGCCTCCAGAATTGCCTGGGTATTCAAGCAAAGCCAATTCCATCACATCCCAGTCCTTGGTGCCAAATTTAATCTTTTCAAAGGGCTGATCTAGATATTTTGCTTTCTTGATCAAGAGTCTTCAATGGGTTTCTCATTAACTTCAGAATTAAATTCAAAATCACAGCCTCAATAATGCTGTGAGATCTAATCTCATTTTCCACTCATACAGTTAGCAATTTTTTTTTTAAGTGATGGCACTCAGATCTGGCAAAGGGAAGAGTAACACTGGTTCTCTCACATGCTACCAGTAAATTGGTGTCTTTCTAAAAATAAATGAGGCAAATGCAGTGGGACACTTAAATAGGTATACCATTTCCTTCATTCATTTCATTTCTACTAATCTCACCTTTAAAACCTAGCAAGGGATGTGCTTACAGGTATGTATTGAAAAGTATTTATCACAGCTTAATATTTATGAAAATTGGAAATACTCTAAATGCATAACCAGTAGGCAAATGCTTAATTCAATTATGCTACATATACATCAGCAAGTCTAAGCTTTGTAATCTTGATGCTATAAAATATTATAATGTTATTTCCTTCCACACCACTCATTCTTCCGTCACTCCTTCACTCTAGGAATATCAAACACTTTACACTTAACCTCTATTTTTTTGTGTACGCGTTTTGCTGCTGGAAATTTTTTCTTACTCTGGACCACCAAATGCTTATTGATGCTTTAAGCCAAACTTTGATTTCATCTCCTTCATGAATTCTTGGTGGATTTTCTCCACCAGAGTTGATAGTTCTTTAATTTATACTCCATGACACTTGTATAGAATTTATCATATTATACTTGGAATTCAGAACTTATGTATTTATGTCTCATACTCACAAAATATAAAATCTCATGCCTAGAATAGTGTGTTTTTTCCCTAATTTATCATTATGTTTTTAGTATGTAACATGGTACCTGGCCTATTTTTAGCACAATATATTTCTGAATAAATGAATGCAGAAAAGAAAATAAATGTACCTGTAATCATTAATGCCTGGAAGGTTCAGGGAATGCTGTTTTATTTTTTTTGATAGAGTTGGGGAAATCGATATGGGAAAAGAGGAAATAACCATAGAAATGAACTAGAGGAATGTCAAAGGTTTAATTTTCTGTTATTGTTAATGCTAATCCTCTTCAGGCTGTGTAAACTTTGTTCAGTTAAGCAAATACTCCAGAAGACAAAGATTTTATATTTACTGGGAAATTCACAGTTACAAGTGCCTGTGTGTTTTCAGTGTCCTTAGGAACCTTAGCAAATAACTAACAGATTTGCATTTTCTTTCCACCTAGAGCGAAAGGTCTCTAGGTCCCTTACTGAACAATGACATTAAATAAATACTTAGAAAACAGGGCCAGAGTTGGTAGAAGGGATTTGGGTTGATCTTTGATTTTGGAATAGATTACCTACAAATACTGTAGCCCAGCAAGGAGAATAGAATTAAAATTACATTTATAATTATATTTGTACTCACTTCATATGCACTGTTAACATAAGGTTTTAAAAACCATGACTTTTATTTATCAGATGGGTCAGGTAATTTTGAAATAAATATTCAATTCAAAGTGAAGCAAACCCATGTAGTTCGGAAAAAATGGACCCTGATATGTGACCACTGATATCTTAAAAATTACATTAAAAAATTCGTGCATAATATTTCACTACCAAATCAACCTATTTTATAGCATATGTTTCAGGAGCAGGAACACTAAATTCATCAAACTTATCTAATTTTGGATGCTCCATAAATACTGAAAGAAAATCAATAAATCTAAATCTCCTTTCCACATATTTATTTACATATACTTATATTTTCAAGAATTTACATAATAATTTATATGGAGAAATGCTCTGGTGGAACTTTTGGCATCAGTCCGTGTCAGAGGACTTTGACTTTAGCTAAATTTATGAGTTTTATTTTACATATGGTAAAAAATGGAGACCAGAAGATGATGATTTCCTGAAAGTGTCAAATCCAGATGCTGGAAACTTGAGTGGAAAAAATTCTCGGTTTCTGTTTGAAAAAGAAGAAATTTGCATATTAGTGCTATTTGAATCCAGCAGAATTATCAATGAGTGGGCAGAGAAGGGAGCTGATATGATCCTGAGACAATGCAGAGACATGAGACTGACTCGTTCTCTACAATCCCTCATGGAATTGAGGGATCTTATTTTTATTTAGCTGTTAATTGTTTAAAATTACTTTAATTTTTTTGTTATAAAGTATAGGCATGCAATTTTTGATTTATTTCCTGAAATAGGTCACCTAGCCTAAAAGTGTCAAAGTCATTCAGTTTTTGTCCCCAAATAACTGGCAACTGCTCACAAGTGGTGGCAATGAAATTTAAAGGAGGAAGCGAAATTCTTGACTGAGTTCTTAAAAGCCTTGTTAAGAAGCAGTTCCAGCCTCAAATATAGTGGGAGGAAGAATGTCCCAGCAGGTCCCAGCAGAGGCCTTGTCCCAATTACACAAGAACTAGAAGACCAAGAAGCCTTTGCGGTCCCCTTAAATGGGAGCATGCGAGCCCAGTGGTGGTCCTGTGGCAGAAGGCATCCACATGGCTGGGAAAACTGCTTCAGTGTTTGCCTTGAGTAAATTCAATAATTGTGCTTATGGAACACATCTCTTCCCAGAGGCATAGTGATTCTCTGAGGGATACCACTGGGCTCTTTGGAGAGTTCTTAGAGCATTTCAGAATTTTCTAGTGAATTGGTGCTATACAGTATTGGCCCACTTTAGAAAATAATACCGTATATTTTTGCCTCTAAATACATTTGATTTTCATTACATTTTCTGGCCCTGGATCCTGGAACTAGGTGACAATTTACCTCAGCAAGAGTCCTCTGTTTCCTTTTATGCATTGCTTCTTTGGAAAGAGGCAAAATCATTTTGCTGATAAAGTAATTTCTAAGTCTTGTCTAAACTGCATTCATTGAGGCAACTGGGTTACTCTCTTAAGTCCCCACAAGTGTTGCTTTTAGTCTTGAATTATTTCTTTTCTTTGTAACCCTCATTTGGTCTGCCTCAATCATATTATCTTCATAATCTCTTGATCATGTTTGTTTTTTTTCACAAAAAATCACACTTCTTCCATTTTGTTTCCTTACACTAAATATCCTTGTTCTTTATTTATCCAAAATAAGCGATTTTTCTGTCTCTGTAGATAGATACAAACTATCCTTCAAGATGTCTAACTTCATTAGTTAAGGCAGAGGAAGAGCCCTGATTCAATCAAGTATGGCTCACCACCCTGATCAATTTCCCAATATGACCATGTTTGGCTGCAGGAAATATTTTCACTCAGGTTTCTTGTTTTTTCTTTTTTAATCTGGGAAAGAAAATAAGAGGTACCACATCTGTAAAAGTGGAAGAGAGGGACACATTATATAACACATTTTTGTGCTGACTGGTCAAGTGAACACAAAGAATTCAAACAAATGATCCTTTATCTTGGTGTTAACTGCGTTGGGAGAAGCAGGTCCATGTGGGAGTACCAGAACCATTCCTCCAATCTCTAGAATTCCCCCTGGCTCCTTACAACCTAAGGATCCTTCAATCTGAGATCTGAAGGCTCCTCACCTGGCTTTTCCCAGGGGGTTGGACACACCTACCTCCTATGAATTTTTCTCCTTCCTTTATTGCCATTTAGTTACTTTAAACACTAGTTTTCTTCTAGTCTTCTATGACAGTGGTTGTCCATGACTTACATTTATCTGGTTCCTCTATACATTTATCTGATGAGCCTAGGGCAGTGATGGCAAACCTTTTAGAGCTTTCAGTGATAACAATAGCCTGCAGCCGTGCGTGTGCCATAGGTTCGCCACCACTGACCTAGGGACTTTGGGAGGTGAGCTTGGACCACAGTAACGGAGCATCTAGAAGACAAAACAGTTACACTGTGATGTTTTTGCTTTCCAGCAGATTCCCATGTTTGAATAAACAAGGGTTCAGTGTTTTTCTTGTGATTACTAATTGACCAGTGCTGTGCCTTAACTTTGATTATAATATCTTTTCAGCTTCAAAATAGGAGATGGGAGAATAAAGAAGCTCTATTTATATCACTTTTCTTCTGTAAAGATACCATTTGAGCCCTTGAAAGTAAGATATGGCCATTTTTCTTTTAATGAGTAGAGAAGCCTAATGAATTAATTGGGTTCTCATGAGTAAATTTAAGGAGTATTTGATATCACTTCCCTACTCAAAACTTTCTGATGGTTTCCTGTCTCACAGACAATGAAATCCAGTCTTCACCACAGTCCACAAGACCAAATGCAATCATGTCCCTGGCAGCATTCTCTTCAATCTCATTTCTAACCATACTTCCTTGAACATTCTTCTCTGACTCTATTACCGCAATTGCCATTCTTTGAATACATCATATGTGATCCTGTGTCTAAATCTGTCCTTCCTATCCTCTCTGCTTGGAACTATCTTCTGTTAAATGTTACCTCACAACTCTAGCCAACTGTGACCTCCAAAGAGAGACATTCTTGACTGTTTAAGATAACATGTTCATAGAGCCTATATTTTCCAAGAAATTATATTATATAAATTATCAGATCAGGGACTATGTTGTATTCACATTGTCATATCTCCCCAACATTGAGAGCAATGCCTGGCTTATAGGAATCATCCAGTAAATATTAATTCATTTTGGTTTTATCATTGTGTTAATGTATTAGCTACTATTGTCACCCATGAAGTTATAAATTGGATGTCTATGAAGGATACAAAGAACAGATTTTATTGGAGTATGGTTCTTATAGCCCAAAATGGTGAGGATGATTAAGGAAAAATATGATACATGAGGTTAATTCATTCAGAAAATATTATCAAGGTTACTTCCGTCAATTATGACTTGAGAGATACTGAAATTAGTTTGCAGTGATATTTTGTCTTTAATAACAAGGCTATCTGAAATATAAGCAGTATACTGTAGTTTTCCTTATAGGGCAAAAAAAAAAAAAAAAAGAAGACAAGAAAACAGATGTCTCTGATTTGGGGCTCCTATCTTTAATCCTCATTCAACCAATAGATAGATGTAAGGTTCAGTTACTATGGAAGATGTTCCAATTATTGAAGGTTAAAAAGTATGGCTATTGCATCTCATACCCAAATGGATTGCCAACTAAAAATTCAGTAAACTTTATTTAAAAATTGACAGAAAAGTCTCTATGAAAAGTTACCTAGTGAAAAACTGGTACATGGGTTTCTTAGTACATGTACACAGTGATTTCCCTTTTCTTCATGTTTGGGATGAAGGTCTAGATGCACATTGATACATGCTATGTGGTAAGGGAAAGAGAAGGAGTTAGGCCTGACTACTAGAAACATAACTTTCTTAAGTAGAAAAATGTTCCCATACTTAGGGATAGTGCTAGGAACAACAGGCTGCCGATTACCTTCACAAGATTGACCTCCTCCTTTTCGCATACTTCTCTGGGATTGTCCGGGTTGCAGGGTCTCTGTCTTTCTCTTTGACTTGAGTTGCAGTGTCACAGGCCTGGTATACGTGGGGCATGCTCTCACAGGGTAGTGGATAGAAAAATAAAGCTGTCTTATTCCACAAAATTTCCTAATCATATCAAAATTTATTTTGGAGGTTTGAATACAGAATCAATTTAGTTAAATACAAATTACAAATACTGAATATGACTTGAAAAGAAACATTGTAATTTATATTCCTGTTTTATAGTAAAACACTTCTTATTTGACCAAGAACTCCGTCTCAATCACAACATTAAATTGCCATGTGTAGAATCTAATTAGATCCCAAGTTTGACTAATAAGTAGGACTTTTTATGTGTTTAGTTTAAAAAAATCTTTTTCTCTTGTTGAATTACTATCCTTACTGCATCCCAGCAGGTCTAACAAGGTTTTGGTCTTTTTCCTTCAGCTGCAGCTGTAATCCATATTCTTAAGGTTAGGAACACAAAGCCTGCAATCAGCTCATTAGTAGATTTGGCTATTATGTTCAAATTATACATTAATTTCACCTGAATTACTTGGAGCAAAGTAACAAAAAAACCCTGCTTCAATATCTGCTGCCTTAAAGGTTATTGAATTCAATCGTATTGAGATAATAGTTTTAAATTAACATTTATATTGAACTTTACAGATATGTGGTTCTTAAATTATTGAAACTGGTTACTCAAATCATAGAAATGGCATCCCAAACTAGATCTTCTTGCCTCTAGCCTTTCTCATCTCTTACTCATTCATTATCTTGTCAGCAAAGATGTTTCTCTAAGTTACAGATTGGATTATGTGTCTTCCTGCTTGGAAACTGACTATGACTCCTGGCAACCTGCAGAATAAAGTTCAAATCCCTTTGCTTAGTATTCTAGGCTATTTATAACTTCAAGTTGAGCTACCTTGTCAACCTCATCTCCTCATACACTGAACTTCTTGCACATCTACCTTCTGCACACTGACCTTAACAAACAAGCCATAATTTTCTAGTCAAGCACAAACATTTATGTCTCTATACTTGTGCTCATGCTTCTTCCTCTGTCTGAAATAAGCTCCCTCTCCTTCCTCCCCAACTCAACCAATATGTTTTCTTATCTGTGAGGCTCTGACCCTCCACTTCTTTCCTTACTTCAGAAAGAAGTTATCATCATCTTCTCCAATAATCATTACAAATAAAGAGAGAGGTCTTACTGAAAAGTAAAAATCAATTTCTCCACCTTGCACTCTCAGGCCATTGAGAGCATACATAATATTTTAGAGTATTCTATCTCTTTTAAACTTACAAACCTTCAATGATAATGACTTTAAGAATAAAATCTGCTCTCCTTTATTTATGTTTATAAAACATAGAAAGCCAACAGTGTTTGGGTCAGCTGAGCTATTAGTCTATGAACTGGCTGCTTTTACACAAAGACCACTATGCGTACCAGTTCATAAACAGTAAATCCACATAGAGACCTCAGGACCCTTGGCTAGGCTGTCTCTGATTTCTCCAGTTCTCCGGAAAAGGACCTTTGCTCTCTCTTATCTCACAGATCCATTCTCACCAGCTTATCAGCTAGTGGAGAGGAAACTCAGTGTGAAATGTGCTGTGGTGGAGGAAGCAACGAGAAAAATGAGGTGGTTTTAGAAGCTTAAGGAAGGCTTTCAGAAGGAAGGATCATTGACTTGAGACTTGCAGTGTGAGTTGGTGTTAGGAGTTACCTGGTGAAAAATTAGGCAATAGGAAAGAAGTTTTGGGAAGATGAAGGAGTCTACATAGAGAGCAGGAGGTAAAAGACACCAGAGGAGCAAAAGTAATTTTATATGGGTGGAGTGCTGAGTGTATCAGTGTACATTGTTATATGTGGGTGTGCATACAAGTGTAGTAGTCGCTTCCTTCAGTGAGTGTATACCAGAAAAATAGAACTCAAATGTTCTAAGTTCAATTCAATAGCCAAATACATGTTTAAAAATAAAAGTATTTTTTCACCATTTTTCTCCTTACCTTGTTATTTTTAGAGTTCTATTGAACAGTCAACATTTAGTGAGTGCCTATGTGCAAAACACTGTGTTATACAAAATAAAAATTTTAAGATCTTAGTAGGGGAGATATAAAATGTGCATACAAATAGCTATAATGCAAGGTAGAAAGTGGCAAGTGCCATATGAGAGATAAAAATAAAATGCTACAGTTCAGAGGAGGGAAAATTCACACATCTATGTGTAGCTGACCTATTTTTACTAACACTATGATAATCTTAGCTCCGTAGCTCATCTCAAATATGGTGATGTTAATTTTGCAACTACTTTGATCTTCTGTAGGGGATAGTCCTTAGAAAAACATCCTATTTATCATACAAACCTGGTCCAAATCCTGAAGTGTCTACAGGCAGACTACTAGAATGGAATTAAAGGCAGGGAGTTTCCATAGATTTAAGCAGTAAATGAGTGGTGGTAATAGAAAGGGAGGTTTGCTATTAATCAAACATAGGGCCTGTGCCTATTAAGTGTGGACCAGTATAGAATTTTAATTGAAGGGAGTGGGTGGAGGGAAAATTAGGAGAAAAATTAGGAAATCTTATTGACATTTAAGCAATGAACTTGTATTCTTCATGGAAGTCATGGAAAAATAAGCTTCTTTGTGAGAGACACCCTATCACTATGAGAACCAGATTCTATCCCATCAATTGAGCATCTACTTTCCAAGAAACCCATAGGCTCAGCCCCACTATTTGGTGAGCCCAAATTCATCTGGCCTGATAGTTGAATGTCCCAGTGCACCAGATGAAGAGATTATAATGAGATCTTCTGTTGTAAGTATAGTTTTGTGTTCATTGAACTTTGACCAATTTTTCTAAACCCTGCTGAGCTTACCTTGCCCCTAAGATTAGAGTTTACATAGTTCCATCTTTAAACAGACAATACTGTCCTATAAACAGAAATAATTTTTATTTTCCATCTTCCTGAAATAATAGTGACCAGAGACACTGTCTTCTACTTAATTTGATCCCTCAAGCTAACACTTCTAGAAGGCAATACAGCAAATACCACATGGTGGAAAAGCACTGAACTTGGACTGTTGGTTCAGTGGCTTAGTAAATTGTGCCACTGGGGCAGATTGGTTTACCTCTGAGTCTCTGTGTCTTCATCTGTAAAATGGGTTGTTGTGGGATTAAATGTGAAATGTAAACATAAAGCTTCAAATGTGATGCAAGGTAAAGTATTATTTATTGAGGATCAATAGCTGTTTAGTATTGAGAAATGCTTTTGCATTTTCCTCCATCTTATCCATATGGACATTGATTATTCTCATTGAATGTATAGAGTAAGGTGCAATTTGCTTTCTTCTGGACATGCACTTAGAGACATTTCTAGAGATTGGAGATGATTATGATTTTGTCTGCCTTTTAAGGGGTTATAGACACAGGAGCTCTTGAAAGAAGTGGTCATTTTGGTAAATTCAGTCAGCTAAAAATGAACCTTATTCTTTTTAAATGGCATATTATTCCATCAACTTAATTTTCATACATTTCACGTAGAATATGAACATTTAAGTGAAAGAACATTTCAGAAAAAAGAAAAAAGAACAGGATAGTAATTACAACCAAGCTTTCCTTATGCTGACAGCAGCCAACTCATTTATTAAGTCAATGTAGTCAAGTAACACAGCAACATCACACTTGATTGAAATCTTGGCCAAGTCTGACAGATGTTCCCTACTCATTGTCAATCTCAAGTATATTTTAATGAGTTTCAAGTGGCTGGAGCTCCCCTCTGCAGATGCCACTGTTACAGAGATTGTGAACAGATTCTTCAGGGCAATGGGTTTTGTATTTAATAAGCAGTGCATGGTAGGTAACGGGTAGAAATCATTGCTGGAAATGCAATCACAAACCAGGAAATGGCCCTCTCAGTCCGTAGCTGATGAGCCTCCTTCAAATCAGTTAACTCAGAATAGTGCCTTAAAGCCAGTCTGTGTGTATAACATCTTTAGTCTTAAAAGTTGGTAAGAGTATTTCAAAACCTCAATCTTTGGAGATTTAAAAGATTTCTACTAATAAAGACTCACTAGAAACATGTTTAAAATTGATTGATTTTTTTTTTTTTTGGCGTTGTTTCTCAATGAAATTGCAAGTTTTAAAGGATGAGGAGAGAAAGAGGGAAGAGAGAGAGAGAGAGAGAGTGAGGGAGAGAGACACTTCAAAAGTAATTCCTATTATTATATATGTATTACAAGTAGGTTCGGTATAAGGTTTTAGATGGTTATTTTTTAGTTTTCAGAGAGATAGTTTGATATTTCTACTGGTTTATGGATCTGCTTTTTCACTTCAAAAATTATTACTTGTGTAGAGAAAAGCCATGAGGATAATATTTCCTTTGGTCAATCTCTATCTCAAACAAAATGGTTTATATATTTTTTATACTATTCCATAAAAGTGAATATTGCTTAGCTTCTGTGGTGTATTAGTTTTTTCCATACTAGAATAAATCTACTTCCAATTACTAGGCTATCTCACCAGTTTAAATATAATAGTTCATCTTTTTCTTTCTTTTCAAATCTTTTAAATGATCTAAAATGTTTTCACAGAGTGGTCTGAGTTGAACAACAATTCCTAAATTTTTTTTTTTTTTTGGTTTTATGATGCAGACATTGTTTAAAAGCAGAATTTTTTTTTAGAAAAGAAGTATGCCTCCTATAAATCAGGAGAGGTGTATCAAAGACATAATTTCCTTCATCCAACAGATAGTCTAAAGTAAATGAAACTTGCCAATACTAAAGGAATGCTGTGTCAGACTATTGGTATTTATAACTTTTCTTGCTTCATGCTTGATTTAAAACCCAAAGCCTGTCAGAAATCCAGATGGCAAGTAAGGACACCTCTGATACATTAATATTTAGCTACCACAGGCTGGAAAAGGATCGACTTGCTTCTGAGGAGGTATGGGGTGGGCTAGAACACCCTGCCTGACTGTGGATAATGGGGAGAGTTTCTGTGTGTGATGATTTCTTTAAAAGTTATTTATTTATTATTATCTGTTCGGTTTCTATAGCTTCATGTCCTTTGAGTCTCCAGAGCCTGGCTGCTGCATGTAGCAATTAGTTTGTGCCTGAGAGAAAATGAGTAGTGAGAGAAACCTCTGGGCTGCAATGTGGTGTGTGACAAACACAGTGGAATCTGAAAGAGCTGCTCGTTAGGTAGAAATTAGTCATGGAGTAGCCCCAGGTGGGCGAGTAGAGACTTTAGATTATTTATTCACATCTTTGGGCAGCCCTGCCCTTCTCTTCTGCATTGCATGCCCTCTAGGGAGTTGTTAATGGCAGTACCAAAAGTATACAACATTTAAATGGAATAGCAACTGAGAAAAAGGGATTTTTTTGCGACTGGGAAAGGCAATCAACAAGGTGGGTACGGAGGCTGCTAATGGGGGGGGGTCTTTCTTCTCTCCCAAAGCGCAGGGTGAAAGGAGTGAGGTCCCTCATTGTAGGCTGATTACAGAGCGCCGAGATGGTGGGTTGATTGAAGGTGTGTAAATAGATCACGGAATCTGTTAATGTAGGAGAGCATATTTTGTGTGCACGTTCAAATGTAAAGCTGAAAGGTGGCTGAGATCAACTACAATATTTAAAGTTATTATTTACCCAAGCAGCATTCCTGTGTCCTTGGCATTCTTGTGAATTGTGGGCAGGATATATAGGCTGAAAAACCCAAGCTCTGCAAAGTGCAACTTTGAGGCTGTAAAAAGCCACTAAACTACCTTCGCTGATTACATAGCAGCTCTCTACACCGCCAGTCTCTCGGCAGGCGTCTGTGCCTCACGCTTCCCTATTTATTTTTACTGAAACACTACCATGGATTTTACACTGAAAGAAAAAATAAACATGCAGGCATTTGTTTAAGAAGAATCTGGAGCCTCTCTGTTACGACATGTGAGCCGAGGAACATCAGTGTGGTGGTTTATTGTATACTAACCAGCTGTAATCACTTCAGCTGGAGTGCTTTTTATTCTTCATCTTTACGGCAGTAATTGGTTAGTGCATTTTCGGTCTGTAATCAATAGCTTTTATATTCCACGGTATTACATGGAATATAAAAGCTATTGATTACAGGCAGCTAACGTCTTTTCCACATGCCGCTCCACATGATTGAATAAAACCGAAATTCTATCATGCTACCAATATGACAAATACTTCTGTCATTAATTGGTTCTCCAATCTTTGAGAATCGAGAAAAAGAAAATTTCTTTACCCCAATCTTCTGGGATATCATGACTTTTATATAAGAACGATGCCATTTGATGTAACACACATAGCTAAATTGAGGTTTTTTTTTTCTAGTTGAGAGTTTTGGCATAGATGCTTGTCTATGTGTGCATATATAATTAGTATGAAAATGTATATTTTATATGCACATTCTCTCCCTGATCTTCTCCCTGCCTCTCTCTCTGCATATGTATATATATGCACATATATATACTGTACATATGTATGTATCCATATAGATGCATAATTCACTCTCACTGAAACCTGCTCTTCCTTGGTCTTCTCCATAGCTAATAAACATTGAGCTTGCCTCTTGTTTCTATGTCTATATTTGTATACCATCCCATGCCATTGTTTTACACACGCACATACATATATTCTATACTGATGTATAATTCCTCATCTCCTAGTTTTTCATATTACTAATGCTAAATCATTCCAAATAGCTGATTCTGCTCAGTACCATGAATTCTGAGCAGAGTTCAAGTTTTTCTCTGCAAAGTCAAACACACATATATGCTATAACATTTAGTTTTCATTTCAGTATCTCTGGCCAATGCATAGCACTGTGCAGGTTGTACCCTGCACACAGCACCTTGCTGAGTTAGATTAGTGACATCCAAAGTACCCTCAGCTGGCTGAGACTGAGGCTGCCTCCACCTTGATGACAGAACAGTATTTTTTTGATCTAGGAGAAGGCGTTCTCTGCTATCCAAGCTATGGTGGAGATGTTTCCATACCAAAGGAAGCCTTTTTCTGACTTGCAGAGCATTGCTCTGTGGGCTAGCACAGACCTTGCTGGTACTGTATCTATGAATTTACCTAAAGAATTAGGCACTAGGATTGCTCTAATAAACAGAAAATATAACCTGTGTTATCACAAATCAGACAAAGTGGATTATTTCAAATTAAGAAAAAGATGTTACTTTGGTATGAGTCCTTACTTTTCAGGATTTCCCTTTCTTTGGATATGAGGTCTTTACTGTTGCATGGTATATTTTGAATAAAAAATATTCCAGGTAGAAAAATCTATGAAAATAGAGAGTAGCTCAGTGGTTGCCTAGATTTAGGAGGGAGGGAGGGATTAAGAGATGATAGCTAGTGGGTAGAGTGTTGTGCTTTGGGATAACAAAAAGGATGTAAATTTGATTGTGGTCATAGTTGCACAACTCTGTCTAGGTGCTAAAATCTGCCGAATCATATACTTTAATTTTATGAATTGTACAGTATGCAAATTTCAGTTCAATAAAGCTATTATTTAAAAAGATGCTACTTTGTAAAATGCAGATAATCTGATGAGTTAGAATTTAGGTATCACTAAGAGAATGTAAAATAATACAAAATCTTGCAATTAGAAAGCTAAGATTTAATGCAAGCATGTTTACACCATAGACTTCATTATAACAATGTCAACTACATAAATAATAAGATAAATCATTACAGAAATTTGCTTCTTCAAATTTGCTACTTTGGAAGGATGTTTTGACATGCAAGTATGCAGGGGGCAAGCAGATTAGAATGGAGCCCCTCCCCCCAACAAACAGAGGCCAAGGCTAATAGGACATTCTTTTAAGTAGCTCTTTACCGTCACTATGTAAACTCTGGTCTTTAATCTTAAAATAGGATGTAATGTGGCAAACTTAAGCACATAATCTCCATTTTATACTGTGCTCTACATACAGAGTCTTGAACTAAATAAAGACCCTCAGCAAGTGTTAATAGTTTATGGGTGATGAGCTAGTTATTTTGAAATTTCCTCCTGAATAGAATCTTTGTTTCAACACCCACCAACTCAGGAACCATTCAGTGGAATCACTAGGAACCAAACAAAAAAAGACATCAAACAATCTCCTACCACTGGAAACAGCTTCCTCTGGAAGGGGGCTGTGGAGGAGAGAAGACAGCTCTCTGAATTTACTTGGCACAAAAACAGCAGCATTCAAGCTCCAAAAGAGACCACCTGCTACCCTTTATAGGTGCTAAGAAATACCAAAATTAAATGTACAAAAAAATATGATACTCTAAATAGGGAAGGGAGAAGAATGGTAATGAACTTTCAAAATAGACAAGTAGAATGCACTGGTTGCTATTAAAAATACACATCCACAGGCAGGGAAACATTCACCTAAGTTGTATAGAGATGCTGTAGCACTGTAGGGTACTGCTTTTAACTTATAATGAGTCATTGTAAAAACATACATTTTTTTGGTTCATTTGCCTATGGATCTGTAGCTTCACTTTTTCAGGGAAGGCATTGCTTTTTGGGGTGTGTGTCTATTTGGGAGAAATGTGTTTGTTTCATAGTGTTTCATTCCTAGGGGAAACCTAAGGAGAATTGTTTGATGTATGGAAGAGTGTTTTATATCGTATTAAATCCAGGAGTTCATTATGTTGTGGACAGACTCACATTTTAGGACAAGACCAGTATTCATCTTAGTGCATTTTGTCCTTTTCCTGGCAGAAATATCCTATAGAGCTCTCCAAATAGAAATTCCCTCAAGTCATAGTACCAGCAGATATCTTACTCACAGCAGAGTGGTATTTTTTCCAAAACATGCTCTGAGCTATGAGCTTCAAATATAAATCTTAACTCTACTGTTGCTCAGGTGTGGTACTGAGGAGGTTTGTTGATGTTAAGTGGAAACACTAAGTAGAATGTTTATGTTAAGTTTTTATTTTCATATATTATACTTTACAATGGTTTGGTGTATATGAAGACCCACACCTTCCCATGGATCCAGGTACTGAAACATACAAATACATACACATAAAAACCATCAATTCCCTTATTCCAATATAATAAGTCCTTCTGTTGGCCAGCAGAATACAGAGAAAATCAATAAGCCAATTAATTAATGAACTGACTGAATTTATGACTTTTTATAATTACTTATGCAAATATCATCTGGCATGATTAGTTTAGCCAAAAACTTTATAACTACCAACCTCTTCCCAAGTCATACTACACATACAAGCACATGTACATATTTATGTTGTGTCTTTTACATTTCTGAAATTCTTGACTTTTACTTAATCTAATCCAAGAGATATTGATTAGAATATGTAAAGTGGAAAGCATTTGCCAACTCTTTAGGGACTTAATTCAACCCAAATAGCTTTAGGTAGAGGTAGAATAAAATACTTTAAAAACAAATGGCACTTTTCTAGAAAAATATATTCCTTCTAATATAAACCCAAAAACTTTTTAGTTGCAATAAACTATTTATAATAACTTATATCACTTCATGTTGGAGTACAATATTCTTATCATACTAAGTATTCCTTAAATGGAGATTAAACTATTTTGGGGCCCTATAAAATGTGGAGGTCTATGTAACCAGGCCACACAATTTTACAAGCTGCACACTGAGTTATAATGTTTTTCATACTATGACCCTTGTATAAAGCTAGCAACTTGCTTTGCATCTGAATATATATTTATATTGATGTTAGAAATCAGAATTAATGGTTTTTATAGTGTTATTGAGAGTACATTCCAGCTAAAATGCTGAACATTCTGGTTCTGGTTTAATAAATGAAAACAAAGCAGCCAAAGAAAGATTTTTTTTGTAAGTTCTAGAATTCATCCTGTGACTTTCATAAAAAAGGTGAAATGCCATACAGCAGATGGATTTATCTTTTTACTTAGCTGCAAAACTACAAATCAGTTTTATAAACATATCTCTCAGCCAAATATAGCTTGACAGTAATTCTATAAGATTCATCAAGTCAAGGAAAGTGATTACGTCTAATGGCATGCAATAATGTAGAAGTGGGTTATATCACATGATTTCAATATATTAGACTAGAAAATCCATTCAGTATAACCTTTTCTTTTAAAAATGAAATGCCCTTCTGTATACCAAGTGATTTCAGTATTCATTTAATTTTTAGAATGATAAATAACACCTAGACCTTTCAGATTCTTACCCAGAATAATTTGAAAGAATTAATAAAACAGTTTCAGGTTGCAGGCAATGGCACTAAACATTTAAAAATTTTCAAAAACACGAGACGTTAATGTAAGCTTTTAACAGTATTTTTTTCTTTACTTAATTAGTTAACATGTGTACATATAGGATTTAAGCAACTTAGTTGCTCATAGGAGAATAAGAGCTGATGTTCATAAAGCATCTAATCAATTGTTAAAACCTCTTTTTTTTTTTCCTCTGTGATATTTGGAGGCTGACCCAAACTCACTCCAGCACCGTGATGGAGAGAGATTCTGTACCTTAACAGAAGGCTCTCAAGCTGCACTTCATTCTGATATAATGACATCAGACTAACATTCTAAGATGAAATTTTCAGTAAATGCTGGCAACCAACACAATTCATTATGGTTTCTCCTCATAAAGAATGTAGGCAAAAATTGCTTTGGCTCTAAAAAAGCTTTCGCTTTATTATAAGACTGGATCAATCACCATCAGTAGACGATTCTCATTGGGCTACTTCTTTTCAGGCATTATGCACTTTGCTACTAGGACCTGCTGAAGGCACTAAAAATTGTTTTTATTAGGCAGGCATTATTGCTAGACTCCTCTAAGCTAAATGCATTTTTAAGTGTATTTATTTGGTAAAGAGATGGAGCAGTCTATCTGAATTGAGATCGGTGTTAGATCACCTGCCTTTTTCCTATAAAAGCAATGCCACTCAGATGCCACTTTATTTGAATTTCTACACAGAAAGAAATGATAATATATATTTTTCTATTAAGCTGAGAAAGGGAAGTCAAATTCAGTGGTCCACTATACAACTGAAAGAAGAGAAGAGCTGAAATTTCCTGTCCAGTAAGGATTCCCTCCTTGTTTCTTTGACCTCCCTCTTTACAAGGACAATTTAAATGCTGCTTTAAATTGAGGCTGCAGTCTAGAACTCAAATTGAAACTGTATCTATCTGCTTCACCATTTCACATTTTCATTGATTCTGTGTGTGGATTTTTGAGACTGGGCAAGGGAAGAATTAGATAAAATAAAAACTTCCTTGAAATAAAGCTTTTCTGATATTGAATAAGTTTTAATAATTATTTCTCACCAAGGATGATCTGATTTAGCATAAATTTACATTTTATGCTTGTGGTTTTTAAATATCCTACATCACATTGTAGCATATTCCTTTGGAGAAGCTATATTTAAATTTTTTACTGCTCTTCTTTCTCCTGGGTCCTCTAGAAAAAATTTTCATAATCTACGTTACCCAGAATGTCAATTAATATCTTCCGTCAGATTTCCATTATTAACAAAGTAAAATTTGAAAGGTCACCTACCATTTTATAGGATATTGATTTTAAATGTGCCTAAAAAAGTATACAAATCAAAATATAACTATAAATATAAACAAAGGGTCTCACTTGTTAAAGAAGTACAAATTATTGCAAATAAAAGAGGTATTTGAGAACAAATAAGCATACTACAATCAGTGATTGAGAGTGATGACTAAAATATTCCAAAATAAAACTTGTGATCCCCCTGAAATATCCACCATGGGCTTTTGTTCTGCAACACCTACTCCAGCCAAATCGGAGAGGCAATTTTCCATCAGTTGTGAAGTTGCTCGGTATTTCACAACTGCTAAGGTATGAAAGTGCTGTGGGACAGGTTTATCACTCAGCCTTCTTTAAACTGTTTGAGTAAGGTTGTAAACAATTAGCTAGAAAATATAGCTGGGAAACTTTTTAAAGAACACAATTCTCAACTCTTTTATACTAGTATATTAGTGCTACATAAAAATCTTATCAGAAAATATTTTTGATGGATTTGTGTGCTTCTATATGGGATCTAAATGGAATAAGATGTGTGGAATAAATGCCAATTTTATTGTCATCACTGTCAGTTCCTGTGAAAGATTAACTAACATAGGTGATGAAACAAACACCTGTGAAGTTTCTATAACTGGTTAAATTAAAGAAAAAATGTAGGGCAAGACTTACACATTTATAATAATTAAAGTTGCGATAACAAGTGACCCCAATATTATTTTAATGTTTCTAAAATGTAGGGGCAGTCCAGGTTGTTGAGGTGCTCTGCTCTAAACAGCCATTCACAGACCCAGGCTGATGGGCTCTCACATTTCCAGGCTCAGGGTTCTAACATCCTTGGATATTAGCACCCAGCTGGTAGAAGGAAAAGGCTGTGTGTGGCTTTAATGATCCAGGCCTGGAAGTCATGGATTTTACTCCCAGTCCTATTTCATTGACTAGAACTCAGTCACATGGTCAAAGCTAAACAGAAGTGTGGCTGGGCACTGTAATCCAGTGTGTCTGAACAGAAGAGGCAAAAAGTCCTCTCAGCACCACTTTTGTACTGAATTCATAAGAGCATGGGAAAAAAAACACAGAACTTAATTCACCTGAACACTGCAGAAATTTACACAAAACTATGTCACAAGAGTGAATTTTTTAAGATAAAACTTTTGTCTTGTGACAAGAAAGTGGAAATTGGTTTGAATAAAAAATTGATTACATAAAACTTGAAATTAATGATTTTTCTTTTCCCTTCCATTTGTTTTTTTTTTGGGGGGGGGCACATGGATTATAAATTATATCACAAGCTGCCCATACTTTTTAATCTGATTCAACCAATGTTTAGGGCTTTTCAGGAATGGCACTATCATCTTTAAAAACATTTATTTATACTTATAAAGGCCCTTGTTAAAAATAAAACATTATGCAAAATCTCAAGTTTGCAAACCATACAAAATTGGACCTGCTTTGGTTGGAATAGCTGTAGGAGTCCAGAGCCCCTTTCATTTGGCCTGCCCTATCTCATGTCTTATACCCCACGTTAGACCTGAAAGTATCTTTGAGTCAAAGTGAGAGCAGCCGTTCCACTTTAACATCACCAATATGGTTGCAGCCACGTTTTGTGCACTTATTACAGATTTCAATGGCTCCTTATGTCTAAATTCTCTGGACTATTTGGGTCCTTCTGTTGTGTGATATTTAAATAAAGTGACTCAATCCCTTAAACATCTCAACTTCATCTGTGGTGTCCTAAAGAATATTTCCAAAGAATTTCAGATAGAATCAATTTCTGCTAAGCCTCTCATTTCCAGTTTGCTGAATTTGGTAGGTTCTTCATTGGTCTTTTTCATTTATAATATTTTCTATTTGCATTTCTCTGTTTCAAGTTAATCCAAATGGACAATATAGCTCCTAAGCCATCATTTTCATCTTCAGATTTGCAGAAGTCATTTGTGTGAACAGATTGTTAGGAAGGAGGTTGCTTGTTATATCAGAACATGATAGAGAAACAGTTCATTCTCAATATTAACTCTCCTTTTCCTTAATTGTGGTCAAGCCACCTCCAGAAACCTCTCACTGGCTGTTTTTCCTCCCCATTTTCCCTGCCATTTTGCTGGGGTTTCTGCACTGCTGCTCTAACCCCTCTACTTTTATAGTTTCTGAGGACTGCTGTTGCCCTCTCTTGATAGGGTAGCAAGAAATTCAGGTTTTTTTTTATTTTACAGAGTTCTCTTTGTCTCACTCACAGTCTGTTTTCCAGAGAAGAAACTATCTATGCATTTATAAAATAGCCTTTCATGGTCATTATTTGCTGAACCCCCAGTTCCTTACTTAAAGAAGTTTGCTACTTTCTTTGCTACTTTCTAAAGTACTACTTTCTTCCCTACTCCCTTTACCATGCCATCACCCAGCCATATTAAAAAAAAAAAAAAGAAAAAAACTTACACTCATGGGATACCCATGGGATCTTCCCTTTTGGAACTCAAGACTGAAGAAAAAAATGCCTTGAAATAAACACATAGTGGGACCTTTGTAGAAAGATAGATTATATAGAGAAATTAAGAGAATAATGTTCATATCTGAACTCAATAAAGACAATAAGTATATACAAGTATCATCTTTGTACCACAATGCCTCTCTTCTTTATTTTCCATTGAGTATACTATTTCTTAGTATCTAAGTTTTTTTGCATTATTGTGCTTATTGAATAAATAATGCATTGTGGTAAGTATAAGGGTGGGTGGCTCCTCAAATATACGAAGCAGGAAACTTGACCAGATTGTTTAAAAAGAAAAACACTTCCTGATATATAACACTTCTGACTTTTATGATCTTACCACATTCACATTTCTGGCTCTGTTATTGCTCTCTGGGCACTCCATCTGATTTCCATGATGTATGCTCATGTGCACATGTTTATTACAACAGATTGCTAAGTTAACTTATCATGGCTTTTCTGCATTTATATTTTCTCCCAATTTAAAGTTTTAAGAGACATCAAGGCAATTTGACAGTTACCTAATAAAGCTGAAATTCTGGCTACAATCAGAGTGCCTGGGGACCCTGACTGCCTTTGGCATTATGAACGCATGCTGTATGTGAGTGTTGCATTGATCAGAATGAGTGGGCCTGCAGCGAGCCCTGGGCATGCTCTGGGCCATGAAACTTAAGGGTGAGTTAGGGATGGGGTAATCATTGAGAGCAGCTTAGATCGATGCTCATGACACCAACAATGAACCTCTCTCTAGAGGGGCACATTGGCATTGTGAAGTCAAGCAAGTAGAAGTTTGATGGGGTGGAACTTCAATTTTTCTCCAAGTAAAGAAACTAGTCCAGAAGTCACAGCTGATGAATGATGAACAGCTCCTTTTGGGGGGTGTCTGGAAAGATAGGCTAAAATTCAGGAAACATATTGATAATTCTGTATAAGTCTCTTTTAGTTCTAAATGTACATCTTTGCTTTCAGAAAAGGAAACTAACCTAAAGAAATCTGTCTTGCTACAATAGAATATTGGGAACAATTGCACTCAAAAACTCTTGAAAATGAAATACTGATGGTATGGTGGATTTGGGGTAAAAGAAACCCTGAGAGGTTACCTGGAATGGCCTCTCCCATCCTTCCTGAAGGGTTGCTAGTGGTTATTTCAACCTACCTGTGAGGAATCATCTTTTGAGAAAGTTATAATTTCATTTACTTGGCTATTGTGTTTGCATGAAAATTTTCTTCCATCCTGTAGATATTCTAATCTTTCTTCTGAAGTTTTTCAAATATTACAGTTTTTATGTTCCCTGCTATGACTTCACTTTTTCAGTGTTTGCTAATTCAGTCTCTTTTCCTCAGATGATGACATTTTTAGATCCTCTATTATTTTTGTTGCTATCTTTAGGAAAACTCTACTATGTTAATATCTTTTAAAAATATGGAGCTCAGGCTAAATTGCAGTGTTCTACACTGGAAAAGGACAGTTCACAGTTCAATGGTAGCACTATTTTTTCTTTTTTGATTTTGATATTTATCTACAAACCTATATCACAGCTATTTTAGCAGCCACATTCATTATTATCTTGTGCTGAGTATTTATTAAAATAAGAACTGTTCTTACATCAATGGTCTACCCCATTCTTAAACTCAATAGTTGATTTTCTAATAATTATTCATTTTTAAATATTTATGCCTATCAAGTTTATTGTTGTCTGTAATCCACTTTTCTAATCCAACACAAAGATTTTAAATTTATTTTTAAAAGTGGATCTATTTTTCCAGTTAAAAAATCATCTATACATTTAACTAAATGTCTATCCATTTAGTAAAAAATGCCTTATATAACTTAATTAAATTACTGATAAAAATTGAAAAGGGCAGTGTGAAGCATATCTTTCAATTAGCACTCTACTTTGAGCTGATATCAATATATTAATTTACCATTTGGCTATTGTTCCAACAGTTATGAATCCCCTAAATCTATTATCATCCCACACTCGGATGTATTGAATCATGGAAAATTTTTCCTATTTATTCCAGAAATTCAGATTTACTCTCTGGGTTATTCATATTTGCTAATATAGGGATCTTATTGCAAAGGAAATAAAATAAGCATGATTTGTTCTCAGTGGAGCCATTGTAGTTGCTAGTAATTATTGCCTTCTCTGAAAAATACCCACAATACATTCATTAAAAGCTTTATTTTCAAATTTTTCCAGAGATGGATGTAAAATTATCAGAACATTTGAGGAAGGCAGGGACAAGGGCACTTAGTAGGAAGGGCCATGAGAATTTGGATGCATATAAAGGACTCAGTTCTAATTCTCATTGGTAGGATAAGATTAACATACATCTTGTCTCAAAGAGATTGGTTCTGGAAAGAGATCTGACTCTGCTGGATTCACCGTTGACTTCATCTCTAAGGGACAGGAGAATAATGAAAGGCAGAGCAGTAGTTGGGGCAAAGGCTTATGGAGCAGAGCAAGCTATAACTTCCAGAATCCACTTTCTCTCATTTATGAAAGTTGGACAAATTTTTGACTGTTTTCAATTGTTTGGAATGTTCTCTTATTGCCTAGAAATTTGTCACTGGCCATTTCACAACTGCATGTGGATATCTTTTCACTACCCTTGCATGTATTTCATCTGTGCTTGGAGATTTGAAGGTAATTTAAAGCAACTTGGTTTTCTCTTATCATTTCCTTGTTTAATTTGTACTCTAGTCCCTTGTCAACCAAATCTGTTCTATCATTTCCAACGTGAGTATCACTCTCTGTATTAAAGAAGTAGAAGTAAAATAGAAACTGAATAGCTTTGCTTTTCCTCTGTCTCTGGTTATCATTATATCATTTATCTCACATTCTGAGCCTAGGCTTTCCCTTTTCCCAAGCACTTAATAAAGCAAATGTTCATTGTGTGCTAACTCTGTGTCAGGTATTGAGCTAAGTGTTTTATTTATACTATTTTATTCAACCCTTAAAAACCAAATAGAGAAGTGTTGGAATACTCATTTCACAACTGTAGGTAAATTAGGTAAAATTTCCAACCCACACTGCTAAAGAAGCCACAAAGTCTGGCTTGTAATCAGCTCTGTCTGTCTTAAAAATTTATTCTCCTAAGCAATGTATCCTGTGATGCTATTTTAGAACTTTTAGCACTGTATTTAAAAGCCTCTGCATAGGATTTTGGCATCCCAATTATATTCTCCATCTCTCTCCCCATGTTTTTGATAAAATGGTGGTCTGCTTTGCTTATAGACTTTCCTTCTTCTTTGAAAGCATACCTTTAAAAATTTATCTACAGTTGTAATGGTTTCTTTGGATAGATGCCTGTGTTTCTTCATTTACATTGTACTTGGCAGATGATTTTTGAAATCAGCTCATTCCACTTCAGCTGTATATCTAAACTTTATGAATTGAATGAATTGATATTCCTTTTAAATAAATGGGTTTAGGTCAGCAAAGCTAATCTTCACTCGGCTGGGGCAAGTCCTCACTGGCCCCCCTTCCCTGCCCTTCCTGCTTTATCAGCTGGTCACTGCATGGGAGTGGAAGCCATTCTAAATATAGGACAGAAGCAGTGCCAAGCCTCTGCCTGGATGTCCTGGAGAATACAGATGGCACTGAGTGTGTTCACAGACTGCTAGACACATCCATACCCGCTGGCCAGGCAGAATCAACTCTTTAAAATGTATTGATTAAGATTACATCTGCAGGGTTGAGGCTAGTATTGTGAAATGACAACTACCTGACTAATTCTGATCTCTCATCTTATTAGTATGGACATAGCAGTTTAGAGAGGGCACTAGATTATTGTTTAGATTATAGCTTTCCATTGGACATCACCAGAATATTGCTCAGGCCTTATTTCTAGACTTGCCTAGGCACTTTGCCTAACTACTTGTAAAAATTAAGTTTTATAGAATAAAGCAATCAATCATATTTTCTGCTTTTTACAATATAAAGTAACTCTGAAAATTATATTGTGTTTATATACAAGTTTTAAAGTGGAAGAACATAATTTTGCAAGCAAAATAGATATACTAATTTGCTGCTGTAATATCTAATATCTTTGTTTATATTTAAAAGTAGAAATTTTGATGACCCCATTTTCTTTTTCTTTAACTTTTTTTTTGTGGTACTAAGGATAGAACACAGGGCCTTGCCCATGCTAAGCACTTTATCAGTGAACTACATCCTTAGCCATTTAAAAATATTATTTCAAGACAAAGTGTTCTTAAGTTGCCCAGACTGGCCTCTAACTTTTGATCCTTCTGCCTCAGCCTCCTGAGTAGCTGGGATTATAGGTATGCACCACCACATTCAGCTAATGCCTCCTTTTAAAAAATGGATTCAGTCAATCATTAGATTTAAAAGTATAATTTTCCAATAAACATTCTAATAGTAACTCTTTGGGATGTCAATATATCTAGCGTAGCTTTTTTAAACATTGAAATTTGTAGAGCAGTTAATTTCTTTATATCCAAGTGTCTGATAATATATCTATACCTATGTATATATGCATATCTAATTATATCTATCTATAGATATATAATTTAAGGCAGAGAAGCAGGACGGGAGTGAAGCTCCTGCTTGGGATAGGCACTGAGCAATACTCCTTGCCTTACAGGTTTGTGTGAGGATTAAATGACAACTTTACAGACAATAAAATCATAAAGACATCAGTCATCTAAAATTTGGCTGTGGACTCTGGGCATACCTACTTAGCACTCCTGTCCCATGAAAACTATGCTGTGCTTTTCTCCCAGCCCATGCCCAGCTTCTGGAAATCCCTTGCCCTGATCGAATTCAACAGAATGTCGTCTTTATAGTCAGGTATAGCAAGTCAGCCACTAAAGAGCTCCTAGTCGAAAGAGTGTGTCTCCTATGTAAATCAGCACATCTTGTTCATTAACACAGCTCAGGATAATCAGGCCACAGTGCCAATAGCATGTTGGAAGAGGTCCAGACTACTCCAAATCCAGATAGATGGAAACAGATTGGGAGATGTCTGGAAACCAGAGTCTGCCTACTAAGTACTACTTGCTTTCCCTGCAAGAGCTGATTAGAAAAAAATAAATGTCAGACGCTCCCACTCCCAAAGAACTCTAGAAGGATGTAAGACAGAATTATCCCCCCTTACTTTATGTAGATTGTAGGAGCAATCTCAAATAACCGATGCTGCATGCAATTTATTTTCTCTTACCCTCTGTTCTTCTGAATGACACAACTTGGCAGGAGGTTTTGCCACTTTCAGAAGGTTGAGGGCCTGAGTGGGTAGCAGGCTGCCTCAGTGGAGATTTATCATGTAGAATAATTCATTGGGCCATATGTTCCAATGAATATATACAGAACATTGTAAATACATCCAATGAATTTCTCATTTGCTACCAGAGGGAATCTATCTTTCACATTTTCCAGCAGAGCATTTGACTGCAGATGCTAGAAAATATTTTGCTTCAAGTTTTGTTCTGACTGTTCCCTCTGGTATGATTTACCTGGTTTTTATTTTCTGCTAAAGACTAAGCTCTGGGTGGATATTTCATTTAGAAGTTCTATAAGCACCCTTGGGTATTCTTGGAGTGATTGTTTCCACCAGAATTCTCTCTTCTGGCATTTGCTTATTATAGCAGAATGACAATGTCTCATATGCCACCTGTTTAGGCACTTGTTCCTATGGGATGCAGACAAAGGAAAGGATTGATCATAATCTGAATTCGAGCAGCGAAATAAGAAACTGTTCTAATTGTTTGGAATCCTTGATAACTCCAAGTAAGAATGAGGCCAGTCCATGTCTGTTTCTGCCTTCTGGGACAAATGTGGCTGTTGGCTCTGACTGACGTTAACATCATTGTTTTAGCTAGATCTCGATTCAGTGTCAGTTGAGATCAACCTCAGTGTCTCAATTTTGATTATTGACCAGGAAGAAAGAAGTTGGAAATTAACTGAAGGATGAGTACTTTTAAATGCATTTGTCCTTGAGGGGGTTGAGAGTTTGGGAGGTAAACATAATAAAACTAATAGCCTGGAACTGGAGAGAAAAAGGGGAAGAAGATGGTAAGAGGACAGAGAAATAATTGTATATGTCTCTACACTTTGTAAGGGATCCTGAAGATAGTTTTTAGCCATTGAAAATTATTTCTTCTGCTTGTACCCCTTGTGTATTATAGTTAGTTGCCATAGCATGAATTTGGATGTAGGGATTATTTTGAGATCTTAAAAATGGAAAACGAAGCATATCTGTTGGTTGTCTCTATAATATTTTAGTCTAAACTCCTTCATTTCTTTCACTTGCTTCACTGATGAAATATAACCCCAATTTTTCATTCAGGAGAGAATAGGAGAGATGGAAAAAGACAACAGAGAATGGAAAATAGGAGGCAAACTACTAATGGATGTCATGGAGAAAATCAGTTAGTTGTCTTCTTTTTAATGTCTTTTACAGAACATCTGAGGTATTCCTAAAACTTATTGAACTTCAACTGCCAAGACCTGCCTCTACTTTGGAGATGATTGGATTTTATATTCTAAATGAAGAGAACAAAGACAATGGAAGCAGTCTGTAAATTAGCTGTGGTTGGAATGATGGCCACTCTCATGTGAAACATAATTTAAATATTTGAATATTCATACTTCATTTCTACCTGTAAGCATGCAATGATAAATGAAAAATAGAATGAAGAACTAAATTTCTCTCAAGTAGGTATCAGCAATAATTTTCTATTATAGTTAATAAAATATACCTTTTAATTTTCAATCTCTCTGTTTCCTTCAGTTTTCTAGTAAAGGAGCACTCCCTTTCATTCATATGTCCCCTGCAGTGATCTGTTAATAATCCAGGGAAAAAATGCTTAGCATTGGCTTACTACAATTGTGTGAAGGAAGCTGATGACAGCAGACACAGCTGCTACCAAAAAATACAGTTTGTTGGCAGTATGACAGCTGTAGACTATTTGAGTGTTTAAGTACCAAGGCCCTGAATGCCCCACAGTAATTCTATAGAAATATTGGAAACTCTCCAAGTTTAAGACACCATAGATATGACTGTCATGACTGCTTGTGTCTTCTTTTATTAAACGTAGTTTTATCTTACCAAGTTAATGTCATTTCTGAGGCAGAAATCAGAAACATAAAGGCATGTGTCTTGTAGAAACCAAATTCAAAATGGCACCTGACTGTTGGCTACTGTGATTGTTCATAAAGTTGATTTGCAATTAATGACATGGAATCAGGAACTTGGATTTTATTTTATATTTCTGTGACTATTACTATTCAGTTGTAAAAGTGTTTTCATCTCCATCTTGAAAAGGCCTGCTGCTTAGCAGAGTAAAAGTGAAGCAAAAAACCATTGTAAAGTTTGCTTTTGTCTTAGAAATCCACAAATCATCCACAAATCACCAGTAAGAAGTGTAGAGATGTTAAATAAGAAATTTTATAATTTTCCAGGACAATAAGAAAAGATAGGATTTTATATGTATTTCTCAGCTCTTTGTCACTGCAATGAAATACTTGACACTGGCTATTTATGAAGAAAAAGAGGTTTATTTAGCTGCCAGGTTTGGAGGTTCAAAGTCCTCATGGTAAAGTGCAGGATCAGGGAGGGCCTTGACTGTATCACTGCCTGTAGTGTGTGGCAGATGGCAAGAGAAGTAGCATAGTTGGGAGTAAGGAACTGACTACACATCTTGACTAGGGTCAGAGAAAAAGAGAGAGGAAGAGATTAGAGTCCCATAATCACCTTTTAGGGTATAGCCCTAATGGCCTAAGGTACTAGTCCTATGCTCTGTTTCTTGAAGATCCATAACACCTCCCACAAGACCACCCTAGGGACCAAGTCCTTTATATGGAATAGTCAAATTGTGGAAGAGTCAAATCACACCCAAACCATAACACTGCCTTAGTGCTTGAGACATAAAATTAAGGGATATATAGGTAGAGTTTATAGCTTTGTCTATATGTATATAATTAGAGGTAATATATATGTATTTCTAAAATAAATCTTATCGTTTATCACTCGATTAAGAGTAAAAGCTTTATTCAAGAGTTTGCCTGAATAATACTAGCTTTGCCTTATCCTGTATCATTCTTTACTTTCTTGCCACATATAAAGCTGAATTGGTCTTTTTCATGTCATGCTGGCCTCTTTCTTGTATAACAAAGTGCTACATTAACTGAAAATAATTTTTAGTTTATTTGGATTCAATTGGTTAATGTTCATTCTCTAGGACACACCAACTTCCACTGTGCTAGCTATTTCTGTGTCTATTTGCTACTACACATAATTGCATGATGTTGGAGAGAGAGTTCTTTATGTGCTCTTCAAAATGCATGTAAATGCCTCCAGAAGGGAACATTTTCTGCAGCTGCAATGAAAGGATTTTTTTCAGGCTTCCTTATGTTAGAAGAAAGTAAGAATAACTTCTGATTAGATTTCTACCTGGGAAATTTTCCTCCATTGCTCAAAAGACTTGTGTCTGTGAAGTTTTCCATAATCAAACATCACACCATCTTTTAGTGCAGGACCTGGAGTTAAGAGAGATTTACATCTTTAGGGTTTTGAAACATAGTTTAATCCCTGTTGCATATAATGTACACGGAGTACCATTTCAAGCATTTTGCATGGTCCAAACGATGGATGTGAATGGGAGAGGGACTTCAGCCAAACCTGCTCCCAGAGGAAAGTGCCATCAGTTAAAGTTTCCATAAGTTAGCATAGAGATAGAAGGGGTCTAAGATAGGATGGTGATATTGAGTAGAAAGTAAGGCTGGAGGTTTAGCTCAGAAATAGACTGTTTTCCAAGCATACTCAAGGCTTGGGGTTCAATTCCCACCACTTAAATAAAGATAAAAGGTTAAGAATTAACTATTTTCACATATCCATCCTATCCACAGTTTCCAGATCAGTGATGCAGTTTATATATAAACATGAAGTTTTCCATTTGTGCTCTTGTGATAATGTTATTTTCAAAAGTAAGCTCAAAGAAAGTGTGATGATCTGATAGAAGTAAATAAATTTGATTAAAAAAATCTATTATACTTAGAGTTCCAAAGAGAACCTCTAGGTGGCAACGTTTAGCAGGCAGCAGGGAATGCTTGTTTAGGGCTCTAGAAAGCTACACCATTGGAGTTACAGAATTAGAAATGGGAGGTGTGGGAATGAGTAGTATTTCTAGGGAGGGGAATGATATTACTGCCCATCTGAGCTATTCATTGCTTTTTATGGTTATTTAAAGGGTATTCCGTATAGAGTTAGGTAACACTGTTTGATCATTGTCTTATTAGATAATAGATCAGTACATCAGCACATGAATGCGGGAAAGCGAAAGCGAACATATGGCTATGTCCTGTTGAAACAAATGCATTGGTTTAGAAGGCTTTATCAAATTACTAAAGATTAGTATCTACAGTGTTTTTGGAATTTTTTTGGTTTATTTGCTGCCTTGATTGTTTTCACATTGTGCTTGTTTTTTAAAATGAAGAGTATTTTGATTCAATTGTTAACTAGAAGATTTTTTGGTTCCGCATAAATCATGTGGCTTTATACAGTCTTTTCAAAGTATTCTCCACCACAATATAGATCTGTAATATATTTAATTGCACTTTGTGAATTTAAAAATATTTTAAAATATAAAATATGAGACAAAACTTGGAAATTAAACAAACAAATAAATGATAAAACACTTGATAACTACCAAATAATCTATTTGATAATTTAAATCCCCATAATTGTTGAAAATTTTGTGATGTAGAAAAAACTTTCAGGTATTCAGAAATCCGTGATTACTTGAAAGTGATTTGCATTATCTTTAAAGGTAAAACCTTGTTGAGGCTCGATTTAAGGAGATGATCTAATCATCTATGCTTTTCCATTTCAAGAGAGGCTGCCATATGCAAGGAACACATTTTAAAATAACTGACTCTCCAGACCTACTCATTGTAAGAGCAAAATTCTGCTAAACTTTTTCTGTTAAATGGCTGGCATTAAATACAACCAGACTTTGCATTTCTGTATGTAGGTTCTGAACTAAATTGAGACACAAGGCTTTATAAAATAGTAAAAACAAAACAAGATTTCCTTACTATGAAACTTTATTTGTATCACTTCTGACACCTTTTAAAAATCTCAAAGCTTTTGGAAATTAATGATTTGGCTCATTTTATTCCTGAAGCAAGTGCCTTTGGGATGAACATTTGTGTTCTGTGCTGAATCAAAACCAAGCACAAAGTTGATATATAGCACTCATACATAAGAGCTATGCTTCTGCGGTCCCAGTGTTGGGTATCTGTTTTTGTCTGTTGGCATATGCTTAGCAACCTGCTTATATTTAGGTTGTAACATCCTCAAGGAAAGTTTTGATTGCTACTAAGAGGAAGAAATCATAATTATGTGAGAGACAATCTCTTCAAAGGCTCAGAATTGAAGTTACATACTAGAAGGTCTGAGAGGTTTTGACATGTTGATGCTAACCACTTATGTTAGTGATTTATGCCTCCTGGCCTGGTTGATTTGCATTATATCCTTATGTGTTTCCTTTAGCTTTCCATTCTAAGCTATGCTGTCACTGGAAAATTGCTTCTAAAAACCTGCACTGCACTCTCCACACATGAATCAATCTGTGATTGTACACAGAGGTTAGCAAGAGATTTTACAAATGGGCTCTTGTAAGAAAAATTTTATTTTAAGCAGGATCACTGGCAAGAAAGCTCACCACCCAACCATGGGAATGGCTGGGCTTTTAGTTTTCTACTATAGTATCTGTAGTAGAAGCTTTCAAACACTATAAAAAAAATAATTATTCAGAGATATTAAGAATATTATTTTCAAAAAACACCCAAACAAACAAAAAGAATAGTATCTTCAATAGAAATTTGGTTTAATGGGATAATTTTCGGGTCCTTTGTTACATTTCTAGTCTGAATTATTTGTCATGTGCCCTCATTCATAGGTGAAAGCAGGTATAACAGTTCTATAAAACCTCACGTTTCCTCATCATTCTTCTTTAAATTTCTTCAAAATTCCTTTAAAGGAGGGAAAAGATATGTTTACATCTTCAGAAATCATTCTGGGTTCAATAAAATGAATGCAATATTGCACAATGTTTAAAAATAAAAACTTTCCACTTTTTGTACTCTGATCCAAGAGGGACTAAGTAGAAAATACAATATTACACAATTAGGAACTCAGCTAAATTATATATTTACTCCTGCCACATTTTTAGCCTGTCAATATTGAAAATGTGAGAATCTTCAGCCACTTTAAAATTACTAATATCTGTAGTAAAGCATAACAGACAAGAATTTACTGTCTTATAATGTAGGGGTATCAAAGTTAACCCTAAAATAAATTCTATCTCAATCGCTATGATTTGAATTAATCAACATATTCTATTGGGTTTGTAGTAAAAAGTTTGTACTATTTTCTCATTATTTAGATGTATATGCCACTTAAGCCACTTCCTAGCCTAACCTGTAGCTAGTTGCTTCAAGAAATGAACCCAGGGAGCAAGAAGTGGGAGGCAGAGGGGTGAAATAGAGAAGGGGGGTAGTGTAGGAATGCACTATAGACCTGGCCACAGTGAAGAGTGTTATTGCTCTTATCCATGAGATTTCCTGAGGAACATACGTTCTGAGTGTCACAACTCTCTGCCCAGGGGATCAAAAGGAAAACATTTATCTATTGGTTCCTGTTGCCCATGGAGTTCATGGACAAAGATTCATTCCCTTGAATATTTTCACTGGATAAGTGTTGAAAACCAGTGGGTTCCTATGGGCCAAAGTGCCCTGGGGCATAATCCAAGGGGTATATCATATAACAGGTTGGGGCTGTCAGGTTGTGCTGGCAGAAGCCTGATTGAAGCCTGCTGAGAACTGGCCTCTAAAGTAGGGTCTGGTGCAAGATATAAAGCCTCTGAGTTTTAAATGATGTGTGAGAGAGATCTCATATGGTGGTTTAGAACTTATAACTGATACCCACTTCATCACCTGCTTAAGTTTCATACATAAAAATCTAGTGAAAATTACACATAAACCATTCTATCATATTCTTGTGTTCTCTCTGTTGCCCCTCTCTAAAAGGTGCAATTTTGGTTCCTTACTCTTGTCCACTTTTGTTTGTGCCAAGGCCAAGCTATAAATCTGGGTCTCATTATAGTCTCTCTCTTATCCTTCAACGTCCATTTCTAATTATCACCAAATCTTGAAGACTCAAAGTATAAAATATTACTCAAATCTACCCTTTCCAAGCTCTCCCTTATTAGTGACTGATTGTTTGGAAAATCTTTATTTTTTTCTGTGATGGTCTTGGAAAATTAGCCACATAAAATAATTTAGTCTCCTAGCAAGACTTGTCAACTCACCACGATTAGTGTAAGAAGTGAAGCTTGTTGTGGATATTTCACTGGACAATATGACTATTGGGAAACTTAAGCAGTCTTTTGGGTTATAGTGGTAATGTTGGAGAAGGGGAGTAAAACAAAGCCCATGGAAGATGATTCTTATCACAACATTTCCAAAACTTAGAAAGGCATACACTTCATAATGATCCCCTCCTCCAATGAAAAGGAGGGACCATACGTTTCAAATACATGAAGTTTTCATTATAGTATATTGATTACCAAACATCAAACAGATGATAAATGGCTTTTTAAGTGTAAGATGTCTAATGGTTATGAAGAGACTAATGTGAAAATGATGGTATCTACCACATTTGAGTAAATAAAATGGAAATATGTATTATTATATTCTTAAAGATAATTCTGCATATATTACTGGGGTAAAAGTAACACTCAATTCAGGGGATTATTCTGGGGATTAAAGAATTGAATGAGTTAACACCTTTGAAGTGTTTGGTACATAGTACATAGCCAATAAAAGGTATTATTGTTGCCTTTATTATTGTTATAATATTTTTTAAATTTAGCTAAAAATTTAAGATTTTCCCAAAAGGTACCTTACTGATCAAGAATATAAGAAATTTGAAAGCTAACCACAGGAATCTTGAAAGAATAGTTCTCTTTTTACTTCAAATATATACCTGTTGAGCCAGTCCCAGCACCCTGAAGGAAGCTCCCTGCCTCCATCCCAGGGCAGAGAGGGCGAGCCGGTCCCAGCACCCAGAAGGAAGCTCCCCCACCGCCATCCCAGGCTCCTAGTGCAGTGAAGCTCAGCCAGTCCCAGCA
>NW_004624777.1:10338915-10371681 GCF_000247695.1 Heterocephalus glaber
ACAAGGTCTTTGCAAATAGGGAAGGGTGAAGGGGGTGAAGGGAGGGCAAGGGAAGGGGAAAAAAAATAAGAACCAAGAGACTCATGTAATGGTATAAGATCCCAATGATGAATGTAACTGTATTTTATACCTAAAATGTACCAATAAAGTTAATGGGGGAAAAATATATACCTGTTACCTAGAGTAATCCTTCACTCTGTGTTGTGTGTGTAGAAATGTATGTACTTAGAAGAGCATAAAAAACTACTATTTAATTAACAAAACTACAAAAGAATTTTCTCTTACTATAATTCAAAAGCCACAGTTATTTTCAGGAAGGGCTCAATCCACTGTGAAGACTCTAACAACCAAAGTATGAAACATCATTTTTATTTGGGGGGCACTGAAATTCTTTTTTTCCTTCAGTATCTTTTCTTCAATTGAAATAGCATACATCAAAATTATAAGAAATTCTCTTTGTATTTTCTAAGTTATTGATGTAATTACTTTATAATTCAACTTAATGCTGGTTGAAACAAATAGGTCAGCTCCCAAATGGCAGCATTAATACTTTCTGGTAAGAATTTAGCGCTAGTTGGAATAGAAGGATGAAGGGAACCATTTAACTGGCTGTTTCATGGTTATTTTCTTTTTCTTCTTCTTTCTTCTTCTTTTCTGGCACCAGGGATCAAACTCAGGGCCTTGCATTTGCGAGTCTCGTGATGGAAACACTGAGCTAAATCCCTGGCCCTTGTGGTTATTTTCTTAAAGAAGACTCATAACCTACCTGCCTATCAGGATGTGACTTAAATCACCTATTCTATTTAAGGTGAGTTACTTTTGGCTTTCTCTGGCTACAAGATGCAGAGGGAGAAAGGTTGTGATCATGTTCTGTTGCACAGTACCACTTCCACAGTCTTTTCATTGGGATGAGAACCTAACATAATGGAGATGTCAATCAGTGCATGTCTCTGAACCGAAAAGCTTCCCTTGAAAATCAGATTACAGCAAATGGTTCAGTCTAGCAAGCTTTTCTACTTTCCAGTGGACAGCATAGGGTGATCACCAAGGGTTTTGTAAATGAAAAGCCTTGTGCCCTTAATGCATCCAGGCAGGGAACATTTCTGAAGTGGAATTTAGCAGAAACCATGTGAAACATCACAAAAGACTGTGAGATGCCACATAGGTAGCTCCGTGGAACATAATGTCATTTACCACTGACTGTTATCACTCCCGCCTGGCCATTGAACATATGAGCCCAAATAAATACATTTGTACTTCGCTAGGAGAAAGACACTTCTGATCTTTTTGTCCATTATATACAGCATCAATTAAAAATGAAAACATGCTAGGAGAAAAGGAAAAAACTATACATTATTAGTATATTTCTGATAATGACATTAATATAAAGAATTTCAATAATAATTTGAAGCAGTTCAAGAAAGTGTGGCTTCATGATGTCTGCAGTCTTCACATTGGTCCCATCACTTTTTTTTTTTTCTGTTGTTCATTAAGTTTATTGGTACATTTTAGGTATACAATACGATGACATTCATCGTTGGAAATTTGTACTTTTACATGATTTATCTTGGTTCTTATTTTTCCCTCTTCCCCTGCCCTCCTTGCAACCCCTCCACCTCTCCCTATTTACAAAGACTTTGTTTCCATGTTTTTCCTTTTCTCATATTTTTTCCTTTCCCTTCTTTCCTTTCCCCTACCTCTTCCAGTTCCCCTTCCCCTTTGTACCTTTTCTTCCTATTTCACATTATCGATTATACAGTTTAGAGCTTATTTACACTCTCAGTTTCTCACACCAGAGAAACTATTCGGTATTTACACATGTGTGTCCTATTTATTTCACTTAATAGTATCCCCTCACTGTGCATCCATTTAGCTACCCAGTTCCCCTTCCTCTTTAGACCTTTTCTTCCCAAGGACCCACCACAGTTAACAGTGAGTGTGTGAGTGTGACTGAAGAAATTCATATTTTGGTAGGAAAGTAAGTTGATGGCAAAATAATGTTCCAGGTTACAGGAATGTGGATTATAAATTGAACTGTTGAGTTTTTAAATATCTTGAATGTGATGGCAATTAGATACTATTGGATATTGCCTACCGGTGTGAGGTTTAAAGCAACATAGAAGAAAAAAGAAGAAAAGGATAGCCTAGAATGCTGTTCTTGATATCCAGGAAGAAATAAAAACTAGATATTTGGTAATCCTGTTAAGATTTAAAGTGAGAGCTAAAACCAAAGTTGACTTTTAATAAAAATCTGTTAAAACTTCCCCAAAGTAAAACAAAGATAGCAAGAAGAAAATCAGTTCAAGTTTTGATTTTGGTTTGTTTTAAATTACTCATAAGATATTTAAGCTTCAGTTATGTTAAAAATCTTCCACATATATTATTTACTGTATTAATATTTAATTTCAAAACAACTTTAGCCAAATATTAGTCTCCTTCTCCTTGTAAATTATCAAATATTTTCTTTGCATTCTTATTCTACTAAATGGTCCATATATCTCCTGAATTCTTGAATTACTTTTCATAAAAGTCATATTACTGGATTGATTAGTATCTCCCTAACATTAATCTTCACCTGGAATCTGTGAATATGATCCTATTTGGAAATAGAGTCTTTGTGATTGTAATCAAGTTAATATGAAGCAATACTGGATTAGGTTGGATCCTAAATCCAACATGATTAGTGCCTTTATAAGGAATAGAAATATAGATACAGAGAGACAGACACATGAAGACAGAATATGAGAGGAGGACAGGATGTGAAAACAGAAGGAAAGATAATGGACCTACCTCTGTGAGACAAGAAGGGTCAAGGGTTTCTGGAAATTACCTGAAGCTAGGAATAAGGCTTGGAATTGATTCTCTGTCAGAGGCTCCAAAAAGGATCCAACCCTGCTGACAAATTTTGGACATCTCATCTTCAGATCTGTGAGAGAATAAGTTTCTTTTAAGGTACCCAGTTTGTGAGATGTTTTATGGGAGTTCTAGGAAATGAATATATACTTACACTTTGCAATTTGGTGGGGGCAATTTCTCCTTTCTAGCCTTTACTTCATATTGAAAATTTTCAGTTTAAATTTGGAGTACTGACTCGTTCTGCTGTGATTCTTTGAATTGGATTTTCAGTAAAATTCCTACCCTATAATCAGGAAGAGAAATGCCATTTCCTGACTGACAATAATGGAAGTAAAAAGTTGAAGCACATGACTTAAGGTAAGCCTGAGATAGAAGAAAAGTGCGAAAGGAAATGTGAACCACCCAACCTTGGGAGTCAGGTTTTGAAGGAAAGAGATGCTTTTGTGACACCATCACATAGCCTGTTCCTAGGGCCAGGGCTTTTATTTTCTGTTTCTTCAGATAATGTGTGTTACCACCATTTTACATTTTCATTATTATTATTATTATTGTTATTATTATTTTACATTTTCAGTTAATGTAAAAATATGGAAGAAGAAAAGAATAGTAAAAAAGATATATTTAAATTTTTGGGCTGGGGATTTAGTTACTACTTAAACATAGAAAACCCAAACTTTTATTTCATATTTTCTGGCTCTTGAGGGTGTATATAAACCAGAATGGATACTGCTTTTGAAAGAAACTAATGCTTCTCAATTATCACCCTGAATCTGGAACACATCTATCTTGCAAATACTGATCTCAGGTTTCAGATACATCTCAGATCCCAGTTTATCATCATAACTGATGCTTTTTGCACTTGCATTACCAAACTGCATTACTTGATAAACCTTTTAAAATTTTTGACATTTTATAATTTTGTGGAAGATGACCATCCTTTTTGGTTTGGTAATTATAGAACATTTTTAGTTTTAAGTTTATGAGAAAATTATAATGATCATTCCATTTAAGAGGTATATCACATTCTTTTTCTGTTACACACATGCCTTCAACATTTTCCACTTATGAATCATAGGTTCACAAAAGATGAAAGGTTATTGTTGCATGTACTTTTTAGCAAAACAGGATGGTCCAAGTTTCTATCTTACAATATTGCATAATAAAGTCTTTTTCATTAAGTGAGTAAGTGGGAAGGTGCTATATTTATTTCCTTTTTGTCCTTAAAAATATCACTCACACACTGATTTTGAATTTAATTCAAATTCATAGTGGCTATTGTCATCTTAAGACTTTTAGTCAAAGATTTCACTTATACCTCAAATTTCACCATCATTATTCTAGTCTAGAATGTCACTGTCACTTTGCGTTCATCTTGTGACTCACCTAATAATTGTCAGTCATCCTCCTCTGTCAATTTTCTTCTCTTTCCAAGTGTGGGGAAAAAAACCTTGCATTCTCAACTGTGTTCAATGAAAGCTAAAAATAATCTAAAAAGATTGTGTCTACAGTTTCACCTTTTTTAAAATTAATGGTGCAATACTTTGATCAACTCAGTATGATAATTGAAGAATGATTTAATAATGATGACTTATTTTATTGTTGCATCATCATTTTAGATGATCCCATCATTTTTCTGTTTTTTTCTTAATCTTTCTAGCATTGTTGGGAGCAATCAATGATAACTGATGAAAAAATATGTTAGAATGATAAAGTAGTAAATTGTTTCAAAATAAAAAGTATTTTAGATTTGTGTTGTAATTATGTGGTAGAATGGGTGTTTTTCCATTTAAAAAAATAAATAAACTATATTTGCTGTGTGTAAGAATTTTAATGGTGAATAAAATGTAATATCATGGAATACCAATCTTTACAACTAGTTAGAGGATATCTCAGCAAAGAAATTCAGAAACTAAATTGAGTCCAGTGGATGCTGTTTATATATCAAAGTTTAAGTGAGTTAAAGATAAGCAGTCACTTGATATGTATTTTAATAGATGGGAAAATAAAAGTTAAACTCTTTCCTTGGAGATGATGACTTATTCCAGGCAAACAAAAGATCCTCCATGATGTATATATTAGTCAACTTTCCTATTACTGGGACACAATACCTGACATCCACAATTTAAACGAGGAGAAGTTTACTTTAACTCACAGTGGCAGAGGATTCAGTACATGGTCAATTGGCTTCAAGGCAGGAACATCACGGTGGAAAGATGTGGTGGAGCAGAGCCTCATAATTCATAGTAGGCTGGAAACAGAGCATAGGAACAGTGCTGGACAGGAAGGCATGAAGGCCCAGACATAAACCCCAATAGCATTCCTACATGATCTACCTAGACACATCCAAAAGTGTGCTTCACCAGTCACGTGAGTGGATCCCAAAGCCAGTCAAGTTAACAATCTACCCTAATAGCTACAGTTGTTTTTATTCCAAGATGTACTTTTAAGCACTGATTACAATTAATTATTTGGCTAAGTCCTAGGTACTCCACTTATAGTATTTGTAAAGATAAGGGTTCGTGCTGGTTTTTGATGTTGCTTAGCATGGAGCCTGGCTCATAGAGAACCCTCAGAAAATACTATTGATGAGTTAAAGAAAGAACTATATAGGTCATTTTGTTCACCTACTTTTATGAGAATTTATAAGATCATTCTATGCTTGGCACCTTCTGAAAAAGAAGCTACACTTTTTAAAAAAGGATAATCCTTTACACTTCAGAGAGCTCAAGCCATTATGAAGTCAGGCAGCATATCTCTGGAGTTCTGAGGCTAGATTCCTGGATTTAAATCCTGAGGATGCTCCTCACTAGTGGACTTTAAACAAGATAACCAGGATAGCTTCTCTATGCCTGTTCAACTTTAATTTTGAATTTCGTCCATATGATGTTGGTGTAATAGGCATGCAAAAATACAAGAATTGTGGGTTCAGGAAGACTTCTACCCAGATTTCAGAAGAAATCCTGGGAAGCCAGGCAGTGTGCCTCTGAGAAGGCAGTGCATTAAGTTGTGAGAAGAACACTGAAAGTACAGTGGAGACCCCAGAAAGTTGGAGAGACTAGGAATGTGAAACAGCTGAGGGAAACCACAAAGAGTGAGCAAAACCAGCCTAAATGAGAAAGCATGAAGGCTACAATCACCAGCAATGCCTTAGGAGCAGGGCCACCCAAGTCCTTTGGAATCCACATCTTTTCACATCTTGTCCTCGGTACTGGACATGGAACTACAGGATTTAATATTTGCCCTGCTGGGTTTCAGTCTCATTCTTTCCTCTTCAAATGGGAATATTTACCCTGTGCCATTGTATATCAGCAGCAGTTAACTTCTTTTGATATATACAGGGCTCACAGCTAAGAGTTTTCCTTAGGTCTCAGAGGAGACTTTGGACTTAGACTTTTCACCAATATTAGAACTGTTAAAATGTTGGCAATTTTTGGAGTTGAACTAAACACATTGTACATGAAGAGATGCAAATGAATCCTTTGGGGGCCAGGAGTGGAGTGTTATGGTTCACATCTAGATGTTTCTCCAAAGCTTCATGTGTCAAAGATGGGGGTTTTAAAGGTGATTGGATTATAGACATATTATTGATAATTTGCTGTTAGGAGGTGGGACCTGGTCGGAAGAGGCAAGGTACTGTGGGCATGACCTAGAAGAGTATATCTCTATTCCTGGCTCCTCCTTTAACTCTCTGCCTCCTAGATGCCATGAGGTAAAATTCTTTTCCTACACAATGCCCCTCTACCCTCTGTCTTGCTTTGGAGCCAGCCAACTATGGATGTAAAACCCAAATGAAATTAAAGCTGTCCTCTTTTAGATTTCAGATTTGCATATTTTGTCCCAGGAATGAGGAAAGTGACAAAGACACATAGAATTCAGTAATCCCAGTCTTGAGTATATTTCCAAAAAAAATGAATCTGTACATTGAAGAAACATATGCACATCTACATTTATTGCAACACTATTTACAATAATCAGGATAAGGAATCAAGCTAAGTATATATTGGTGGATGAATGGCTGAAGAAAATGTGGTGTATATATATACACAATAGAATACTATGCATCCATGAAAAGAATGAAATCTTGTCATTTGTGGCAACATGGATGGATTTAGAGGACATTATGCTAAGTGAAGCTGGGTACAGAAAGACAAATACCAACTGAGTTCACTCATAATCAAAATCTAAAACATTTGCTCTCATAGAAATTGAAAGTAAAATAGTGGTTACCAGAGGCTGGAGAGAGTAGGGGGTCGTCAGGGAGTGGTTGATTACTGAGTACAACGTTATAGTTAGATAGGACTAAGTTCCGGTCTTCTTTTAAACAGCAGAGGGTAAATATACTTAACAATGAGGCGCTGCATATATCGAAGTGGAAGACAGGGTTTTGAATGTGTTTACCATAAAGAAATGATATAAGTTTAAGGGGATGGTTATGCTAATTACCCTGATTTGATCATTATGCAATATGAAGTATAATCATAAAATATGGTGAATGTTTAAATTAAAAAATTTTCTACACTAAAGACACATTGCCATTAGTCCCCTTCAGAATACTCCCAGTTGTTTTGAACATACTTATCTCTCATTATTCTTGCCACTTTCTGAAGCAGTTCTGGAAGTCCTCTTTTTTTCACAAAGCAATTTTATTATGTCCTCTGCACTCTATTTCTTTAAAAATAAGTGATGGTCATGATCCAATGTAATTAATAGGTTTTACATTCCACGAGGTTAAAATTAGGTGTATACCACAGCTGAGTGCCCAATGGTACTTTTTAAAAATTAGGTTTTAAATCAAAATACAGGTTTGCTTGTGCATGCTAGACTGTTTCTTAAGGATATTGTACTTGGCAAAATGAAGACCTTCTAAAGGTGTCTACATCCTAATCCCTGGAAGCTGTGAAAACATTGGGTTACATGGAAAGGGGGAATTAAGGTTGGAGATGGGGTTAATTAAGATAGGACTCAGTTACCATGTAGATAGGGAGATGATCCTAGATTGCATGAGGGGCCCACTGTAACCACAAGGGTCTTTCTACCTGGAAGGAGGTGGTAGAAGAGAGAGTCAGAGGGATGAAACCTGAGAAGACTGGAAGGCCTTTTCAGACTTTCAAGAAGGGGGCTCTCAAAACTGAGAAAAGAAGAGAACAGACTATCCCCTAAAGCAGAAGACAGCCCTAGGAGCAACATGATGTTAGTCAGTGAGAGCTGTGTCAGACTTCAAAGTTCTTTTTGTTGTTTTTATTTGTTATTAGTATATTTTTGCAGTACATAATCATCACATGCCATGTGGAAGGTTGGCACATGTACATAATATGCCTTAATTTTTGTTATCTCCTTCCCTCTCCCCCTCTCCCCTCCTTCCATCTCTTTATGTCACTCCCATTTCAGAAAAATTTATCTCCCTACTTCCCATTATCTTATACTTTGCTCTTTATTTATACTGTGAGTTTCTCATGTAAGACAAAACAGATGATATTTAAGCTCGCATATCTAATTTATTTCACTGAACATTATGGTCTCAAGATACATTCATTTTCCTTTTTTTTGGGGGGGTACTGGGGATCTAACTCAGGTCCTTGTGCTTGCGAGGCAGGTGCCAGAACCACTGAGCTAAATCCTTGGCCCTGCATTCATTTTTCTACAGATGACTCAAGTTTATCCTTTTTAATGGCAGGATAGTACTCTACTGTGCATAAATATCACTTTTTCATCCATTCATCTGTTGATGAACATATAGGCCACTTCCAAAATTTAGCTATTATGAATAGTGCTACTATAAACAAGGGTATGCATGTGTTACTATAATATGATGTCTTTAAATCTTTGGGGCTGATACCATTAAGAGGACTATCTGGGTCAAATGGAATTTCTAATTTTAGTTTTTTGAGGAATCTCCATACTGCTTTCCATAGTAGTTGTACTAATTTACATTTCTAGCAACAATGTAGAAGGGTTCCTTTTCCCCTAAAGTCTCACCAGCATTTATTATTACAGTGGTACTTTGATTCATTAACTTAATTCGTTTTGTGATTCTGGTTGTGAACTGAATTGATTGGAAACTGAATCAAATTTCCCCATAAGGTTCAGTGTAAATAAGGTTAATCCCTTCTGACCCCTATGAACATGATTGAGAACAAAGTTTGGTCACAAAGAGAATCAAATTTTCCTACAAGGTTCAATGTAAATAAAGTTAATGCTTTCTGAACCATATGTATTTTTTAAAAATATGAAACAAATTACAGTACAGTACAGTAAAATACAGAGAGCAAGAACACTAAACTTGCTTGAGGCGACTTCAGGCATGGAGAGCAGGAAGGTGGGTGGGGAGGAGGTTGTTGTTTGGAGGGAAAGCCCCCCTCCATGTAGAAATCCGGGAGATCTCCTTCAGAGTTTTCCTCTCATCTTTGTCTCTTAGCTGCAGGGTCAATTTTGATGAAAAATCTACCTAATGTCACTTGTTTTATCCTGGACTGTATAACCCTCTGGAAATGAGAGGCCACAAAGTCGTTCATCAGATTCAATACTTTGTTACAGTTATGTTGCAGTGGTGATTCTCAAAGAAATCCTGGCACTCATTTCATTTTTCCATAATGAATTTTGTCACATCACTGGTAACCTCCTCTCTGGCTTCCTCTTCCTCAGTGGAATGCTTCTCAACAAGTACCTTCTGTTTTCACTCTGGAGTTCAACAAGTTCTCCCATCCTCAGCTCTGCCTTATGGTCCTCAACAAGCTCCTCTGTGTCTGCACCACTGATGTCCAAACCCATACTCCTGCTCCTGGACACAATCTCCTCCACTACTGTGCATCAGACCCTTCGATATCACATTCAATGGCACATTCTGGCCATCTAGGCTGAGTTTGGGGTCCAATACACGACATCTTCCCTGGCTTTGTTGATGAGGTTGATGAAGAGGACATAGAAATGTTTCTTCCATAACTCTTTCAGAGGCAAGGACATCTCTTCAGTGACATTAGAACACCCGGTGAAGAGCACATTTGTGTACAGCTTCTTGAAGTTGCAGATCACTTGCTGGTCCATGGGCTGCAGAAGAGGTATTCTGTTGGGGGTAAGAAGTTGACCTTTATGAAGTCCTACTCAGTGTCCATATTATCCACAAGGGTTGGAGGGTGTGCCAGGGCACTGTCCATCAGAAGAAGGCACCTTTCAGGAAGCTGGTTGTCAGAAAGATATTTCTTAACTGTGGGTCCGAACACCTCATGTATCCATTCCATGAACAATTGCCTGTGACCCAAGTTTTCACACCAGCCCTCCACATGACAGGCAGTCTGGCCTTGTTCTCATTCTGTTCCCTGAATGCTGGAGGGTCTGGGAATGGTGCACCAGTAGTAGCTTAATCTTCAGACCAGTGCCTGAGTTTGCACACAGTGAAAGTGTCAATCTGACCTTCATGGGCTTATGCCCCTGGCATTGCCTTTTCTTCCTGCATGATTTAGGTTCTGTTCAGCATCTTCCAGATGAGCCCTGTTTCATCACAGTTGAACACTTGTTGAGTGATGTATCCTTCTGCCTTCATGAATTTCAAAAATTCTTTCTTGTAGGCTTCTGCTGGGAAGAACTGGAAGCCTCACCATGTCTTATCACACTGTCGATGCCACTTTTCTGTGTAATTTATTAAAGCACCCTTGACTGGCTTTAAATTCATCATTTGTTGCACATGTAGAAGGATTTTCTTGCAGTAATCACTGTGCAATTTCCTGGCTTTTTCACAGATCCTAAGTTCACTAATGCTATCACTTGCCAGCTGTTTCTCATTCAACCACGTTAGAAAAAGTTTTTCCACCTCTTCCAGCACTGTGTCCTCTCCTTGTTTAATATCGTTACTCCTTTCACCACATCAGCTCTTTTGATGACGTTTTTGTTCTTCAAAATAGTCCAGATTGTCAGATTTTTCCATCTTGTACTCTGACGACAGATCAGTTACATGAATACCATGCTCATGCTTTTCTACAATTTCCTTCTTCAATTCTATGGTTATTTTCTTCAAAACTTTCTTCTTCCATTCTTGCTCTTCATTTTGTTGCTGCCTTCATTCTTCTCTGCGCATTCTTTTCACTTTCATTTCCATTCTTCACTTTCTTTTTTACCACCCTGCTTGCTCTGAGCTTTCTTTGGAGCCATGAGGGATTAAATAACCACATTCAGAACTATATGGGTTAAAAAGCACCCACTAAAGCTTCACAGCAAGTGTGTGCACAGGTCTGTCTGTGACCACAATCTTGACTAGTGGACACCATGACCCTGTGTCAGAGTGAGGTTGATGGCCAAGTACATGTTCATTGCCTGATGTGGAGTTCATGAATGGAAGCAAAATTTTGCTAAATGTTTCTGTTTACGAACTGAATTGTTTGCAAGCAGAAGCATTCATGAACCCAAGTATTACTGCATTTATTTTCTTGATGCAAGTCATTCTTTATGAGATGAGATAGGATCTCAGTATTGTTTTAATTTGCATTTCTCTAATGGTCAGCAATATTGAACTTTTCTTCATGTATTTATTGTCTATTTGTATTTCTCTGGATTGTCTATTCATTTCAGTGACCCATTTTTGATTGGGTCTTTTACTCTGGGGGAGCCCTAATTTTTCTGGAAGTCTTCTTCCATGAGTATCTATAGTTGTGCAGTCATAGCTACCTTGATGTTCTGAATAGATTCAAAATGTTTGCCTTTCATGATCATTTTGACTTTGGGTAGAGCCATAAGTCACATGGACCAGATCAGGTGAATAAGATGGATGAGGACACACTGGTAATATTTTTATAAACCTGTCTGTCTGTAGCATGGTACCTGTCAGCAGCGTTCACTGTAGTTTTGATCATATCTCATAAAAAACCAAAAGACTTCCATAGCTGTGTGAGAAAATGGAAAGAATGATGGAATAAATGTATTCAAAATGATGGCAAAGTATCTTTTACTGTAATAATTTTTTAATTTAAACATTCACTGCATGTCAGTTACCCTTGTGTATTTTTCTTAATTTCTTTACTCTCATTGCTGAGACAAAATACCTGATACTCGTAGTTAAAGGAGAAAAGGTTTATTTAGCTCACAGTTTATAGAGGTTTCAATCCCTAAGTGGCTGGCTTCAAGATAGGGTGGCATATGGCAGAGGGGAAACAATTCATGGCAGCAAAACACAGCAAAGGCAACAAGGGACCATAACAGCTTATTTTTGCCCCTTTTATTTTTCCAGGCTACTTAGGGTGAGTAGCACTCATACCCTTATTCCTAGTGCCCTTGAGCCTAGCTTTGCACCATGAATCAATTCCAGTGTCACACACTGTAGATCCTGCCACCTCTTAGCAAATATGAGGCTTCAGGGGCACATTTAAACACAAGCCATAACAATATACATGAATCAAAACTGTACATTGTACCCATTAGTATGTGCAATTATGTCAATCACAAAAATTTTTGAATGGTTGAATAAAATAACATGTGCTTTTATGAAAAATAATACATATTCATTGAGGATGATATACAATAAAATATATTTCAAAGAATTATGTGTATTTATTATTTACAGTTTTCACATACATTGCTTTTTTAAATATAAAAACAAATGTAGGGCAAAAATTACTATAATTTGCATTTTATAGAAGAGGGACTGAGATTAAAGAAGAAGTCAGGGAAATTTCATAAGATGGCATAACAAAGGAGCGGCAGAACTGGTACTATTAACTGAGTAATTTTATTTCTTTACCTATGATGAATACATAGATCTCTATATGAAGTTATTATAATCCATATATTGGATTTGGCCTTTGTCTGGAGTTACTGTGTCTTCCAGCTTTATCTCATCCAAATATTTTATGAACTTGCCATCAATGTCCTCATCTTACATATTGTTGAAACATTGAAGTAGTTAAGACAGGGTTAATGAGAATTGTCTAGTGGTCATCCTTCAAATTGTCTCCTTTCAAAGGGGCATGTACTCATTAACCGTTGGCATAGATAATAGCCATGGAAGATGTTTACTTTTGAGTTCCATGTCTTCATCTCACCTACAGGAATATTTTGTGAAATTTAGTTAAATATCTATTGAAAACTAGATACCCCATGTCTTAAGAATTTCTTTTATATTTGAGAATTATAACCTTGCAGAAAAAAGAAATCAAATAAGTGTGTTCTGGTAGAACCTAAGCCAATGTCTTATAATTAAATGTTATATTTGTTATCACTCAAAAAATAAAAATATGTATTTTTGGTGCCAGGGATCAAATTCAGGTCCTTAGGCTTGTAAGGCAGGCAGTGGAACCACTGAGCTAAATCCCCGGCCCTAAAAAAATGTTTTTAATGACCATCAGTAGAACTGTTTCTAGTATTGACATTAACCTCATACATTCATAATGTGCAAATATATTTTCTTCCATTTAAAAAAATCTAACTTTGGATTCAGCTTTAGTACCTAGCTCCTCTAATATTCTTTGGCCCTTCAATTCTTCAAGGATTTCATGTGAATAACTACTAAATATCAAGAAATCAGCGAGGCCAGAAGCTATGGACTCATTTAGATCTGTGACTTAAACTCTTTCTTACAATGCTTTTGGAAAATATTTTCCACATTGAGATTATTGTTTGCCAGAGGAGACAGGAGTATTACACAAAACTGATGCTTTTACAATGAAAAAAATTGAGTGTCTAATTTGTGTTGAGGAGTATCCTTATTTAGATGAATATGTTTTGGTTTCTGATCTCCATGACTTCAAAATCTCTGAAAGTATAGCCTAATTTTTTTTTGATATTTTGCATTGTGTATGCATTTTAGCACACACTTTCTCCACTAATTGTGCTTTCTATCACTTTTTGAATAATTTTCTTATTTGGATATTACTTCATTATTTTATTATTTCATACTCAGAGGATAGTTTCAATTGTCCCTTTTTTCTTTAGAATTTTCATTAAACTTACACTCATTTAATTACAATCTATATTTGTTCTCTATTGCTGCTATAACAAGTTGCCACAAACTTCATCGCTGAAAGTTTATCAGCTTATCTTTTGTAGTTTAGGAGTCTAACAAGGATAGGGAGGCCTGTTTCCTTTCTGGAGGTTCTAGAGGAACAGCCTTGTCTTTTCCAGTCTCTTGAAAGAACCCATGTTCTTGGCTCCCTTACTTCATCCTTCACACCTGTGTAAGCAGGTTGAGTATTGTCCATTTCACATCTCTTTGATCCTTCTTCTGTAGTCACATCATCACTGTAACCACAGCTTGGAAAGGCTCTCTGCTGTGAAAGAGTCACATGAGGGGATTAGGCCACCTTGACAGTGTAGGCAATCACTCCATTTTGTCTTTATCATATTTGCAAAGTATATTATCATAAGTTCTAGCTTTAGGATGTGGAGATGTTTGGAAATATTGCTGTGACTATTGCATAGCCTGTCAGGTCTGCATTTTTGTTTTGGTTATGTCTTATTGTGTATACCATTTAAATATGGGATCATATGAAAGAGCAGCTCATGAAGATTTAGTGGTTTATTAAAGCACCTTCAACTTTCATCATAAGGAAGTTAAAATACTCTTGCTTAATTAAAATCTCATTTTGAAGTCTCTTCTACGTTCTTGAAATGCCTTTACATTTAGACTTTTAGACTCCTAACATTTTAAAAGCCATTTGTAGTCTCACTTCTCACAAATTTATAGTGATATTTTCCCCCTTTTTCCACACCTAACCATAGCCCTGAGAAACTAATTCTCATAGATTTGCTCAGATTGCTTTTAAACTAATTGAGGATATGCAATTGCATGTATACACACTTCTCTGAACAGATATAAGAAGTGGCAATATATGCAGTGGTAAGAAATTTGTATACTATAGAGACATTGTTTGGATTTTTCTTCTTGTATGTGGTGAGTGCTTGTGAATAGACATTAGGCCATATGATCAGATTTCTAACAGTCTTATATTGGCCTCAATTAGCTGTCTGCTTATGAAAATATGATATACTACAGACTTCTTTCTCTTTGTCTACTTAAAATTATGTTCACCCTTTTTCTGCATATGTCATGAAATTTAACGCACACACACATCATCACCATCATCACCATCATCATCATCATCATCATCATCATCATCATCATCATCATCATCATCATCAAGTCCCATATCTCCTGGAAATTTTTCTCTGGAGCCCCTTCTCATTTCACACAGTCCTCTATTTTCATTTTCTATACTACCTTGTCATATACCTTAAATTAGCCAGTATCTTTTTATATATTCACATCACAATTTTGCAAGGTAGATAAAAGAAATTGCTCTCAAGTGACAGGATTTTTACTTGCTGTGTTTCAGCTTAAAACATACTTTCCTCCCCACAAAAACTAGTTTTCTAAACATTTGCGAACAGGCTGCATAAAGGAAATTGCTGACACACATAACTGTATCTATAATTGTGCAAATGATATGACTGCATGGGGAGAGCAAAGAAGACAGAAGCACAAATTGGATATATTTCCAACTTAAGTCTTGGTATGGAAAGGGGGACTAATGCCATTTAGATAATCCAATAATTTGAAGTGTTTGGAATATTTCTACTTTGTAGACACTTGATCAGAGTGCTTAAAATAGAAATATGTGTCTCCCAGCCTGAGTGGAACTGTGTGTTGTATGCCTGTAGACTAAGGATGTCTAATGATTTGGGCAGAAAGAACATGCTGCATTCTGGGAAAATTTTTCTAAGTTCCAGGTTTGTCTTACCTGTTCTTTTGGGGATATTACAGTGCCAGTAACTGCCTCATGGTGCCAGGGCTCTTTATAATGTCTGAATTACACACACACACACACACACACACACCCCACACACGTGACTACATTAGATTATTCTATCTGCTTCTATCAGACCTCAGATCTTGTTTGCTTTAGCATAAAATCTGTGAGCATGAACAACTGATACCATTTCAGATATTTATTTGTTTTTTCAGTTTCCTTAAGATCATAGTCAGTCTAAGAAGTTTTAAAAATTAGCTATATGAGCTAAATTACATCATTCCTGTCTTTATCACCAGTAAAATCTAGATTAAATCCATATTCTTTTGTTCTTTCTCTCCCCCTCCACCCACTCATTACCTTGGTGTTGCGTTGGATCAGTAGTCCCATTAAACAATGATCAATCTAATTCCAGTCTTGCGTGTTGCCAACCTGTGTGATTTTCAGCAAGTCATTTACAATTTGTGAGCCTCAGGTTTTAGATTCCCAAAGTAATGATGGGGAGCCAAAGTATTTCAAACCTATCTTTCAATAACAATATGCTGAGTTTCTTAGGTTAAGATTCTGGTAATACTATTGTAACTAATGCTGAGTACTTAATTGGTGCCAAATATTTTTCTGTGTACTTTACATGTGCAATAGTTTTTAGTCTTCATAAAATTATGACATTATCATTGTAATATTTAATTTCCAAAGTAAAATATTAAACACTGAAAGCTTAAGGAACTTGCCTTAGGTATCACAGATTGTAAGTGGCAGTGCTGGTATTTGAACTCACAAATCTGTTTCCAGAGATTATTTGCTGAAAAAGCATGTCTGGATCTTTTTTTGTCAGCATGGTAAAAATAAGTAATGTTCATGTTGGAGCTAGCCTTAGACAAATCTTGAAATAGACTGTGTTATTTCTACTCCAAAAGGTATTATTTTTCTACTGTAAGTTGCTCAAGTACCTCAAGCTTGCCTCTTACTTGAGACTTAACATTCTGAATTTTTTCTATGCACAAATATATCCATTTCCTACATGTTCCCAGACTTGGAAGTCCTGTTCCTTGGAGATTTTACTCAATGTTAAAAAAATTGATAAGCAGATTCAAAGTAAGGACAAAAAATGTTTAATAACAAGTTTAATGGGCAGATATTTGAGGGAAGGAAAATATTTTTTCCTTGAGTCTAGAATTAATATATGATTTTTGAATATATGACATTAGAATATTTCACACTGTGATTATGTGCATAGTTAAACACAAGACTGACCTACTTGGGAGCACTGTTGACACACACTTGTAAATTGAAATTTTTTCGTGTCCCATTCTTCTACTTAGGAGAACCAGAATTATGTATACTAAATCTCTGTCTCTTTTAAAATAGCCAGACTTGCAAGACTGAGATTTTGTCTGTGTCTTTCATGCTATATAAGTATGTCTCTTGAAAATAAAGAAATGCTTTAAAAATGCATTTCTTAGAATCCTAATTAAAAATAAATGTAATTTTAAAAAAATATTCCCACTTGAAGTGGCAATAAAAACTAATGACACATTTATTCATTATTTCATTGAATTGAGAATTAAGAGGGGGTTAAGGTTTTTTTTTTTTTAAGTGGTAGCTGCTTTTAGTCATTGAGCTTTCTGATTGCAAGCTCTTAATTTAAAAATTCTTGCAAAAGTGTTTGATTTACACCATTCTTTCTTTGCCAAAGTTTGTAGCTAGATAATCCTTGAGAGATAATTTGGAACTATTTGAACAAGACTACTTTGAGATTATGTATAAACAATTTATTTAGGTGTAATTATACTGTCTATGCTTTTTTCAGTTCCTGTTCTCATTATTTTTCCAGAGAATTAGAGCAGATGTTTTAGGTTTTGTGAGAAAGGTCAGGTTGTTCTCTGTCTTGGCTGCTATTAGGAAGGATACTCATGAAAAGCTATTTGCTGTACTTTACTTAAACAGGTGCATTTATATACTCAAAAGTTGAATTTACTTTGGAAGAGTTATGGATGAAGAAATGGAGGCATTACTTGATCTGTGAAGAATAAAAGCTCTTGACTCACAGTGGTCGCACAAGTTGAAGTACTCCTTTAGTCTGGTGCTCAGCTTCCATCTTGGCACTGTTCATGAGACTCACGTTGCCATCAAGTTGCCCAACCCTCAGCTATACTGGCATCCACTGAAGCCAGGGGAGGGAATTCCTATCACTCCAAGAGCAGAATTTATGATACCATGAGGTTCTCATTCAATATTTTTTGAATGGATGCATGAATGAGTGAATGAATGTTCAGTCATTCCAAATAGTAAGTCACATTTAGTTTTCTGCAAACCAAAACAGAGCAGAAGTAGTTCAGGTGTATTCACAATCTCTGTGTGTATTTGTGTGGTAGAAGTAAAGTGTGAACATTTAGAAGAATGGTGGTACTGAGACATGTCTTTTGCCAAAGGGAAGGGGGCCAAGAGATGGAGGGAAGGGAAGGAGATGAAAAAAGAATTAGATATGTTATGTATATGCACCAACTCCCCACAAGAAATGCAGTCTTTATGTACTGCAAACATATACCAATCAAAATTAAAATACAATAAATATTTAAAGTAAATAATACAAAAGAGAAGAACAATAATATAATAAAAAGCATTATATCATACCTTTGTGTGAAGAAAAATGCCTACTTAGGTTTGGAAAGGAAGACTTGATTTTATATATATCAAAGAAGGCTTATTTTTTAAATGGTGTGTATTATTTAGCAATTAGGGAAAATCAATCTTTGAGGACCTATTTAATCCTTGGGAGGTATAGTTAAGAAATCCATACCAACTGACTCCAAAGATATGATTCCAAGGATTCTGTTGTAGTAAAGATGTTCAGGATAAAAGGCATCTCACTTGCTTGAAGGGATGATTCTTCACTAACCTATCTATATCTTGGAATTTCTATGTCTTCGTCATATTCTAATTTAGTCTATCTAGGTTGAGTCTTGTTTAGTTATCTTGTATGAATTTTATAATTTATAACAATGAGTTATTGTTACAAAAGGAAAGAGTGGTTTAGGGAGCCTGCAGAAGACTTTCAGTTTGATAATTTTTCATAAGTACAGACTGTCCTTTTCATATTAAAAATTCAAAAGGATTAACTGCTATTGTGTAACAAGGAATGGCATGATGGTTAATAGGAAACCTAATTAATTTTGTTGGCAATTATCTAACAATTTCATATTGTCTTCAATAATTGGAAGCCATACAACTTGTCCTGCAATTATATTTATAGTTGATAGTATCTCCACTACTGAACAATGAATTGTTTGCTGGTGAGAGTGTCTTCATCTGTGCATCACTTTTACAGGTCAGGCACCTGTAATTCCAGTCTGGAATTGTCCTGGAATCAGACATTTTTTTGAGCTCAAATCTGATGCTCAAAAACTTTTGTATTGGATTTTGGATTTCTGGACTGGGTATACTTTGCCAGTGAAGTCTATGCAAATACTCCAAAATCTGAAAAATTCTGAAATATTTCTGGTCCCAGGCATTTCAGGTATGAGATATTCAATTTGTACTTAGCATAGTGCCCAACACAGTCCCTGACTGATAAAAAGGATGCACCAGGTAAAATAGGATGAGAATACAGCTCCTATTTAGCAATTGCTTAAAACTCAGTTTAACTTTTGTCTGACACTGTCCTCTCTGATCATTTAATTATTGATGTTAAATGGTATGCAGAGCTGACAATGATCAATCCTACACTCTGTGATATAATTTAAATTCTTTCAGGTCATTTTGAGGTGAAGTCCACCAAAATTAAGGAGTTCATAGCCTGGAATAGTTCAGATAAATCATTGATCACTGACCAATGATTCTTAGTTACTTCCATGGAAATGTAATTAAATTTGAGAGATTTTTGCCAAGTAACTTGGCATATGTTACTGTCCCTTCAACTTAATCAATGTTATAGTAAATTCTAGTCTATAGACCATCGCTTTAAATCTATTTGGCTTTGTGCAAGTAAATTCTCTAAGTACTGTGGTTAGCCCAATGTTCATAGTATAGTAACTGACAGCTAGTGAAATAACAACACAGATACCAGCCTTTTATCACCCGAGCTTTTTGTAGACATTTTAATCATTGTGCTCGCTTTGGCATTAATCGTAATTTCTAGTAAAGACTACTTGGATTCCATACAGTTCTTTCTAAGACAAATATTCATGAAGAAATAGGTCTAGAAAGACTCCTATCATTAAAACTTTAAGAAGAAATGACCCAAAATGAGAATATTATATATTGAGCTATTTATTTATCTGTAGGCTCTTGACATCATGGTGCCATGATTTTATCTATCATTTCTAGTGTGACTCAGATTTCTGATCCTCATTTTTAAGGCACCCTGGCTGACTGGCTTGGTGTTATGATCTACCTAGTAGGAATATTGTTGGGAAATCAGAAGGCTGGAAGCTGGGAAGACTTTTTACTTTGGGATTCAATGATGTGGCAGTTGTTAGCAGTTTCTGAAATATTCTGGGAGTTTCTGTAGCACCAGAAGAAGTGGGATGATTCTGTACTCCATGGCATGGATAGAAAAAGCATCTCTCAGCAGTTCCCACCCAGGTCTAGGTTACATGTGTAGGGGACAGGGGAAGGAGACGTTACCAGAACCTCTGCAGTGAGTCCTGGTCTCCTGCGAGCCACGGCAGCACATGGCGAATTACAGGAAAGGTAGAAAAATGAGACTGAGAAGAAGCTGAGCTTTGGGTCTGATCAGTGCTGCTCTGGGCAGCAAAGACAAAAGCCCCCAGCTTACCACACCTTTTATTCAGTACATCGGGAGAAACAAATGTAACAAATGACTTGCAGAGAGTTCAGTAGTTCACATTGGGATAAACAAGGTGTAACGGAAGGCTTGCAGAGAGTTCAGTACATCTCCGGCAAACAAGATGTTAATCAGTCCAAGAACAATGAGGAACTGAGCAGATGTTTGTTCTCCCAGGATGTTTCTTGTCCTGGAGAATCACAGCATCACTGGATCACTGAAGTCTCAGTTGTGACCAGAGGCCAAACTGGAGTTATTCTGTAGCTGGGCTGTAGGCAAGAGAACTAGGCTAACCAAATGATTTTTCCCTAGAATTATGTAGCCTTGCTCCCAACATACATGTATTTGATGGATGTGGAAATGTGTGCACAGCATTGGCAAAGTGGAGTAACAGGTGCAGGCTCATAGGTTCTGCCCTTGCAGTGTTGGCAGGTTCTGATTTTATGCCCCTCTCTCTGTGTTTTCCTTTCAAGTAGGTTCCCTATATTAACTTCCCTGTATGTGATATACCTAAAGCATATCATATTACCTTGAGCAGATACTGTCCTTTTGGTTTTCTACTCTTTAGACAAAAAAGGTTAGCAAATACTAATGAGTAAGAATATGGACAAAGACACTGTATAAGCATATTAAATTTCATGTTTGTTTCTGAGAATGAATACTGAAGCATGTTGTTGATTACATATTTCAAAAACAAAATATAGATATAATTGTTTGTTTTATCTATGACAACATCTCACTTTTGTCACTGGATTGTGAGCTTTGGGGGGAAGGAACTGAAGACTATTTATTATTTAATGCTAGAAACCAACTTAGTGAAACAGTGATTATTTGCCCTCCTTATAATTATTCTTAAGCTATAGTCCATTTTGTACATAAAGAATAAATTGGTTCATGTCACTTGACTATTTAAAATCTCTCAGGGTCTTCTCATTGGTCTTAGGATAAATTCTTTCATGTGGCTTAGCAGGATCTTTACATTTAGAACATATTTCTGACTTCATCCCTTGCTTCTTAATCAGACCCTTCAACTTCTTCTTCCATTGGTCTCAGTAACTTGTAGTTCTGTCAAAACCTTACAATATAAATAAAGACTAAAATAAAAGGTAAATAATAGGAAGTAGAGAGATAGATCCTTCTCAATTGGGAAGGGGATCAAGAGATAGAAAGAAGGAGAAGGGGATGAAAAAATAATTAAGATGTGTTGTATACATGTACCAACTCCACACAAAAAACATAAGTATTATGTACTATACACATGAACTAATGAAAACTAAAAGAAAAATACCCTACACTGTATCTCACTTTGGGCTGTTATTATATAGATGATGTTTTAATTTTTAAATTAATTAATTTTTATTTTATTTTAACTTATACATAAAAATTATATATATGTGAATTGATGATTTTTAAATTAAACATATATAATATATATATCCTTAATATTCTATCACTTCTTTGTAGTGACAACATTCAATATCCTTATCTAGTTTTTTGAGCTATATATTGTTTAATTGTTATCTGTAGATATTTAATTGTGCAGTACCTCAGACTTTCTTAATCCTATCCAACTGGAACTTAGTACTCATTGATCAATAGATGATTCTTTTATTTTTTTATTTTTTCCCTTAAATTATTTTATTGGTACATTTTAGGTATACAATACATTTACATTTATCATTGGGTACTTGTACCTGTACATGATGTATCTTGGTTCTTATTTTTTCCCTATTCCTTGTCCACCCTTCCCTATTTACAAAGGCTTTGTTTCCATTTTTTCCTTTTCTCATAATTTTTCCTTTCCCTTCTTTCCTTCCCCCTTTGATGATTCTTTTATATCTGAACAGTTTCTCCTTTTGTTTTAGCTTTGTTACAAAAATTATTCCTGGCCATGGTTTAATTTTCAAATTTTAGCATTTTTTTTCTTTAAACTTTTCCAAGCCCTCCATTGTGACTCAGAAATCTTTCTATACACTTCAAACTTTCTTCAGTATATTTATGATAGCATTTAATACATAGTGTTGAACTTCCTTGTTGGATTGCATGACAATATGTTTAACAGGATGATTTTATGCACAGATACTGGATAAATTTCTGAAGATAATGAAAATAGGTACATCTATCTTTTAAAGATAACAAAATGTGTTTTCTGAGCTTACCATGCTTTCCCAACTCTCTTGTAACTTTGGCATCATTCCCACCAACCCTTAACAAAACTATTGAAAGAGGATTCTAGATTTTTCCAGAACTGTTTGACATGACAGTCCAAGAGAGGTAGTGTGCCACAAACTCAGAGGAAATGTTTTGGATATTTATCTCATATTTGAAAAAGAAGAGGAGGAGCAGTCTTTTCCTCTTCAAGCCAATTGAGATGGTGTAAGAGTTAATTTTATGTGTCAACCTGGCTGGGCCATGGTGCCCAGATATGTAGTTAAACATTATTCTCTGTGGGCATGTGTGTGTATTTGGATGATATTAACATTTAAATTTGTGGATCTTAATTAAATATATTATGCTTCAAAATGTGGGCGAGTCACATCTAATCAGCTGAAATCATAAATAGGACAAAAACTGATCTCTCTTTGACAGAAGAGAATTGTGATAGTAAGACAATCAGACTGCAACCGTATCATCAGCTTCCTTGGATCATCATCTGGACCACTGACCTCTTTTGAACTTGCAAGCCTTTATAGTTGTTTGTTTTTCTCTAAAGAACCATGACCAATATAAATGAGTGACAAGAGACTGAGTGTATCTGGGAGCATGGAAGACCGGCATTACATTCATTGTCTAAATACATGCTGAGTTTAATCTGAGTTAAATTAACTGTCTGAGTTAACTCTCATCTGAGTTTAATTAACTATCTCCAAAAGTGATGGAATAAAAGCACAGTGAGAGGATTATGGGAGTCAATGTCTCATTCATGGAGACCTAGGTCACTGAAGAACAAAAGACAATGACTTACTTTGTGGGAGCATTTTGAAGGCATGATTGTGTCTGAGGCAGCCCACTGTGGCAAGAGAAGGATACATGGCAGTACAGTGGAAAGTGTATTTCATGTGGTGAAGTTCTTTGCTTTGGTTGCCAAGAGTATGTGAGAATCCTGTAGATATGAAGACATGGCAGAGGAGCCAAGCTTAAGATCTGTGTTACAGGTAATGACCCTAAGGTAGCACAGGGAAGGAATAAAGGGATCCAGGCAGTAAGAGATGATATACCACACTGTCAGGGTGCAGATTCTCCTGTGGTTACTCAAGATGTACACTTGTGCAGCTCAAAATGCCTTCTACATAAATTGCCAGCCACCCAGGGCGGATTATAGCAGTGTTACATAAAACATTTGTTTTATTTTCTTTTATTGCTCTCACAAACTAAAGGAAACAGAGTTAGAATGAAGAGAAGGGGAGGAAAATTCCTCAACCCTCATGATAGATCCCTAAGCCAAGTCAAGTCTGTTGCAGTTGTAATTTGGGAGGATAATTATTTTGTATTGGACGTTGTGAATTTAGCAAACTATGAAGTAAGTGGGCACATCCCACAGAAGATTCCACTATTTTTGACACCAATAACACATTTAAGAGTTTTCTCCAATCCACCCTCAATTTCAATAGTTTGTTAGAAGGATTTGTAAGATGTACTGAAAACTGTCACAGTGAAAGTCACAGTTTACTACAGCTACTGAATACACTTTAGAATCAGCTAGAAGAATAAACACATAGAGAAGATGCAAAGCTTCCATTGTCCTTTTCTCCTTTTTCTTTTTCTTCTTTTTTGAGACAGGATCTCATTGTGTAGTTCAGGCTGGCCTTGAACTTGTGGCAATTCTCCTATTTTGGCCTCCCAAATGGTGGGATTACAGGCGTGCATCACCATGCCTGGCTCTTCCACTGTCCTTTTCCCATAGAGAAATGCATAACTTTCCTTATTAAGGGAGCCTACCTGGCTTTTGTTACAAGTTTTAATTTGGGAGCTCTATAGTCAATTGCCCATAGTCTCTACCTCCCTGGAGGCTCAGTGGACACTGACTCAAACCTTCCATCATAAATTGCCCTGTTAAGTTGTCTGAAGGCCAAGGCCCCGAGTAAACAAAGACATTCTGAGATCACCACTCAGCTGAGGCAAAGAGTAGAGCTCCCTTTGAGTAAGGTTTGTTTGTTACCCATGTGTGAGTTTTTATGAAGTCTTTCTTATCATTGGAAGGTGTGAGAAAATGTTGAGTCTGCATAAGAGTTCTTGAGGATGATCAATGAAGGGAATGTTGACCAAACATGTTTGAACAAAGGTCTTTATTGAAAGTTCCTACATCTGTTGGATTTAAAGTTTAGGCAGCAATGCATAAAGGAGTTTCAGACAAAATATAAGCTCTGTGAAAGTAGGGCTGATAGCTATCTTATCCATAACCTTGTACAGAGACTAGGGCTAATAGGGCCTGGAGAAACGGTTGCCTAATGAATGAATGAAGATTTATCACAAAATAGAAGATTGTCCCTATTGAGGTACAATGGTGAGATATGTATACTCCTGATGACCACGTTAGAACCATAAGAGATCAGAGCCTCTTCAACCATCAACTTCAGTCTAAACAAAATGTAGCGAAGAAGGAATTGGATATTCCATCAAGACTTGGATTGCAGAAGAGACCCAGTAGCCCTTCTGAAGGTAGCAATAATATCTAGGAATTATTGTTAAGCAGACAATATGAGCTTGTCATTCTCTAGTGCAACATGTGTATCATATTTTTATCATTTAAAATAATTTATGACCAGAGCTAAGGAGTTAATAGCAACAGGTTAATGTCTTAAGAGCATCACAAGATGGTTAGTGAGACTCTGGAAACATTCTTTAAGGATAGCTATAATATATATATAGCTTTATATATATTAATGTAATAAATACATCCCAATATATATATAAAGAGATCATCATTAGTTTTCCTAGTGACACATATAAAGACAGATTGTTCCTGAAGTTTGAAAAAAGATATTTTCACATTAAGACCCAGGACCAATGTTTTTTTTTAAAATCAACTGTTGATTTAGATTATAGTAATTTTAGATTTGAAGGAAACATATGTAGATTGTAGAGAAAGTTCCTGTATATACCATAGTCAATTTTCCTTGTTATTGACACCTTAAACTAGAATGGTATATTTGTCACAATGAATGGACCAGTTATGAATAATTGGGATTAAAGACCATTTTTATAGTTTATATCTAGATGTCCCCTTGAATTCTCATGGGCTCATTAGTGGGGCTTTTGGGAGGTGTCATGGGGGTGTGATACTTATCAGTGGATTAGTCCACTGAGTTTATAGCTAAATATGATGTTGGGAGGTGGAGCCTGGTGGGGGTTCACTAGGATTGTGGCCTGGGAAGGTATGTCTCTCCTCTCTCCTCCCTTGATCATTTGCTGTTTTCCACTGCAATGCCCCTCTTCCAGGTTGCCTTGGAGTCAGCCAACTATGAACTGAAACCTCTGCAAACTCTGAACTAAAACTTTTCTTCCTTTAAATTGTGGGTGTCTGGCCTTGTGGCCCAGGGATGACAAAATAACTAAGACAACAATATATTATTCATATTTCCTTAGTTCTTACCTAATATCCTTTCAACTTTCCAGGATCTCATCCAAGATATTTCATTATATTTATTCAATATGACTCTTTATGGTCACTTGGCTATGATGGTTTCCTTCCTTCCTCCATTTTCTCCCTCCCTCCCTCCCTCTCTCTCTCTCTCTCTCTCTCTCTCTCTCTCTCTCTCACCTTGACAGTTCTGAAGAGTAGAGGGACCTGATATTTTCGCAAGATTAAACTCAAGATATGTATTTTTGGAAGGAGGGCTACAGAAGCAAAGTCCTATTTGTATCACATTAAACAAAGGCCATCCTGTCAACATGATTGTTGATATTTCCCTTGAACACCTGGCATAGGTAGTACTTGTCAGATTTCTCTGATATAAAGTTACCCTTTTCTCTACTCCATCCCCCTTTCCACACTGTGCTTTTTGGAAAAAAGTATGTGCAGTGTGCATTTAAGATGTGGCTTGCTATGTTCTGAGTTTTTAAGGGTGGAGTATCTACATAAATTATTTGGAATGCTTCTGGATGAGAGGTTCGTCTATTTCTTCTTCATTTATTTATTTAGTAATATATAGATATTTGTGTAGACTCATTTATATTTATATTATACTTTGTTATAATCCAGTCTGATTTTATTATATCACCCAAATTGTCCAGTTTGGTCATTAAGAAGTTGTTTAATACTATGATAAGCTGTCAATCTGTGTTTCCCCTGGAACATCATGATATACAGGCTGCTCTCACAGAGTTTAGATCAATATACTGTGATTGTTATTCTAGCCTTAATTACAATTAGGTGATTATGTCCCCATCTCACTAATTTTAGGAGTCCTCTTTCCATGTCTGGTTTTCCACTTAACACCAGCCTGCAGAGGACGGCTACCACCAAAGATGGCCGTGCCCCTTTCACCATGAATTCCTTGTTGCTATAGTTAATAAAGCGTCCCCTAGGTCTTCGTGGAGAACACAATCCAGTGGTTGATTTTCATGTTTTATGTAATATATCCATTTTAACAATCTCCTCTCCCTGTGCCTTCTGATTCTCTCTTCATAGTCATATTAAAGAATTCCAGAATCCTCAAATTATTAATAACAGAAAAATTTAATTACTTTAAATGTTTTTTTAGTAGAGTATTTTGAAGCTGTGTCATGAGGGAAATATCTTAGCAAATTATTATGATCAATACAGGGGTCCAAAAGAGGAAAAAATTTTTCTGTTGAAAAAGAATAGTGGCTGCTCCTGTAGGCTACGAGAGTTGAGAGACTTGGGGTTCAAGATTCTCAGAATCTTCCATGTAATAAGTTCTATTATTTTCCTCCAGAGTCCATAATTTGATGCAAGAGAACTTTGTGAATATACTTACATATCCATTGCAAGTTTCCCAGTCTTGTAATTAGTCCCCAGCTCGACTTTCTGGACAGTGTGTCCTGTATAGAAGAGAACTATTCTGAAGCTTCACAGAAGTCTATTTATTGTTTTTGGTATACCTGTAGTCAGCAATTAGTTGTCATGAACCTGTCATGTTCTCTCAACCAGATCTCCACAGTCATAAGAAACAGACTTCTACCACAATTCTAATTCCTGTTGCTTCCATTTCAATCCTGCACAGTTTTATTAAGTATGATGCCACTCATTCCAGTGGAACTACTCCTGTATCACCTATAGTAAAGTCTGCAAGACTGCCTCAAGACTGAGCAATTATTTAGTCCTACAATCTCATCTGGAAGGTAGACTTTCTGGGCTACTCTTGGTCCTAATACTTTAAACTTACTTTCTCTAGTGAAGGTGTCTGGGGCAAAGCATTCATAGCTAAACTTGGTTCTGACTGCTATAATAAACTACCATAGACTGGGTGCCTTATAAGCAAGAGAAATTCATTTCTGTAGGTTTAGAAGATGAAAGTAAAAGATCAGGGTGCCAGCATGCTGAAGATGTGGCCCTGGTTCTCTTCTCAGCAGAGAGCAAAATCCCATTCATGAGGCCTCCACCCTCACGATCTAATTACCTTCTAGTATCATCACAGCAGCAGGTAGGTTTTCAGCCTATGAACTTTGGGAAGGGACACAGACATTCAGTCTATAACATAATTCTTTTTTTTTTTTAGATTTCATATATTTTTAAAACCCAGGGCTGAAAGAGTGAGAAGAAAATAAAACAAAAATAAGCAAGGCAAAGAAAAAAGAAAAATCAAACACAAACTGCTGTGGTACTGAGCTGACCACGTTGTTTTACAAGAAAACACTACGCAGTCATCTTTTTGGCCTTACACAAGATCTCTGGAGTGGTAATACAGCGCTAATGTAATTGAAGAAGTTCATCACTGGGGAGAAAGGCTGAACATTTTGTCTGTTGGCTCCTCTTGTCTTTTGTATCTCAATGGCCAAAGTTTACCATTCAGGGTATCAATTCCCTTCCACATCCAAATTGTATCTCCCATCCCCTTTGAGAGATTTAGTGCTGAGGCCAGCAGTGGTGAAAGTACATAAATCCTCCTTGGAGCCATTTGGACTAGTCTTTGGCACTGCAGTTGCTCTGCTTTCTGCCAGCTGGGGTGGCTGCAGGGGAGGGAGAGACGTAGGCCAGGGCAGAGCACAGCTAGTTCTCTAACGTGGAAGCAGCTGGTGCTTTCCATTGAGCAGGTATCGGAAGATAGAGATCCCAGAATGGGCTGAGGAAGTTTTTGGAGGTGCAGCATAAATTAGATTTCATATAATATCGACACAGCAAACTACTGAAAAAAAAACCCCAAGACTTTGCAGAAACTACAAGAGCAAGAAATTTTGGGGCGGGGGATTTCGCTCAGTAGTTCTGGCGCCTGTCTCGCAAGTGCAAGGTCCCGAGTTCGATCTCCACTATCAAAAACAAACAAACAAAAACAAGAAATTTTGTTACTATCCCCTAAGTCTTTCTGAAATTATAACATTAGCCACTTATTGCATACTTATGTGTGCCAGCTGTTATACTAAAGCCCTTACAATATTATCTCATTTCAGTTTTACAGTACTGTAAGAGAGCTGTTACTATTACTCCTTTGTATATAGAAAGAAATTAAGACTTACACAAATGAAGGTGTGTGCCCAAGGTTATAGATCCAGGAAGCAATACAGTTTAGGGAAGTTGCAACCTAGCTGGTGAAACTCCAGGTAGCCTTTCTGCAGGGATACAAGCAGTGCACAGTGGTTTGTTATCTGTCCTGTGTACATTTTACAGTTTTTATTTTTGTCTTGAATAAAAACCTGCCTAGAAATCCCTAAGATAATTCATGGAAAGTTAAATTAAAATAACATTACTTACATCATAGGATTATGATAAGTAAATAAATTAATTCAATCAAAGGGTCTGGTTTATTTCTGATACATGATAAGTGCTTAATATTAGCTATTACTACTATCCGTACTGTCATTCATATAACTATTAAAGTTGACTATTTGCAAAAATTTGAACAATATGTTAGACAGAAGATCAATAAAATCCACTTAGAAAGATTGATGATCCTTGCACTGAGTGATTAATAAATGTAAATTACATATATTCCAATTCTAATAAGGGGCATCATCTTGACTTGCTAATTCCCTCCCTGATAACTCCCACATTGCTTCTATTTGCTTCTGGGTCCTGAAACTTCTTCATTCTGTTTTATAGAGTGCTGGTTTTTGACCTGATCTTTGTCCTTGTTCTCGTTTTAGGGCTCCTTTTCTGGGATCTTAATGCATGAATAGATTTGACGATTCAATCCTGACCCATTTGGCTCATCAGAACCTAAGGCTGGTTTATTCTGCTTCTAGCCTTGGCTGTATCTGAGGGATTTCTCTCCCACTTTACACATACTTACTGATTGTTCTTTTTCTCTGAAATTTTGTCTGAGCAGAGAGTAGGTCATTCGGTTGTTCTCACGGCATTTTCTGTATCTACATTTGGCAACAGTTTCTAGACTTTGAGGTTTGTGCTAGATAATTCAGACACCCTCTCCAGTTTTGCCAGGTGATTAAAACAGTATTGAAAAATGTGATTCTTGCAAGGAATCTTGAGTTTAGACAGTCCTGGTTGCTGATCTCTTCAGGCATAGAAATTTACCTAAGAACAGAGACGTTGGCCCTCAACAGGGTTGTCCAGTTTAGCAAATAAAAATATGAGTATATTATATGTCTCAGATAATGTTTGAGGTAGACTTATAGCTAAGATTTTTTTGTTGTTGTTCATGTGAAATTCAAATGTGACAGGAGTCCTGTATTTTATCTGGTGACCTCACCACAGAATGGCACCTCCTGTCACATTTATCACCAAAGACAGCCACTTAGATCTCTGTTACCTGATGGCAGTTGAGAAATCACCATTCTTATTATAACTTATTCTTACCCTGATCTTGACTTTACATCTACTTGGGGTGAAATGATCCTAGGGTGACCTTACATCTTGTTCTGTGTGGGACAGTCTCATTTTATTTCTATTGTCTTGACATAATTGCTAACAATCCTCTTTCACTTTCAGAAGTGTCTTGGTTAGGATGATAAATTATATGGCCACAAATGCCTCTTTCCATCTTTGATCTCCTCTTGACCTTGTTAGTAAGTAAATTTTCACCTTCCTTCCCTCAGTGCCACACTCTTAACTCTAGGAGGTGCCAACATTTCACTGACCCTTATTTCACTTCCTGTAAGTGCTGGGGCACACCATGCTACTTAAGCTGAGATATACACACACACACTCACATACATCTGAACAGCCATTATCCATGACAACTGTTTTCTGTCCTTGTTGCCATGTGCAAAAGGAAAGGGAGAACTAGGCAAATATTTGATGAATTGAGAAAATAGAAGTGGTGAACACAAACATGTCAGGTGAAATATGTTCAACTGCCATTAGTTTGAAAATATTTTGGTAATTTCTACCTCAGAAAAACATGATGAGGATGATGTCTATATACAGTACACAGAAGCCATTGATTAAACTATCTCTTTAACATGTGGAGAAGTAAAAGAATTTTCTTTACATTGCCTGAGGTCACTATTTCCATTTCACAGTGCTCAACAAACACTGTTCTTGTATCAGTTTATAAGATACTTAGTCAAAGAATAAGGTTGCAACTTTTCTTTTCCTGTGAAATGTCAAATAACTTCAGTGATTGATTCTCTACCCCCCATTGATTTATCCATTATGTTTTATATTCAAGTATATGTGTGTTTGAGAGAGATCTTACAGGCATGTGGTCAGATTTTATATGCACATCCTAGACAACAATTGTCTGATGAGTCATTATCACTTTTTTCATCAGCATCACACAGATAGAATCAGTGCCCTTTAGAAATAGGAAACAAGAATGGAGAGAGAGAGAGAGAGATATGCTACGAATAGTACCCTGATTTAAAAAATTGATTTCATATAATCCCAAATAGAGTGTTCAAAACAGAAGGAAAAAAAACATTTGTCAGTAATAATAAATATTGTAAGAATATTTATTTCTAAATATACCTTTAACTTAAATGTTTAAAAAGTTGTTTAGAACTTAGAAGAGGAAAAGAAATGTGGCATTTTATTTATTGTATGTTAACTCACCCAAGGTAAGTAAATACAACATATTATTATATCTTAGCAATGATGATTGGATTTTATTTTTAGATGGTAAAATAATAGTTGTCTTATTAAATTTATATCAAAGGTTGTTTTAGAACACTTAATTTGAAATATTACTACTACTTTAATTACCTCCAAGAAAAATTGTGAATGTTTTAGGAGTATTTAGAAATGATGGATATTCTGAGGAGAAAAATGAAAATAAAAAGTGTAATGTTATAATTATTTCATTAGTATAGAGAAAGCATTAACAAGAGAATTCCAGGTGAAAATAAAATGGTATTATGAAGAGGAGACAGTTTAATGACCAGTACGGGAAGGTTGTCCTATTCCAAAGCAAAGCCTGTGTTACATTTTAGAAATGGAACTTTAAAGCAAATAGATGCAAAATGAGCATTTTGGTTTAGTATAAAATGAAGATGTGTAAAAATATTTCTTTGCAATTTTTTGATAAGAAGAATATAGCAAGCATATTTTGCCAAATAAAATATATAAATATCCAAGCAATGTCAGAAGAAATATAATCCTATTAGTTTCTTTTCTTACATGAAATAAAATATTTATTTCAATTGAATTATCTGAATTATGGGTTGACAAACTAGACCTGCAGGGAAAATCTAACAGCCACTTGCTTTTGTAAAGTTCAATTGAAAAATAATCTTACGTATTTTTGTAGGTATAGCCTATATGTGTTTGAGAGCAATTGTACAGACATAAACCTAGATTTTATAAGCACATCCATAGCAACACAGGGACAGATGTCTGCTGAGTACAAATCACCTTTATCATATCTTTTATAAGCATCACACATATGCAATCATTGCCCTTTAGAAACAAGGAGAGAGAGGCTGCCATCTGTCCCGCCGCTCCTGGCCCAGAGGTAGGGGCTTCCCGGCCACTATCTGTCCCACTGATCCCGACCCAGAGGTAGAGGCTTCTGAGCCTCTGTCTCACTGCTCCAGGTCCAGAAGAAGGGGCTTCCCAGCCACCATCCCTCCTGCTGCTCCCGGCCCCTGTCCCACCTCCCCAGCTTGGAGGAGGTGAGCCACGCTGGTGCAAACAGCACCTCCCTGCCCCCGCCCCAGTCGAAATGAGAAAACACGTAAATAAGTCTCAAAACCAGACTTCCAGATTACCTACAGCAACCACAAAGGGAAATGAGATGGAACACTCTGATACTCAACCACCTGGACCCACTGAACTGGCAACAAAAGGGGATCTGGAAAAAATGAAATCAGAAATAATTT
>NW_004624777.1:10376566-10427025 GCF_000247695.1 Heterocephalus glaber
GAATAATTGATAATGCAAAATAGGAAGAAAAGGTCCAAAGGGGTAGGGGTAGTGGGAGGGGCAGGGGAAAGGAAGGAAAGGAAAGGAAAAATGCTGAGAAATGGAAAAAATGGAGATAAAGTCTTTGTAAATAGGGAAGGGTGGAGGTGGTGAAGGGAGGGCTAGGAATGGGGAAAAAATAATAACCAAGATGCATCATGTAAAGGTACAAGTTCCCAATGGAAATGTTCTTGTGTTGTATACCTAAAATGTACCAATAAAATAATTTAAGAAAAAAAGAGAAACAAGCAGAGAGAGAGAGAGAGTGAGAGAGAGAAGGACCTCAGTAGAAGTGACAGATACAATGTTGCCTGAGAAGCCTGAGGTCTACAGTGGTTACTTTATAAGACACAATGAATTTAAACACTTAAATTATCTGGTCCTGGACTTGAACATTTCAGGAGGTACTAGCGGACACAGTCCCGAAGACACATCCTTTCACTGTATGTATTTATCAGATGTTTCAGAACAAGTGCATATTGTCAATTGCTGATGGAGACATACATTTGTATATTGTAGGGAAAATAAATATATTACTTGTCCTCATGAAATTTATAAAACATAATAACTGAAAATTGGAGGGCTATATAGTTACAAATTGAGACATGTTATGAGAGAAGTAGACAGATTTCCTTGATGAAGTTTAATGTGAAATTGCAGTTTTTCATGACATTATCAGGGAAAGCTTCATTGAGAAACTACTTCAGTTATCTATTGCTGCATAAATCCATCTCATGACTTGGCAAATTAAATTAACTACAATTATTTATTTTATTTATAACTCTGAAATTTTGACAGAGCTTGGCAAAGGGGACTACAGACTGCTCCAGGGCTGAGATGGGCTGTGAAGCCTGGAGAATCCTCCTACATGTTGTATCATATAGTGGACAAGTTGGTCAGCTTGTCAGCCTGGAACTTGGCCATAGTTGGTAGCCTGGGTATGAGTTCCTTTCCTGCAGGCTTCATCATGCCTACTTGGACTTCCTCATAGCTTGATGGTGGAATTCTAAAAGTGAGCCACCCCAGAGAAGTATTCAGAAGCTACTTTGCTTTTTATAATCCAGCCTCAGAAGCTGCAGAAGTTGCAAAATGTCATTGTTTACCCTGAAGTAACAAAACCACCCTTAGTCAAGGGGAGAGTATAAATTTCCCACAACTTGATGGAAGGACTGTCAATCTTACTATAAGAAGATGATGTTTTTAGGGTATAAACTGTGGCCATCTTTGTAAGTATGTCTGCTATGGAATATAAAAATTTGTACAATTATACTAAGATCTGAAGGATGAGAATTCAGTTATGTCAAGAATGAAAAGATAATTTTAGATAGGAGTAGCAGCAGATGTGAAAGCATCACAGCAAGGAGAGGCTGATTAGTTTGAGGAACTCAGAGGAGACCAATGTAGTGATCAAGGAGAATGACCAATCTAAAATTTGCAGAGCTAGGAGGTATTTGATCATACTGGATCCTCCAGGGCAAGACAGGGCTTTCAGATTTTATTTTCTAAATGATCCAGGAAGCTCCTGAAACATTTAAAACATGGCAGAGACATGATTTAATTTATATTTCTAAAAATCGCCCTGACTGTCATGTGTAAGAAATATACAAATGTAGAGCAGAAAGATCAAGTGAAAGACTATTGCAGTAATTTTAGTGAGGTCTAGTTTTAGTTTGAACCAGTATGATTGTGGAAGTGAAAAGAGAGAAAAAATTTGGATTAGAGAAACGTTCTGGAGGTAGAATTCATAGATGCTATTAGGTGATTGTATAAGGGGATAAAGTAAAAGGGATGTGGAAGAAACAAGAATGACTTCTAGATTTTTAAAATGAATAAGTAAATAGATAATGATATTGTTTGTGTAGAAGGGAAATCCTACCTAGATAAAGGATTCGTATGTGGGAAGTATAATGCAAAGTTCACTTGAGACACGGTAAGTTTGAAATATTCTGACATAGCTAACAGAGTTACTGGTTTGGGGTGAAGATACACATCTAGACATCTTCAGCATAATCGTGATATTTAGCATCATGGCAACTGGTGTGACTATCCAGGAAGAGAGTTCAGAAAGAGGGATGAGCATCAGAGCCAAACTATGAGGGAAGTATTTGCATGTTATTAGGAAAGGAAAAATGAATGAAAGAGAAAGAGGTTGGGAAGGTATTGGAGTATCCTGGAGTGTTTGATAAGAGAAAAGCCAGGAGGCTGGGGGGTTTCAAAATCTAGAAAACCTGGAAAATCTTGTACGATAAGGATGTAATATATGAATCCTTAGGATTTCACAATTTGGAGGCATTGATGATCAATACCAGAGTTTGATAGCAGTGTTGCTTAGAATGAAGAAGAGTGGAGTGTAGAATGGAGAAGAAGATGGTACTGTGCATGTATGAAATGTGACAAATGGCTGTGTTGTAGGTAAGGTTTGACAATTCATGCAAGCCCACATAGTACAGGAGATGGCAGAACTCTTCATGTGAAAATCGTCACGTAAATAAAATGTTCTAGCTCACTGTTTTGTGTCCTGAAATGTGTTTATCTCAAACATTTTTATGAGGAATTCTGAAATGTGTTGCACATCTCTACTCCTTCTTAAGAGGATATGGTTCATTGTGCAATCTTTGTTCACAAGGACTGCCTCCTTCTTTTCTTTGAAATGTTTTGGACCTTACAATTTAAGAAAGGACATTTTTTTTCAAAACAGCTTTAGATGCCTGTGCTTATGTTTTCTGAATGTGTGCACATGTGTGATACAACTCAGACACACACGGATGTAAACTAGCATTTAAATTCAGCTTCTCAAACACCATGCCATTTTCTCTGTTAGTCCATCTCTCTAACTAGTAATTAGATTCATTTATGCAATAAATATCTTTATTACTTTCTAGAATAACATAATAATCACAACAGCTAGCCTGTATAAAAATGCATACTTATGTGAGCAGGTAATGTTTGAAGTACTTGACATATATTATCTAGGTTAATTCTTGCAACAATCATATTACATTCAATTTAACAGGAGGGGAATCGAGATCCAGAATATTTATATAAGTATTTAAATGTCTTACATCTAGGAGGTCGTGGATCATGTTCCAACCAGGTAGTCTAGTTTCATAGATTTTAACTCTACAATACTAAGAACAATCAAACAAGCAAAAACCTTAGACATGCAGGAAGAAAAGAAAATAAACACAGAGGTTCATTATTTCTGCAGCTTATTAAGTAGGGACAGGCAAACAAAGAGGCTGAGGAGGAGAAGGTAGGAGGCTATTCCATTTCATCACTGGCCTGTTAAATCCTGTTCGGTGGTTTGGATTTTTATCCAAGTAATGGCAGCATCTTGACAGGTTTCAAGCAGCAAGTGACGGAATGAGATTCACTCCTAATATATGGTTGGCATCCAACATTAAGACTGAGCAGGCTCTATTGAAGTACAAAGGGAATACGCTTCATAAGGACTACCATACACATAGAGGCTTTTCTACTTTTGTTCTCAGATTCAATCTTTTCACAATGTCTTTTGCTAAAATGATAATTATGATTGTAACAATACCAAGTAATGCTACCAACTCAACAGTGATTAATAATGATAATCAGAAACTTAAAGGCAGAAAGTAAAACAAATCCCTACACAGAGCCAGTGGTGGTAATATTTTTCATATTTTCTCCCCCTTAGATTTCTCTCAGGTTCTAAATTAATGTTTTATGAATGTGTTCAAATGCAACATTTTTAGTAAAACCTTCCTAAATCTCCATTCAGCATTAATTTGTACCCACTCTGTTTTCCCATAACGACTTATTTGACCTATGTTTAAGCAAATATTAGGCTATATTGTCATTTATCTGCTTAGAGTATATCATGGTTTGTTTCATTTTGGTTCAGCAAAGATTTATAGAGCATTTTCAGTGAAGCAGTCACTATTCTGAGCATCTTTATATCATATGCTAAGTGTCTTTGATGGCTGTAATAAACACGAAATTATTGTAAAGGAGAGGTTCAAGCAAGGCCTATCTAGAATATACATGCTGAAACTGAACTTTTTATTATCCTTACTTGATACAAACTTTTAAAAAATTTATGTGGTATTTTTAACTTTCTCTTATTTAATGGTCAAATCTTGAATAATTCCAGAACCAAGACTGGTAAAGAATAGTTATAAATAAATTCATATTTTAAAAGGGCAAATATTTCTTGACCTTTAAACCAGAAATCCTTGAATTCTGAAAAGGAAGAAAACTAATATTATATTTTATCAGATAGGCTTATCAGTAAACTGATTATGGAATAAGCCCTGCGACCATTGCAAAGTTGGCAAAGATGAAAGTGTGCCTGTAGTGTTATCTGCTGAACAGTGAAATTATGTCTATGACTATAAGCTAGGTACAAGTTATGACTATCTTGTTAAGAAGACAGTGAAGAAGGAAATTGTCTGCTTACAAAGATAAGTTGAAGCATATTATATTGAGTCTTCAGTTACAAGTTTTAACATTTCTTTTCAAATGCAGGCTTAGACAATACTTATAGGTATTAATGGTCTGAGTGTGAAAATATTTTTATAAAGAAATAATTGTTGCAGAATATATAGAGAAGAATGGATCACTGGTCAATGCACACATAGATCTCAAGTGATTCATGTAATGTGGAAAACAAATAATCCTGAAGATACAGAATCAACTGAGATGTTATAGAGCAATCACACTTTGAAGTATTTATTCAGAAGTATTTCTACCCCAACAGAAGAAAGTGAGTGGTCAAAATTCAGTTGTCTCCTAAAAGTTTGCTTTGTGTGTATTCATAAGAACCATCCGCTGTTCTGGTGAATTTAGTTTTAGATTATGTGTCTGGATTTTTTGTTTTAAGCACAGTCCTTGAGATTGGAATTTTGAACTCTAATTTAATCTACATGGTTTTATTTAATGAATGTTAATGAAATGATATTCTATGTAATTATATGATAGAAGTGATTTTTTAAATTACAGTGTCTGCTTATAGCCATCTTTTCACAGAAGTCAGTATATATTACTGGCAACTTTAGCTTAATCTCTAAATTCCCCATGTTTATACATTTTTAGCAATTTTGATAAAATTGTTTTAAGTTAGAATAATTTTCTTTTTAAACTATAAATAGGAGCAACTGAATACAATAAACTTTACAAATGAAGCAGGAAGATTATGTTCTTTTTCTTATGATGAGTTATAGCACAATTCAATTATATTATGATAGGTTATAATATGATTGTGATAAAATACAAACCATCTTTTAATTCTATTTGCTAACCTAACATGGACTATCTAGATTCTCTTCTATCTTTTTGTCTCTAGGAAAAATTTCACTTCTACTTAATCTTATAAGTTACTGAAGTCTTAATATTGGAGGCCAACGGTGTGAAAATGTTATAAGAAAATTGACCAAAGTGGGAGGAGATAAGGATTCCACTATTAAATACCCATGCACAAGGGATACTTTTGACTCTGGGACTTGTGATAGTGTATTGTTGGTTTTCTCTCCACAGTAGTACAAGATGTAAGATTGCTAAAAGTCAGTTTTCTGAGTAGTTAGGGTATTATGGAATAGTTAATAGCAATTTGGTAGTCAAAATTACCCTGAGAGGTGTCCCACATGTCTTTTAATTTAAAAGCCAAGTTACCTCTGTGTCTTTAAGAAACTATAAAGTTCTTACTCTAACATTTCAAGGATATTGATTAGATGCTTGGAAAAGGCTAGAAAAAGCAATACAGGTTTAGCAAATTGCTACGTACAGTTTCATAAGCAATGAACAAAAAACATAGGCATTTTCACCCATCTTTGGGCAGATGGTGAATGGCAACAGCAGAGATTTCAAATATAGATGTAGCACATATATATTGCAAACAGCTGTAATAGCTAAAATACATGCCAGAAGACTTAATCATCCCAGATTTTTTTTCCCAATACATGATAGCATTCAAAAATAGACTTCTCTTTTCTACAATTGCTATAGAATTATTTGGAATAGGCAAGGGCATCTATGATGTAAGAATTTTGCTGTGTGCTGATTAGGCTGTAGTTTCAAGATTCTTTCATAACTGGTTGATGATCAAAATTGTCATTATGATTTTTGGTGTGCATAACTCACAGCCAGTTGTGACTTTTTGTTTTTGCTGCTGAGTTGGCTGAATCAATTGTTCTGTTGTGTGCAGACTTTGCCAACACTAAATATCTGGCTGTAAAGTGAGAAGCTGAATGAACTGCACATTTTTGTGTCTTTACATCTGTCTTCAGTAGGGAGAATAGCTAAGATTTTAAGAATATAGTTCCCCTATACTGGTGGAGTTCTTACATTACTATTTGAAATTTTAAAAATATCTGAGCACATCTATTTTAATTGAGAAGGGCTTAATGGTATCTTTGTTTGTTTACTAAGAAGGAAGAAACAAAGAGTTTCAGTTAAGATGGGAAAGTAATATATGTTACTTTAGACATTCTGAAGAAAAAAACTTGATGAAAGTTATCACTAAAGGTTTTAGACTCTGGCTATGAACTTTTATGGCGTTTTACCTGTGACTTAATTATGGCAGAGAAGGCTTCTAGTAGGTCAAGTGATGCCTCTCTGGTGGCTGAGAAAGGAGCTGAAATTTGGAATTTGTCATGGCTTTGGTCTTGTGAACTGGTGTGAATTTGACTAAGTGTCAAATGATGTGTATACTGTTTAACCTAAAGAGTTAAGGGCAATGATGGCTGTTTAATACATATTCAAAACTCTAGTGTGATATTCAAATGCTAACTTTCATGTATATGAAGGATATCAACTACTGTCATTTCCATTTCTTCCAGTCTGCTGACAGTTCAAGCACATATGAACTCGGACTAGAAATCCATGATATCCTCTTTTCTTCTTGTTGTGAATTATTTCTTCTTATTCTATTCACTCTGTGGCTATTTCTTTTCTGTCTGCATTTTTATGTCCCATTTTACACCCTCTCCCAGTCCTTCAGGAATGGCATGATCAGTACTAACTTCATCTTTTCCACAACCTTAAAGAATTTAGAAAAACCTAATGCAGCTCTTTCTCATCAAAAGATTAAGGAAGCAATTCTTAATGTTATAAAAATAAAGGGTTGAATATTTTTAGAATAAATTGAGTGTCCTAATTCTGACATGTTGATGCCTATAATCCACATATCCTAATATAAATTAAAGTTTATGAGTTAATTATTATTTATACCACACAGCTTTATTACGTCTTAACATCTTAGACCTTAGGATAACTTGATAATTCAACAGGACAGATCCAAAAGGATATAGTGCTGGAAAAAAGAAATATATCTCAGAATTTTAAATGTAGACTCATTTCTCCCACAGAAATCACTAATCCTTAAAAATCGCTATAACATGGAACTTTATGCAAAAAAGTCCATCGAAGTAGGACTCAAAGCTTACATAGTCTTACAAGAAACAGACTTAATAAAAACATAACATCCTATCACAATTTAGTGATTTAGATTACAAATAAATACAATTTTGTGGCAAATAGGTAACAACTTATTTTGAAAATTGTTATTAAGCTTGCTTGATGTAAGTGAATGTGGAGAAATGTGGCATTTGGGATATCTTAAAGGAGAGCAGAGGAATCGTCATTACAGTTAACGGGGAAAATTGTGTCGCTAGCGTTGACACTGATGGCTGTTTCCTGCTCCCGTGAGCAGGACTTGGTGGTAGGTAGCGACTCTCTGTGACAGCTTTACGGCCAGCATCCTAGTCCTCTACAGCCTCCTTTAGGACAGATGACACCTGTGCTTCCTCCATCTCTTCCTGCAATTATTTTCCCAGCTTTGCCTTTGATCCCGCTCATCGGGGTTTAGCTCAGCTCTGTTCATGCGGAGCAGTCTTGTGCCCTATCTTTCGCAATGCTTTATATTTTAACTTCCTCAACATTAAAGGCTTTCAGATGTGCATCATTTTTGTATTGCTTTTTAAAATACTTTTTAACATTTAAATTTATTGTTTAATACATAAAATATTATACATATCAATGGCATAATATGTTCTGATATATGTTGTGTAATGTTAAGTTGGATTAAACATATCTACCTCCTCAAGCATTTATCATTTCTTTATGGTTGAAAACATTCATAATCCTTTCTCCTAGAATTCTGAAGTATACAGTACATTATTGTTATCTTATTCATCTATTGTACAAGCACATGTTAAAAACTGTTAATAGGAAAAGTCATAATTTTAGGTGCATAGTATAATGTACACCTACAGGGCAATATATACAGGTGAATAGGTTAAGAACAAAGATAAGGTATATAAATGTTTTATTTATTCTCCTGCAGTTACTATGTTGAACTGCGTAGTGCTTTTTTTTTTTCTTTCATCAAGTTTACTTAGAGCAGAAAGTACAGCCAGCCACCTTGTGAAAAAATAAATATGAGTTAACATGGTTTTACTGCTTTCCCTCCTTTTTATTTTCAGTGTATTAACAAATTCAACAATTATAAATAGGTATTAAAACAGAAAGAAAAACAATATCATTTCTTAATGTGTAAGGTTCCCCTAGGCAGAATGAAATCATTTGTGTAAAAAGTCTATGCATCATTTAAGGAATTAGACTAAAATATTTCATTTGCTCATTCACATAAAAACAATTTCTTTCCTCAGAGAAGATGAGATAAAAACCCTCTTTGGGTAAATGTAAAAGCATGAAAGATACAGCTGAAGGTTTTGAAAGATTTCTGCTCTTATATGTGCTCTTCACACTTTCCTGGTAAATTCCTGAGAATAATAAGAGAGAGCAAGATCTCTAGATCCACAGGTATGATGAACCTGTGGTCCTATTCTCATTTAAAGACTGGGAGGCATCAAAGCAAGGGAGCAAGATAGTAGCATTATTTGAAGGTATCTCATGGAGCTTCATCAGTTTTGTGACCCCCAAGTAGTCATGAAGGTACACCTGCATGTACATGTGCTCCTAGGAGTGGAATAGAGTGAGAGACAGTAAAGCTGAAGTAAGTGTGTGTGGTGAGATATGTGGTGAATGACAGCTCCGGTAGGTCAAGTAATCCATTAAGGCAACTAAGATGAAGATGTCTCCATGCATGATGCATGCTAATTTGGAGATACTGGCAACAGCCGCGATTCAACGGGATAAGTTTATGTTTTGGTGGATGTCATGCAGATGACAGAGGATGACTGAGCTGTCTTCACTTACTGCTATTTAGTTATCAAAATTTTGTTAAGTACCTATGTTTTAGGGACAGCCAGAAAGAGCCTGTTTCTAATAAGCCTGTAGATGCAGTCCAAGTGCAAAATGATAAAATTTCTGTCATGTAACTTTTTTTATGTTATGTATATTCCTTCTGTTATAATATGTATTCCAAGACAGCAGGAGTTTTTAAACATTCCTATTGTTAATTACAAAACTTAGCACATAACAGATGCCTAATAAATACTTATGCAACAAATGGCTTTGGAATAATGAGACTACAGAAGTAGATATGATTATAAAATACTTTTTAAAATTATATCTGCATTGATCATTGGAAGATTACCATCTGCCGTAGAGTCATACAATACCCATGAAATCTTCAAACCATCTTTGCATATCTAAAGTCAGGTCAGGCTAGAGAATGTAAGCAGAAATCTTGTTTTTATTTCTGTCCACTTAGTGTTGATAAACAATGTGCCCTTTGTATTTCAGGAAGAAATAACAATAATAACCATCTTAGCTGTCTTCTGGAGTTAACTTAATATTTATCTCATACAGAAATCTCTGGAATAGCATGTCTAGTGGTGGAGGAGAGAAAGCTCTGCTTGTGTGCATGTATTCAGACTGGAGGGACACAACTGATGCATGAGGACTTGACCTTGTTATCCAGACCCCTGCTACCCTATTTCAATCTTCACTTGTCATATGCAGCTACTGGGTAGATTGCAAGTGACTATCCAAATGGAAATATGCTGCGAGTACAGAGTACTCAGTGGGTGTAAAAGACTTACTAGAAAATGTAAAACATCTCCATGCTTCAAACATATTTGCTATATGTTAGAGTGATATTTTGTATATATCAGTTTAAACAAGACACATCATTAACATGAATTTCATTACTTTCTTCCTGTGTTTGACCACTAGAAAATAAAAAATTTTGTATGTGGTCTTGCACTGTGTTTGTACTTTGGCTTTGAGTAGTGCTGTTCCAACCATTTGCTGAAACACATTCACTAGTTCCATCTCTAGTCCACAGATGAGAACGTATTCCTATCTTGCTCCAGTGACTTCCTCCATCCAGCTTGATTTTCTCTTGCACTGGCTAGTAACAAGCCTATTGGATGTATCATTTAATTATTTCTGATAAGCTCTACTTGCGTGAAGAATCCACCACTTTTAGATCACAGGTCAAAGAAAAAGTTAATTGAATGACTGACTTTATCATTAAGAATTATATGTGATTCCTTATTCCTTAAGTCACTTGTTTTTATTCGGATAGACATGGATTCTTTTCCATTATATTAAACATAAAGTTAGCAATATACTCACCACAGAAAGGTGGTTGCTGTTTCTCAGGCACTACTTACAATGAAAAGGTCTATTTCAGAAGAAATCATGTGTAGGTTGGGTATATTAAGATTAATGTAGAAAGATATCTGCTGTCATATGGTTTCCAAAGGCAACAATAAGTATCTGGGAGGATGGGACACAAAGATAGGATTATTGATACCATGGCATATATCAGTATTTCCAGAAATTAAAAAAAATATTCCTAATCATTGCAGGCAGGGACAAAGTTTAACCTTATGAAGAGCTGAACTGCACTGTGTCTGATTCTGTGTATCCAGAATTAATTTAAAGGATAATTTTAAGAATTACATGGCTAAAATGGTCATGTAAAAATTCTGTTTAGGACAATAGATTTGTGTTCCAAAAGATATGTCTAGGTCACCTAGACAGCCAGACTGTACTAATCATATCACTTGGATGATTACTGTAATTTTTACATCTTTAAATTTATGTAGTGAAAGTTTTATAATAAGAAAATTGTATTTAGAGAGGATTATCTAGTTTAACATGTTCATTTTAGCAAAGATGAAAACTAAAGAGGTGAGGTTCAGTATTGCACAATGATTCATTGGTAACCTAGCTTAAAAGCAGTTTTTCTGGTCTTTCAGTTTTTCCTTTGTCAGTTCTGAAAGCAGAAAAATCTTCAAAACGTCTTTTGAATCTGTACACTTCTTCAGTAATTGAGTTATGTTAGAAAGATTAATTGTTCATTTTTATTTTTCTCATTGAGTATCAATTTGAGTATCTACAATTAGAAATATTCCTGAGAATTTTGAAAATGGTGCTTTGCAACCAGTAACAGTCATTAACTATTATTGTATCTCCTACGTAGTGCGTGCCTCTGTTATAAAAAGTATGGGAACCAAATTGATATCACAAAGATGTGACTATATTGATTTTGTAATATCTATGGTGAAATTGCAGAACCCGACTGAGTACTAAATTCTTTATTTCCTTAACAATATTTGCTTGGAAACTTTTTTCTCTTTTTAACTAATGAAGCTTACTTTATATGAGAAATTGTCTTCATCTTGCTTCATGAGTAATTTTTAGTTTTCCTTCAGGACTTGCATGAAGCTTGGGAGTTTTTCAAGTCATTGGAGTGATTGTAATGACTATCATACTGTTTATTTTTGTACTTTCTATTTTCAGTATGGTTCATTCTGATGCAGTCTAATGATTAATGTATTCTCATAGGACCTTTTGATTTGGTTTCCAAGATGGTTCATATTTTCCCTTCCTGTTTTTTCTTCCCTGCTGCAGTTAGTAGATTTGTTGTCATTGTCACTGGACTTAGAAGAAGAAAATAGCATATTTTCTTGAATTTGCCCTAATTATAGCTCTTATATTACCCAGTGTAATATAAGTACACTATGTGTAAGACATTGTGTTTGATTATGTGAAGGTAAGAATGGGAATGATGCTACCAAGATTCATGATGGAAATTACATAAAATTTATTTTCCTTGAAGAGGCTGAAAATGATTATTTTTTATTTGTTTTCTTTTTTGAGGATATTCAAGCAAATCTTTTAGAATTAAAAGTGTTTTGAATTTAAAATATCTTATTTTTGCATGAATCATTTCTTTATTACATGAGCACAACTTCACCCTACTTTTTAAGTTGTTAAAAAAGCTGATCTTTTCAATAACTTTCAGTAACATAAACCATTACTGCTAAGTGTTTGCCATGTACTTTATAAAACTAGCAAAAATGAATGAAAGAATGCATAGAAATTTAAGCTAACACATTAAAATGTGTGATTTATATTAAGAAGTTATCACAAAGACTGAACATGCTACCTAGGAATTATTCAGTACTTTCATCCCAGAAGTAATTTACTCTTTCTAAATAAGAGAGGGTATTTTAATTTGTAACCAGGCCTGAACATGTTTTTTTCTTTTTTCTTTTTTTAATTTACCACCAATCCTTGCAGCTAAAGTATGGAAGATGGAAAGAGTAATTTTTATGATGCCTTTTTTGAAATGAAGTTTACACTGAAGCAGATGAATAACTGTGTTTAATGTGGAGTTTTCTATTTTCATCGTGAATTTCCATTTTACCTCTATTAAGTAAAGCCATAATCTTATAGTTATTGACAATCATATATTAAAACAATATTTTTAGTTTTGCTTCATAAATGTCTTATGTGTATGTATATGCTATTTATCTAATACATATTTTATTAAGATGTTAGTTTTCAGATGAAATATTTTATAGCATATCATGTATATCAATTAAATTCATGGCTTACTTTATGTCTATACATGTAAGATGGAATGGATGGCTAAGAAATTTAAATAGATATTTCAGTAAAAGTTTTTTAATAGCAAATAATTGCAAATAGCTAACCAGTAATATCTACAGTATCTGTTTATAGATTATAGCCTATATTAATCTGTCAGGAAATTTAATGAAATGTATAATTCATCCACATGGGGAATATGTTTTAGTTTAGACTTCAATTATGCAATATTGTTCTGGACCCAGAATATAACATTTCTCTTCTTCATATGCAGGGAGAATAAATAGCAAGCATTTCACTGAGGAAAGTGGACTAAAAATGCAGAATGTTCAACCTAACCTCGAGAAGATGCAAGACCCACAGAGAGTAGGAGAGAAATCATTCACATTCACATGTCACAGGTAGCAGTTGTTTTTGAGAGAAAAAAGAAAGGAAACTAAAGTCTCCTTAGAAACACAATTCATAAAAGCCTAGACTCTAAAGTGAAATATAAGCAACTACCTTTTCAAAAAGGATTTTTAAAGTCATAAATTCTCTAACACAAAAAGAACATACTCATTGCAGATAAATGTGGGTAAAAAAAATTTAAGATACCAACCCTTAGCTGAAAAAACAAGAACAAACCAAAAAAAAAGACCAGTCTGTAGCTGAATGAATTGGTTTCATTGTGTTTCTATGAAAAAAACAAGGCATTTAATTTATGATTCTTCATTCTTTTATATTTAGTTTTACTTGATTATGCAAAAATCAAGTGTATAGTAAACCATATATAGTTTTTATTTCATATGAAGATCTTAATCACTCTCATTCTTTCATAAAGTTCTGAATCCAGTAGCCCTCTAGACATGAATTGGCCCCCAATGATTATAACAATTTTCAATGGATAAACAATTACATCTTAGTTGCTGAGAGAACAGTTGGATTTAACCACTGAATCCCATTTGTTTCCATCTAACTTTTATGGAGTCTATAAAATTAAATATTTGAAGCCCTTAAAGAAAATCTATTTATTGGATGTCAGTCATCAAATCAGGAAAGGAGAAATGGTGCTTCTGTGACACAAGGAAGAGCTTCTAGCTGTACTTCCAAAACTGATTACAGTTTTAACACAACCTCAATGAAAATACCCACAGCATTCTTCACAGAACTGGAGAAAACAATCCAAAAATTCATATGGAACCAGAAGAGACTCAAAATAGCAGAGGCAAACTTGAGTAACAAGAGCAAAGTAGGAGGTATCAAAATCCTAAACTTCAAGTTGTACTACAAAGCTACAGTGACAAAAACAGTATGGTATTGGCAAGTAAATAAATAACTAAATCCCTCCCCTCAAACCAAAACAGACATGTGAATCAATGGAACAAAATAGACAATGTAGAAACAACTCTTGGCACATTCAGATACCTACCTGATCTTTCACAAAGAGATAAAAACTTAATGCTGGAGGAAAGATAGCCTCTTTTGGAAATAGTGCGAGAAAACTGGCTATTCACTTGCAGATTGAATCTATACCAATGTCTCTCACCATATACTTAATTAAAATAAAAATGGGTCAAAGATCTAAATGCTAAAAGAGGAACACTTAATCTTCTGGAAAATAAAATGAGTAAGCCCTCAAAGACATAGGGACAGGTAAGGGCTTTCTGAATAGAACTCCAATTGTGCAAGAAATAATACCAAGAATCAACAAATGGGATTATATCAAGTGAATAACTTTTGCACAGCAAAAGAAGCAACCAACAGAATGAAATGAAAACCTATAGAATGGGGAAAAATATTTTGCCAGGCATTCCTCAGACAGAGGACTAATATCTGGAATATACTGTATACAGAACCCTCCAAAATTAGACTCCCTCTAAAATAATGGGGAAGTGAAATGAATAGACACTTCAGAGTAGTACAGATGGCCAATAAATACAATAAATGAGGATATGCTCAACATCGCTGGCCATTATAGAAATGCAAATTAAAACAACACTGAGATTCCATCTTGTGCCTGAAATAATGGCCTTCACCAAGAAATCAAATAATGTCAAAGGTTGGTGAGGCTGTGGGGCAGGGGAGGAACGCTTTCTCCATTGTTGGTGAAACTGTAAACTAGTATAATCACTAAGGAAATCAATATGGAGAGTCATCAAAAAACTAAAACTATAAATGCCATTTGACCCAGCTATTCCCCTTCCAGGCATCTTTTTGAAAAAGTTAACAACATCACATTGCAGTATGCATACATATAAAGAAAAGTTGGTATTTATACAAAATGGAGCACTACTCTGCCATAAAGGAAGATAAACATGGGTCATTTGTAGGAAAATTGATATATCTTCAGACCACAATATTAAGTGAAATAAATGAGAAACACAGCTTAACTATTGCATAGTTTCTCTTATATGAGAAACCAAAATTATAAATAAAAAGCAAAATAAAAGATAGATAAAAGGAAGTAGGGAAATAGATCTTTCTCAAATGGAAAGGAATCAAGAGATGGAGAGAGAAGGGGAAGAAGGGCAAGGAAACAGATAAAAAAGAATTAAGATGTGTTACATGCACGTACCAACTCCACACAAGGAATGTCAACATTATATACTGCATATATGTACTAAAAAAACATCAGCAAATTGGAACAAAGCTGTCCTTGATCAGCTGTCATTGAAGTCATGTGATGAGCCAGGGTTTCCATCATAATTTTCCAGAAGATAATAAGTAAAGTTAGGAAATGGTCTCTTGTAAGTATTGAGGGAACCCCAGAATGTTTGATTTTTCTGTGGTTAGGCTGTTTACTTCCACACCTAGGGCCTGTGTGTGGGGTGAAGTATTGAATTAGCCAATTCATCTGTTGTCCGTTATATAAGACACTTTAACTATGCGTGTTTGGATTTTTTTTGTGCTATTTTTCCTCTCATTTTTATTTCTAACACAGAATTTTTATCTAAACAGGACTCCTTTGGCTCTTACTATGTACAGGAAAAAAATACTCTTGAGTGTCCTTTTTTTTTCTTTTTGCTGGACTATTCAACAAATATGAGGCAGGTCAAAATATAAAATATTTGCTGGATGTTTGGACAACATTTAATTCATTTTTCTTACAAGGTATTTCATGCACAACAAACAGATTTCAAAAGTTACAAGGGGTATATGCTGAAAAATATGCATTTTTTCTCATTTTCATAACCTCATATATCCTTTACAAAGGCAGTTTCCAGATTTAGAACTCATTTATATTAGCTAAATGTGTACTTTTTAGAAATCTATGTATCTCTGTGTTTATATATTTATCTGCCTATTCATCATCTATCTATTTACCTATCATCTAGATAGCTATCTACCAGCTATCTATCATCTGTCTCTATCATCCATCCATTTAGTATCTGGTAGCAATCCCTGCATGCTGTCTCTAACTTGTTTTGTTTACCCTAACATACTGTATATCGAAAGTTGTTGTCAGTTTGTAAAGTGTTTTAATGGACATAAGTATTTGACTGTATAGACAAGCTTTTAAAATTACTTATCCAATTTCAGATCAAAGCTCACTTACCTTGTTGGCAATATTTTACTTTATAGATAGTGTGGCACTGAATATTTTTGCAAGGAGTCTTGGAGCTTTTGTACTCCAAATTATAAAGTGAGGAAGTAAATATATTTACCCAAACCTCTACCTCTTTTCCTCTTTTCCTTGTGTATTTTTCTGTTCATGACCTTTCCCACTTCTGGATTTATAGTACCTGCATTCTGTAATAATAATCTGCACTTTTTTCTAATTTTACATTTACATTTAAATGCTCATCAGAAATCCTTTCTGGCATTATTTCTCCACTCATTCCTCAGTTGTCTAAAGTAGCTTCTCTAATAATTTCTGTAAGATGGCATGGAAATGTTGTATATTTAGTGTTATCTATTACCCTTATGTTTGAATAGCAGTGTGAGTGATAGGAGTGGTAGTTGAATTCTTTGATCACATGGTTTCAATCTCTTTACAGATTTAATTGATCCCCTGAATTTTAGCATTGTGTGTTGTGATAAAGATGGAAGTCTGATAGCAGACTTTTCAACTTAAGTAATTTAATCTTTTATCTTGGATGTCCCTAAAGATCTTTCATTATCTCTGTTATCCAACAAATTTTTGTGTCTTCATATTATTTTTATCATTTATTTATCAGTTTGTTTTAGGAAGGATGGGATGCATACACTCTTTGAACCTGTAAGTTTAAGTCTTTTCTTTCAGGTAAGTTTCTGGATTTTATTTTTGTACACAGTGTGTTCAAACAAATTTGGTGAATGTTTAAAATTTAAAAATTTATTATGGTAAAAACACACACTATTAGTTCCCCTCAAAATACTCCCCTTAGCTTCAAACATACTTATTCTATGATGATTGTCTTTTTCTGAAGCACTTCTGGAATTCCCTCAAGTGTTTAGTTGTGCGGTCATGGCTGCCTCAGTGTCCTGAATCAACTCAAAATGGTTGTCATTCACAGTCATTTTGACTTTGCACAAGAGTCAGGAGTCGCACAATGCCAGACCCTCATCCATAAGGTAGATGAGGACACCTTATTGTTTATGTGACAGAAGCTCACATAAATGTTTGTTCAAGTGGTGATGACAAAGTACAGTGATGTTTAAATTTTTAAAAATTATTTTGATAAAGACACCTTGCCATTAATCTCCCTGAATATATTTCCTCTCACTTCAAGTGCTGTTTATCCCATTGTTCATGGCAATGTATCTTTTAGTGTAACCAGGATTTTAAAAATATTTAAACATTCACCCATTCACCAAAATTTTTGATCACTCCTTATATATTTGTTTTCCTTATCACTTAAGATTTTTTTGAACATTGATGTGAATGTTGTCTCTTTTGCTTTTTTTACATGCACTTTTATTATCTTTTTATTCCTTTATTAATCCTTTATCTTTCATGTCTTTCACTGTGTCCAAAGCTAATATTCTTTCTGTTGCTCCTGTGGCCTTTATTTCTGTGATAAGCTTAGTTTTTCCTACTTCTTTTCTAAATTGTGCCAGTTTATAGTTTTTTTCTCTCTAGTTGCCTTGTTTAATATCCAATTATAATATTTGTGAAACACTTGCTATGTGCCTGACACCTCTCTATCTAGAGGCTGGTAATAGAGTCATGAAAAGGTAGACAACAAGTTCTTTGCTGGTAAAGTATATATAATAGTTTTTACATCTTTATTATTATCTTGTTTTATAGCTACAATTACATTATTGAATTCTGCAAAATTCTTCCAGTATCTTTTATCAGAATACAAATATCTTTTATTCTCATGAAGAAAACATTCTTTTTATCTAAATAAAGAGAATAATAATGAAAAATTATTGTTTTAAAAGCAATTTTTCTGCTTTCCTCCTTTTTAAAATTTTGGTGGTGCAGTCTTATATGAATATATTTTATAGGTCTTTTTCTGCTTATCTTTAGAAACAATCATTTCTCAACAATTATTTACATGTCTTGAAGGATGTATTTGATCGATGTCTAGGCCTGGGTCAGCAAATTTTAGCCAGTAATTCTAATATAACCATGACCTCTTTTTTGTACAGCCTATGGATTTCTTATCTTAAAATGAGGAGGAGGAGGAGGAGGAAGAGAAGAAGGAGGAGGGTACAAACAGGAGAGGAAGATGATAATGATGAAAATCGCTATGGAGGCTCTATATGGCCTGAAATGTTCATCATCCAGTTCTTTACAGAAAAAAATTGCCATTTTGTTTCAAGGTAACAACAATTTCTTTGAAACGAAATAATGTGCTACTAAATTTGTTAGCCTTTATTTATCATGGGAGATACTGAGTGGCACGGTAAAGAAGCTCTCATCAATCTTTCTCCTCTAGTTTGTCTCAGAAATGATCTTCTCTCTTCAAGTATAGGTTTGTGGAGTGAAGTTAGGTGGGAGAAGGACACTTACCATTTAGTTCTCTGTTCTCTATATCCAGAAACAAATACCAAACCAGGTCAAGAAAATGCATGGCTACCAACACGTGTAATGTTTCTGCAAATAAGGGGTTATTGATTTTGCTTACAAGTTTGTCACTTGCTTTGGAGAATAATGCTTGCTGTCTCGCTCAGATACCTGGAGCTATGGGTACGGTCTCATGTATTCTTTTTCTTTTTGGCACCAGGGATCAAACTTAGGTCCTTGAGCTTGCTGGCCAGGAGGCGGAACCACTGAGCTAAATCCCCGGCCCGAATCTCATGTATTCTTACTTATTACACTTAAAAATTTTTTTTTACTACTAGATTTCTAAAGATTTTATTCAGATACCATGATTTGACTTACAGATGTCATTTTGTTTCTTCAAAGGTAGATAATGAATTTCTATTTCTTGGATTTATATGACTGCTCAAAAGATTAGAGAAAAATATACACATTAGTCTTATATTTCAAAACAAAATATCTATTTTTTATAAACATAATTATGTCTTTGTGTTGGAATATGTTGCCAGGAAACTTCAGGTGTAGACATAACAAGTAACATGGTGAAGATGATAGACATGCCATTTTTCATTACTGTGAATGAACAATAAATTCTATTCAGATGGTTTTATAAATATCTAGCAATCACACAGAGCTGTTGTGATTGCACACCATGGAAAATGCATCAGGGCCTTGTGTAGTTGACTAATTAAATGGTATATCATGATTTAAGCAACTATGAAGATAATTTACAAAATATGCAAAGGCCTTGAATATTCTAATGATTAAGAATAAAGAGGCTTATTCAGTTTGTTAACCTGCTCTGTATAAGGCATGATGGTAGGTGTAAGTCTATTCTTGTGCTTAGCATCAAGTGGATCATTTACACTCTACCTGAACAAAGGCGAAAAGAAATGGTCCCAATGTAAAATGTAAGAAGCCAAAAAAAAAAAATCCATATGGAGACACTGGCTTTTTCAAGTAATGAGGACCACGGAAATAAGTAAGAGAGCAAAACTATCACAACTCATGGCTGTTAACTTCTCACCTAAGGAATTGACATATAGAGAGAAAATTAAGAAAGCTAGAGGAGTCCAGTTGACAGTGTAAATGAAAAAAAGAATGAGATTAAGTTTATCCTGGAAGTTTGTTTTAGTTGTTCTTCACACATATTAACCTACACAGTGAAGTTAAAATTCTTTAAATTTCAGATTGTGGATCCTATTTGAAATCATCCGGGTTTAGCTTAATTTTCAACATTTTGCAGTTGCAACATGTTTCCAATATAATTAAAAAGTAAGTTGGGTTCTCTCTCCCCCTCTCATTTTCACTGAGGACATGAATTCTTTTAAAAATTTGCATAGTAACATTTACTTTCTTTTCTGCTCCGTGAAGGAAGATAATTAAAAAGGTGAAAGGCATTGAGCTGATGGTTCATAATGCGCTAATTCATAATAGAGTATTAGCATTCTGATTAAAAGAAAATATCTAATGAAACTGGAGAAAGATTTCTTTCTCACCCTTTCTCATTATATGTATGGAGAGTTCTGAGATTCAGGCAATGCTGCCACAAAAAGGCTATCATAACTGAATGCTGCTTAGGAAGCTATTCAACGGGAGTTTTTAAACAGCTGTTCCCCAGCTTCATTAAGACTCATTATGAGTTGTCATGTAATGGAGAACTTATATTTTTTGATGATCTCTGCATACCAGTAAAGATAAAAGTATGTCTTAAGGCAGAACTAAAAAGAACAGAAGTTGGTACATATTAAAAATAGATTACTAAAATGCCCTAGCTAGCTGGCACAGACCTTAAAAGCTCAGTACAATCATTCAGATTTAAAGGGAAAGATAAAAAGTGACTAAATTCACTGAGCTTTTAATACATCAACAGTTATATTTTAGGGAAAAAATTCTATTCTTTTATATGAAAGGTACCTGGGGGCCCCAGAGATTGATCTGCTCCTCTTATGATGGGAATTCACAAAACTGGCATGGCCATGGCTGAGAGGGACATCCTGATGGCTTTTCTAATTGTTCTTCACCTTCAAGTGCAAGTAGAGTTACATCCTCCCTCCATGCATCACACCCCAGACACCTTTCTCAAACCACACAAAGGCAAAGGCTATCCCAGTTCTCGGTCAAAGCTTGAAGGTCACTGACACTGCTAGTTCTGTATCTACAGGGATCTCCAGAATTAATACTTCCATAGCATGGACTTGTGCGGGAGGTTTGGAGATCTAGTTTTAAGTTTTAGAGCTCTTTTTACAGAGAAAGCGCTGCTTTTCTTTCTTTAATTTTAATTTTTTAATCTTAGATTGTGAACAGTTATAGCAAAGAATTTTAAGGGATGCTTCCATACTTTATGAAGGGCAAGAGAACACCAAATATCCATATAAATTTTCATTATTGATCTTAATTTGAGTGGTAATGTAAAATGGGTGGAAATTAATGATGGTGACTTTAGGCCTACAAACGACTGCCTAGAGCTACCACTCTTCCATGAAATCTAGCACTTCATAACCACAAGCACAGTCATCAAGAGGTACCTTATGACCAACCACTTTTGTATCTAGGCCCCCATGCCTCAGTGTCCCTTAACACCCTCATCCTCATACCTGGTCACACTCATGTAGCAATCTGTTTTCTTTTTTCAAAACTGAGGGTATGCCAAACAAACGATTTGCTTCCAGCCTAGCTGTTTGCATCTGTAAAGAGGAGACAAAGTGTAGCAGGTACATTATACATTTTCAGGAGGAACAGGAGAGCAGATTGCTGTGAAGTTGAGAGTGCTGGAGAAAACGTTCCTTCATGACAGAGCCCCAGATGTGAAAGTGAGAAAGGAGGAGGCTTGGGGAGCTACTGAGTGTAATTCCATGTAGCCACACAAGCTGCAGGATGCTGAGGATGAGGAACACTACCAAACACAACTTGCAAGGCAGGGTAAGGGGAAAAAGCTATGTGTACAGAAAAACAAGAAAAGTGTAATATCCCTTTTGCTCAAGATTAAAGGGAGAAAATTGGTTTTAAAAAGAGCAGAGGGTATTTCTAGGAAATGAGCATAGTAAATAAGACAGGAGTGGGCCAGAAGAAAATAATATTTTGATCTTGTATTAGAATTCTTCAGAGTTCAGTAATATAATCTGTAGGATCTATCTCTGTAGATCTCAATACAGATACAGATATAAAAATTCACAGGAAGACATTTATTATGAAATATTGGTTTATGTTATTATGGAGGCTAAGTCCTTTGCAAGCTGAAGACCCAAGAAAACCCTGATGTAGTTGTGGTCCAAGCTTAAAGACTCAAATACAAGAGGAGCCAATGGTGTAAGTCCCAATAAGTCTGAAGCCTCGAAAACCAGGAAAACTATTGTTGATGTCTGAGCACAGAAGTTGGATGTCCAAGTTCAAGAGAAACAAATGAATTTATCCTTCTTCTGCCTGTTTTATTTGGGCCCTCAGTAGGTTGTATAATGCCCACCTAATAAGCAAGGTGGGCATTATATTCTTTTCTCTGCCCACCAATTCAAATGATAATATTGTTAAGAGACATCCTCATTGACACACCAAGAAATATTTTACCAGTAATCTGGAAATCCCTCAGATTACTCAAATTAACACATAAAATTAGCCATCACAGCGCTGTTTTCAAAATATGGTCAGGTTGCAATTGTTTTGGTATGAGCTTGCTATTCTAATTATCCTCCAGATTGCTCACAGATTGATTCAAATAGCAAGTGGAAATATTTAGGGTGGCCTACCTAATGCCATGTAGCAGATCCTAAATTCTCTTTCGCAACAGGCTTGTTTGTCTATCTTTTCATTTCCAAAGCTCTTTGGATAGTATCAGGTATCCGTAGTTTCAAAAGATGCTTTCATATCTGGTATTTCACACGGTTGTGAGGGATTATAATCCCCATTCTATAGATGATGATATGGATCAAAGAAGCTACATGAATTGGGCCGGCAAGATAGCTAATTAGTGGATGACCTGGGTCTTCAACACAGGTTTTTGAAATCTAACCTGGGGGAATTATCCTCTCCATGAGAATATACTACCAATTATCCTCTCCATGAGAATATACTGCCACACACCTAATGACAGAAAAATGCAATTCCAGGGAAGAGTTGAATTGCTTTAGCCAATCTTTCCTAGGATTCTTGGGAAGATTTTTGAGGCCAAGACTGGGTTACTGATTATTAATTTTTGCCAATAAAGCGGATATATTTCAAAAGTTTCTACAGCCTTTTATTTTGGTAGTTATATTTTAAAAAATTATTTCTATTTTAATGAAATTGACTATTAAACATAGTGATTTTAATACTAATGTGAAGTCTATGAGTAGCTCAATATGTGAAAAGATGACAATTTAACTTTGCAGTGCAGACTCTAGTTCTGACTTGTAATGCATAGTATTACCTTAGTTTTATGCTGAATTTCTCCATGTTTCTAAGGATTTAACAAAGTGCATGGCTATGTGAACGACCTGTTCTCCCTGTGAAAGATGGCAAGCATGCTGTGATGACAATACCATGCAATCAGTTTTCAGAAAGGATCCTCTCTATTCCCCATGAAGCTACTAAAATAAGAATGGAATAACGCAGGAAAAGGTTTTTTGCTAAAGTAAAATGGGACTAAGATGTTAAGAGGTTATGGTCTTTCATTATGTATTTTTGCAAGCATCATCCCAAAAGATTTTCACACAAGAGTTTTGCTGCTTTAAATAAGTAGCAGTTGAAATAATTTGCCTTTCTTATGAATTGTGCCCATGCTTTCTCCAATGAAAGAGAGCAATTATTTTACAATGCTGTTTTGTTCAACTTTGTATCTGAACATGATAAACTTCCATTTTAATAATCCTTGAGGTTAGAAGGATAAGGGATCCAGATACATCTCATTTAAGAAGTCAGGTAGATGCCATTCCCTGGAATAGGTTTTATTTCCTCTTTGAATTATTTGACTCCATATCAAAAGTGCAATTTGTTCTCTGCATTTTATTTTCAATTTAGTGTATTCTGAACATTACATACGTGCATATTAATTACACATTAATTTCAAATATAGGTGCCACAGATTATGCCCACAGCCCCATAATTCAATTTGGATGAATTGAGTCTTAAGCCAATGATTTAGACTAGACTTTGCAAAGATGTGTTCAGTAGAACACTAATCTTGTTGTATGAGGAGGCTGGAGAGGAAGAAGGATATTTGGGAAATGCTATATACCTTCTTTTAGAATTCATATGAGCATCTTAATGGCCCTTGGAATTCTCAGATAATTTTGTTTAGCATGGTTTAACCTATTATTTTTCAAATTCATTGCACTCAATTGGAAATATTTCATGGAGCTTCCAAGTAGGCCAAGAATTCTAAGATTGAGAAAAATTACAAAAAAGAAAACATATAAAAATCCTTTCTGTAATGGACCTTACATTCTAGTAGAGGACACAGACAATAAGTTAGTAAATAAATAAAATAGTATGTCAGATGGTGCAAAGTGCTGTAGAGCTAAATACAAGAGGTGAAGAACTGAACAGTAGAAGATTTATTTTGCCACAGAATCTGCTTAGTACATAATTACAAAGGCCTCATGGAACTAGAGTTCTACAAAAAACACTCTGCACTCCACTAAATTAGACCCTCAGGCAGTCAAGAGCCTTGGACAGTTCACATACAAGACCTAAACTTTAGTTTTTCACAGAAGATGATTTACTTTAAAAATACTCCCACTCAATAGTATTTTTCTGAATTCTATTAACAATACTTGTGGCATGTGATCTAGTGACTACACAGAACATCACAATTTTAAAACTAGCTTTGTCCTCTGAGAGAATGAAATAGCTAACCTAAATTAAAAATAATAACCACTAGATGTCGGTGTTCTCTTTGGGTAATATGGATGATCTTAAATCTCCTTAGCAGGATGGTTTGACCTAGATAATTTATAGCATAACTGTATATTAAAAATATTTTTCCAATCCATTAAAACATAACTGTGTAACTTTCATAAGGAGTTACTACATAATAAAGGCATATATGATTCCTAGCAAGATTTAAAGAAATATAAGAATATAGGCTTAAATACTTATTCATCAAGTTATATAGTTTATCTAAATATATTCTCTTATCATATTTTCTCAATGTTATTCAATATATTCAAGAAACTTCTATTGAGCAAAGTCTGGGCGCAGTGAGGGTAAAATTAATAAGCTATATTCCCTCAAGACTGGAGTAACTAATAGCAAAGTATGCTAAGGTAACCTATTTTTAGAGGTACAGATGACAAACATATAACACAGAGAGTGGGGGTTCAAAGTGGGTGAGGGAAATAAGCAGCTGTGCAGACAATTTAGAGGGAAAAAGGGAGACTGTGTTGGATGGGTCTGGAGGCAATCAGGATTTAGGGGATTTTTGTAATAGTTGAATTAAGAAATGGGCCAGGGATTTAGCTCAGTGGCACCGTGCCTGCCTCACAAGTGCAAGGTCCTAAGTTTGATCCCCAGTACCAAAAAAAAAAGTAAAAAAGTTGGTAAACATTCATATAAACTTACTTCACAGGGAAATTAGAAGCCATCAGACAGGAATTTCTCCAATTCCACCATAAACCATACTTCTGCAAAACTACTTGTATGTTGATCTGGTTTTCCTTTTGCTCTTTTTACAATGGCATAGGTTCCTCCTTTCCAATGCAAGCCTAATGTGTCTGTCTGTCCTTTGCCTCCAGGCCTCTTGTCCTATGAAGGGCCTGTGACATGGAGTGTTCAATGAAATCTTACCAACTCACTATTTTCCTCTTCTTAGGCTCTCTTTGATCAGAATTTACATATGTTCTACTATCTCCAATTATAAAACAAGGGAACTACTCAATCCAACCCACCAACAATGAACTGTCACCATCCACACAAAACATTTCCAGTTGCCATTTTCAAGGAATTGATGGCCTTTGTCAGTCACTCACTCCTTAACTGGCAGCATTCTGCCACTATCCATACCAAATATCCCACCAATGTCACCAAAGACCTTCTTGTCCCCAAATCCAACAGACTCTTTCACCCTTCGCCTTGTTTGATGTTTTTATACAGTTGGCCATGTTGACCATTTCCTACTACTTGAAATGCTGTTATTCCACACTAAGTTTTCCTAGTTATCTCTGCAGTTATTACAACTGCTGGTCAGACTTTTGTTTGGGCTAGGACCTTCCATGTTCTCATTCTCTGTACCTAATGCTTACTCTTACAGTTATCTATTTTGATTTATATGCCCAAGACTCTCAAGTCTCTGTCTTGGGCTCAGTTCTTCTTCTTTTTCCTTCTAGTATCTTCAAATCCAATATAATGAAACTTATGACATCATTTTTCTCTTAAAACTTCCTTTATTATCAATACATTCTTTTTCATGCTCAGAAAGTTTGGCAATATCTTTGATTTTTTCCTTCTTTTGTGGCTACATTCAATAAATTCACTTACACACAAACTTATTTTCAAGGGTCTGTTATATGACAAGTGCTTTGGATGTGGTATTGAATAAAATAGGAAGATCTCTGACTCTGTGGAGTTTAAACTTAAGTTGGGAAAAGAGACAGCAAAGAAAATGAGTCATGTATAATAGGCAGTGATCGATATTTTGAAAGGTACACAGCAGAGAGCGTTAAGGACCTCACATTAGACAGTGTTCAGGGAAGAGACACTTAAACTGAGACCTTGAGGACAGTAATATACCAGTTATGTGAAAGTGGGAAGGGAATGTTTCATGCAGAGGGAGAAACATATGCAGAGGGATTGAGTTGGCAAAGAATTTGTGACAAGGCCTATCTAGAAACTGAAATCTGTTTGGAACTGTCTCTGATTAAAACTCTAAATGCTTGAAATTAATAAAGCTTTCAGGACTCTGCCCCTGACACCTCTTTTTCTGGCCCTTCCATCATTTAATAAGTGTTGACCAGAGTTCCTTTGATTCCTCCAATGCTGTAGGTTCTGTCACTTCAGATCCCTTGCACATGCTCTTCCTTAGCTGCTGGTAAAGATCTCCTTGTACCCACTTCTTTCTTGGCTTATTCAGACTCATGGTTCATATCTTCTCTGAGAGGCCTTACCTGGCTGGTAGTTGCAATACTCACTTCCTGGTAAAGGACAGGCCCGTATGAGTTCCCGTGTTCTCCTTCCATAACGAACAGGCTCTTGTATTACTTCAATCTTCCAGTTGAGACTATGGGTTTGATAAGGACAGGAATTGCACATGTATTTTTAAAACTCTTTACTCCAGTGTCTAGTAATAGTCTTGTAAAACCTGGTAAGAATTTGACTGAATGAATGTATGAGTGAATAAAGTGAATGAGTTCCTGGTTATTGAAAGAGAGGTTGAGAATTGTGACCTTGTGACCAGTAATCCCCAGGTGAACACACACCCATTTTAATGGAACCGTTTATATGGGAAAGAGTGAAATCAGTTGGGAAAGTTTGGGATGTAAGTTTAGAAGTCAGTCTTTTCTTTTGCAAAAGAGAAGAGGACTAAGCGATGCAGTGAGAGAGAAAGAGATGGGGCAGGGAATGAAAACAGAATTAAGATGTATTATAGATACATACCAACTCTTCACAATAAATGCAATCATTATATGCTGCAGACATGTACTAATAAAAATAAAAATTAGAAAAAATAGAAAAAAGACTTGTTTGACTCCTTCAACTCCACTCTCATCTGTGCTGTTATTCTTGGCAAAAAATCTTCTTTGCAATAGCTTGCTACAGTTTCTCCACTTCTGCTTATTTTATCAACCCACCCACCACTCAACAGAAACTATTCTTATCAATGCCTCTAGTAGTCTATTTGTTGCAAACTCAGTAGTCCACACATCTCACTCACGACTGTTAACATTGCCCATTACTTCTTCTTTCTGGAAACACTGGCTTTGATGTCTTTCTTACTTGTCCTCACAGCACTTTGCTTTTCACTCCTTTACTGGATTAATGCCAACCACCAAGCAACTAATACTGAAGAGACCTAGGGCTCACTCTCCTCAGTTCTTTATCTCTGTTACCCAGTTTTAGGGCCACACAAAGCTTCTATTCCATGAGGTGTTCCAATTTTGTATATCTAGTCTTGCTCTCAGTCACCAAAAGGACTTTCCTATTCAATTTTCAACTTGACATCTGCACCTAAATGCTAATTAGACATCTCAAACTTAACATGCCAAAAACTGAACTTTTGAATTTCCTTACAAAATCTGGTCCTCCAGAAGTCTTTCTTGTCTTAGCAAATGCAATTAATTCTGCCAGTCGCTAAATCCAACATCCCAAAGTCATTCTCCATTCCTCTCTTGCTCTCACATCCTATTTCCCATTTATCCAAATCCTGAAGGCTCTGACTTTGAAATACATCTAGTATTTAGCATCTCCTCACCCACTGCATCTTACCAAAGTGATCTCACTCTTCCTTCTGATTCCATCTTTGTCCTAAAAAACACACCAACCAAAGTAATTTTTATGAAAGTTTGTCAGTGTGTATAATTCCTGTTTTCAGATTTTTTAATGGGCTTAGAAATCTCCCTCCATGCTTATCATGGCCTTTAAGACCCTACATGACCTTCTCTTGGCTTTCTTTTCTGACTATCCCATTCTCTTTTGGAAAACTGTATTCTAGCTACCCTGAATATTTTCTGCTTTTTCTTCAACATGGTACATGAAGACAACTCCCATTTCAAGGCTTTTGCATGGTTTGCTTTTTATCTGGGGCACTTTCTCCAGATGGAGAAATATGGCTTACTACTTCAAGTGTAGGTTGGAACGTTACTGTATGTGATTATGTTACTTTACTTTGTTTTCCACTTATACTTCATCACAAATAAAATCTTTCATCACTTTTTCCCACCCACTTCAACCTCATAACACTTGGTATCACTTGATACAATATTTATTTCTTTAGTTTTGATAGTAGACAGATGAATGAATTCAGTCACAATTTGAAGTAGAATTAGAATTCAAATAATATGGTCCAAATTTAGAAGACCTATTTTGTTTCCTACTGCTTGATTCAAGGCCAAAGCTGGAAGATTTTTCTTAATATGTATCTTGTTCTTCAGATGACAGGTTGACTCCTAAGGAACTGATTGTGTAATAGAATTATGTGGTTCCTCTTTTTGCTGAAAATTTACTCTTTCCATGCCTTTTCCTTGCTTTTTCCCCTTAGGTTACCATAATTATTCATACTTAGCCTGACAGGCTGATTCTTCTGACTCTTGGAGCTCAGGGCTTCCTTAAAATCTTATTTTGCATAAAGAGCAGTGGTACACTCAATAAGTTAATTTTTTCACCCAGGCTGATTCTTATAGAAAAATCCTCAAAGAATTTATCTTGCTCTCTTAACATCATAACATTTTCAAAACAACATAACACAGCAACAATAATACATAAAGAGTTGCACAGTAATTTCCCAGCAGTCCTCAGCACCATGCACCAGCTGCTGCTCTCAGGGTGAATAGCTGGGTAATGGCCCAGTTCCCAGGGAGAGGGAAATGAATATGTAAACACTTTTTTGTTTTGTTTTGTTTTTCAGTGCAATTAAATTCCCTTTAGGCATACACCTTCAAGGCTGTTTTCCCTGGACCTAGGATCGTGTCTCCCATTTTGTGGGTATGGTAAAAATAATATGTGTGGAATTAAATGAGTGAATAAATGAATAATTGTGACATGGTTTTCTTGGAGAACGTGTCCATGTGGTGTGAGGAAACCTGGGTTTTAAACCTTTGTCAGGATAAGCATTATCAAAGTCTGGGTAATGATACTCCACAGGATGGCTATGGGGATTCAGTAAAATAAGATGACTGTGTAGCACATAACAGATGCTGGAGGAAAGTTTAAAGTTTTTATCAGTTTTCACCATACCCTCCCTTTCTTCTTCTTCTTCTGGTTGTTACACTTATTTGGCTCTTTCTAGATGAGGAATCTTGAGCAAATTGTGTCATTCTGTCACTTTATTTCTTCTTTTGTTTTAGAGATTATAATATTTAGATGTTTCTTTGAGGATCAAATACAATTGTGAATTCCAAAAAATTCTGGTCTAAAAAACATTCTGAATATAATTATTCATACATAATTATTATTTGGTAAAATTGCTACATTTCCATTATCTATAGATGACAGAATGGCATAATATGTGATTATCACATTGTATGTTCAATACATTTCATATTCTTCAAGAAAATTAACTTTATTTGGCATATTCCTCAACTTTTCCTATATTTTAAAGTCACTCCTTCATGCTATTTTAATCCATGTCTAGGGAGGAACAACTCTGGTCTGGGTTAAGGGTAAAAAAGTGTCATCAAAAACACTTAATTCATTCAGAATTCACATAAAAAAGTAGAATATTTAATGGGAAAATGGGATTAGAATGGAACTGAATGGGAATATTATTTTCCTGGGTAATTTCTTTTTTGGTTACTGCATGGTTTTTTTCTTTGGCACCACTGACATTTTAATTGGATAATTCTTTCTTGGGGCTGGAGGCTGTCTTTTGCATTGTAGGTTGTAGAGCGGCATCCCTGGTCTCTTACCTATTAGATGACATAGCAGCCTTCCGGAAATATTTTCAAATATTGTCAGTTACCCTTTGGGGGAGGGAATGAGAAGGGTTGTAAAGTCCAATGGAGATCACTGAATTACTGGAGTTTCTCAATTAAAAGATTTTATCCATCCCTTAGAAGAATAAGTTGTCATAAATGGGATTCCCGGGTAGTCTAAATACCGAGACTGCTGCTCTGATATTGTTATCTTCCCTTGCTTTCTCTTGTTTAATGGCAAGAAATACAGCATAAGTGGCATTAGTTCTGTTTTATTAAACTGGCGCAATTTTCAGCTGATATTCTTTTAAAATCATAAATAATGTTTCCTTTTATTGTCAAAAGTGTCCATATTTGGACAATAAATTATATATGTGATTGCCTTTTTACTATGTGGCAATCACTATTTTTGATGTTGGAATTTAGTGGTTAAAAATAATACACAAATGCACCCTTCTCCCTTTGAAGCATGCTTTATAATGGGGAGAAAGAAAATGAATAAATGTACCATGGAATGCTAGTTAGTTACAAAAGTCATTAAAAGATGCAACTCAAGGAGCTAGGGAGAGACAAGAGTTGGTTAGGTTACTTGGGAAGATCTCTGCTCACAGAACCCTATGTGTAGAGAACAAAGGATGAGTGTATTATGGATCATGCTTCTGGCTCTTATCTAGATTTCAGGGAAAGGAGTAAAATCTTCAGTCCTCTTTTCATACTAAACATGTGAATGGCAGTTTTGTGTAGCCTTATATAAGAGGAGGGGGCACTATGAAAATAATACAAAATTGTAAACAATTTTGTACATTTTCTCTGAAAATGTAAGGTCCTAGAGCTTAAGATTCATGAGTTTCATAATAAATCCAACTCTGGGGTTGCAGATCATCAAGGCATTGGAAATAAGACTGGAAACAAAGACTGAGAATTTGCTGGAATGGTTGGCATCTCCAAAAGCAAGTGTGGTAAGGCTGAAAGACATCCCCAGTGGAATATCCCAAGACATCACCAACAACTCAAGGCATGTGTATTTGCATAACAGCATATTTAGAATTTCTTAGGGTTTAGCTCTTTCATTCCTATATGTTATTGAGGGGGAGCAATTAGATGTCATTTTTCCAGAATCCACAAAGGAAACTTTAAAGAATAGGTGGTTTTAAAAGTGACATTAATATTTCTAATGATAGCTGACAGGTAATTAGCCTGAAAAATATTCTAACCAAGTGGCTTGAGCAATTAAGACTGTCCTGTAAAAATAAAGGATGCCTCATTTGATAAGAAAAGTGTAGGTGCCATGCAGTTATTTCCATTAAACAAGCTGCTCCATTGTAAGCAGATTCAGAAGCTCTTTGTTCTTTCTCCTAAGCCCCACAGCTTCAAACCTTGGTCCTATTTGAAATCTGTCAGCTGAGGTTTTAACCATAACACCAGTCTTATCTTTTCAAAAGGATTGGATCAAAGTAGCTTAGTTTTCATCTGAGTTTAACAGGGAAAATGGCCTGTGGCTGTCATTCTGTAATGAGAACTTTCCCAAGTGGCCAGCACTAAAGAAATGCAGTGATGGTTTGACTTTGTGTTTGTTATCATCAGACCTTCCAGTCTCTAAAGATGTATAAAATCACAGGATTTAGAGAAGTGATGTAAGAGTTAGGAATTTAATTCATCATCTCAATTATGAATAGATTTTAATGGGAAATAAATAATTCTCCAAACTAGATCAACATGAAGGTTAGCTACTTATGTTATGTATCTTTAAATATTAAACCCTGCTCCAAGGAAGCAACCAACCTTGCAAATGGATCACTTATGTTCATGGCAAAACTAGACGTTAAACTGCCAAAGACAGATCACATTTAGGCATTCATACAAAGTTTGAAGTTTTAGGCTGTCAATTAATATTTCAGCTACCCCAAAACTAGCCTTTCTATTCACATTTAAAAATGATTATCAACCATTACAAAACATATTGATACTTTCTTGAATTTTTTTTTTCCTAATGGAAGTGTGTCCTTGAATATACAAAGAGATGTGAGGATAATTGCACTTGTCTTGTTTTTCTTTTCAAAATCTTGGAGAATCTAGGTTTTGATTTTTACAGGGTAGATTGTTTTGCTCTGATGTTTCAGTTTGAAATAGTTTTTTTTCTGTCATAAGTACATTAACATGTAGACTTTTGAAAGTATCTTGTACTAGTGGAAAGATTGGTTTCATCATTATCCTGTACATACACATTCAAGTGACAAATGGATCTGAAAGTAGAGTGCAATTACAATACTTAGCTAAAAATATGCCACATTTCCCAAAGTCCCTTAAGGCTGGGTAAGACTAAATTCTAGCCAATGAGATGCAAATAAGCTCAAGCCTGTCTTGATGCTTCTGGAAAGTTTTCTTAAGAAGGAGAAGTCATTCCTTACTTCTGGCCTTTGAGCATCTCATTATCTGGCTGGTATTCTCAGAGCCATCCTGATCAATAGGCAGAAAGCCACATCATACATTAAATAATATTTTATGGTAGGGAAAATTCAAGTGATATATTAAGTAAAACAAATTACTAATCAACAAACACAAAAACCAAACTGCTGACAGATTGGACCATTCTTACGGTCTTCTTTGTACTTTTCTACACTTAAAAAAATTCTAAAGTAAGTAGGTAACACTGTAAAGAACATCTTTTTACATAAAATTCATGTATATTATTGTTCACTTCCTTTTTAAAGTTAGTTAATTTGGAAGTATGGAAAATTGATTGAGAGATTTTTAAACACATTGGTAATTTAATGTTTATGGTGATTATTTTAATCTATTTTTTCTCTGAAGCTAGGAACATAAAAAGAATGCTTGTTTCCCTACTTCATATCACAATATAAAATATATGCAATCCTTAAATGTTAAAAATACGACCATATATAAGGCGCAGGGTACCTAACTTTTGTTTTACTTGAAAATGTTTTTTCCTGTGAAAATTATTGGTGAACAATTAATAATCTGAAATAGATATGTGAAACAAGTGCAAGAATCTGGATGATTTGGGGGATTTTGTCCAGAGTAACTGAAAGATTAGACTCTGCTCTGAATGAGAAGACTAAGGGTAGAGAGGATCCTGCCTACAGAAATTTGAAAAAGTATGAAAAATTTAGTCACGAGTGTGTTAAATATGGAATAACCATTAGAGATCTATGTGGAGGCATTGAATAGAAAATTCAATTTATATCTGGAATTTAGGAGAGGCTTGAACCAAAGAAATAAATCTGGGAGTCATCTGCCTCTAGGTAATATTTAAAATCATGCACTGGATGAGATCATTATCTCAACATATAAAGAAGAGAGAAGAGGAAAAAGTGAGGTGAGAGAAAAGTCAAGAGGTTCTGCTGTTCTGTAGATCACGGGAAAGATTTGTATTAAGAAAGAAAGCTTAAGCAGCATGTGAAATGCCAATCAAAGGAAATAGAGGAACAGGGAAATGGAGGATATATTTAACATACTGAGGTTTTGGGGCACTTTAATGAGTGTGGTTTGATAAAGGGTAGAGGACAAAGCCTGGTAGAGGTGAGTTTAAGAAAGGCTCAAGGAAAGAAACCTCAGAGGAATGAAAACAGACTACTTTTTCTTGGAGTTTTGCTGTAAAAGAAAAAAGGTAATTGGAGCAACAGTTGGTGGAGAAAGTAAAGAGAAAATTTTGCTTTGTTTTGTTCTCACATGGGAAATATAACAACATATTTTTGTTCTGGTAGCAATGATGCAGGAACTGCAGGAAAAAGATTCAGGAGATAGAGAGCAGAAGAACTCCTGGAGATGTGAGGTGGTCCACATCTATGTGGAGAAATTGGCTGTGGAAAATAGAGAGTTCACTTATAGTAACAGGCAGGAAGGCAGGATAGAAGGGTACAGGTGCTGGTAGGAAGCTTCTTTCTGATGGTTCACAGTTTCAGATTGATTCGTTCAGTGCATCAGGAAGTCAGATTATTAGCTAAGAGTAAGGACGGGTAGGGAGATGTCTGAGGTTTGAGAAAACAAAATGAGTGTGAAATATTAGCTTTTGATGGTGAAGAGAGAATAAATCTTGCAAACATGGTAGGAATGACAAGCAGGATTAGGGGCCCACTTGAGATTTGAGATCATGAATTTAGAGTGGAGTTAGTCAGCATGGTTATGTGTTTCAGTCCAGTCACTTTCAGCTGCCTGGGTGTAGGCATGAAGCAGGATGCAAATCGGATTTAACCTGGATTGTGGGTTAGCTGAAAGAGTATCAGCAAGAAATGACCAAGAAAATTTTTTGAAAATGCAAGCCAATGATTAAAGTAGAGTGAGTGTCTGTGGGATTTAAGCAGAGTAAGGATAAAAAGGCATAATCAGTAGCTGAGAGTAAAAGAATCAATGGGTTGGAAGTCCCATTTGGATAGAAAGATTATAGGAAATCTAAGGGTAAAGAAGAGTCCTTTGGAAAAGTTTAAGGAACTGAGAAAAAGAAACCTTAAGCTTATTTTACATATAATTTAATAAACTATTCATTTTGAAAACATAAAATTAGTAACTTCCTTAATATAATGGCATTATGAAGTACAGAAGTAAAACTTGAAATTTCTAGTAGCATTTGTTTAGTGAAAGGAATTGATTACCTGCATTTTTTTTCTCCCTAGAAATGAAGAGTTAGAAAATGATATTACTTGAATTAATTCTGGTATTAATATGGTACTGTACAAATTTGAAACATGAAATTTTCAACTTTTAACTAACTTTAGCCCACAAAAATGGCTATTTCATATTGTCGAACCTAATATATGTACACGTGCACTTTGTAATGAATACGCATCACCATAGCAACATTGTACTCAGACAAGAATAAAATAAACAGGCCTGAGATTATGTTTGCAGACATAAGATGCCAGAAAAAGACACTTCATGAGTTTTTCTTTTGAGAAGAAAAATTAAGGAAGACCAGGTAGACAAGCAATTCCTTGTATTTTATACTTTCATGGTTCTCTTCCCTGGGGTCATTCTCAGCAGACTCATTATCAGAAAGTAGATGCCATTGATATTTTTAATATTTTGGTTATAAATATAATACATTAACACATTTATTTTCAAAAGATGCAGACAATATAAAAATGTGCACGGTAGCATATGAAAGTTACCTTTATCTCCTCTTTTCTAAACTTCAACTGCTTTTCCAGAGGTAACCTGTATGAAATGCTTTCAGTCTCTGTGTATTGATTGGATCCACTTGTACATCTAAACACATCTTTACTTTTTCTCTTCTTTTCAAATAAATGAGAAAATTATAATAACTTTCAATGTGAATTTTTGAGGTAGTGATAAATCTTGCAGATCTTTCCATGCCAACAAATATAGATTGACTTCAATGTAAGTGCCTAAATTGTATTCAGTAGTATCAATATACCATAATTTACTCAATCACCTCTCTAGCTTTGAATTTTAGATTATTAAAATAAATGATGATAAAATAACCTTACTTTCAAGGGACAGTGACAGAGTTGAGATTATTTTGTGTAAGATGAGTATGAGAATTCTGGCATTCAGAACACCCTTAACTAACATTGGACAATGTTGATGCCCTCCACCCAAAAGTTATGGAGGAAAATGGTAAAAAGTTACTCCTTTATTTACCAGGTTCTGTGATTTACAGTGATTTTTGGATATCTCTGTATATGTGCACTTTTTCATTTGATTTTTATTTTCAGTTGATATCCTTTACAAGTAATCTCTATTGGTTTGAAGACTCATATATTACGGGTACAATTCTCTCAGTATTAAATACATTGAAATATTTCATCCCCATTTGTCATTCAGTTTTGTTATGCTTAGTTAGATCTCTAATAAACACTTAGGTGTCCCACATTGCATTACCTTCCCTTAGTCCAATTCTGATTTCAGTGTTAGTTTTGGTGCACAGTGTCCTACCGCAGGCTCATACCACATACCTCTTTGGATTTTGTCTAAGAACATGGAATTCTCCAGTCCGTAAGTAATACCAACTACTGAAAAAAGGGATAATGTTTTCAAGGGCTACTACTTGTCAGTAAATGGCAGGAGTGGCAGGGTAAATATCCCTGACTCCCTTTTGGCAGACAATTCTATGAAGCATTTTACATTTCTCAAAGATTCCTGAGTAATAGACACTGCATTGCCTGTAACTATACATGTCATATTTTTCCTCATTCCTTTTCTTACCTTCTTAGATACCTTACGTCTACTTCCATGTTTCATCTCCCATATATATCGCCTATCTTCAAGCCTCTGGTTGTGCTTTTAAGGGAGTCCAAAGTAAGACTACTTACAGTATATGTGACCCTGGAAATAAGACATGAGGACTGGATACTAGAAGTGGATCATTCATTAGTCACACAGAGACATTTACCACAATGTGTTTGATAAGTGAGATGGTGATACCATATGGTGATGATGCTAGGATGATGCCTTTGATCAGTGTAGTGATAATGGATAAAATTTCTCAAATTCTTTCTTGTGATATAATGATGAGAAGCAAGTGGAATTCGGAGGACTGGTTTATACATTGTCATTAGCAATTGAATGAAACAGGGATAGTTATGAAGATTGTGGATTTTCTGGGGTTTATAACTGCCTTAAAATTCATGGGGAGATAGAAAGAATGATAGACCCCTCTCTCTGAGCAGACCTTGGTCTTCTAGCCAAAGAGAAGGCTGGATAGGGCTTCATTCTCTAAAATGGCAGCAGTGCAAAGGGGCCGGTGTGTTAGTCTCAGTAGGTCAAAGCCAGAAACAAATAGGAAAGTGTTTGGACTCTTGTACTGGCATGGACACAGATAGATTGATGTTTCTGAGGACTCTAAACTCCCAGATATGCCCAAATTCCACATTTGGCCTCTACTCTGCTCCTTCTCCTTTGCAGAGAGGAGCAGCATGCCTTTGCCCTTACCATGCAGAAGGCATGTAGTTAATGTTTGATTGTCTCACATTCCAGGTTGTGTCTGAGTTATGGTAGCACTTAGCCTGAGTGCAAATTATCCTGGCTGTTCCAAACTTTATGATGAAATATATTTCTATTGACAGGTTAGAAAGAGCAAAACATGTGTAGGGGTGGATCTTAAGAGTGTTGAACAAAGTGGAGTGGAAATGCAGAATAAAAAGCTGAGTAACTAGAGGTTCCAGGCACAGGAATACTCTTCTTTGTCAGGACAATTGAGGTCTGCCTTAAATGTTCCTAGTATGGTTCCTTTAATTTTGGACTTGATGATCACTTTAGTAAATGAGTTGAAGGTAGAGTAACTGTCTTATTAGTATATTGGGGATGGGGTCAAAGGAGAGAAGAGAACATTAGAATAGATTTATTATATGATGTCAGAAAATCTACTTCTTTACTGAGAAAGTCTAGAGGATACCTCCATCAATGAAGTAATGAAGAATGGCCTTAAGTGGGATGCACTAATGTGATGCTCAGTGGTTGCTCTCCCCCAAAGGCCAGGGCTGGCAGTTAAGAAGACTACCACTGAACTGGACTGACCATGATAAGTTAGTGGAAAATCAGGGGCCAGGAGCAGATTCTTACACATTAGAGGCAAATCAGATGTGATTACCATAATGGAGTGCAGGATTAAAAAAATAATCAAGCTGTCTTAACCTACAGTGATCTCTGGCTATCACTGTTAGACTATTGTGTTTCTAGGATGAAAGAATGGGGAGTTATCTAGGATATTTCTTGACATGTACAAAAATATAATGATAAGATAAAATAAATAGCTAGCAGGGAGAAATTTATTTTTTTTAGTGGCATGAAGGGAAATTTGAATATTTCATTCTGTTGTAAAAATAGAACAAGTTCTCATACTTACATTGAAGTAATTGAAAGATAGACAGGTAATCTTCAGGATGATTTTATACAATCATTACAAGAATATACATTAAACATACCTCAAATATTCTCCAATGACAACTGTATCAATTAACCAGGTTAACTATATAATAGAGTAAGGGGTTGTACTTAGACTCTTGGTGGATTTGGGTTACAGAGCTTCAAATGACACTGATACTAAACCCAGTTACTAGAATGATAGACCTAGAATAGGATCATGCTCTGCCAAATATAGATAATAATTGAACTCACTCTTAAAGTAAATCCAAGACTCCCCAAGGCATCTTTTCCACAGTTCCTTAATGGCATTTCAGAGATGAGCACTTCCTTGAAATCTAAGCAATACAGGGAAGTAACTTTAACATATTCCTGTTCAGTTTACCTATACAGTTTATAAAAAAACAGGTAAATTATAGCATATGTTCCTAAAGAACTGTAATTTTAATCAAATTGTATTAGCAAGTGCTGCTGGTACACCAGATGTGGTATTTTTATTGGATTAGGAAACACTGCCTCTAGTACCTGATATATGACTATTGATCTGGTAAATGTGTTTCTTTTAATCTGTATCAGTAAACAGAATCAAAAGCAAGTGTTTTATGAGAAGAGAAACAATGCACATTTACTTTCTTTCCTCAGGGTTATACCTATGACTGTCTGCCATAATGTAGTCTGCAGGGTCTCTGTTAATTTTGATGGTCTGCAAAATTATTATGGTCACAATATTGATTATATCATGCTAATCCAATCGGATGGAGAGAGTGTTACCAGCAGCATCAATGCTCTTCTGACATATATGTGTTAGAGGGTGTAAAATGAGGCCTATACAAATTGAAGGGCTGGCAAAATTGATGAAACTGGGGGAGTACCTTGAGGGTTTGTTGGAATATTCCCTCAAGGTAAAGGACAAATTATTGCACATTGCACTCTCCAACTTTTAGAAAAATTAACAATGCTCGGCTTCATGTAATTGAGCTTATTTGAATTTTAGAGGGAGTATATACCATAGTTGAGATTATTTTCTGTAATGGTTATTTGATGACTTGGAAGATTTACAGTTCTGAGTGAGATCCAATGAAAGAGAATTCTCTACCAGCTCCAAGATGTTGTATAAACTACCCTGCCCCTCAAAGTATACAACCCAGCAGATCCATAGTGCTGCATCAGAAGGAGAATTGCTCAGCATTTCCTTGGGCATCTAAAGGAAGTTGAGACTTTAGCAGAAAGAAAATACTGTTTGAAAAGCCCCTACTGGGAGATTATGGAGCTTTTGTGGTGACTGAGTGTATTTCTGTAATATATCGAGCAATTGTGATCTTGGGACTGCCCAGTAAGAGAAAAGTGTGTCATATCTACCAAGTCATAAGATGAGCCAGATATGTGAAAAATTTATTGTTAACTGCATGCTGTTTATTAGGGATTGGGTCTAGTTTCAAAAGACTATCATACCACTATTTAACAAATGTCTTTTTGCTACATTACATCTTATGGTACATTCCTGTCAACGAGTTGATATAGTAAGAGGGCAATTGTCCCCAGTTCATATTAGGCTGCTTCAATATGTTAAAATGGACAAATATGGAATTTTGTTTCGCTATAGCCTCATCCAAGAGTAGCTTTTATGAGAGGAAATTATTCCATTAGGCAGCACCGTGAACATTATGCCTAGTTTTCTCTCTTATATAGAGGGAAAAGTGACCTGAAGTAAGACTATATATTGTTTCTTGTGTATCAGTTGTGTGGCTTGACCAGTTTGTCAAGTACAAATAAGCAAGCTATGTTCTGTAAGCCAAGTGTTTGGCCCAGTGTTAGTTTTTATGTGGTCTGTGAATTGAAAATGGTTTTCATAGAACAACATGTTGAAAAATTTTTTCAAAAGATATTTCCTGAAGTGTAAAAATCATATGAACTTCAGAGTCCAGTGTTTATAACTATATATTAAAGGATTGCAAAACTTACTTATTTATGTAGTCCTTCTGTCAGTTTTTGTGCTACACAGGCAGAGTTGAATGGCTGCATAAGAGACTGTATAGATCAGAAAACCTAAAATGTTTAAATGTGGTCTTTTAGAGGAAGAGTTTATGCATTCCTTACACAAGGGGAGAGGTGAAGAATTAATACAATATTACAGGCAAGGAGATCTTTAAAAGATCCATTGGGATGGACTTTTGAAAACAGATGCAGACTTTGTGTGTCTTATATAAATACTTGTTTAAAAAAAAAAAGCATTCATGGTAGAGGAGGCATTAACAACCAGTGCATACAGTGACACGTCTGGTGGATGTCAGCTAGACTGTACTTGGCCTCCTGCTGGCACTAAGCACCCAGAAATTGAATAGTCATGTGTGTTAATCAACTTTCTATTGTAACAAAATACGTGAAGTATTTAGTTTAAAAGAAGAAAGACTTATTTGACTTACAGTTTTGGATATTTCAGTTCATGGTTAGTCTGTCCTATAGTTTTGGTGCTTTTGGAAGGTGCTACAGCATGGCAGGGAATGAATGGTAGAATAAAGCTGCTCGCCTCATGGTGGCCTGGAAATAGAGAGAAAAAGGAAGGATCCAGTTTCCCAATACCCCCTTCAAGGGCACACCTTCAGTGACCTAACTTCCTTCCCCTGGACCTCATCTCCTAATGGTTCCACCATCACCTCATGGCACTGCATACTGACAGTCAAGTTTTTAACCCATAGGGCTCAAGATCCAAACTGTAACACCGTGGTAGCACAGTGAAGGACTATACATAGACTTTCTTCTGCAAAGGTGCTGTAGATATTCTTTAGTTATTCTTTCTACTAACTACCTGAACTATCAGTTGCAGAGCCGAATTCTGGACTATTGATACAGTACATTGCTGAGGACACCAGGTATCCACTTAGTGTCATCATTATACAAACTTTTCCAGCATGGATGGTGAGGTGATTTATTCTTAATAAAATTGTCAACCACTGTAGGTACAAATTTTCTGGCTCTACCTGAAATATAGAACACTATTCTCAGACAACCCCACTACCTGAGAGGTTAGAAATGTCAAATGTACTGATATAAAATCCATCAGAACAAATCCTTAGATTCAAGAGGATCTATCATCAAGCAGCCAATCTGTTAGAACTTTGAAATAACCTGTTTAAATAACAGCTTTGGTTGCTTGGAGATGATATCTTACATGGATAATCTACTATCTTTCAGGGAGCATTTAATTTGCTGAAATTGTTACTACATGTAGCCATATTTTCAACAGTCTGAACTTATAGATTCAAGGGCCAAAGGGGAAGAAGGAGTGACATTTCTTATTATGACTTTAATAATCTACTGTAAGAATTTGTGCTTTTTGTCCCCACTACTCTAGGCTCTAGAGATTATTTTCTGGTTCCCAAGCTTATATGGGGTATATTAAGGATTATACCTTAACTGAAATTATGTCCGTCAATGACAATCGATAATTCTCCTTTTGTGAACTAATAAGACCTCAATATTTTTAGCCTAAGAATTCTAGAACTGGTGGTAAAGAAAGTTATGTCTTTGAACTCAGTGCTAACACAAGGCACTGTAGGTTATTTCACTAAATCTTCTGCATCAAGATATTTTTAAAGACTGAGTCTGCCTACCAATTTGAAAAGTTTATGACAGAGCAGTTGTAATGTGCAACCCTATGAATACAAGTGTTGCAAAAGGTGAACTGTGGTTGATGTTTCAGTGTGAAGAGTCACATCCCATTGGACCATGTCTGATTTCAACCCAAGTATACTGAAAGCTTGTGCAAACTAAGACTCACACTGACACAGTAAGAATTTAAGTGTGAACTTCCTACTCCGTAATTTTTTCAAAATTCATGGGAAATCACTTAATTACCATGCAAGTGAAACTCAGTCATGAGGAAAGTTAATGCTTTGAAGGTGACTTTTCTATAAGAAATTCAGGGGATCATTTTGGGAAATTGATACTTTGCATATCACATTAGCCTCAAGATATTTAATAGCTTCACACTCATTTTTTTCATCTTTTCCCCCTTCTTCCGCATTCCTGTTGTTTGAAACTGGTTACAAAATAAATTATCGCACTGAAATTCAGTGCAAAACATATGCACAAAAGCCTTGTACCAGGCTTTCCTTCCAAGTAATGTACACTGAGTATGTCACTTAAACTACCAGGGTTTAAAGAATATGTATTCAGAATGGTTATTATTTTCCTTTGAGGTTTCTGTGTGTTATATTTTGCTAATGAAGTCCTAACTCATTTGAAGATTACAAAAATATGTGCCTATAGTTTCTTTTAATACTTTTATAGTTTATTTTCTGGCCATTCATTGCTTTTTTTATTTTATAAGAGTTTGCCATTATTCTTTAATAAATGGATATCCAGTTATCTTTTCACAATATTCCTTTTCTTAAAAGTTGAGTTTGACTATCACTTGTATCATAGGCATCATTTTTATATAAATTTTATTGTGATTGATTGGTCTGTCTGAGGATCACTGCACTCACAGCACACTATTTTAACTGCTTATATTTTGATGTCTGATAGAAGCAACTTCTACTTTCACAACTATTTGACTACTTTTGTGTATATTTTGTTCAATGTAAACTTTACAGCTTTTCAAATTCTATTAAAAATCTCTTTCAGGTGAGGTATAATTGAATGTGTAGATATATTAATGGGTAAGTAACATCTTTATTAAAGTCTCATTCAATAGTTAATTTAGCTAGGCTTTTTTTCTATCTGTAAATTTTTTTTGGAATCTTTGTAAATTTTTATTCACCTAAATTACATTCTCACTTTACCTACTCATAGTTCTTATAAAGTTTATGTGTATTTTATATTTTTTAAGGTTTACAGTGTGTGAATGAAGTCTTTTCTGCTACCATTGCTAGTTACTGGGAAGTGTGTAGCAGATGTAATATATAAAACACTATTACCTTTGTAAGTTGATATTATATAAAGCCATCCAATGGAAATCTTTTATTAGTTTTATGATACATTTTGCTCATGCATTTGAAATTTCTAGGAATATAATTATATTTTCTCATGTAGTAAAAATTACTTCTTATTTTCTGTTGTTTTTACATGGAGGAAATAGACACATGTACTTCCTCATTAACATTTTATTTTCATTTCTATGTAAGTACAGAGCAAATCCTTTAGTCAAGATTAATAAATTCAGGATTCAGGAAGACTAAAACTTATAGCTAATATAGCTATATATTATATGTCTACTATAACTGTAGCTAATATAGATAATATGTAAGAGTAGGAATCTTAAGCTAGAAAATCAAGTTGGGGAACAGCCAGAAGTCAGAGAGAGTGGGTATAGCGAAAGAGAGAGGTTAGATGATAGATACCAGAATCACACCCAAAACATAAACCAAGAGTCAACAGGAGCTGAAAATTCACCAGTAGTTTCTCTGTGACAGATTGTTCAGTTGGGAAGTCAGGTATGAGATGATCAGAGATTGGATGTGCTGGCTGTGAACTGAGGTGAGGTAGAATCATAACAATCGAACTTTGCAAGAGGGAGAAGGATACATGTCCAACTGAAACTTCCAATCTGCTCTGCTCCCTTCCTCTATAGGATTGGGGGTGTGCATGCCTGTTTGCCCTAGGTGCTCTAATATCTGTAAGCAAATGGTGTGACAGTTCTTCATTTTCTCCTTCCACATCTGTGAAGAAGCATACATAAAAGGGCTACACAGCATTGTTGTAAATTGTCTTTGTGTTGTATATAATGGGCTGTTAATAAGAAGAGGAAACCCTCTAAATACACTTCTCATCACAGGTAATTACCATTTTGAGTGAGAAGATGAAATAATTCTTGACCATCCCACAAAACTATGGATGTTTTTGAGAAGTGGAATAATATGGTTATTAATTAACTTATCTATTTTTCCAATGTCAGGTGATGCCCATCTCCTTTCAACTTTAAATATAATCCAAGAGGGTGTGTGATTACAAGGACTAGCTAAAGAAAATATTTAAAATGTCCCTCTTACCAGATATTAATATTAAAATTTAGATGTTTTTATATCAATAATCACTACACTTATGTTTATTTATTGCAAGCATAAATTATATTGTAAGCAATGTACCATGTTTATTTGTTGAAAGCATAAAGATAGATATTAATTGCTCAGAAGAGTTTATGCACATGGATAAGATGGGAGGAATAAAATAGTATCAGCCATATGAATTAAATTAACTTGAGTATAAATAAATATGTGAAATAATAAGCGCATTTTCTGACATGGCAGTGTAGTCTGAGACTCTGGGAAAAGTACTATCAGCCCCATTAAGTATGAAATGAGAGAAAGTTTTAGTCACCCTTGACAGAAGAAAAACTGTATTGGTTAAAGCTAACTGCAGAGAAAATTTAAAAGTAGAAATTGATGCACAGAGAGAATGATCAGTGAAAAACATTGTACTGAGCAGGTGGTTCGCTTTTCTTTAATAACCAGAGTGATAATAATAATATTTATATTCAATATTAAAAAGAATCCAGCCATAATGGAAAGGGAAATAGAAAATAGAATATTGAGGAGTACACACAGATAAATCTTTCTGTTTTATTTTATTAGAGAGTTGACTTGTAAGATAAATATTAATAAAAAAGAAATACATAAAAAGTGTCTATATTGTAGAATGTTAAAATTATAAGTACCATTTAATGAGAATGAAATTTTAGGGAAATGTTTGACATTCAAACATTAACATTAATTCATTATTATTAACTCTAGCATTATAAACACCACCATAAGGAATTACGGTTCACTGATCACTTCAAAGCTTTGGGGAAAAAGTCTTATTTATATATCATGTTATGCAAATCAGTATGCAATTATTACCAGTAAAAGAAAATTTAAGGTCAACTATAAGAGATAAGTTAGGTTATAACATTAATCATTAATATATTGCTTTTAGGGGGGCCTAGTCAAGAAAAATCTTCAGATAATGCATTTGTAGGTACAGAATTCAGTTTTTTGGTGTGTCTTTAAATCAGAAAGCAATAAAACATATAGTACTTTAAGGTTAGAAGCAGAACCAAAATTAATGATCAATTTTCAAGTTTAGTATTTGTAGCAAACATTCAAATTTCTTTTCAAAAGATAGAATTGAAATGATCACCACCAATGAATAATTAGCTTTTCTACATCACAGTAAGTGCAGCAATTCTCATGTATGAGCAATAAATGTTTCCAATTCTGACAAAGTGACATATACATATTGGTCATGCATTGCAATTCACTTCTACAAGAATTTGTCTACAGGGAAGTTGGCAGAGGCTGCTTTCGTTTTCTCAAATGCATTATGTAGTTACGGTAGCTTGGTTGTAATCAGTGCAGAAATGACAAGTCTTGTTTTGTTTTGTTTTTTGTTTTGTTTTTAGCTTTTAGTTTTATTGATGTTCCATCAGGACTGGGAAGGATATTTTTCTACAGAAGATTTTATAGATTTAAATAAAAACAGTGAGATATAGGTCCCCAAGTCTTTATTAAGCAAAGAGGTTGCAAGCTTGCTGGCCACTTAGCTACTACAAGTAAAGGAATAAGAAAGAGTACCCTGTCTTATAAAACTGGGCCACCATCGGCCATGGGTAATTTCAACAGGTAATCTACATTCTCTTTTCTTAGACAATTTTCTTATAATTAGTATGTATCTTGTTAGACAAATTTTTAACTTCTACCTACAGGTGCATGACCAGTACTCAGAAATCTGTAAATTATTTCAGCATAAGTGGTAGAAAAATGAGCACATGATTGAAGATGGCAAATCATTGCAACCCGATGCTACAAAATTCTTCTGAAAATTTTAGCAACATTTATCAAAACTTTATATGACTGTGAAGATGTAATGTTTCTTCTCTGAAAGTATGAAAATGGTTACTGAGAAAAGGCATTTGCAAATTAACAGCAGTACCAGAATTAGAAATAAGTCATTCATTCATGTGCTCTGGATATAAGCAGAAGAAAGATAATAGAAAATACTCTACATATTCATAACTCTACTGCTACATTCCTAAGAAACTACATATTACCAAAATTCCTCATTCATTTTTGGAAGCTAAAAAATGGTGACTTCATGAAAGAATAAAATAGAATAGTCGTCACTGGAGACTGGGATGTGTTGGAGAAGGGAATATATGGAGAGGTTGGGTGATAGGTACTAAAATAGAGTTAGATAAGAGGAGTTAGTTCTAGTGTTCTGTATCACATGGATGCAGCAGTTGTGAGCAAAATGTATTCATAATTAAGTAGGTGTAATAATGAAAGTCCTCAGGTAGAAATGCATATTATGATTGTTAATTGTGTTCATCCAGCTTTATAACTGTCTTCATCTGAAATATTATGATGAATAACATAAGTTTTTTTTTTTTGATGAGATTGGTCAAGAATTCTGAAAGAACACCATAACTATATATACAGTTGCTTCAACTTTTGAGATCTTAAGAAATTTTAACTTTCACAAATGCATATGTACAAATGGGACATCTATGTCTTCAGTTATTGAGGATGTTTCAATGTTTTCATGGACCTACAAAATGCTGATATACAAAGTCAACATTGTGATACTGGTATCACAAATTTTCAGAAAACAATGCATGAAGTGAATCAAAACTCTCTGAAAGTCTTTAAACAATTTCTACATCCAGAATTGGAAATAATGTGAAAAAGAAATTAATGCCACAGAGAATTATTAAAAAATTTTAATGGTACATTTTAATTTACTGGTAAAATATAATGACATTCATCATTGGAGATTTGTACATTCACATAACATATCTTGATTCTTATTTTTCTCCATACCCTGCCCTTCCTTCAACTCCTCCACACTTCCCTATTTTCAAAGTCTGTTTCCATTTTTTTCACTTTAATTCCATTTCCCTTTCCTTTTCCCTACTCCTCCTACTTCCCCTTCCCCTTTGCAGCTTTTCTTCCTATTTCACATTACCTATTATACATTTTTATCCATATTTACACTTTCAGTTTCTCACACCAGAGAAACTATTTGGAATTTACACTTGTGTCCTATTTATTTCACTTAAGAGTATCACCTCAATGTGCACCCATTTATCTATAAATGCCTCTAATTTTGTAGGAAGAGATTTCATGAACAAAACCTCAGTTGCATGTGAACTAGCACAAAGAATGAACAAGTGGGTTCTCTTCTTATTTAAAAGCTTCTGCACAGCAAGAGAAACCAACAACAGAGTGAAGAGACAACCACAAAGTGGGAAAAAAATTTTCACCAGCTGTTCCTCAGACAAAGGTCTACTATCTAGAATATATAAAGAACTCAAAAAAATTAGACCTCCCAAATTTAAAGATCCAATCCAAAAATGGTGATCTGAAATGAACAGACATCTCTCAGACAAAGAAGTGGAAATAGTAAATAAACATATGAAAAAATGTTCAACATCACTGGTCATTCAAGAGATGTAAATGAAAACAATGCTGAGATTCCTCCTCACCCCAGCAAGAATGGCTGCTATCATGAAATCAGCCATAGAGAATTCTATAAAAATAATTCTGAACCAGAGCACCCTGGAGGTGAGCTGCGAGGGTGCCAGCACACCCCTGCCCCCGGCTGTGCCAAGCCATTAATGCAGAGTTGCAGGGGTCATAAAAAACATTGTTCTGAGCTTGAGAAGTTAAAGTAGAAGAGAACAACAGAACGAAGGCCTCTCTGAAGCCCCTTGATGAAAATTAAAGCCCACCAGAAAAGTGAAGAAAATCTCTGTAATAAAGGTGCACCAGACCACCTTAGTTGGGTGAGCAGCAGTGTGGACCAGAGCCATGCAGCTGCAAGCAGATTCCAGCCAGGGCTCTGCCCCAACCCCAGAGGCTGGAGCATACTGGCCCAAGCCAACGGCCCACCTGGAAAAGAGCTTTACAGGCACACAAGCAACAGCCAGAGGTTCTCCCCAATACCATCAGTAAGTGCATGAGACCCTAGCCAGAAGCCTGTTCACAAAACAGGAACTGGGGTGCACAGCCCCCAGCCAAAGGCCCTCCCAGACAGCAGCTACATAGGAGCCCTAGCCAGAGGCACTCCTGGATACCATCCCAAGTGTACACAGACCCCAGTCAGACGCCCACCCAGACAACAGATCAGCTCAGGGATCCAGAAGGCCACCTTTATGAGCCTAGGAATTAGTGTACTGGCAGCTCTGTGGCTTGCTGAAAATTGAAGACCACTGGCTGAGCAAAAAGTTGCCTCAACAAAGACACAGCAGGCTGCATCTGTTCTAATGAGAAGACATGTAAGTAAGTCACAAAACCAGACTTCTAGATCACCTAAGGAAACCCCAAAGGGAAAGGAGATGGAACAATCTGATACTTAACCACCTGGACTCCCTGAACTGGCAACAAAAGAGGATCTGGAAAAAATGAAATCAGAAATAATTTCTCAGATAACAGCAGAGATTGTAACCATAGTGCAAGACATGACTAATAAATCTAGAGTGGAGTCATGCAGAAGGTGCTGAATCAGCCTGCTGCAGACAGGCAGGTCTGTGGATACCTTAGCAACGTTGCCAGTCATGCGGAATGCCCCAAATCAGCCTGCACCCCGACAGCAATCCACTGGACACCCCCTTCCCCTGCCTCTCTGTACAGCCACCTAGATCCACACTACAAAGACGCAGAGGACACTGGACCACCAGACCACTGTACTGGGTAAGTTGGAGTCATCTTCACCTTCCATCAAGACCCTGACTATCTTCAGGGAAAGGGCAGCTGGAACCTGCAATACAACTCTGCAGAGTTCAACCCTACGGGATAGGGAGCTCAACTTGGGACTTGCAGGCAGAAATCTGCCTGTATCTCATGGGTCTGTGACTAGCTTGCTGAGACTCATTGACTTATATCTGCACACTGCAACCCACATTGTCTATTGTGACAGCAGAGACATACCCTGAAAGAGGCCCTTCATTTTCATGGTTATTTTTCATTCCCAAAATTAGTTTTATTATTTTGATTTTTTTCTCTTTTCTTTTCTTTTGCTCCTCTTAGCTTTAATTTTTTTCCCTACTCTTTGTAAATATTTTTTTCTCTACTTTCTTCCCTTTTCTTTTCTTCTTTCTTTTCTCTTTCCATTCTCTCTTTCACTCTCTTGCTCTCTCACAGTGTTCATCTTCCCTTTTTGTCCCTGTTTTGGTCCTCAGTCAGAGTTCTTCTTTATTTTCCTATTATTCTCTTTTTCCTTCTCACCTGTGTCCTCTGACCACATTGCTAACCTTCCTCTATCCTTCTTCCCATCTATCCCTCCCTCCCCAACTCCTTCTAACTCTCCATCCCAAAGGGTAAAGTTGTTATATTGAAGAGTTTATTCACTATATGTTGGGTTGGTCCTCAATCTTGATTTAACTCACACAGCTAAAGGTAATAGATTAATAACTATCACAAATTGTCATTCTTTAAGAGGTATTTGATGCTATGGTGTTGCTGATTGTATGACTTGGGCTAAGGTGTTGTGATTGATCTAAACAGTTTTCCTTCCTGGTATAATGAAAATGAGATAGCCTCAGAGTCATTAGATACTCAAAACCTAAAGAACAGCTATATCTGGCAGATATCTCTGAGAAGCAATCATTCCATAAGGGTGTTAAATAGATCAACAAAGATACTTACAATAAACAACTTCGTAATATCAACCCATGAACTAAACCAGGGACAGTACCAAAAACAAAAATGAGAAGGCATTTAAGCAAGTCACAAACCCAGACTTCCACACCACAAAAGGCAATTTCTAGAGGAAATGAGGTGCAAAAGTCTGATAATCAACCACCTGGACACCCTGAACTGATAGCACAAGAAGTAACAAAGCAGATGAATGAGGCTCTAGAAAAATTCAAAGCAGAAATAATCTCCCAGATATCCTCAGAGATGGTGAGGAGAGTGAAAGACATGATTAGAGGATCTAGAACAGAAACAGATAAAAAAAATAGATGAGCTCAGAAACATGTTGGAAGCCATGAATATCCACCAGAAGAAAGAAATGGAAACCATGATCACCCAACATAAGAAAGAAATGGAACCCATAAAACAGATTCAAGCAGATATTCAGGAGATCAAAAACTCCATTGAAAGTATCCACAGCAGATTAAGGGAATCTAAAGATAGAATATCAGATATAGAAGGCAAGATCATGGTTAGAGATCATGAAAATAGAGATTTCTTAAAAATAGTAAGGGACCATGAGAAATCAATCCAACAACTGCTAGACAAAGCAAGGAAGAATAACATAAGAGTGATAGGAGTCCATGATAAAACAGGAGAAAGCACAATTGACATAAAAAAACTGTTCACAGAAGTAATAGT
>NW_004624777.1:10442220-10455152 GCF_000247695.1 Heterocephalus glaber
CAAGAGAGATTATGTAAAGGTGCAAATTTCCCATGATGAATGTCATTATATTGTATATCTAAAATGTACCAATAAAATTAATTTTAAAAAATCTCATCAACCCTATCTTTTCCTGTTATGTAATATCCTAATAAAATTTATCTCTCACAATTCATCTCTGTTTTTGTTTTTTTTTTGAACTCCATTGCCCCAACATACCTGGGCCATGGACAAGACACTCAGTTATTTCAAAACTTTCATTTTTCAAAATAATTTCCAACTGGTAGTCACTTTTTAAAAACTGTCTTGATTTTTAGTTAGTTAATTCAAATTCAAATTTGTTATTGCAATCATTGCATGATGTAACAGAGTAATTATAACTGGCTAAAGAGAAGAGAGGCAAATTTGATCTATGAATGATGTATTTAAGACAGCGGAATTTCAAACAGTTCCTCAAGGAACTTTTAACAACAGGTTTAAAGTTTTTGAACATGGAAGAGTTGTGAAAATATAGCTAGAGAAGAATTTTATTATGCTGAACTCAACAGGCCTGTGCTTTATTATTTACTAAGATATTGACATCGTATCAATTCTGCCTTTTGGGCATCAACTTGTCTCATGGTTCATTAGCAGTAAATGCAGTAATACATTCCCAATGAAGAATTTCCAAACAATTTTAAAATTTATTTTGATGAACATTCTCAGACAGGTCCATCATGGTATTGGATGTATACATTTAAAAAGCTTATTATTTAGTTTCAGCAAAGTAATTTGTCCAAAATATTAAACTAGCACTATTTAATTGTATTAGGTAAATAATTTTGTTTGTGTTTGAATTTCATATTATTTGTCTATGATCAATAAAAACCAGAAATGTATTATTAGTTTTACATTTAAAGTTATTTAGAACATATTTCTATTAAAAATAATACTGGGATCCTGATAGAATTTTTACTTTTACAGAGTACATTCATTTATGCATAATCTAGCAACAATGTTAGTGAATTCCAATTCTACATATTTGGTGTTTCCTCTAATGCAACATTATTTTGTCTTTGGAAACCACAGTAAATTGATTCATCTAGAGATATATTGTATGATTTTTAAAGAAAAGATTGAGGTAGTCATAAAAATAGATACGGAATTGCATATACTTGACATACTAGTAAGATTTCAGCCACTATATGTGATTAAATGATCCAACTAAGGTAAAGTATGTAAGATATTTGATAAGGCATTTCTTTGTGTTAAGAAGTGACACACTAAGAGAGTCAATAGTACACTGATTTTTTATGTTTTAGTTATTTGGGAAAAAATTTCTCCCAACCTATTAGCCATTTGTAAAACTTTGAAATGGATTTAAATATTTTGAATAAGTTATGAAAAAGGTCTTTTTTTTAGCCAAAAATAAAAGACTAAGACCAAAGGGTAAAGGACAATGGCTTAGGCTTTAAATGGAATGAGAACAGAGACAAAGAGAAAATGATTTGGCATTATATCCTCACATCAATGCAGTAATTAAGCTCTGCAGTATCATTAGATATGATAACAATAATTTGTAGCTTTCATGATGCTTCACATCCTTGGCATATAGCATGGACCCTTAATATTTCTCATTGTTATTTTTTTCTAAGGAAATACTAACATTCAATTGTCACAAAATGAGAGATACACAACACAAATTTGGATTCTTATCTACAATGGAGAAAAGATGGAATGTTTTGTGCCATTTAACCATCTGCAAAGTGTATGGCAGCAGTAAAATGCTAAAAAGTTACTGAGGTGAGTATTTCTTAACATGCAGTATTTAAATTTAGAAAAGCTAACTTGGCATTACATTAAGCATTGAGTTAATGTTCCTACCAACCTAACAACTGAACTATTACACATTATACTATAGTGTTTAATCAAGCCAAGAGTATTCCAGCTTTTGATTGTGAGAAATCACTTATTAATCAGTTCCAATTTTCTAAGCCTGCGGTCAGTGTAAGGGAAATCCCCTGAATGAATATTTTGGAAATTCAGAGGCCATAGTAGGAAATGAGAAATACCTTAAACAGTTTAAAGTTGTATTTAAATCAATGTAATGGTCCATTTTAATGGATAACAATGCTTATTTTCTTTCTTGCCATTCAATTAAAATGAAGATCTAATTTTTGTGTGATTTCAATAATTTAGAGAGTATTCTAATAAGTAAGTTAGAATTTTTCCTTGAATTAAAGCTGTGAGTCTGCAAATATGCAAATTAAGCAGAACGAATAAACAATTCCTGTTTCATATTTAATTTCCCAACACATGTTCAATACAGTCTGATTCTTTAGAATAGTACCATAAAATTTTATAAACTTATCATTTGCCAGTTTTGAGAAACTGCTTTACAGAGAGTTGATTCAGAAATATCAAAGGGCATGAAGCAAGGAATAGCAAAAGTTATCAAGGTTCATGTAGCTAATTTTATCTTCTTTAATACATAGCTAGAATGAAGCCTGCTTCAGGTTATGCTCAGGTGAGAATGTTGTTCATTCCATACGACAACGTTGTCTGGCTCTACTTCTAATCCGGGTAATCTTCTCTTGAGGTTTAAGCAAGTAAGCTATTACAGAAACAGAGCTCCTCCAGTGTAATCTAGTTCATATGTTGACTGTATGGTAAAGACTGCAGTTAGCCATATTTCAAGATTCCACTCTATTTTATATTGATAAATTCTCCAAATCTTGTAATTAAGAGTCCTAAAATTGCTTTTTCACAGAGAGTTGCATAAGGAGCTGACATTTAGTCTCTTCTTTCAAAATAAAGCTTTAATTTCATAGACGTTAATCATAAATAAGTCTACTACATCTACTAATGGATTTTAAATTCAGAATGTAATCTAAACAGAAGTATGTTTACCTGCTAAATAAGGAGATGGACTGAAAGTGTGGGGCACAGCACCAGAAATGTACTTATTTGAGATTTCTAGAATTTAGAAGATAAAATCCTTACTCCTCAAGTGGGCTTTACTTTGCTCAACAGGCATATTTCATTCCACTTGATGCTTTGCAATCTGATGGATTTCAGTTTATTTTTTATATTTTGTAGAGTAAGCTATTGAGATGAACGTCCATGTATTATTTTGTCCTGCTCCTGGTTAAACTTTTTAAATCTATGCACATACAACTATAATTGGTTAAGGGGCAGTCAATATAGCACTGGGAGAGCTGGTATTAGACTGGATTTCAGTGACGGCTTCCATGAACGAGAGACTAAGTGCAGATGTTCAGGATGATTTGGGCACTATTTAAATATAGGAGGTAGTAGATCAGTTTTCAGTAGTGTGGAAGAGTGATGATATTTAGTGAGATGGAGCATACAGAAGGAGGAGCATAGAATGGTGTGAATGAGAGTATCATGAATTCAAATCAAAGAATTACTGCTGAATTCAAGTGGAGATTTCACAAGCCCTCAAACGTACGGTTGGAATTTAGGAAAGGAGTTTTGGCTGGAGGAGTACATTTGGGATTAATGAATACAATAAGGAAATTAGTTCTCCATATGATGAAGAAGTTGGCCAGATAGAATGTGTAGTAAGTAAAAATGTTCCAAAAGGATCCCTGTTAAAAAATGAGCAGTGGAACAAAGAAAGGTATAGGGGGATAAGTCCAAGGTGACCTTGGGCAACCCAGCTCTTGCTCTTTTTGCTTGAAATTCTGAAGCAAAATGTGGTAAGAATGAAACATTCTAAGATAAAGAAGAAATATCTAGAACAACCTGGTCTCTGTCCTAGTTCCTCTTAGAATGAGGTGTATTATCACATTGACCTGAGCTAACCTCATGAGGCCTAAGTTATATAATGTCTGTATGCAGTGTTTTTAGGGTTCCTCCCCTGTGCTGTGCAATGAGGCATACACAGACATGACTCCTGTGGCCCTGGGGGGCTTTCTTGAGCTTGGGAGACCAGCTTGCCAACTATCCTTGGCTTCTGTCTACTCATGCTATCCACCTGAGAGGAATAAATCTACTATGTCTGACTTGTTACTTGAGTGTTTTGTCTCACCAGACTCATGTAGTTGGTAGAAATTTTGTAGAATGAATGAGAAATGTCCTGAGAGGTAGACTGCTCAACTGGCTGCAGAACATCCAACCACAAAGCCCTTCAAAGTCTGCCTCTTCCTAACTTATTGGGTATATTTTTGGGAAACATTTCCCATCCATTCTCCATTACAGTAGAATAAAATATTGTGATTTTTGTTTGCTTTTTTTTGTTTTTCTTTTTTCATCACATGCCATCACTTTTATTCATGTGGAGACTTGCTTGGGATTCATTTCTTCCCACTTCTTCCTGGAAAAATCAGGATTGATTATATGTCTTTCACTTTGAAGACCATTATGGTACTTGGTCTGAAAAAGGAATACTGTAGTTAATGTGAAAGTATTTGAAAACAATTTTTTTATATTATTGGAGAATTATCATTTACAGCATTTTCTCTATTGTCAATTTTTTTTTTGGTACCGGGGATCGAACTTGGGTCTTTGTGCTTGCGCAGCAGGCAGCGAAACTACTGAGCTAAATCCCCAGCCCTCTATTGTCAATTTTTGTGACAGCTAGAGTCTAGGAGGGCCAAAGTCTTTGAAGTATTTATTACTGTAAAATTGAGATAATAATATCTACCTCCTGAGGTGGTTATGACTGTTAAAAAGGACAGTATGTAAAGAGACTTAGCCAAGTATTGATATATATCACAGTCCAAAATATGATCGATATCGAAGGTGTTTACTTGCTCTTTGTACTTAGGACTTCAGAATTTCTCAGTATATTCATCTGTTTCAGTGGATGAAAGTTCAGATATGAGTGAAATGTGCGAACAATTATAGTAGTCAATTCATCACCAGAAAAAAAAAACAAAGTTCCCAATAATCTGGGTACTTAAGGCATTATCATTCTTTAAGGCAATTGGGCAGTCAGTCTGAGATTTATAACTTTTTTCTGCACTGACTTTACCAAGTTGGTGCGGTTTTTCATTTTCCAGACAATAGCCTCTTAAATAAACTCCAGGTACAGGATTAAAATAAGTGATACTGAATAAATACATAGACATATAGCTCCACACTCAAAAATTCAGTATTTCTAACTGAAATTATCTTCCACAGGAGTAAAAAGGAAACAATTTAGATAATTCAGTAACATTATTTCCCTTTGAACTTGCAGGTTGCATTATTTGAAGATCTTTTTACATAGTGATAAATTCATATTTCATGATATGAAAAAATTAAAGTAAAAGTAGTTTAGGAAATTTCTGAGTGTTTTGACCTCATGTATTCTAGACTGTAATGTTTCTTATTTATGCATTTTAACCCACATTTCTTCATGGTATTTCTCACCATTACTCAGGCTAAAGGAATTAGTACACATTTGTGGTTCGTGATTTTTTCCTTAGCTCATTTATTACCAGATGGTGAGCTTGCAGTGTTGATAGTTTAAATTGAAAAATTGTATTTCCATAACATGCAAGACAATTTAATAAAAAATTTTAATTTACCAAATGTATCTTGAAAAAAATCTCTAGAACCAAATTTTTATTGGGTTTATGAGCTCATAAACCCGCCTCTGTAGCTGGGATGTTAAAATTAGAACAAATTGAGCCAATTTGCTTTGATGATTTTGAAGGGATAAATCGGATAAAAAGCCTTTCAGCAAAGAAGAATATTCTTTGATAAAGAGCATTTAGCTAAGATAGTTTTATAATTACTAGTGGAAATTATGAGGAAAGGAAGAGTATATTATCTAGACTGTTCTGACTTTGCAGTTCCTGAAGTATTGTAGAAGAAGTTGCTTATGAAAACTTCTTTTTGTCATGGTAAATCTGTTATTGTAACACCTGAAGACCTCAGGTATTCTGTCATTAACTAAACTGAAAGTGCCACTGTGATTTGAGCAATAATAACTGGACTATGGAACAAAATTAACTGCTTCTGATTAAAAATGAGCCATTAGAGAAAGTAATCTGTGGCAAAACAGAGGCCTGCTATGTTTCAGTGTGGGGTACACATTCTCACATATGTCAGAAGAGGCTATCCCTCCCTAGGCCCACTAAAGGAAGAGTGGAGTTCTTCATCTGGCTCCATCACTCATGCCCTGTGCAACACAATCCAATGAGTTAGCCTTAGAAATCAGCTTGCTAGGTAATGTTTAATGTTACTATTTTTTTTGGTTAATTACAAAGAATATGTGTTATTCCAAGAGAAGATGGGAAGAGAGTTCTTCATTGTTATGCCAAAGGGCTTTTTATCCATGTGAATAAATTTATTTTTTTAACAAACATAATATATTTAGAAAATGTACAATATTTGAAAAGATCCTGCTAACAGGAGTAAAAAACTTTTTTTATTTGGTGTTTTAATACCACACTTCCCCTCCTCCCTCATACTGAACACACACACACACACACACACACACACACACACAACTGGAGATTAACACACGCAGAAGAACAATAAACATCTAAGCGTCAAAATTTTAAAAATATGTGTTGGGAATGATACATATCTTTGCCCATCAGTGTTACTACAACAGCTACAACAAAAAAATACCATAGACTGGGTAGATCAATGACAGAAATTTATTTCACATAGTTCTAGAGGCTGGGAAGCCCAAGATCAAGGCATCACCAAATTTGGTGTCTGTGAAGGCCCATTTCCTGATTTATAAAGCTGTCTTCCTGCATTCTCATATGGGAGAAGGGGCAAGGTAGCTCTCTGGGGTCTCTTGAGGTGACCATTAATTCCATAAGGCAAAGTCCTTATCACTTGATCTCTTCCTTAAAGATCCCACCTTCCAAAACTACCATCTTCATGATTATGTTTTAACATACAAATTTTAAGGGACATGACACTCAGAACACATAAGTCAAGAAAGGTTATGTTCAGGGAGTTTTACAAGGGAATCAAATTATACAGTGAATGCTTAGATTACAAATATTACAGTAAAAAACACTACCACTTTTCTCTCTGAACACATATCTTACTTCTTTCTTTCTTTCTTTCTTTCTTTCTTTCTTTCTTTCTTTCTTTCTTTCTTTCTTTCGCAGAATCAAAGTACACGCTCAAAGAGAATAGAGTGTGTGACCTCAAAGAGAGTCATGGTATAGTCTGGAGTTGGGGATTTTTGTGTTTTGGAGAAGCAAAAATTTGTGGGTCTATAGAAAGTTTGAGTTTGTTGTACAAGAGAAAAGCAATAGTTTACCCACAGATAGATAATGGCTCATTTAACTGGTGAAAGAATGGCTTATTTTACAGGGAAAGGCATGTTTGTTTGTAAAATAGATAATCTAAGATGTTTTCCCTAAAACCGTTCTCTAAAACCTTGGCATCTGTTTCTTTATTTTAAGGTTAGATTTTTGCCTGTTACCTATGAACTAAGGTAATTTATAGGCTTATAGTCTCTTTAGAGGTTTTGGGGTCTGGGGCTGGAAGGAAAAAGAAAAACAAACAAACAAAAATTAAGCTTAAGTAGCACAAGCAGGCTTATGGAGCGCAAGTATGGATAACCTTACATAACTTTGTATTCCAAAGTTGCAGACTTCGTAAAAGCACAATTAAAAAATTATAATTTTCTTTATCTCCTTCCTACCTTCATTATTTCTCCCATTCTTTATCCTTATTAACCTTGTCCATATTCTCATCCCTTATTCTTAAGGGATGCAGAAGGGTCACAGTTCTGCCTTTTTATGCCTGCTTCAAAAGTCCTATTTTGCCACTGTCTTTAAGAGACATGAGAAAAATATAGTGAATGCTGTTGCCTTGGGCCACCCCCAGAAAGGCAGGCTTGTAAAAACATTGTGATGTATCCTTCTCTTCCTTATTCACCAGATCAAGCACCATGTTCCAAAGTCAAAATAACCATGAAAGATAAATGTTTTGAGTCTACTCCAGGTATGAAAGCCTCCATGAATGACTACATAACTAAAAACACTAAAGAGGACTTCCAAAAGTGCTTCCCAAAGTGGTAAGTATGATGGTTTAAGGGTCTTTGAAGTGAGGGAGAGTATTTTGAGAGGTACTAATGACAATGTGTCTTTTACAGTATTAATTTTAAAAAGTTTGGCATTCATTGTATTTTTTAAATCATATCACATGTGTTGTTAGTCTGGAAGGGTAAGAAGCTCTTGATTTTGTTTAGCAGGATAGATAAGAGGATGTGACTATGAAACGGAAGAGTGCTACTTGTGAGCCCCAATCATCATTTTTATTAAATCACTTTTAAAGTTCTGGCAAGTTCAAGATACTCTGTGCGACCTTCCCAATGTCTGTGGAATTCCCTTGGATTCTTCTTAAAACACAACTGAATTTAGCAACTTGGTCCCATTTCTTTGTCCTCTAATGAGTGAAGCATGAGCTGATAGAAAATGTTTTAAAATTCTACCAAGTGGAAACTTTCTTTCAAATAGGATTACTTGTCTTCCTGTTTAAAAATCCTTCTTTGTCTTCACAGTGCTATTTAAGTAAACTATAAGTTCTCATTAAATTCTATAAATTCAGAATTTTGCCCCGGTAGTGAGCATCATCTACTGTGTTTTTACTCTTACACATTATTCTGTGGATGCAAATCTTATATTACCTCCGGCTTTCAAAATCAGATGATAAACACTGGGTGACTTAAAGAAGATAATTTATTTTTTATTTTCTCAGAGTTCTGGTCAATGGATGTCTGAGATCAGGTTATCGGAATGGTTGGGTTCAGGTCACAGCTCCATTCCTGGTTTGCAGATTATTGCTTTCTGGCTGTTTTTCCACTGTAGAGAGAGAGAAAGGATCTTTTTCTTTCTTTTCTTATAAGGCCACAGTTTTATCAGATTAAGACACCCCCTCTTATGACTTCATTTAATTCCAATTACTTCCAAATAACATCTGTAGATACAGTCATATTGGGGGTTAAACCTTTAATATATAAATTATTGAAGGGGATTGGGCACAACTTAGTGTATAGCATTTCATTAATGGCCCTCCAAAATCCATGCCTTTAGTGCATGCAAAGTGCTCTATTCCCTCCCAGACCCTCAAAGTCATTCTAGAATCAGTTCTAAAGTCTAAACTACAAAATCTCATTAAATATAAGCTAAAGCAGAGGTGGGTTAGCCTAGAGGTATGATTTATCCTCTGGAAAAATTTCTCTTCATTTCTGATCCAGTGAAAATAGACAATGATATATATATATATGTGTATATATATATATATGTGTGTGTGTGTGTGTGTATGTATATATATATATACATATATATATATTGCAATAATAGGACATGTGTAGAACAGACATATTTATTTCAAGAGGGAGAAAGAGGAAAGAACAAAGGGATGACAGGTCTTCAACAAAAACAAAACCTGGCTAAGGATAAATTCATTAGATCATCTTATGACATGAAAGTAACACTTTTGGTTTTGATGTTCTACCTCCAGGCACACTGGGGTGGCAGTGTCACCTTGACACCTCTGAGGGATCGCCTTGATCCTTTATTGGGGGCACTGGCCTGATTCCAGCTTTCTGAAAGTGAAAAGCTGGTCTGACCCTTGGAAACCAGGGTGGAATAGCCTGACCTCTGAGCCTGCTGGGGAGTCAGCACTCAGGATCTCTGAACTGCTTTCAGTAGATATTCTACTTTGCTCTGGAGCAGTGCACATTTACATCCAAACAGCTCAATGGTCTGGCTATGTAGAATTTCAAACCCCACAAAGGCCTTGGTATTTCTGTCCCATTTTCTCTGGTATCATGGATGCTCAATCCATGAGTTGCTCCCATGTGGTATTTAACAAATGGTTGTGTTGCTTCACTCTTAGTTTTCTCTTCAAAATAAGCTTTGTTAGATTTTTTTCAACAGGAATATGCTGAGAATTTTCCAATTCTTTGAGTTCTGAATGGATTCAACTTAACAATTCCTTCTTTTATTCATCTCAATTGTTTTGCATTTTATTATGCAACATTTGAAAGGATAGAAGCCACACTTTCAACAAGTTCCTCAGAAAAAAGTTCCTCAGCTAAATATTCAACTTAATTGCTCACAACTTCTACCTTTTATAAAACAATAGAACACAGCTCAGACAAGTAATACAACACAGGTATCTGTCACTTAGGTATTCTACCAACTGAGCTAAATCCTGTCTTCTTTCAATTTCTGATAACAGGTTTCTCCTTTCCTTCTGAGACCTGTTCAGAATTTCCCCCAGTGCCCATATCTCTACATGAACCTCAAAACTCTTCCAACCTTTATCTTTCACCCAATTCAACAGACACTTCCACAAGTGTAGGTATTTGTGAGAGTGGCAATCCACTCTTAATATCACTTCTTGATATCAAAAATTTATATTAGTCAGCTGAGGCTTCTGTGATAAAATATAGATTGGGTGATTGAAGCAACCTAAATCTATTTTCTCACAGTTCTGGAGGTTGGAAGTCTGAGATCAGGATGTCTGAATGGTTAGGTTCTGGGGAGGGCTTTCTTCCTGTTTTGCAGATAGCCACTATAGTGGTTGCTTTGCATTGTTATAAACAATACTGGAGGCAATTCAATGTATAAAGAGAAGGAGTCATAACTCATAACTTCGGAGGTTTAGTTCCAAGATAGGATGGTACCACTGGTTTGGCCTCTGGTGAGGGTGGCAGAAAGTGTCATGCAGGTGAGCATTTAAGAGCAAAGGTCATATTTCAAACTGGAGCAGAGAGAGAAAAGACAGAGGACAGACAGAACCTCAAATCTATTTTGAGGGCAAACCCTCAGTGGTGTAAAGACCTTCCATAAGGTCCTGCTTCTTAAAGGTTCACAACACATCTCAGTACTGCACGTCTATGGATGAAGTCTTTGTCAATCCAACCTTAGGGGCCATGATTACATAAACTAAATCTGAACCATCGCATTCTGGCTGTGTCCTCACTTGATGAGAAGAGGTTTTTTCCCCTTATTGCAGGGCTAGAGTTTTAGTAAGGTAGGGTCATGCCTTTATGTCTGCATTTAATGTTAAGTACCCTGTAAAAACCTGATCTACATACACTATAGCTTACAGGTTAGTTAACTTGGTTCATAACAATTCAGGCCATATAGGCCTCATTAAATAGCTCCATTTGGGTGCTGGGCATATGCATTTTCTTCTGCCTAAAACACTATTTCCCCAGTGCTCTAACATAGCTGACCCCTGACTATTTAGGTTTCAGGCATTTCTTTTGTCTTGTGAGAATTCATCTTCAATCTCTTCAGTCTGAGTGAGGGTGTGTTCTAACCAGTAGTCATTCTGTATGAACTCAATATGTGTGTTTCCATCAGAGCACTCATGACTTTTGGAACTTTTTTCTTATTTGCTTCATTTTTAGTTTTCTCTTTCCCTTTTAGGAGGGCAGAAACGATTCCATGGACTATTTCACATCTGTAGAATACTGCTTGGCATATAATTGGCTTTAATAAATTTTTATTGAATATATCAACAAATGGCTAATAAAACTTGAGTACACATTTTATTCTCAAATCACACTACATGTTTTAGTAGGATCTGTTAGATTCCATGTCTCTAGGTGGTCTTCAAGAATAAGTGATTATTGGAAGAAAGTGAAAACATTAACTAGACAGTAGAAAGTTGCTTAGATTCCGTCAGGTCTGAGTTAGCCTTATGAATGTAGAGAGTAGTTACAATTATCTTTCTCCTTTAAATACATAATTGCTTCAGCGATATTTAGTTTAGAGCACAAGATAATTTGGACTTCTGCTAAGGTATATTATTTAGACTTAATCCTACTATAAATATGATATAGGGATAATGGTTTTTCATCTTTTTTTATTCATTAAGTTTATTGGTACATTTTAAGTATACAATATGGTGACATTCATCATTGGGAATTTGTACCTTTACGTGATGTATCTTGGTTCTTATTTTTTTCCCCTTCCCCTGCCCTCTCTTTAACCCCTCCACCCATCCCTATTTACAAAGACTTTGTTTCCATGTTTTTCCTATTCTCCTACTTTTTCCTTTCCCTTCTTTCCTTTCCCCTACCATCTGACTTCCTCTTCCCATCCTTGGGACCTTTTCTTCCTGTTTCACATTATCTATTATACATTTTGATCCTCATTTACACTTAAAAATGTATATATTTATTATATAAATATGCATATATATTGAGGAATGGCTGAATTGAGATAATTAAGATATGTATTTTCTCATATACGTATCAGTTTTACGGTGTGAATACTTAAAATCTACTCGGCAATTTTAAAAAAAATGAATTGAATTGTTATTGACCATAGTTATATAATATAACAATTTTTTTCAACTTATTCCTCTTACCCAACTGGAATTTTCTATTCTTTTACCAACAACTTTTAATTCCTGTCACCCTTTACTTCAACCCCTGCTAAACGTTCTACCTGCTACTTCTAAGATTTAAAAATCTCTTAGATTCCATATTTAAGTGAGATCATGCAGTATTTATCTTTTTTTTTCTTAAATTCTTTTATTGGTACATTTTAGGTACACAGTATGTTTACATTTATCTTTGGGTGCTTGTACCTGTACATGATGTATCTTGGTTCTCATTTTTTCCCCATTACCTGTGCGCCCGTCACCCCTAAACCCTTCCCTATTTACATACTTCATTTTCATTTTTTTTCTTTTCTCATAATTTTTCCTTTCCATTCTTTTCTTTCCTCCTCCTTTCCCACCACTTTTACCCCTTTGGACCTTTTCCTATTTCAAACTATCAATTATTAGTTATGAGTCCTTTTTGTCCTTATTTACACTCTCAGTTTCTCACACTAGAGAAATTATTTGGTATTTACACATGTGTCTTATTTATTTCACTTAAGAGTATGGCCTCAATGTGCATCCATTTAGCTATAAATATCTCTAGTTCCTCATTCTTTATGGCTGAGTAGTACTCCATTTTACTAAAAAACCACATCTTCTTTATCCAGTTTCCAGTTGATGGGCACTTGGGCTGTTTC
>NW_004624777.1:10460312-10479571 GCF_000247695.1 Heterocephalus glaber
TACAATCAGCAACACCATAGCATCAAATACCTCTTAAAGAATGACAATTTGTGGTAGTTATTAATCTATCACCTTTTAAAAATAAAGGGCCTCCTTCAAGTTGTGTCTCTGCTGTCACAATAGACATTGTGGGCAGCAGTGTGCAGTTATAAGTTAATGAGTCTCAGTAAGCTAGTGCCAGAACCATGAGATTCAGGCAGATTTCTGGTTGCAAGTACCAAATTGAGCTCCCTGTCCTCCTTCATGGTTGCACTCTGCAAGTTTCTACTGCAGGTTTCAGCAGCTTTTCCCCTGAAGAAAGTCCAGTTTCTGATGGGAGCTGATAATCCCTCCAACTTACCAATCACGGTGGTCTAGTGTGCCTTTATTGCAGAGATTCCCTTCACTTTTCCAGTGGGCTTGTTTTCATCAGGGAGCCTGAGACAGGCACTGTCTCTGTTGTTCACTTCTGGAGCCCAGGACAATGGCTTTTTTCCCCCTGTGCCTCTGCAGTGTGTAACCAAGTAGCTGCACAGCTATTAGGCCAGAGGCTGGGGTGGGGGGAGTATTGTTGGAGGCACCCGCGTGGCCCAGCTGTCAGCTGGTGGGCCTGCCCGGGGGACTCCTCCTCACCCTGTCCTGCTGGCTGGTGGAAAGCCTGTCCTGGTGGCTGGTGGAAAGCTGGTGGAGCAAGCCGGAGTAAGCAGGTCCCAGTCAGCCTCCAACCGCTCGGCCCCACTCAGCCCCCAGTATTTATCTTTTTGCACCTGACTTATTTCACTTAACCTAGTTTCCTATAGGTGCATCCATGCCGACACAATGACATAATTCCTTCTTTTTAAAGGTCAAATAGTATTTCATCATATATATATATATATATATATATATATATATAATATTTTCTTTATCCATTCTTCTGTTCACTGATGGACATTTAGACTCCTTCCATACATTGACTATTTTGAGTAATGCTACAATGAACATGGGAATGCAGATATATCTTCCACATACTGATTTTATTTTCTTTGAATATATATTTTCTTTGAATATATAGTAGTGGGATTACTGGATGGTATAGTAGTTTTATTTTTTTTTAGAGGAACCTGTATACTATTTTCCACATGGGTTGTACTTATTTACATTATTATCAAGAATGTGTAAGGATTCTCTTTTCTCTGTATCCTCTCCAGCACTTACATGCTGCCTTATTGACAATATTAATTCTAACAGTGTAAAGTGGTATTTCATTGTGGATTTATTTGCATTTCTCTGATGATGTGTGATACTGAGAAATTTTTTATACACTTTAGCTATGCATATATATTTGTTTCAGAGATGTCTATTTGGATCATTTGCTTTTTAAATCTTTTTTTCAAGTTATTTATTTTCTTACTACTGAATTGTTTGACTTTGTGATATATTTTGGATATAAACTCATTATTAGATGCATGGTTTGCAAATATTTTCTCTTGTTCCAAGGGTTGTTTCTTTCCTTTACTGTGAAGAAGACTTTTTGGCTTAATATAATCCCATTTATTTATTTATATTTTCTTTTTTTTTTTTTTTTTTTTGTACCAGGGATCGAATCTATTTATATTTTCATTGCCTGTTCTTTGGAGTTCATATCCAAAAGAGCACTTCTTGTCATGGAGATTTCCCCCTATGTATTCTAATATTTTCACAGTTTCAAGTCTTTCAGTTAGGTTTTATGTCATTTTGAGAAAATTTTTCCATAGGTGTGTGAGACAAAAGTTTGTATCTAGGTAAAATTCTCTATGATGAATGTGATCATTATGTATATCAAAAAGGTACCAATAAACTTAATTAACGAAAAGGTTTGTGTCTATTGTTCTGTTGTTCTGAATATGAAAACTCAAGTTTTCCATAATTTATTTATTGAAGACACTGTCCTTTTCCCATGGGGGGTTCTTGGTATCTTTATTGAAAATCAATTGACCATAAATATTTCAATTTATGTCTGTGCACTCTAGTCTGTTCCATTGGTATGTATGTCTGTTTTCATGCTAGTTCCATGCTGTCTTGATAGTATATTTTTATAGTATATTTGAAGTCAGACATCTAAATCTTCTAGCTTTATTCTTTTTGCTCAAGATTGCTTTTATTATTCAGTATCTTTGTGGTTCCATCCAAATTTTAAGATTTTTTTTCTGTCAGAAAAATTCAGTGGAATTTTAATAGGAATGTCTGATTATTCATCTTGATATATAGCTTGATATTTTAAAAGGGTTTTTGCCCATTCATTATTTTTTGCAGTTTTGAGTAAGAGAAATCCAAGAAATAGTGTACTGAAGTATAACATTACTATTTATATTAATAAGGAATACAGAAACAGAAAGTTTCAATGTTTGGCTTAACTGTGTGATAATATAATTATAACCAAGCTCTTTGAAACTTTCTCCTTCACCTGATTGAATGTATTGGCTTTTTATATTCATGTTTGTTACTGTTTGGTCACATGATGGTTGACACAGTTCCTGGAATCATTTCCATGTTTAAGGAAAGAAGAAAAAGATGATGCCGACATGATATTTGCACTGATGACACACTAGAACTGGGATTAACCTGGTGCCTTAGAGGAGTTCATTTAGTCATTGTGCTCTTTATTGTCCCTCACTCAAAGAAAAATGGCATGCTGCATACCTGTGATCCAGCTACTCAGGAAGCTGAGGTGGGAGCATCACAATTTTCAGGCCAACCTGGGCAACTTAGCAAGACCCTGTCTCAAAATAAAATTAATAAGGTTTGGGCACATAGCTCAGTGTATGCTGCTGTATGAGGTCCTGTTTTGATCCATGGTACCACACCCATGCACACAGTGAAGCAAAAGGCCTGTTTCACTTAAGCAAGGCCTTAATGATGTGCTAAAATTATTTTATTAAATGTCAATGCCTGAGTAAGTACACATTTTCCTTTAAATTTGGGTTGTGGTGAAATCTAACAAAAATTTAAATTCTAAACATTTTTAGGTGTACAAGTCAGTAAGCTACCATCATCACAATTCTTCAGAACACTTTTCATCTCAGGAAACTGAAAGCTCATGTCTTTTAAACAATAACTCCCTATTTCTCATTCCTCAGCATTTGGAAACTATCATTCCATAGTCTGTCTCTATGAATTTAACCATACTAAGTACTTCATGAGTGGAATTATATATTTGTCTGTTTTTGACTGGCTTATTTTCGTTACCAGAAGGTTTTCAAGGTTCATCAAGGTGGTAGCCTATGTCAGAATTTCCTTTCTTTGTAAAACTGAATAGTATTCCACCCTGTGTACATAAAACACAGGGGTGTTTATCTGCTCATCCATCAATGAATATTTGGATTGATTGGATTTCTGGCTATTGCAAGTAATGCTGCTGTGAAGTTGCTTATAAAAATGTCTTTTGTCCTTGGGCATGCAAATATACCAAGAAGTGGAATTTTTGCATCCTATGGAAATTTTATTTTAATGTTTTGGGGAATTGCAGAGTACAGTGATTATACCATGATAGCATTTATATTTCCAGGAATAATGCATAAGAATTCTAATTTCTCTATAGTCTGATCAATATGTTATTTTTTTTTTAATTGAAGAAATCTTTATGGTTGTGAAGTGATATTTCATTATGGATTTGATTGCATTTCATTAATGATTAGAGACTTTAAACATGTTTTCATACTTTTACTGGATAATTTTATATTTTTTGGAAAACTGTATGTTGAAGTGCTTTGCCTATTTTTGTATCTGGCTGCTTATTTTCTGTTGTGTTTTAGGAGTTCTTTATGTAAACTAGACATTAACTGCTTATCAGATACATGTTTAGCAAATACAGTGGTACCTTGGTTCATGAACAGTTTTGTTTGTGAACAATTTGGTTTGCAAACAGAAGTGCCTGGAAAAATTTTGTTTTTGTTTGTGAACTTTACATCCAATAATGAACACAAATGTGGCCATCTTTTCCAGAGTCATTGAATGAATTAAATTCATGAACTGAGGTACCATTGTATTTTTTTCATTCTGGAGGATGCCTTTTTCCCATGTCTCTGATGCACAAGATTTCAGTAATAGAGTGGCAGATTCCACATTGCAATTTATATTTTAAAATTATAACTTTAAATCTTGGTTTTGTACCAAAGAAGAATATCTGTAATTATTTGAAAAGGCTATCAAATTATTCCATTCATTTACAATGACACATCTTTGTAAGGGTTAAATTCCATCAGTTACACCAATTACAATAACATATTTTGGCACTTAAATGCAAAAGCATGTATGAGAATTCAGCCATCTCATAAAGAGCAAGACATTAAAGAGCTTTTAAAAAATGCACATAATGCCAGTGGGTTGTTATTATCTCCCAGGCTCCATCAGTGATCAGAGAGAGTAAATGAGTATAACACTGTTACATATAAATATTCAAATATGTATGTGTATGTCTGCAATATATATATTACAAAATCATGACTTTATACCAGTACCTCTTATTTCAGTCTAGGACCTCAGGGATACTTCTGGCCTTGTTTCTTCTCCTGTTTATTAATACTTTCTCTGCTAAGGAGAAACTTGTCTTCCTTTATCCTCAAAATGCTTATTTATTTGTTAGTGTAACCTATTCCTCAACCATACTGGTTATGTATCCTCTGTGAGGTGTCTAACCAATTCAACACTTTTATGTAGTTCCTAAGTCTTTATATCATACAGCTGTTCATTTTGGTCCTGCCATTTGCACACTGTGAAAAACAGCTTTAATTAGGAAGAAGTATAACATTGGCATAGTGTGTGACTCAGTGTGTCTTCAGTTTGATATGCAAGATACACTAAGAAAAATTTGCACAACAAAGTGATGGCATTACAAAAGTATATTATTCAGTTAATGATATGGAAACAGAAATCAACTAACAAAATAAAAATTAATTTCAGTAAAAATTAGAAAATTTAGCAAGAAATCTCTTAACAACAGATAGGTTAAATTTGACGTATCTTAAAACTATTTTGAATTGGGCAAAGAGTTCTGAGATATTAAATGAAAAGTATCCCACAAAACTGAATTGTGGTGATAGTAATAATGCTCTGAAAAATGACTAAAAACATCATTGAAAATGGGAAGGGAAAAGAAAAAATGAGAAAAGAAAAAAAATGGAAGCAAAACTTTTGTAAATAAGGAGGGGAAGGTGGTTGAAGGGAGGGGAGCAGATTGGAGAAAAAGAGGATCAAGATATGCCATGTACAGGTACAAATTCCCTTTGATGAATGTGATTGTTATGTATATTTAGAGTCACCAATAAAATTAATTTTAAAAATCTTTGAATTTTATTTTATTTTATTTTTAAAAATTTTTTTTTTGCTTAAATTCTTTTATTGGTACATTGAATTTTAAAGCAGAAGAAATTTGGGGTATATATAGTATATCTCAGTTGTAGTCAGGGTTTTGGCAAGGGAATACATTAATACAGGACACATAATTTATAGGATTATTTTATGATATTTACCCAAAACGTCAAATACAGAGAAGTGCAAGAGATTAACCGCACACTAAAGGCCCAAGGAATCCAGCCAAGGGCCTGGATTCCATAAGAGTTTCCCATACAAGACAAGCTAAAGATCCAGAGTCCAAGGCAATACCTCCACCTCCTGTCCAGCCAAAGGCCTAGAGCCCATGGCAATGTCTCATGATTGTCTGTACTGAGGATCTGCACCTGGAGAGCCCAAAAGCTAGTGGTGGAAGCCAGAAAACCTACACCGGTGGGATGAAGGATTTGTTCAACCGGGCTGAGGGATCTACAATGGAGCCAGGAAGTGGTGCTTATGGTGGATCAGAGCTCCCCTGAGAAGAATAGCAGCCATTCCCAGTGACAGTGAAGATCTGAGCTCCTCCTCTGGCAACAACAGCCAAGCTGGCATCAGGAAAACCATCTGCAGCAAGCTTCTCCTAGAAAATCAATAGCCCATGAATCTTCCCCTCCAGTTCTCTTTTTATGGCTACTGGTAATAATCCTCAGGTGTATGCTCCATGGCCAGACCACACTGATTCAGTTCAGTCGGGCATTACTAGTTGACCATTAGTTAGTCCACCACATCAGTAAAGCTGTTAAAATTATGGTGTATTAAAAATCCAGACTTATGGATGATTAAAAATTCTTAGAGATTTTTTGAATTTAAAAATTCAAAGGAAATTTAACAACTTCCAGTCACCCCTGGAATCGATTTCATATGGAGAAGTCATGCATAGTTCCTACTGGGTAGAGAAGCCAATTTCATTTGATTTATTCTTTTAGGAATTGGGTTGGGATGTACATACATTAATGCACCTCCTATCTGCTGAAAGCCTACTGTGCACCACCCTCTGAATTAGATGCAGGGGATCTCATAGTTAATGAGACAGAGAAGTTTAATAGTCCTTTTTCAAACAGTTTCCCTTTGGTAGGAGAAAATAAACAGAGAAAATACAGTTTCACAAATTTGATGTGATCAAACAAGGGACTGTGGTTTCCATAGCCTGGGTCTGAAATGTCTACCAAAGGCCTATGTATTAAAGCTTGATCTTCAGCTTTGTGCTGTTGAGAGGCAATGGAAACTTTGCACGGCAGAGTAGGAGGAAGTTATGTAACTGGGGTATAATTTTGAGGGGACATTAGGACCCAGGCCCCTTCCCTGCCCTCCCTTCCCCCTTCCCCCTTCCCCCTTCTCCTCTCCTCTCCTCTCCTTCCTTTCTTTTTCTCCTTATCCGTTAGGAGGTGAGCAGCTTTTTCCACTGTGAGATCCAGAACATGATGTGCTGCTTCACCACAGACCCAAAGCCATGATGTTTAGGGACAATGGAGTGAAGTCTTTGAAACCATGAGTTAAAACAAACCTTTCCTTCTTTAAATTGATTTATCCCAGGTTAGTACAGAAAGGAAAAATGGACTAATACAGTGACAGAATGTAGAAACATTAAGAGGATTGAGGAAGCACTTCCTAAGGAGATGACTTTGGCCTGGAACTCCAGTTTTGAGAAGAGCTAGCCTCATGAATATTTAAGGTACTGTGAATCGTGAAATGTTTTTGGCATAGAACAGGTAAAAGTAGAAAAGAGTTTGGTGGTAAGATCAGTTAGGGAAGACTAGCTTAATGAAAACTGGGTTTACTTTCTGACATTTAAAAATTTGAAATGGATGGTTTTTAGCAATGATCTATCATCAGAATCATGTCCCTTATTCTCCTTAGTACTGGCCTACTGCAACTAGCTGATTAGAGGTAGGCAATACATTTTCAGCAATTTGTGAGCTGATTGTGCAGCACAAATATCACTGAAAATTAACTTTTGTGAACTAATATGTTATTTTTTAAAGAAAAGGTAATGATCCTGAGAATTCATCAATTCCTGATACAATCAGTGCCTTTCACTAACATCGATGCCCTTGAAGTTGTTTTTACTCACTAGGACTATGTGCTAGAAACCCTATGTAATGGTGTATTTACTGCAGATCTCTTCCCAGCTGGATGCGGAGCATGGTTAGTAGTGCTGGAACCAATAACATCAAGGAGTTTAGCAAATGTTACACATAGGGCTCTCCTCTTTTTGATTTTTTTAAAGCAAACTTGATTTTAAAACATATGATAGCATATTCTTGCTCTTGAGGCTTTTTATTTACAGAAACAATATGTCTACCACTGTTCCCATTCTGACTGGGGGAAGAGTAAGTTTTGGGGGTAAAAGTGGAGTAAAAGAGAAATGTAGTTAAATGTGACTTCTAAATTAGAAAAGCAAAAGCATCGCAGTCTGCTTCTAGCTGGATGGTGTTAGACAGAAAGGGGCCAGAGTGTGAGCTGGCTAGGTCCCTGGAGGCTGCTGGATTTTGAGGAATACTGGGGACTCTTACTGGAGCATGGGGGACTGAAGGATGCATATGGAGAGGTAAGACAAATATGGTTAGAGAGCACAATGCATTTTCTAATCGGATCTTCCTCTTAATATACAATGGATAGCTTTTTACTTTATTAAGCATTCTACCACACAATTTCTAAGACTTCAGACTATTCCACTATTGAATTCTTTTTCTAAAGGGAATATACTTAATGACTTAGAATATCTGAATATCATTTCGTCTTCAGCATTTACCATTCATAGTCAACAAACCAGGTCACCTTTACTTGTTGTGTTTCATGGGGAAAAAATGGGACAGGAGATGATCTGGTTAAAAGTAGAAATCAGAATTATTGTCAAGGGAAAATTGCTATTTTCACATTTTGATTATGGTATTTCATTTGGGGAAGTATAAGGGAAAAAATTAGAAAATAAAAGACAAATTTGACACCTTAGCCATAAGCTTCTGCATTAAAATAAGAAGAAAATAATGTTCATATATCAAGGGAAATAGGTTACAAGCTGAAGCATGCAAAGCTCTTCACACAATCAAATGTACTGCCCAAAAGGAATTAACAATATTCTGCTTATTTTCATTGAAATAGGGTTAGAGACTCCGGCTCTGGTAAAAATTTAGCAACTGAGTGCCCAATTCAATTAATCGAACTTCTCTGGGAAGGAGAATTCTAGTTATTGCTTTTCTATTTTTCTAAACTTGTTGCTATTAAATTGCAATAGTCACTTAAAGTCCATGAAAGCATTGGTCATGGCACAAAGTTTCCCTGGACTGTACAGGTCCTGGGTGAACTACTGTAAGCAGAGGCCTCAGATTTCCCTACATTTAAAAGCTGATGACTCCTTCAACTGTAGAGCTTCAAGTTTCCAAAGAATGAAAATAAAGGAAGGTTTTAACATGGAAATCTGAAGTCTTTTTGTTTCAATGTCCATTTTTCTCTCTCCCTGTAAGATTTCTATTAGAATGCAGTACTGTCAAAAGTGTCTGAGGGACTAAGATGATTTCTAGTCTAAGAGTAGTCTGATCTTAAATACAGACCAGGGGAATAATAGGTCATCAAAAATCAAAATGAATGGAAATATGGCTAATCTCTTTCCATTGAGAAAGAATGCAATTTAAATGAAGGAGCCAAATTCACACTCCCCCTCTTTTCAATAAGATATAAAAGTAGGGCAGACTCTTCACACCACCCAAAAATGTGCAGGAATCAAGATTTTCTCCCTGTTGTTACCAACAAGTAGCCTGAAATAAAAGCTCTATTTTAAAGAGAAATTTGACTGATAGTTCCTGTTTGCCTTTAAAATTATCATTTCATTTTTATTCCCTATAGTTCAGCATTTTCTCTCCGAGAGCTACATTTCTGGTCAAAAAGGGAATCTAAAAGTGGAATCAAATAGTAAAAGAATGATAGAGAAAGTTCTATACATATCATTTCAAATGCCAGAATTACAGATGATGTGTTAGCCTGTGACATGCTATTCTGTTCTCACACTTTTTGATAAGTCAGGTATTCTAAGAAAAATAAAAGTGTGAAAAATACATATTGTTTCCCACGAGAGCCTCTTTCCTTCTATCTAGTAGCATTCCAAAGAGAATGAAGAATCCTAAGACTGCTGCCTTTTTGAAAAAGATATAGACATTTCTTAGGGAAAAAAAAAGACTGACTACATTTTTAGCTGTCTGTATTAATGCTCCAGATAGTTTATTGGATCCTTAAAATGTGTAAGTTATTCTTCCAAGCACTTTGTTGGTGCTATTTTGTTTAATCCTTACAACAACCTTGTGAGGGAGTAGCATTCTCTCCTTCTTACAGAAGAAGATGTTATTTTTTGGAGATATTCCATGGTCATTTATCAGTGGAAGTGTACAGAAGAGCCCATCCCTTGAGCCATTACAATTGTTTCCCAACAAAACAGAGACAAAATGACAGCTGTATGACAAAAAATAGATAATACTATAATACTTTACCCCTTACCACCTCAGCCCTTGTTTGGAAGTTACTAAAGCAAGAAGGAGGTGAGAATGGACAGGGCCAGGGATCCATGCTGGAGATTTGTGTGCACTTACCAGTGAGTGGAAGAGAAGATGGAAAATTGGTGTAGGGAGGGAAGTTAGAGGAAAAACCCCAGGAAATATTCCGCTCTTTGAATTTTAATAACCATATGCACCCTGAAAACTTCCCACAGATAATTTTTAAAACATCTATGTCCTGAAGGAAGTAATGAATATGAATAGACATTATACATGGATGCTAGTATCTAAAAATCTCAAAAGTACTCATCATTCATTTTTGGATTCTAAAAACCCTAGAAATTCTTAAGAAATGAAATCAATCGAGATTGCCTAGAGGATGTGTATATTGAATCCTGATTTCACAGAGTCAAAATTAACCTATACTCTTTGACATTTAAATACAAAGAATTAAGATATGTATGAATGTAATTATTACCTACTACAAATATGTACTAATAAAAATTTTAAAAGAAACTAAAAATAACATATGTAAGGAAGATTTGCATGACATAACATATTCATGGATAGAATTCCTTGAAATCTAAGACAGATCGCTTTTCACACTGAGATAAATGGACCATAAAGGCAAACTAGGGTAGAGTGACAAGGAAATGGAGAAAATACATAGCAAATGAAAGAAAAGTTTTGCTTTGACTCTAACGGTCTTTGTGAAAGTAGATGTAATTTCTTAAGAAGCATCCCCTGGAATAGAATGTTCAGGGGTTTGAAAGTGTATTTTACTCCCAAACACTGCCATATTGTTTTATTTTATAAAATGGTTTAAATTTTTATATTTACTAGTAGTTTTTTTATCAGTATAAATTGTAAAATAACATACTTTATTGTTTAAACTACCATAAATAAATAAAATAAAAATAAATGAAAACAACAACAACAAACAAACCCCAACTACTTTCCCAGAAAACAAAACCTACAGTTGAAAAACATATTTTTAGGTATTGATAGGGCAGGGGAAAATGACTGAAATATGCTATGTGCTTGTACAAATATACCAAAATGAAACCCATTAATCTGCATAACCAGTATGTACTAACAAAGAACGTGGGAGAAAATAAAGGGCTGCAAAATATCATGTCTATGAATATATAGTTATGTCTACAAAAAATGAAAAACTTATTTTATTAATGTCATGTTATTAATTGTTAAATTGGTATATAATAGTTATATATATCTATTGGGTAATACAGGTACTTGGAATATAGTAATTGTATATGTTTATGGAGTAAAATAATTTTAATGTTAGTAGTTAGCTGGTTCACAGAGGATATTGGGCTTGTAAAATAATAGTGGAGTTTCTCAAGGGAAAGAATGATAAAAAAGAACTGTGATCATTTTACAGAAAGAAATAGACTGTGGATCCTTTTCATTTCTACAGCAACTTCCCCTTCCTGGGGTAGGTCAGCGAATGGAAGTTCAGTGAGATGGACTGGCACCTCAGACATGCTCCTGGGTCACATGTCATGCCATATGTCACATGAGCTGTTTCATGAAATCAGAACCTCCAGAGAAATATAAAATATCAACTAAAATATTAAAATGCCATTTTCCTTCTCTCCACAAGCACACACACACATACACACATACATATACAAACACACATGCAGAGCTAGTTCATGTTAAAAATATTCACAAAATTTTTAGTATTCTCTAAGTAGATGTGTGTATGCATTGTTCTTTTCAAACATATTTACATTAGATAGTTTGAGATTTATTCAGTGGTGCACTAGTTTGCAAGGTCTGCTTCTCTGTATGATGATCTCACTCTATACGTCAATGTTTACCAGAGTGAGTTGGTAAGTAGAGTCACAAGCATCTTGACATCAAAAACATTAACTATTAGGATTTTTTTTTAACTCTATCTCTGCTTTCCTTCATACTGAATATAAAAAATATAAGACTACATATTAGGAAAATAACTGACTTCTGCATTCATCGGTTCTGATAAGACCTTGCTAGATGTATTTCACTCCAATACACTGTTAAAATACTGTCAATTTTATTTCATGCTTCACATACCTGACTTTATAGGTGGAGTTTTTCTGTAGAATGGTTGAACTACTCTTTGGAGTCATACAGGGCAAAATTCCAGACTCATGCTGTCCTGTGTGCTTGTGCCTCCATTAGAGACAATCATGCTGAGCCATAATTTCGACTAACATTGTTGGCTTAATGACATGCGGGTTTACTTTTTCTTCTTAACAGAGCTGGGGGAGGGGAGAAGAGAAGCAATTTTGGATTTGATGAGGTGCCTAGCTGACACTTTGGCCTGGATTTCTAAAATGTCCTGAAGCTAAATTCAGAAGAAATGGAGTTGATTTTTGGTAGGTTCCTGCTGCCTTTTGAATGGCACTTTATCCACCACTATTGGTTTTGATAGGACTATTATATAACCTATTATTATTAAGTTCTATAACCTTGGGCTGTCTGTGACTGTGAACTTTCTTTTGATAACTGGTTCGTATGCTTTTGTGCTATTTTGGTACTGGGGCAGTCTTGGGATAATACTGTACCTAATGTCCCGCTTTATCAATTGGTACTAATTGCTTTGAATTGCAATTAAAATGCTTTTGCACATAAAAGAGGCCTGCCCATTCCTAAATGTCCAGTTAAGGCCATTTATTAATGATTAAAATGTCATAGCATGCCAAGAGCAAACGAGAAGAAGGTGAATATCTTCTCTCCTGGTAACATTTTCTTCACCTTCCTGACCTATCATACAGATTAATGTGTTGTTTTGGGGAAGGACTGAAATTGGATAATACCCAGAAAGGCTGACTTGTGGAGAAAAGGATTTCTTGGAACCCATATATCTTCATAAAAATGTTGAATTTTCAGACAAACTAAGATGTAGTATTGTCTGTTTTGAGAGTGGTGCACAGCCTATGAGAGGACATTAAAATCTCCAAGATTACTCCAATCCAGATTGAGCTTTGCATTTATGTTGCCCTCAACTTACAACCATACTATATGCAATGGGTATCAGAGGTGTCACAATATGGTATGGGAAATCTAATTGAAATAATAAACCAATTTAACTGCAAATTAAAGCAAATAATATAATTATTAAGCAGGAAGTATCTAAAATTCCTCTTTTCTCATTAGTGAATAGTTTAGAGTAGATAGAAAGTGAGGACGGTCATAACATGTGAGTTAGTAGCCAGACAAGGTTTGCGATAGCTCAGTTATTGAGTTACTATGATCTGGAAAAGTTGGCAATGTGTGGCATAATGGCAAATACGCTGAGTGAAATGAAGAGTCCAGTGGTAGTAACAATATGGTAAGGAACCAAAAGAGCTAAACTCGGGCTAAGTGAAAGTTGGAAGGGATATCGTGGTTTCTACTTTATGCTTCAAAGCATTTTTTGATGAACAAATGAAATAAATATTCAGGAATAAGGCATACAAGTCTAAAAATGACAGACGTGTATCATTTTAGAAAGTATGAGAAGTAGATATTACAACCAAAATTAGACATTTTGAGGAAGGAAAGAATGAGAATAAGAACATTTTAACGGAGAAAGGAAAATTATGCTAAAGACAAGAGTATTCTATAATAGATAGCTGTTTGTATAGAATACTTTATGGAGAGGCTGTGTTAATAGAACATTATATATATATATATATATATATATATATATCATTTGATTGGGAATGCCTTTAGCTATAAATACTGTGAAAATCAATTTAAAAATTTTACAGAAGGATATTTACCGTCTCACAAAATTGGTAGTTCAGTATTAAAACTTCCTAGCTGTCCTAATTTGTGACATAATTCAGTGTTCTCTTTTAGAGATTCTTAATCTTTAAGAGAATGGCAAGATTGATTGAGTTACTCTGAACTTATATATGTATGAAAGCCTACAGGAATAAAGATGTTCCCTCTTAAGATTAAGACATGGTATCTAAAATGTTTCTGGGAAACTATCTCTCAGGTCACAAGAGATGCAACTGCATTACAAAAAACCCTTCAAATGGATACAGGATGAGAAGAACCCTGAATTTCCGAGGCACACAGGTGAGAAACAGTAAACAAACATTTGAAGTACAGTAATGTGAACGACTTACATTCAGCCGTCATAACAAATGACTAAATCCTCAGGCACAAAATGCTGATTTCTCACTTACCTTTCTGGTATTCTTACTTTGAGATCCAGGCTAAGGGAGCATCTCCTGTAGGAAGAGTGCTGCTATAGAGGGAACTACATTGACTTTTTAAAAATAAATTTTATGTAGGCATAAACTCCATACAATAAAATTCATCCATGTAAAATGTTAAGTGAAATGAGTTTTTATAAATATCTACATCAGCGAAATGACTTTAATGATCAAGATATAGAATATTTTCATTACACTCTCTGGACATCTGCAGTCTGTCTCTTACCTGCTTTTTGTTACTATAGAGTAATTTGTATTTATAGAACTTTATACAAATGGAACAACAGAGAATGCATTGTTCCTGTCTGGCATGTTTCACTTAGCACAATGATATACAAGTTCAACCACATTGTTCTGTATCAGTAATTTGTTACTTTTTATACTTAGTAGCATTCCATTATATTGATGAACCACACAGTTTGTTTATTTATTCATCTTTAGGTAATTTCCTTCTTTTGCTTTATTTTGAATAAAGCTTTTATAAATGTCCACATACAAGACTTTTCTCTTGAGCAAATTCCTATCAAAGAAATGGTTGTTTCACATGATCAATATTCATGTAATTTGGATGGAACTGCAAACTATTACTCACAGGTAATGTGAGGTCAAGTCTTTCTTTATCTTTGCCAATACTTCACATTTTCAGTCTTAAAATTTAATTGTTCTAATGTGGGTCTAGTGTATGTCATGATTTTAATTTGAATTTTTCTAATGACTAATGATTTTTAGCATCTACTGTGCTTATTTGCCACTTATATATCTTTTAATGTAAAGCATCTGCTTAAGCTTATTACTCATTTTCATATTTTTTAAATTTTGTATTGTTCACTATGGTCAGAATTCATATACTTTACAGTTTAAGTCTTTTAAATTTATTGAGACCAATTTTATGGGTTAGCTAGCTTATTGGACATATGAAGAACACTTGATGAGAAACTATTCTGTAGTTTCGACTGTGGGCACATGAAATGTTATATGTAAAGCTAATTTGTATATATATATATGTGTATATACATGTATACATGATAGGTTGTAGTATTATTCAGATCATCTTTGTCTTTTTAAAAAAAATTTTCCTTAAATTCCTTTATTGGTACATTCTAGGTATACAATACATTTAAATTTATCATTAAGTACTTGTGACAGTACATGATGTATCTTGGTTCTTATTTTTTCCCCATTCCCTGTCCTCCCTTCACTCCCTCCACCCTTCCCTATTTACAAAGGCTTTGTATCCATTATTTCCTTTTCTCATAATTTTTCCTTTCCCTTCTTTCCTTTCCCCTTCCCTTCCCACTTCCCTGACACCTTTGGACCTTTTCTTCCTATTTCAAATGATCAATTATTCATTTTAATCATTTTAATCCTTATTTACACTTTCAGTTTCTCACTCTAGAGAAACTATTGGTATTTACACATGTGTGTCCTATTTGTTTCACTTAAGAGTATGGCCTCAATAGGCATACATTTAGCTATAAAGGTCTCTAGTTTCTCATTCTTTATGGCTGAGTAGTATTCCATTATATAAAAAACCACATCTTTATCCAGTTTCCAGTTGATGGGCAGTTGGGCTGTTTCCAAGCTTTAGCTATTACAAACTGTGCCCCTATAAACATGGGTACACGTATATCGCTGTAGTATGATTCTTTTAATTCTTTTGGGAAGATCCCCAGCAGGGGAATAGCTGGGTCAAATGGGACCTCTAGTCTTAGTTCTCTGAGGTATCTTCACACTGATTTCCACAGTGGTTGCACCAGTCTGCACTCCCACCAACAATGGAGAAGGGTTCCTTTCTACCCACACTGCCCTCCACCAGCATTTGTTATTGGTTGATTTCTTGATAGCAGCCATTCTTTCTGGGGTGAGGTGGAATCTCAGTGTTGCTTTCATCTGCATCTCTTGAATGACCAGTGCTGTTGATCATTTTTATATGTTTATTTACTGCTTTTACTTCTTTGTCTGAGGATTGTCTGTGCATTTCAGATGCCCACTTTTGAACTGGGTTTTTAAATTTGGGGGGTCTGATTTTTTTTAAGTTCTTTGTATATTCTAAATAGTAGTCCTTTGTCTGAGGTACAGCTGCTAAAATTTTTTTCTCACATTGTAGGTTGTCTCTTAGTTCTGTTGGTGGTTTCTCTTGCAGTGCAAAAGCTTTTTAATACGATAAGATTCCACTTGTTGATTCTTTGTGCTAGTTCCAGTGCTACTGAGGTTTTGTTCATAAAGTCTTTTCCTATGCCAATGTCTTCAAGAGTTCTGCCTAACTTATCTTGCAGCAAGTTCAGTGTTTCTGTTTTAATATTTAAATCTTTAATTCACTTCAATCTTAGTTTAGTGCATGGTGATAGATATGGGTCTAGTTTCAATCTTTGGATGGTTGAAATCCAGTTTTTCCACACCATTTATTAAATAGGCTATCTTTCCTCCAATGAGGGTGGTTGGCTCCTTTGTCAAAGATGAAGTGGCTGAGTGTGTCTGGAGTTGTTTCTGGATCTTGTAATTTATTCCACTGATCCTCAGGTCTGTTTCTTTGCCAGTATCATGCTGTTTTTATCATAGTAGCTTTGTAATATAGTTTCAAGTTGGGGATTGTGATACTCCCTGCCATGTCTCTGTTGCTTAGTATTGCTTTTGGTACTCTAGGTCTCTTCTGGTTCCAAATGAATTTTTGGATTGTTTTCTCTAGTTCTGTGAAATATATTGGAATTTCAATTGGCATTGCATTTAATCTATATAGCATTTTTGGAAGAATGGCCATTTTCACTATATTGGTTCTTTCTACCCAGGAACAAGGGATGTCTATCCATTTTCTTCTATCCTTTCCATCTCTTTTTTCAGAGTCCTGTAGTTTTCAGTGTAGAGGTCTTTTGCTTTCTTTGTTAGATTGATTCCTAGATATTTCATTTTTTTGTATGTTATTGTACAAGGAATTATTTCCCTAATTTCTCTCTCGGTGAGTCTTTTATTTGTGTATAAGAAGGCTATTTTTTTTTTTGAGTGTTGACCTTGTATCCAGCTACTCTACTGAATCTGTCAATTAGTCTAGAATTCTTTTGGTGGAGTTTTTTGGGTCTTCTATGTAAAATGTCATATGGTCAGCAAATAATGACAGTTTAACTTCTTCCTTTCCTATCTTTATTCCTTTTATTTCTTTCTCTTTTCTAATTGCTGTGGCTAATGTTTCCAGAACTATATTGAACAGGAGTGGTGATATTGGGCATCATTGTCTTGTTCCTGATTTTAGTGTGAAAGTTTTCAGTTTTTGACCATTTAGTAAGATGTTGACTGTTGGTTTTTCATAGATAGCCTTAATCAGGTTGAGATAAAGACCTTCTATTCCAATTTTCTGTAGGGTTTTCTTTATTTATTTTTGTGTAGATGATTGCTGAGAAAGTGGCATAGAGCATCTTACTGTGATTATAAGTTTGCATAGTTCACCCTTTGATTCTGTCAAATCAATGTTCAAGTATTTTGAAACTTTGTAATTTGGTACATATTCACTTATGTTAAAATATCTTTCTTATAGTTTCACCATTATATTTTTCTCTCATAATATACTTTGGCTTAAAATCTAGTTTGTCTGATGTTAATACAGTCAGGCCTGACTACTGAGGTTTACTGTATGTACACTATATCTTTTTCCATTGTTTAATTTCAATACATCTGTGCATTTGTGCTTGTAGTGTGTCTATTGTAGAAGGAATATAAGCAATAATGTTTTTTTTAGTCTGATAGCCAATACCTTTATTTGGATTAATTAATTCCTTAACATTTAATGCAGTTATTGATATGGTTGATTTAGGTCTATTTTAATTCATTTTTATTAGTTTGCAATACACAGGACTTACAACTGTTTGGGGAAATCAGTACATATATTTTATATGTTGATCATTTTTGATCTCTTTAAAGTCTATTTTAATTTTTACCATTTTTTTTGTTTTTTGTTACTCCTCTCCAACATTTTTATTTGAGCCATTCTTTCTGGAGTGAGGTGGAATCTCAGCATTGTTTTCATTTGCATCTCTCAAATGACCAGTGATATTGAAAGAATGGCTGCTATCATGAAATCAACTAATAACAAATGCTTGCAGGGCTGTGATGAAAGAGGAACCCTGCTCCACTGCTGGTGGGAGTGTAGACTAGTGCAACCACTGTGGAAATCAGTATGGAGATACCTCAAAGAACTTGGACTGGAATGTCGTTGGTCTCTCTAGAGGGAGACCTGGAGACCCTGGAGAGCACTGACCTTTAAAGAGAGAAAAGGAGACAGCTGGGGGACGAAACAGCACTTTATTCTTCAGGTCACTGTTCTCTGTTTCAACCCAGATTGGGTCTAGCAGTCAGATTTTATACACTTTCGACAGGCAATTCTGACATCAGTTTTTCTTGTTTTCTCAGAAGGATATCTGTGACATTCCTGTAAGTCTCTGGCCTTTGTTTATAGTTACAGCATCGTCACATTTATTTTAGTCTTAAAGGTTAACATGTAACTCATAAAGCTACAGGCAAGTTTACATGTTTCGTGTCTCTGTTCACTGGAGCCATACATTTAAGGGTACATCACAGCCCTCCTCTATCAGATGTTCCAAGAAAGCAGGGCGATTTCAGCAGAAATCAAGCCCACAGTCTTTCCCTCCATCTGTAGAGTCCAGGGGCCGTGGTTCTTTGACCCCGGACAATGGTTACTAAGAGAGCTTAGGAAAACTTGTTTACTTCCTATGAACTTTTACAACATCTTTTAAGGCTTTCTGCAATCCTTTCAGCAAACAGGCCTGAGGGAGTTCTCTGAGACATTTACTTAGTTCTTTCAATTAACAAGTTTCTTACAATTAGTAACTAAATCCTACATTTTCCCACACTGGAAGTCCCATTTGACCCCGCTATTTCACTGCTGAGGATCTTCCCCAAAGAATTAAAAGAATCATACCACAGTGATATATGTGTGTCCATGTTCATAGCAGCACAGTTTGTGATAGCTAAAACTTGAAAACAGTCCAAATGCCCATCAACTGGAGACTGGATAAAGAAAATGTATTTTGTTTATAAAATGGAGTACTATTCAGACATAAAAAATGAGAAATTAGAGACATTTATAGCTAAGTGGATGCACATTGAGGTGAAACTCTTAAGTGAAATAAATAGGGCACACATACAAATACCAAATAGTTTCTCTGGTGTGAGAAACTCAAAGTGTAAATAAGGACTAAATGTATAATAGGTAATGTGAAAT
>NW_004624777.1:10480030-10498786 GCF_000247695.1 Heterocephalus glaber
AAAAAAAAAAAAAAAAAAGAGAGAAATCTGCTCTGGTTTAAACCTTCTGCCTGAAATTGGCATAGTGACCTAAACTCACATTTCTTTGTATAAATCAAATCGCCTAAATATATATTGCAGAATTATAATACTCACCATCATATATGATGGCGAGTATTATAATTCTGCAGTATGTCCAGTAAATGAGAAGATTTGAATAGTTTTAAATAGTCTTGAAGACTGTCATATCTATGAGTTATGGAGAGGGGACTATTCTTCAAGATATAGTTTCAGCCAGGTGTGGGGTACACACTTGTAATCTCAGCACTTAGGAGACTGAGGCAGAAGAATCACTGCAAATTGAGGCCAGGCTGGGTTACACAGTGAATTCAGGGCCAGCCTAAGAGACCCTAACTCAAAAAACCAAAGGGGAAAAATAAGATATTACTTTATAAAGTTTTCCACAAAGTGTAAGACCAATTGGTTTTATGATAAATTAGGAAAAGGTTAGATATTATAGGTAAGGGTACTTTATCCTTATATATAAAGTTTTAATTTTGTATAAGCAGAATATGTTTATAGTTAATAAGTTAAGACATTTTAAAGAAGATGAGTCTGAACACATGGAAGATGGATCAATAGGCAATAGGCTGGCAGCAAAAATATTTTTTCTTGTTGTTATATTAAATTATTTAAGACTTTATGGTTAGCAATATCACTTTTTTCTTTAGTCTGCTATCACAAAAATAATTATAAAACAATAATATTGAAATTATAATTGTTATAAAATAAATTTCAGTTGTAGTAGGCAATCTCAAACCTTTATGCAGAACATTCTCTTCAGAGAATTTAACTATGGTATACTTCAAATGTAATTTAAAAATTGTTAATTTATTTAACAATTTATTTGACCTTAAGTAAGATCAAAGTTTAATTGCTTAGTAATTAGTAAGTAACTTACTTGGGCTTCCAAAGAATAATACAAAAAGCACTTGAATATTTATAAAATATAACAATATTTATTCCCTAATAAAGTATAATTTGAAAAATCTAAAATTAGAAAAATATGTCATTATCGGATAAGACTAATTTATTAGTAACATATTTAGCTCATTAATATAACTTCCATAGTACGAAAAAAATCAGTAAATTTGCAACATACCAGGTTTGCTCATATTAAAGAAAATATAACTAGTTTTTTTCACAAGGATATATTGATTACATACAGTTTTTAGTTGTTTCTCATTAAAATGTTAATAACCTTCATTTTACCTAAAAGAAAAATTTATGTCAATTCAAATTAAGAAATTACTCCATGTACCATACTTTAACAAGTCTATCAATCTCAATAATCTCAAATAAAAATTCCATTGCATAAGTTAAATCTCTTTTTTCTCATGTGAGATTTTCCCAGTTTGCCCATCACATGGGTATGACATTACATCTCATTGACCTTTACCTACATTTTACTTATGTACAGTGATTTTGTGCATCTTTCTATATCTTTCTTAACGACGTTCTATGAATTACCTGGTCTCTTCTCTTGGTCATTTTTCTACTGAATTTGTTTTATGATTAATGATTTGTAGGGCTTCTTTTTGTATTCTGAATATTAACCATTTACATTCTACCTGTAATGTAATTACTTCCCTTCACTGGGACATGCCATTTCACATTTATGTATTCTCTTTAATGCACAAATATTATCATTTTACTGTAGTCCATTTAATTTAGTATACTTTTCCTTCATGATGTTTTAACATGGCATATTAATAAACTTCATTAAGCTCTTATTCTATAACTTTTCATAAATATCTGAAAGTTTTTCCTTCCCATTTTTATGGCTAATAACCCAGGATTCATTTTCCTTTGGGTTTTGAGTAGATAATCTCTTGTTTTCTGTTGGGTAAGCAATTATCCAAGCAACATTTCTTTACTATGTAGATCTTCACTTTACTTGACATGTTCCCTCAGATATTGCCAATTTGTCAAACATCTTTTTATGTGTTTTGGCTAAAGTATTTTATCTCTTTCAATTGTTAGAAATTATTTTGAGAGTAAATGTATTTCCTTTGTAATCTTAAGTAGTAATTTCTCATTGAATATGAGATATATTTAATGATATTTAGTGAACAGAATGCAGCAAAAGTTATAAAAAATAGGGTTTCTCTCTTAGACCTTCTCTGTTAGTCTCTTATCCATTATGCAAATATAGCCTGCATATTGAGAAAAGCCCTACAGAGGTCTTAGTCAAAGTTGTGCCTGCTGCCATCTTCTGCCAGAAGCCATTGAGTACTGGTGGCCATTGACAGCCATACGTGCCAGCCTGTATAAAGCCACATGTGTGGGCCTAGAAGCATATCTTCTTCCATGTGAGCCTCGAGGTGACTGTTGCTCCAGCTCTTCTCTTGCTTGTAGCCATCTAAGCATCCAGATAAACCACACCTTCCTGGGTGTCTGAGATGAAGAAAGTGTGAGACTGGACATGTTTGGTCTTTTAAATTGCTAAATCAGTATATATTAGTAATACAATTTCCCTCTTCCTTTGTTTTCAACTAAACTTTGATATTCATAGTTCCTGGCTTAGCGTGATTTGGAATTTTTTTAGAAATGGAGAATTTCAAGCCTCATTCAACATCTACTGAATCAGTGTTTGTATTTTAACAAATTTCCCAGGTGACTTGTAGACTAATTAGCATTGAGATATTGTGATCTAGAAAGAATTGTTCTTTCCATCAGTGGAAGAAAATAGTTATCTAAAAATTGATTGCCGACGGGGCCGGGGATTTAGCTCAGTGGTTTTGCCGCCTGCTGCGCAAGCTCAAGGACCGGAGTTCGATCCCCGGTACCAAAAAAAAAAAAAAAAAAAAAATTGACTGTCGATAAATAGCAGGACTAGATGAGGGATGAAAGTTCTCGGAAAAGGAGAGGATTGGGTGAAATTATGCTACAGAAAATCTTCCCCAAAGGAATCAGACCATCATATCATTAATTAGTAGCAACATTGAATTGGAACTTTTAAATGCGAAGAACCAACAACGAAATCATTATTTTATGTTCATAAGAAGTGAACTTTGACAAGATGAATGATAGAGAAGCAAAAACCAAATAGGAATTTTTTTATGATGTAGAGTATTGTTTTTCTCAGGGATTTGAGAAATTCCTTTTGTTTATCTTAGAGATTTGAGAAACAGAGAAAAAAGTAAAACAACTCATGATGGCATATATTAAATGGAAATAAAATGACTCTTTCTGTGATTATTTATGCTGATAAGTGCCAGGCAGTCGCCACATGTTGGATAGATTTTGATTCTTGATTTGAATTTGACTCCGTGTTTGGCCATTTTTCTGTGACAACCAGCATTGTCAAAATGTCATATTCCATTATGCCTTGAATGCCAAAGCTTTACTCTCTAAGGGTGTCATGTCAGTTTTATTTCTTCAAAGCAAACTAACACGTTTTGGGTTATCTTTATGTTTTTTTTTCTTGGCTCAGAAAAACTACCTACTGTGGTAGTTTTTTTTTTTATAATAGAAAAAGTTATTTCTATGTAGACCTTGGAAAGTTGACATTAATAATTACCATCTTGACGTATGTGATTTTGAGAAAGATTATAAATATTTTAATAATTTTCTTCTTTTAGTTTTGAGGTTCTTATGAAAATATACATTTTAGATTGCTTTACTGAAGAAACAAAGGTGTTTAATAGTAGGGATTTGATCGACAAATTACATTTCTCCATACAATGGAATACTAGGTCACCACTGTTGAAGGACTATTAATGAACAGAAAAATGTTCAAGACATTAAATGAAAGAGTATTTTACAAGGTAGAATATATGACATGACATCATGGTATAAAATATGTTAAGGACAATATACCATAATATTCTTAACAGGTTGTTTCTCTACGGTGGGGATTATAGATGCTTTTATAGGTTTTTCTGTACTTGCGAATGTTTACATACATATTCTTTGAAACATGTTTGAACCTTCTGTATATTGTATGAGTTCTATATTTTATCAGAATTTGTTGTAAACTGCAACCCTAATTTTATATGCAACATTACAGTTTTTAAAATATTATTCTATTTAGTTGCCAAAAGATCACATTTTTTTCTTCCAATAAAAGACTTTTCCCTCCACTGATGTTTATATAGCTTAGTAGGTAGCTTTATAAATACAGAATGACCTTGATAAATATTAGTTGACCACCTACAATTGATTGTTTTTTATGATGAGTTTCACACAAGGAAAGAGGTGTCCTATAGCAAAACTATGAATTTACTATATTGTTACAGATGCATTCTTTTTTTGTGAAATGTACAGGGATACTAAAACTGCAAGCTATATAAGATAAATCTTTTCAAATATGGAATGGACAGGGATATGCCCTCAATGGGAAAGCAGTACTCTGGATGTGGATTTGCTGTAGTTGATTGCTAATCTTTTGTCCCTGCCATCACCCATGGATTTGCTAAATGCCCTCATACTTTTTCATGTCAGCATACATTGTGTTGAGACAAAATTGAGATTAATTGACTGTGTACCATTCAACTGAGAAGCATCTTGATGTAACACTGATTTATTTTGCAATAAGGACATCAATTACTTAATTCCAGTAAGGTAAATTCTGTAGGTAGAATTCTGAATTCACAGTAAAAATTAATGGAACATTCCCGACTCTATCAACACAGGATTACTAAGGCCCCAGAGACCTCCACAATGAACCAGCACATTAATTCATCCTGTGAAGAAGTCTGACTAGCAGAGAGCAGGCTAAAGATACAAGGAAAAAGGGAAAGGGTAGCAGAAAAAGAAAACCATAAGTATGAATATTAAACTTAATATCAGTTGTAGAGCAAGTAACTGTACTATCTATTTAAATTTATCCCTTTCTGTGACATGTACATGCTTATACTTTAAACTCAAATTTCCTTTTTTATCCCAATCCTTCTTCTTGGCTATTTTAGATAGGATATATTCGTCTTAGTAAAATTTAAAATTCCATTTCTCAGGTGCAAAAATGTCAAGATAAGTTGGTAATAGAAGAGGAAGTTAAGCACAGGTCACTCAGAGATATTGAGCTGGGAACTGGAGGCAGAAAATTGCTGTAGTCTGTAGAGAAAATGTGGCTTTTGTTTTACTAGAGATAATTCTATTAAATGGGATCATTTTCAATGTAAACATCTGCTATTATACATTTGTCCCACAGGTTTTAAATTATACACACAACAAAATACTCAAAAGTCAACATAGCAAAGTTGCAATTTTTTCATTCCTGCATTATGGAAGATTATTTTGCATAAAATCATGGTTAAGTGCATCTGTGGATGGAACAGAATCACACTGGAATCCAGCAACAGTGTCACCACTGAGGGATTCTGGTACTTGATTAGGAACAGGTTACAAATGCAAGCAAAAGTTCTATCACACTGGCATAAGCTACCAAGATCAAGGAAGTTTTGTAGTTTTTGTGCAAGTATTTAATGTTAGGAGAGGGTTATATTCTCAGGAGTGGCTCACTTTGTTCATATAGGTAAACATATGAGGAGTAGCTGGCAGCTATAAGGAGTGAAAGGGTGGAAAACAGGAAAATTCCCAATAAAAGCAACTTGAGTGGTATATCTGTCACATCTCATCAGAAACTATGCTCAGTCCTGTCTCATGCATTGCTGCTTTGGAAACTCACAGCAACCTTATAAGATTAATTTTACTACCATCATTTGAGTAGGTGTGAGAGTTTAATTTTTTGTACAAGAGAACTCAAAGAGATCTATGCTTAATATTTGGTTTGAACTCACCTCAACTCTTAGTCTACCAATATTTTTATCATACCCAATGCCCATAGTCCTAGTCCTCTAATTCCATTAGAGTAATAATCTGCCTTGTTTTGTCTCTCCCCAAAACATACACATGTATAAAGTATGTTTTCATGATTTAGTTTTCATTGATGTTTAATTATTTTTAAAAATGTTTACTTTGCGTGCAGCATAATGTGGGCACTGAATGATAGTTTTATAATTAGTTATTATTGATAGACTCAAGGAATTGAGAGTATCTGTTTCCCTTTGCTAGGTACTTGAGACCATTTGATTTCTCAGCATTTAAGTGCATTCAACTTTGAATTAGAAACTATTAAATTTCAACCTTATCTGGGAACTTCGTCCTGACAGGAAGCCATATATCACACATACAAACACCACATCATTTTTTACATGTATGATTGAATTCTGAAAACTGGCATGTTAACAGAAAATAGTAGAAATACATTTAAATTCCATTTGTTTAATATATCATTTCTCTCACAAACTCTTGGTTCCTTATAATTTCACATGATCATCATTGCTGAAAGGAAGAAATGATCAGGTAGGAGGAAGACAAGAGGAGATATGTCCCTTTTGAATAATTTATGTTATTATTCTTGTATAGTCCAAGATTACCATGGTGATTATTAATTTGTCAGTCAAGTAAAATTGGTATTCATGTTTCTCTTTGGCATGTCAAAGTGCATCACTAATTTATAACCATCAAACTACAATAATCTGTTTTTCCACCTACACAGTGTCAATAAGATTTCATTCCTGGCCTTGCAAATGGAAAGCACGGCCTCACTAATTGGGGAGATGAATCAGCCGCCTCAATACTTTAGGTATTCGGTCAATCTCTTTTCATTTCATTAAAGGTCAAGAATATGTACAAATATGCAAATGTGTTTTTCACATTTGGAAAATAGATAGGTTAAAGTGATGCAGGAGTTAGAAATGCTGATTGCTGGAAGTCCAATAAAAAGCTACTAGTAAATATTCCATATAATCTTCAAACAATAGCCTTATTAGCAAGAATTAAGGCGGTGACTAATGTCTTCATAATCCATTTTATCATCTTTAATTGCTCATAGAAAAAATGAGAATTTTAAATTAGAAGAGCGTTATGCATTTTAAGTGGCTGTTTAGATATGTGACAAATTCAATATTTGTTTTCATTTCTTTTAATGTGATTTACTTAGTTGACTTTTATGTTGACATGCAATCTTGCTGTTTACCTGAAACTAATCAATGATAACCTTGTTGCATTATTTGTAGCTAAGAAACAACCATATTTGGAAGGGATTATTGATTCTTAATATTCATATTGCTCTAAAATTTCATTTATTAATGTGGAAATATCTAAAGTGATTATGCAGTGTTATGTGCTTGTTTTCTTTGGGATTTACTGCTGCACATTTCAAAACATTATTTATCATACTAGAAATTACAACTCTTTGGGAACAGATGGTTCAGCACTTTGATTCCTGCAATGGCCAAACCTCACACTTCTGAGACTGTGAACCTTGTTGTCTTGTCATTCAGTCCTGCTGATCTGTCTACCCATAGCTATAGTGCTACACATAGTCCAAGGGACAATGACAGAATTCCCTCCTCAGCCCCAAAGGCAATCAGTTTATGCCCTGAAGCATGACATTTGATGACTCTTATTATCAGAAGTTCCATATCTGATGTAGTTGAAACTGCTCACAAAATCAACCAGCCCTTGTAAACACGTAGCTGCAGAACTGGACTTGATAAACACTAGGTACATCCATTTCATAGAATGACTTTATCCTTTGCAGAGGTCTGGCATTAAGAGGTGGCCTTAACTCTTTCCTCAAAAATTTGGTATAGAACAACAATAAAATGATTTCTAGATATAATTTCAGATAAAGTCTCGATGCAAAGTATGTTAGTTCATTTGATCTGTTATAACAAAATGTCATAAACTGTATGGTTTAAGTAGCAGAAACTTACTTGTTTTTTGTACTTCTGGAGGCTAGAAAATCTAAGATCCAGGTACCATCAAATTTGATGCTTGCAAAAGGCCCATTTCCTGTTTCACAGATGTTTGTCATCTCACTATGTCTCACATGGCAGAAGGGGTGAGGGAGCTCCCTGGGGTACCTTTTATAAGTGTATTTCTTCCATTCATGAGAGTTTTGCCTAATGGCATAATCACCCCTCAAAAGCCCGACCTCCAAATATATCATATCAGAGCTAGGTGTCCAGATATGAATTTGGGGAGGTGCATATTCAGTTTATGATGCAAGGCATAGATAGTTTTGTCTAATTTAATAGTCAGATCCATGCTTCCTTGTTCTTTCCTGCTTATTTATCACCTACTCCCAAAAGCTTATGCACTGTAGACCTCCAGATTTTTAAATCACCAATCATTCAGATAAAAGTGCTTTCCACTGCTCTCCAAAGACCTGTATGGTGCTAAATCAAATCATTTTTTATATAGTGTATGTGGTGCTGCATGCCTATAATCCCAGCAGCCTGGGAGATTGAAACAGGAGGATCACAAGATGAAGTGCAGCCTGAGCAATTTAGTGACTAAATGAAGTCCTGGCCTAAAATAAATAGATTGATTAATTGATTCATTTAAAAATGGGCTGGGGGCATAGTTTAATGCACAGGCATAGATTTAATCCCCAGTATCATTACTTTTTTACTTTCTCTTCCTGTTTGACCTCCCAACAGCATGCAGCATAGATACCAGCACCATGCAATGTGGAACATACCCTTCCTCTCTTAGTTGCTTCTGCATTGCATCATTTTTCTTTTTCCTCCAACTTTTAATCACTCTTTCATCATTTCCTTTGCTCTTCCTATATCTAATTGAAACATTATACAATTCTTTAAAGTATTTTTCAGGGAAATCTCATCTCTATGTTGATAACTCTTGACTTTATAAATGTAGTCTGAATCTTTCACCTTGATTCAAAACTGATTCGGATTGTGTATTTGATATCTTCTTGTATCTCTCATATCTCTGTGCTCCAGTTATTTGGAATTCAGCATATCTGCTGTAGTCAGAATGTTCTGTTCCTCCAGAATCCTTGTGTTGAAACCTAACCCCAATATGGTGGTGTTAACACACTGGGAGATGACTAGTTCATGAGGATGGAGTGCTCATTAGTGGGATTGTGTTCTTATAAAAGAAGCCCAAGTAAATTTATTTGTCTCACTCACTGGGTGAAGGTGCAGCCTCAAGGTGCCATCTCTGATGCAGAGAGGAAACAACCTGTTCCAGACACTGAATTTACTGCCTCTCTGATCTTGGGCTTCCAGCACCCAGAACTATAAGCAATAAATGTATGTTTTCTATAAATTGTTCAGTTTAAGGCATTTTAATAGCAGTCTGAGAGGACTAGGACAATATCCATACTTTTTGTTTCATCCCCACATCCCTGTCTCAACACCCATTCTGTACATCTCCTACCATTTCCTATCTTGAGGATTTACTACACGCCAGACATGGTGCTAAAAGTCTCACCAACATATTGGGAAAGAGCAATAAGACGGAGGGCTGAGGATTTAGCTCAGTGGTTCTTCTGCTTGCCTCGCAAGTGCAAGGACCCGAGTTCAATCCCCGGTACCAAAAAAAAGAGAGAAAAAGAAATTCATATTCTAAGGAGTGACAGACAAAATGTAGGCAAATAAAATAGTTACAACTTATAACAAGAAGATATTAGGAAATAGAGGTAATAGCTAACTTCTCTTGCATATTATTTAAAAATGGGTAAGACTTTTTTTTATCCCTAACCTTTTTCTCAGAGTGTAACACCTGGCTTCCTTCCAATTTCCCTCACTCTTTCTCAGGAACGATCGATGAGTTCAGGTGGAGCAGGCAAAGCTCAGCTCCTTTTCTTCCTTCCTCTGGGAAGTGGACTTGACTCTTTTGAACAAAGCCACATGCTATGCACATTTAGAATCGAAGTTCTGCCCCATGGGAAAAATCTGTTATTTAAGGCTTTCCTCCTCTTTCCCCTGGAGATGCCACCTGTCTGCAGAGAGCAGTGGCTCTCAACACTTCCCCTCCTCCCTCCTCATGTCAGTGCAACTCTCCTGCTCTTCTAAGTGACAGCTGCTCCTGCTGGGGTTTGGGAATGCTTTCAGATTTGTGCCTACGCTCTCAAAGACCTCAACATTTAGAAAAGAGGTTGGCAAACATGGCTCAGGGTTTAACTTTGATCCACAGCCTGTATTTTACTTTTTAAAGATTGTATAAAAAACAAAGATGAATATGCAACAGAAACCTTATGTGGCTTGCAAAGCGTAAAATATTTACTGTATGCCACCCTCAAAAAAAGTTTGTAGACTCTAAAGCCAGAAATCTATCTTGGGAAATAAACTGGTAATAACAGTTCTGGAAGAATTAATTAAATATGGATAAATTAGGCTTCTGACAAACCAAAATGGGTGACTTTGAATGATGGTGGTGTTTATTAAGTATAGACTCTGCTACTGTTTTACTTTATAGTTTTTAGAGACTTAGATCAGCTAATAAGGGTGATTTTTACAGATATGCACCTAGTTTTAACTCTGGAAAGGAGGTTAAGTGGACCTTAGATTACATGGTATTTATTATGTTTTAAAGTTTACAGCATTTCACAGTAGGTTATTTTCTTTTTTTGTTATAAACTAGTAGTTCATACTAAGGGAAAGATCTGATCCCCATCAAAGGTTCAGGTCTCGCCAAAATGTTTGGTCCCCAACAAAGAAACAGGGCTCAAAATCAGTGTGGGTATTAAAGAGCTTTAACCAATGCCACAAGGGCACAGCTTATATAGAATAAAGTATGCACCCAGGGAAAGCTGCAGCACTGGCAATGTCATGGAGGACAAAAGCCTTGCTGAGGTGCAGTGCCTCCTTGCTTTAGCAAACAGGGATTCAGCCTATTCAGAACACAACCATCAATGAAGGGGTGAGCTGCTATCAAGACAAGGCTTTTAAAGGTCCAGGCTGCTGTAACTTGGCTTAGGTGCACCCTTGGGTTCTACATAGACCTTAGCAGCTACTCACAGAGCTGTGGAGACCTTTGCAAGTGGGCACCTTTGAGGCAGATTCAAATCTGAGGAAGAGACTTTCTAGATACAGCCTAGAAGATATTTGGGTTCTTTTCAGTATTTTCCATTTTTGCTGTGTTTCTCAACCAGATCTATAGTTTGAATGTTTGAACTGAAAAAGCACCTAAATCCTACCAGAGATGAGTGTATATATTTAAATTGTTAGTTCAAACCTAGACAGATATTGTGGAATTGTGGTTTCAAGTCTTGCTGTTCTTTGTGCCTCTTATATCTGCCTCCAGAGCAGTGAGATAGATCTGTGAAGAGATTGACCTGAAGAGATTGACCTGAAGAGATTGACCTTAAATTCATGTGACTTTTCCAAATTTCAAGGGATGTATTCTCATGTTGGTATGGGAATGATAACTACATTTGAAAGAGAAGCTTCCCAGCCAGACTCTGTAGATCTAAGTACCATAAAAAGTCCTTAAAGGAGAAATGGAAATTAATATGCTTGGGAAACACTGAAAAGAGAAAAAAAGTAATCAGATAAAATGTGGTGAATAGGGCTGCCATCATTACAAACTTCTAAACTTCACAAGAAGGCATAAATTATGTCTGAATCGCACCAACACATGAACTTTTTTGAATAGATGTGCTTCTTTCAAATTTAGTGGAGAAAATAGTGCCAAAATCAGTCTCCTATGATAAGTTTTTCCAATTTGAGTTTAAATTCCTAGGTCATAGATTCTGGGCAATAGTTTCCTGATGAACCTGAAACCAAAATTTGTATTCTTCTCTTCTTTCCTCTTCCTATTCCTCCCTCTTCCAGTCTCTTCTCTTCCCTTCCCTACCCTTCCCTTCTCTTCTCTCTTCTCTCTCTCACAGACACACACACACACACAGACACACACACACACACACACACACACACACACACACATATACACAGAGTACTGAATTCCTGAAAATTTTTAGCAATACTAAACCTTGGAACTAGAGAATAGTCTAGCTGGTAAAACTACTCTAAGACTTTGGAATGTTTTTCTGTTTTGTGGCTAGGAGATTCCATTAAGTCTCAAGTTCTTTAAGTTAAAGGCTCAAGAGAATCTTAACCCTGAACTAGATTGATTTCTCAGGTTTTCCCCTGCCAGATTCTTTGCTTGGCTTCTGAAACTTCTCCAAGGCCCATCTACACACTTGCTTATAAAATTCTCCTTTAGCAATGAACTCTGCTAAGTCAGTTTGGCAAGAACCTCTCACACTTGATATCTGATCACCCTTATCTAATTACCTTGGATACCTTACTGAGTTCCTCATCTTTCTCCATCCTAGGTTATGGTTGTGCACCCTGACTTACCTTTAGCCAGAATCCTTTCAGTTTCCTTTAGCCAGAATTCCTCTTGCCGCTATTTCCTCTTAGTAATTTCCTATCCATTGACACCATACCTTACTCCTTAGGCATAAATTCCCTCTTGTCATGCTATATTCTATATATTTATTCTATATATGCTATATCTTTAGATTAATCTCACTCACCTACTACAAAATCCCATTGCATTGGTTCTGAAACCTTCTGTGATTATCTTGAATATAGTTTTCCTTACTGTGTTTTAAGACGTATTATTGAATATTTTTAATACTTCCATTCTCAAAGAAACTGAGTTCTACACAGGTATTAAGATTCTTCTGTTGGAGGCAGAACAGAATAAGAAATTGAGAAGTATGAATTTTAGATTTTAATTTTTCAAAACTTTGAAAACAAAGACAAGAGGATTTAATTTTGAGTGTGTTGCAGAGAGGTTCTGTGTTTCCATTTCTTTGCCCGATGGTAGGATATGGTTCCAACCTGGAATCCCCTGATTCACTTCAACTTCCCTCCTTGAGAGAAACAGATTGACATGTGAAATTCAGTGATATATGAAACACTCCCATTTTTAAAGGAACTCCTGGCTTATTCAGTGACTAACTCCATATCTAAGTTAATTTCACATTTACTGTTCCTCTTTCCAGCATTCTTTTTCTTTCCCATAGTTGTCATCCTTAATATTTTGGTATCCAAGAATGCATTGAAAATATGTTTTATCTATATTTTATTCTGCATTGGTGCATGATGTTATTTTATAAACTTAGTAATCCAAATGTAAGCTTCTCCAATGTATTCTTCCCAATTCTAGAAGAAAAGTATTTTCAAAACATAATTCTAAATATTTTGCTTTTCTTTAAAAAAATTCTAAATGGTATCTCAGTAGTTTTGTAATAAAACCCTTACTCCTTAAACATTCATGCAAAACCTGGTCCCTATTTCTCCAAATTCAATCTTTGCTTATTTCTCTGTAAACACTAAGTTCTATTCACACTGGTTTTGTTTTAATTGTTTGGATATTTGTTGATTTTCTCTGGTAATTCAGGCCCAGGCTTCTGTGGAACTCTTTCAACATTTTTCCAGGAGACCATATCCAGGTTGATTCTCTCATAATGTCTTTGCTTTATAGCACTCACTTGTATTTGCAATTACATGTGCATACTTGGATTTTCTTTTGTAATATTAGATTTTTCAAATAGATTGTATGTTTCTTGAGGGCAAGTGTATTTTTTTATGCTGGTAAAAATTAGCACTCTATATTTGGCTTGAAAAATTCAATAAATTTTGTTAGAAGAATAAATGAATATCTGAACAGTGACTTCTGATAGATTACTAAGAACTTTCTCCAAGATGCAAAGCAAACTTTTTTTTTCTTAAATAATATGTTCCAACACTCTTGTCTGAGTATAAATTTCCCAAAGGTATGAAAATGCATTTAAATTCAACCTACTTTTTACATTCTAAAATGATTCCTAGAAAGGAGGAGAAAGAAACATTTAAAATAGTAGAATTACATATAGAGTATTCACTGTGCTTAACCATCACTGGAGTTGGAGAAAAATGTTCTTTACTAAGAGTTCTAAGATTTGCAAGAAACCACTTAAATCAGAGGATGGGTTAGTACACATTTTCAAAGGGAATCTATTTCTAGTCAGAATTAGACTTTTTTTTTTCTGACAATGTGCAATTACCTTCCACTTAACCAAATGCCATTTTCAACTGCTATCGTACTGTCCAATCCCCAAAGCATTTAAATCAATTTCAAACCTCTCACAATTTTCTGTGATTTAATTAAACACAAAAGCCTAGTTCAATCAGAAAGTTGCTTTTCTCTACACTTTAAATATATTTGTAATATTATTGAATATTTATACTTCTTTGGACGAACTTTAGGGAAGTTCCCTGGTGGTAAATCAACTACTATATCAAGATTTTCTTTCATTTAGTTTTTCAAAATTGTACCATGAAATTATCAAAGGACATGTGATTGCCCAAATATTGTCTTTCCAAAAACACATTAGTTTCATTATTAAATTGTAATCACCTCTTGACTCTTCCTTTTTTAGATATTTAGTACCTTCAATATTTGTTGTTCACATACCACCTCAAAGAATAATAAAAAAAGTCATTTGCATATCTTCAAAGTTAACATTTTAAAATAAAGTGTTTACTTTTTTTGGTTTAAATGCCTATAATGGCATCTTTTGCAGTGATTTGATACCATATTGTCAATGAAGAATACATGAACAAACTCATTTTTTTAAAAAGTTGCCCTTGCAGGGCTTGAATTCATGATCTTCCTACTTCAGCCTCCCAGAATGCTGGTCTTATGAATGTTTACCACCACATTCAGTTTGAACAAACTCTTCTTAGGTAATCAGTTAGATGATTTCTTTTACCTCATACTTTTCTTTTCATTGTACCCATCTTACAACTTTTTTTTAAACTAAAAACTTTTAATATTCACATATTATTTGTCAAAGTATTATACTTCTCTGTAACAAAAATTAAAAATAAATTTTAAAAATTATATCTAGACAGCTTTTTCAAATGCAAATATATGCATATGAATTTTTAATTTTGGTAAACACAGGATTTAAATATGAAAAATCCTTCTAGATGGGTTAATCAACATAATTATTTTAAAACAATTACCCTTAAAGAACATAATTCTATCAAATATTAATACATATAATTTAAACCTTTTGTATGTTTTATACATGTACACAGCTTCATTAAGTTCATTTCTTAGTGAATCAACATTGTCATAAAAAGATGATTCATTTCATTAGTTAAAGAAGTTGATTATGTCTATCCTTTTCCCCCTCCTCCTTGATTTTTTCCTCTTTGTTAAGAAAGCTATTGGCTTTTCAGAATTTATTGGAATCACTAGGGTCACATAAGACACATGAAATGATTTACTTACACATGTTACTATTTTCCTTAGAAGCAACTTTTTATCTGATATTTTGGGAAACAGAAATGTTGTTAATTTAAATGTAAATTGATCAGTGTAACATTTTAATTACAATATTTTTATATTAGTACATACATTAGACATACTTTTGTAAAACCCTTAGGGTTTCAGATCTAGCTTACTTAATTTTTGAAAATGTCTGTCATGAAACCTATTTTGCAAAGTCCATTCCTTTTGATTTGGCCAGTCAGCCAAATCAAACTTTCTTCCTGTCAGAAAAAGTTTGGCTTTATTTTTCAAGTCAATAAATATGTTAATACATTTTACTGTGACAATCATCTGACTTCGAAGTTTGAACCCAGTTAAAAGTGGATCCCTGATGAGCTTGGTTCCTAAGTGAAATAAGGCATATCACCTTCGATGTTTCTTACTGATAATAATTTCTTCCCTAGTATGAATCTCAACATCAACAAGATTGCATTTTGACAACAGTAAAGGGATAAGGGAGGTGAGAATATTAAAAATATTTAATTAGCTCTACTACTCTGTAATGTGGTTTCTCTAATACTCTGTAATGTGATTAAATACAGAATACTCTAATATACTTTGTAAAAGATAAGGAAAGGCAAAAGGCATGACCAATGTTTTGTGTGTCTTCATTAAAATCTTAAAGATTAGAGGGTCATGGTTTCATATGCCTGGAATCCCAGCACTCTGGGAGTTGAGGCAGGAGGATCATGAATTCAAGCCCATTCTGGGTGACTTAGTGAAACCTTGTCTCAAAATAAGAAAAGAGCTGGGATATAGCTTAGTGGGAAGGCCCAGGTTTTCACCCACATGTGACACACTCATACACACACATACACACACACACCTTAGAGATTGACACTAATACTTCATTTTTTTTAATTCATTAAGTTTATTGGTACATTTTAGGTGTACAATATGATGACATTCATCATTGGGAATTTGTACCTTAACATGATATATCTCGGTTCTTATTTTTTCCCCATTCCCCTACCCTCCATTCACCCCCTCTACTCCTCCATATTTACAAAGACTTTGTTTCTATTTTTCCTTTTCTCATATTTATTTCATTCTCTTCTTTCCTTTCCCCTACCCTCACATTCCCCTTACCCTTTGCCCCTTTTCTTCCTATTTCACATTATCTATTATACATTTTGATCCCTCATTTACACTTTCAGTCTCTCACACCAGAGAAATTATTTAGTATTTACACATGTGTGTCCTATTTATTTCACTTAAGAGTATAGCCTCAATGTGCATCCATTTAGCTATAAATATCTCTAGTTTCTCATTCTTTATGGCTGAGTGTATTCCATTTTATAAAAAATTCACATCTTTATCCAGTCTCCAGTTGAAGGGCAATTGTGCTGTCTCCAAGTTTTAGCTTCATTTTTCTTTTGGTCCTTTAAAGGATTTATAGTCAAGAATAAAGTATTATAGAAGTGTGAAAGAGAAAGAAAGAGACTTAAGGACAGGGTAATATCAGTGGTGCAAGGGTAAATGCTTAACAACTGCTTCTCTGTAAAAGAACATGCATATATACATATATATGCATAAGTTTATTATGAATTTTACTGATACAAAGGATGTGTTGCACATACTTGCAAATAACAATAAAATATATAGTAGTCTTTAAGTTCTATACTGGGAATTGATTCTCATGTAATACTTGTGTTGATATTTACCAAACTTATATCCATTGCCAATCCTTGATGGCAATGGTAAATGAGTGCAATTCTGACATGAATATTGATTGATAATTTGTTTATAATAACAAGAGAGATGCATGTGAAACAACAAATACATATGTAGGAAATGACTCTTGTCGATGATGTGATTTCTTTGCTGGAACAGATAGTAGTTTTCATGAGACAGAAAAATAAAATGGCCAACAGACAGGTGGGCCACCAGTCCAGGATAAGGTTGGCTGTAAGGAGTTTTATTTCTTTCAGCCCAAGCAAATTCCTCCTTGGCAGACCCTGCCCTGAACTGATGCACACTCCAAGTATATGTCTCCCTTATCTATTCCTTTTTGGCAGATCCTAACCTGAACTGATGCATATTTCAAATATGTGTCTCCCTTATCTAGTCAACCTTATTGAGAGCAAATATTTTCTAACCCAAGTTTGAACTTGCTATAGACCAATCAGTAATAATGGTATCATTTAAACCAATCAACTGCTTGCTCTTCTTCTGTATTTAGTTCCTGCCTGCAAACCCTATATAAACTACAAAAGTACAAAAGACAGCTGAGTGGTTTGTTGAGGAGTTATCTCAACCAGGCCCATCAACATAATAAAGTTTGCATTCTGCTTCCAAGTCTTGGGTGCTTTTCAGTGTTTCCCTTTTGCTGGTACATTCATATTCTAGGAATAATATTTCCTCAGTTTTTTGTACTATACACAATATAATAGACATTTAAATTTAACCTGCTAATTAACAGTTTCTCTATCACCTTTTCTCCCCTTAAATTCTCTTATTGGTACATTTTAGGTATACAATACATTTACATTTATCATTGGGTACTTGTATCTGTACATGATGTATCTTGGTTCTTATTTTTTCCCCATTCCCTGTCTTCCCTTCAACCCCTCCACCCTTCCCTATTTACAAAGACTTTGTTTCCAGTTTTTCCTTTTCTTACAACTTTTCCTTTCCCTTCTTTCCTTTCCCTTCCCTTCCAACTTCCCCTACCACTTTGGACCTTTTATTCCTATTTAAAATGATCAATTATTCATTTTTATCCTTATTTACACTTTCAGTTTCTCAAACCAGAGAAACTATTTGATATTTACACATCTGTGTCCTATTTCACTTAAGAGTATGGCCTCAATAGGCATACATTTAGCTATAAATGTGTCTAGTTTCTCATTCTTTATGGCTGAGTAGTACTTCATTTTATAAAAAAAACCCACATCTTTATCCAGTTTCCAGTTGATGGACACTTGTTTCCAAGCTTTTGCTATTACAAACTCTGCCACTATAAACATGGATGCACTTACATCACTGTGGTATGATTCTTTTAATTCTTTTGGGAAAATACCCAGCAGGGGAATAGCTGGGTCTGATGGGACCTCCAACCCTAGTTCTCTGAGGTATCTCCATACAGATTTCCACAGTGGTTGCACCAGTCTGGACTCCCACCAACAAAGGAGAAGGGTTCCTTTCTCCCCACACCCCCACCAGCATTTGTTGTTGGTTGATTTCCTGAGAGCAGCCATTCCTTCTGGGGTGAAGTGGAATCTCACTGTTGTTTCCATCTTCACCTCTCAAATGACCAGTGATATTGAACAGGTTTTCATATGTTTATTTGCTGCTTTTACTTCTCTGTCTGAGAAATGTCTGTTCATTTCAGATGCCCATTTTTGAATTGGGTCTTTAAACATGGGGGGTCTGATTTTTTAAGTTCTTTGTATATTCTAGATAGTAGTTCTTTGTCTGAGGTGCTGCTGCTAAAAAATTTTTTCTCACATTGTAGTTTGTCTCTTAGTTCTGTTGGTGGTTTCTCTTGCAGTGCAGAAGCTTTTTAATAGGATGAGATCCCACTTGTTGATTCTTTGTGCTAGTTCCCGTGCTACTGAGGTTTTGTTCATAAAGTCTTTTCCTATGCCAATGTCTTCAAGAGTTCTACCTAACGTATCT
>NW_004624777.1:10503318-10528927 GCF_000247695.1 Heterocephalus glaber
GTGTGCAGATATAAGTCAATGAGTCTCAGCAAGCCAGTGGCAGACCTGTGAGATTCAGGCAGATTTCTGGCTGCAAGTCCCAAGTTGAGCTCCCTGTCTTCCTTCAGGGTTGAACTCTGCAAGGTTCTACTGCAGGTTCCAGCTTCCCTTCCCCTGAAGATAGTCCAGGTTCTGATGGGAGGTGGTGATCCTTCCAACTTACCAAGTATGGTGGTCTGGTGTGCCTTTATTGCAGAAATTCTCTTCACCTTGCCAGTGAGCTTCAATTTTCATCAAGGAGCCTGAGAGAGGCCTTCTTTTCATTGTTCACTTCTGCTCTATGTTCTGGAGCTCAGGACAATGGCCTTTACGGCTGCCTGTGCCTCTTAGTGTGGAACCAGGTAGAGGCATAGCCTCTACTCTCTTGGTCACTAAGTCTGTAACTAGGGTTATGCTGCAAGATAGCCCAGGTGTGACCACATTGGCACTACTCTGGGGAAAGAAAGACAACCTCAAGAAGGGGTAAGTTGTAGCCAGTGTGAATCAGCAGTGCTGAACTAGATTCTTAGAGTGCAGATCATGGGCCAGGACAGAGGTTGGATGAGGAACAGCTTTTGGTTTGGGAAAATGCTCCTGGGATACAGGATTTAACACCATATAAAAACTGGTCAGTTCTACCTGATCAATGTGAAAAGCTTGGTTCTATGAAGACCCTCTTGGGAGGATGAAAAGAAAAGTTGTAAAACTGGGAAAAAATAATTTGTCAAACAGAGGACGAATATCTACAGTAACACTCAAACAAGCATATTAAAAAAGGACAAAGGACAACAGATACACATTACCAGTTTTATTCTTTGGTATTTATCTGAGAGAACTGAATGTTTGCAAACAATCCTATATATTAATGTGGCTAGTGGCTTTATTTGTGATAGCCAAACCTTTGAATCTGTCTACATGTTCTTCAATAGTAAATCATGACACAAATTGCCTTCCACTTGGCAAACAACAACAGTAAGAAAGAATTATTAATACACTGATACATAAAGACTTTTGGATGAATCACTAGATAAGTATTTTGAGTAAAAATAGCTGATCCTAAAAAGTCATATACTGTATTGTTAATTTATTTAACATCTGAAAATCACAAAATTTTCTACAAGAGGGAGAGATTGCTAGTTGCCTGGGTTAAAGACAAAGGGTATGATAAGGAAAGGGAATAAGTGGATATTGTAATAAAAGAGAAAAAGTTTTGATTTTTTATGAACATTTTTGGTACTGAGAATTGAACACAGAGGTGCTCTACCACTGAGCTACATCCTAAACATTTTTTACTTTATTTTTAAATTTTGAGACAGTCTCAGTAAGTCACTCAGGCAGAACTTAACTTGATGTTCTCTTGCCTCAGCCTCTCTCAGTGCTGGGATTACAGCTGTGGCCACAGCACCTGGTCAGAAGGGTTGATTCTTGTGATGTAACTATTCAGTATGGTAACTATAGGGGTGGGTACAAAATCCTACACATGGGATGACTTTTACAGAATTAGTTATGTGCACAAACACAAGTGAGTAGAAGAAAAATGAAAAGTGTAAATAAGATTGGTATTTTGTGTCAATGTCAATATCCTTGCCATGATCTTATCTTACAGATTCGAATATATTATTACAGGTAGAAACTAGGTAAAGAGTAAGTGGTATTTATTTTTTCTCACAATTACATGTGATTCTACAATATACTTACTATAATTTTTAAGTAAAGAAACATTATGACTCATTTCCATTTGGCCCACCATTGCAAGCACAACTAAAGTTACAAAAACTATCAATGTAATTCACTACATTAAAAGATTAAAGATTCTGATATTAAAAAATATATAAAATTTAGAAATTCATCTATTTCCAATACTAAGTTCTTATTAAAGTAAATAAGCAGGACATTAAAAATCTTACCTCTTGGCAAACTAGAAAGAAGTTTCTTAATCTGCTAATAAAGTGTACAGAGATATTTGTAGCAAAATCTTACTTAACAATGATCTACCAAAAACATTCATTGAAGCAGATGAAATGACTCAATCTACTACTCATCCTCAGTGTTCTAGAGATCCAATCCAATGTATGAAAGTAAACATTAATAAGATTTAAAAGTAATGAAATTAACTAAATAAAGCTATCCTTATCTGAAGCTAATGTAGCTGCCTAAAGACAAGTTGTGGGGGGCTTCTGTCAGAGGCATCAAATCCTGAGCATCTGAGGACAGAACCCTGTCATTTAGTGCAGAGGCAGGACGAGACCTCCTTATGTAATAATGAATCACCATTGACCGCCACACAGGTACCACATAGCCGTGCAAGGAAACCCAGATGTAATGTCTCAATACGTTTCAGTAAGCTGCTAACAGCCACTGCAATTGTTGTGCTGTAAAATAAAGAATCGTTCCTGCTTTCCTGATGTCTCCCTCACACGTCATTTTTTTCTTTGGGATCTCACCTGGAAAAGCACGCCTTTAGCACCCTGACCTCAACACAAGTAATATCCAACATAGCTTAAAATCTGTTAGGCCCAATGGAAGAAGGGTGGTCAGAGGATAGGTAAACAGAAAAACCAGTAGCTATTCTATTTATGAGAAATAGAAATTTAGAAATATAGAAGGAAAGATACTGTAGCTAGAATAATAACAGAAACTATGACAACTTTGAAAATATACTTAGGAAGTGTGTGAAATATATATGAATCAAATTTATAGAAGAACATAAAAAGGACATAAATTAATGGAAATATGTTCCATGTTCTTAGATGGAATGAAGTTCTGAATTGATGGAGAGACTAATAAATTATTAAGTGAGATGATCAAATCTGTCCAAAAATATTAAAGTTTTAAAAATTAGTTGATACATTCAATGGATATTGTATTGAAAATCCCAGTAAAACCATTACTTACACTGATTTTAAAACTCATTCAGAAGAAAACAATTTAGCTAGAGATTTGGAAAAGAACATTAACAGGAAACGTGCCCTACAAGTTTTAAATATTTTATCAATACTGTCCAATGAATTATATTCAAGGAGAGATAGTTTCTATGTTTTGATAACTGCTTCAGAATACAGAGGTATATAGAAGTCTTATGCAATGCACTTCCTAAGCATTGCATAGCTTTGATACTAAAACTAGGCATAGCTTTGATACTAACACGAGAGGTAGGGCTAAAAAATGAAGTTGATAAATAAATGACAGCAATACTTTAAAAAGAGACACGTTGATTAATGAAGCTACACTGTTAAAAAACAGATCCATGCATATAAGAAAACTTTTTTCATAACTGTGGAGATTTAAAGTAGAAGTAGCATTGCAAAATGCATTTGATGAAAGTTGTATCATTTGTATCATATATAAAAAATTCAGTGCAGACTAGATATATATATATGTACAAATTTTAAAAATAAAGGAGCACAATCTAATATTTTTATAAATTTGGTACAGGAGAGGAACTGTATTTTAGTTAAATTTTCAAGAAATATATTGATACAGTTGTATTTATAAAAGTTTTAAATTTACCTAAATAAGCAATATCAAAATATAAAAGGCATGTGTTCTGGTAAAAATTACCATTTGCTATATATATTCCAGACAAAGCTTTTGTTTTATTGCTGTTATAGGTTTTGATTTTTGTTTGGCTTTGTTTTTGTATTTCTGTCATAAATTCTCAATATGTTATTTGGTAAGTGAAAACAGCAAGTTGTTAAAATAGCATAGTGATAATGTTGACTGCACAGGAAGTAAATATTTTATAAATAAAAATAGTAAAATATGAAATGGTTACATATACTTATGTATTTGAAGTGGTGGTAGAGGGGAACTTCATTTTCAATGCACGTAGTTCTATATTTAATTGTAAGAAATATCTATGCATTACTTCAGTAGTTAAAAAAAGTCTTACATTATAAAATCATTACTTCAGGATAGCTTTGCTGCCAACTTCTCATTCATCCAGTCCTGGTCAGGATCCTGGTCAGCCAAGGCACCTTCCACCAGCAGGTTCTGTTCTGAGTAAGACAGAAATACTTTGGTTATGTCAGGACATGTGTCAGCGATTTCCTCTCACCTAAAGTATACCTTGTATCTGCTGAGCCTCAGGTGAGCCCCTGGAGTCCATGTGATGATTTCCTATTTTCTACTAAGCCTTTTAGTATAGAATTTTGCTAGTATTCTTTATTTTAGGAAGCTCTTACCTTTAGCAGTCCAGAATCCCTGTCCCTGTGTCCAGTGTGCTAGAGCATCATACCTATGTGCCGTAGGAGCATGGATAAGATTTACTTTATTCCTAAGTAATTTCATTACTCTGATTGAATTAAACTACCAGTCTCAGGTCCTATCCACAAAACAGGCATCCTCTGCTTTACTACACTTGCTCGATCAAATCTTTTAGCCATCTCAAAAGAATGTCAAGTTTGCTGGATGTTTAGGCCTGGTATATCACAATGCCTAGCTGCTGGGTTGGCCCCAGCTCCAAGGTTGAGGTAGCTTTTCTAGCCTTCCTTTTCTGTAGTCCTGGCTTCTTTCTCTTCTCCACCAGCCATGGCCTGGATACTCTTCATTTGCTACTCAGTTTTCTCTGTATTCATTTCCATCTTGCTTTGTGTCCATGAGATGTGGTTCAATGTAGCTGATTTGGCCCACTTATTTATTTATTTGGTAGTGTACATTTGGCAAGTACATTGAGCATTTATTATACACCTGTTCAGTTGAAGCAAAAATTTATGGTGGAGTAAAGTCAAGGTGGTGGAGTAAAGTCAGGGAAAATATGTAAATCAAAAAAGCAAAATGTGTCTTATGGAAAAATTACCATCTCTTGCCTTTTAAGTGTATATCAAAGCACACGCTTATTATACTGTTTCTATGGAAAATGCATTTTAAGTATTAACCAACTTTTAAGTGTATGCTTGGCTTTCAATCTATTTAAATTGAAAACTGTTTCTCTATGACCCCTTTTAACATTTCAAAGAAGATGTTCTGAAGGCTTGTAAATCTAGGTTAACAATCAGAACTATAAAAGAAGGTAATTTAATTCTTGCTTTAAATCATTTTTGACATTTCTCTTTTCTTGCAAATGATAAAGAAAAAATACTGGAGGCCTACAAATTAATTGACAAACAAGTTATTTTTCTAAATTTCAAATCAGAAATGAATAATTATATTGAATGGTACCTATCCAGTTACAAGGTAAAACCTATAATAGGGATGGTGCTTATTGCATATTACTCTTGGGTAGCTGAGGAGCCTCAGGGGGTGACAGTGCTGCAGTGATGATGCCATGTCATTTGTTACTGCACAGAAGGAGAACATTGGTTCTCAGAAATGCTGACCATCTGTTTTGAAATATGTTCAGCTTATCACTCATAACATAAAATCTCCTCAGATCCCTAATTTTGTGGCAGTGTCTATTTTATGTTTAGCTTGGTAAAGAATTTCTGTTCTAAAAGGAGTCATTTATTGACTCTTACTACAACTTTTGGCAGAATATTTGCAATGCCATTCTTAACATATCACCATGTTAGTTCTTTGCTTTTTACACCTTTATTGTTCTATTTTCAGCAAAAGGTTTGTAGGACCTATAATAATTTGAGAGGTATGATTTGTCAACCAGTTTATCTACTTTCCTCTTCAGACTTTAGAAGATAGATGATGTAGTTTCAATCATTTCATTTCTAGTGGAAGAATAATAGAGTCATCTAATAAGTTGTTTCCCAACTCTGAAAACTTCATATTCCCAAAGGGAATATTGTATATGGCCGTTTGCTTCACCACATTTCCAACATTTGTCACTGTCATTTAGAAGGCTGACTTTCCACCCTGCTACAGGCATGTGTGACAGTTCTTGAAAATGTCTCTTATTTTTAGATCTAAAGTGTGTTTGTTTCTATTCGTTTCTCAGCTGCCCTGCCTGTAGACAGGTTGTAGTGTTTCAGCCTGACTTTTTTCATGAGGTTTTTCCTTCCTATATGTATGCCAGAATATATCCTCTGTTCATATAAAGAGTTGCACTATAGGTAAGACTACACCTCTGAATTATTCTTTCAGACTTAACTTTGAAAGATCAAGTCTCTTGGAAGCATTGCTTGCAATGAATCAGTACTTTCAAAACTCCTGTGCTCACAATGTCTTGAGTGATAAATTATTGTTGGTTGATTCTTACACTGTTGATGAACATTTTTTTTTGGTTCTTGTAGGTACCCTATAAATCTCAGAAAATATACTCTAGTACATATGTAGTAATTTGATTTGCAGATATTTGGGTCACAAATATAACTGTAATTTAGAAAAGCAACACCACATTTTGTTTACTAGATGCTAAACCCACTTAGAAATTTCTCTACAGTGAAACACTGATTTCTCTACAAACGTGTGTTTCCTGCCTTTTCCACTATTAATTTATTGCAATAAATTACCCATTATCTATTAGTAGTATGTAACTGTAAGGCAATTTGGGCAAAATGACCTCAATTCTAATTTGTAACCCCATGACTCTTGACATAACAGTTATTCAGTGATGGGCATGAGGCCCAGTACTAAGTCAAAGACTGCAAGGTATTCTCCTGGGTGAAGAGTTTCATTCAAGAATGACCCAATTAATGTGCCCTTCATCTCTTGTGTTCTTTAAGCATGGGAAGCAAATATTTTCTTCATCTCTTGATTAGAATGGAGAAACACCAAGCCTAGTTGGAGCATCATGTTCCCTTAACTGTCTACATTGTGTACTACATTGTGTCCCTCCCTCCCAAGATATTTTAGATAAATGCAAAATTAAAGAGTTGTATGTGTAAGCAAATATTTTCTAATAATGGCATTATGATGTTTATGGTACTAAACTGATATATTAAATCATATTTTTTTAAATTTGTCCTTTGAAAAGAAAGGCTAAAGAATTGGAAGGGGAGATAAATTTTGACAAAAATTCACCACAAAGACTGTTAATTATTTAAAAACCCTATATCTAGAAAAATATGAAAATTAGAGTTAGTAAAATGCTCCAATTTTAGAGAGCATTACTATAATTTGTTGGCAATTAGGATTGTCCACTTCCTTGTCTCTATGTTTTTTATCTTGTGAAACGGTCATACTTTGATTCTCTTCTACACTGTGTAAATGGATTCACTGCTTATCCTCTTTCTCTTCCCATGGCTTTTGGTTGGCTGAATGTCTTTGTTGAGTACTATTTTTGTCAAGCTGGGCTCCTGAGTGTTATAGTCTCTGATTGAGTCACCAGAAAGAGCATATGATTCCCAGTTCTATGATTAAACAACTAGATACTATCAAAGGACACAATTTCAACAAATTGAGTTTAGGGATCTAATTGGCTTCTGTTAAGGATTCATAAATCAGAGAGCATCCCATCTATGAAATAAAATGACACTCTTCCAGGTGTGATAGCTGTTCATTTTCATAAGGTAGCTTGAACAGGAACAAGGAAACAGCAAAGGGCAAAAAGTGATTGGTGAGCATTAAGTTACCTCAGGTAAAAGTAGAGGGGCTTCCATATTACACTGGACCAAGTCACCCGAGTCCCTTTGGATTGGATTGGTTTCTGTTAATTCTCTCTCTCTCTCCCTCTCTCTCTCTGTCTCTCTGTCTGTCTGTTTTTGAGTTTCACTTTTTGGTTTATTTTGTCCTCTGCAAGACTGATTCCATTCTGATTTGATGTAGTCCACTGGGCTAGTTCAGAATTCAAAAATTTTTTCTTTCATATTATTTTATTTCTTTTGGAAATTTCTTTCTTTGGAAATTTCTTTTGGAAATTTATTTCTTTTACTGGCATTTACTATTACTGAGGAATATTGAGGCCAACCTCACGAACCCCACCCACCCCATACTTACAAATGATTTTGTTTCTCGTTGAATGTTGCAAGAATTCTTTATTGTTGAACTTTTATAATTTGACTCAGTCACTTTAAATCAAAATTTTAGAATTAAAATGTGTTTCTTTCCGTTTAAACATTCAATTCTTTCTGCACACTATGTTCATTTTTCTGTACTATATGTATGAATGTTTTTCTATTCCTTTTGTTTGTAATCTCTACTTCAGAACTCAAATTAATGCTGTTTTTTCTTTACATATCTTTTTTTCATAATTAGAGCTCTCATTTGTTTTAATCTGGGTCTCTCTCCATCTATGTTTACTTTAATTGCCTTAAGCTTTCCCTACCACATTAATTTTATTTCATTTTAGCCATGTCTGTTCTGATTCTTGCTATTTATTTTGTTTATTGTATCAGAAATTGTGTGTTTGGTTCTCAATTTATTTTTTTAGCTTTGATTTACTCCCTAGCTTTGTATTCTGTTGTGTCATCTCATCTTTGAGCCATCATATTTTCTTTCACCTTAAAATCTTAACTGAATTTTTTTTTTTGATACCGGGGATCAAACTCTGGTCCTTGCACTTGTGTACTTGTGTGGCAGGTGCCGGAACCACTGAGCTAAATCCCTGACCCTTAACTGAATTTTTTGTTGACGTATTGTGTACATGTACCAACTCCACACAAAGAATGTAAATATATGTGATGCAAATATATAATAATAAAAAGCACTAGCCCCCCCCCCCAGCCAAAAAAAAGACCTTTTATAGGGTTAACACTGGCATAAATTCAGCAAGTGCTTCTTGGGTAATATAGTCTGCTAAAATTATTTGTTCTGTAGTTTTACAGTGTTATAGCAATTTCTTTAATCTCATTTAGGATGAATTTAAGTAGCTCAGATTTGTTTGTTGTGAGATAGTTGATATCTGATGTTTTTCTGACAATTTCTCTAAATGCTTATTCTCTGACTGATTCCATGAGAGAAGTAAAATTTCCCACATTTTTGCCTTATTGATTTTGGATTTCCTCATGTGACATTGATTTTTTTTTTTTTACTTCACATTCAATGGGCAATTTGAATGTGAGTAAAGAGTTCATGAATAAATATTATGGACTAGCATCATGGCCTCTTCTCTAAGCTTCAACTTTCCACCATGACAAGAACATGCTCTGGGAAGCTGATGGTCCCAGAATGGGGATGTATATGAAACAGAACTAGCTCAGATCCTGAGCCTTGAACAACCTGAGACCCTGTTAGCTGAGCCCGGGAGCATTACAACTATTACACAGATCCATGAGTGGCAAAAATAAGTGCCTTTTATAATCACTCAGATCATGGAATTGTTATTTACCATTATCACTTAAAAAATTGACAAAGTCACCTTCGTATTTCATTTGTAACAAGTTTAATTTTTCTCTCAATTGAATACTTACAATATACTCTTCTAAAAGGGGGACAAGACTATGAAGGTGAGGGAAGAGCATAGTTTAATTGAAGCTGAGACTGGTCTAGGAGAATATTCTGTTCTACTTTGAGATAGTATTAAACATCCTGCACCAGGAATACACTCCACTCCTACAACTTTGGTTGCTTCCTCATTTTCCTACAGCACCTTAGAAAATGATCGCCCTTGCTGACCCTTTCTACTGCTCTGTATTCATGAAATGGTCTTACCTTGATATTCAGCGACTTTTTGTTTTGAGAATTTGCTCTCACTTTTTCCAGAGATGTTTAATCAGATATTTATTATCAAATCAGAGGCTCACAATAGAAATTCTTAGACCCTTCTTAACTCACATCTTCTCTCTTTGCCCATATCTCTGGGTAAAATGAATTAAAAGCCATAGTATGTAACCTGCTCTAAGTCATATCCAGTTGTTCTGTTCAGGTCTGTTTTTCCTCATACTTGTGAAATGAACCTGTTTGCTACAGAAGAATTTTTTTGTCAGATTTTCAAAAACTTTATTCATTGTTTATTTAATATGTGATCTTTTTACTAGCCAATAAAGACATGAAATCATGATCCTACTTTATTCTATAATGCTAAACTTTTATTCCCTATATATTCTGTAGAAACGCCACATCAGAAAATTAAACAGCTCATAAACACAAGACCAGAATATATTTTTGTGTAGGAGTTATATTATTAATTTAAAAGCATAATCCAGGGCTGAGGATTTAGCTCAGTGGTTCTGCCGCCTGCCTCACAAGTGCAAGGACCCGAGTTCGATGCCCGGTATCAAAAAATAAATAAATAAATACAAACATAATCCATCTGAGAATGGACTTTTTCAATAAAAGTATTTTCAAGTATGTAATACATAACAGTATATTTTGATTTGGTTTGATATCTTATTCCTTTTATATTTTATTTTACTTCTACAACACTTTTTTTCAGTAGTAGAAAAGAAATTATGAAGGAAATTATCTCTATAAATTTAAAAAGATAAAATATTAGCACTTATATGACAAGAAAAAATGAAACACCCTCTAGATTTGGTTGTTCTTATTTCTGTAATTTTCTATCTTTATACTATTATGATTGATTAATAAAAAGGTAAAAGACAGCCAAAATGAGGTCATTCTTTTTATATGTTACAAATGTATAACCCTAAGGCTTAGAATAAATATTAAAATTTTCTCATCACACTTTATTTACATGAATCCACTAATTAAGACTTTTCCTATGCCAGTTACCTGTAGATTTTATAACATAATATTTTTTCTTTATTTGAATCTGACCACATTTATTCAGAGATGTGCTAGTGTATGGCCTCAAAGTTTTCAAATACTTCATTAGGAATGAGCTTGAGACTTTTTTCTCTCTTCTTTTTTAACATTTAGTGCATCAGCAAACAGAGAAAATGGCTTAGCAGAAGCATCTTTCATCTAAAACTGTTAAAAGGATCTCTATCAATATTTGTTGGAATTAGTTCATAGTGGATTATCTTATGCAAAGGCAATATTTATTTTAGAATTTGTTCTTTGCAAAGTAATGCTTTAATGGGATGTGCAAAAAAAAGGTGAGACAATTATAATGGATATCTATTTTTCCAGTTTTCTTGCATTGTCTCAAAGAATTTAGAACATTAAAAAAAACAGACTAAAATTTCTTCAGCAAACTGCAACCAAGTTACAGTGACTGGTGTAACTGTGTTTATACTGTGCTATAAAAACAGAAAAGCAATATTTTAGAGGAAAACTACCTCTTGTTGTCTGGCATAGTGTCATTTAGTATTTAAATCAACCTTAATTGCTGGCAAGCTAAATTATTCATTAATGACTTGCCTTAGCAATAAAAACTCACACTTACCAGTGTGAAAATACTGTACCACGACATCATCTTGAGTCATGTTTGGTGTCAGAAAGTAAAATTAGGGTGATTTAACCAAGATAATTTATTAAATCAATGGCAACACTGGTTTCAAATTCTTAGCTTCTATGTTTTTGGTTTTTGATATTTTTTTTCTTCCTGTGACCTGTGCTGCCTCTAAAGTTATTAATTTACCATACAAATGTTGTGATTTCTTAATTAGCAACAGGAAAGGAGGTATATTTATGTTATAATTACTAAATCACTTGCTTAAAGATTGGTAGACATGGAATACTGTAAGCAAATACTTCATGTTAGCAGGCCTTCTAGTGTGTATTCTGACTCATGCTTTGATTTCAGCTAATGTATATTCCTTTTAGATTAGACAAGAATGCTATATGAGTTACTCTAAAGCATTTGAAAAACTTCTAAATTATTTAGATATCTGGTATGAAGAACTTGATGTATGTGTTATCTTTCCAATGCTTTTTATTCTGAGACTTTCTACACGAAACATTTGATCAAAATTCCAGGGATAACTCAGGAGTGAAACCAAACCTCTACTTAAAAGCTGACCTGCCCCTGCTTAACAGACAGTCTTGAGGTGTGCTCACAGAGTGAGCTGTCACTTCACTGGGTTAACTGTGACATTTTGAAATGATTGTGGTTGTAAAACTTCCCGAAGGCAGTTGCTGCTTGCTTTGTTAAATTGCAGACATTTTTCAGTTAAACATTTTTCTGGCTGCATCAAAGGTGTTGAGTAACTGTGTTAACCTTGGTGTGTTTTGGCAATAGGAGATCAAGTAAAAGTCAATAAATGTCTCCCACAGCCCTGATAAACTCCAAGGCACAAACAGAGGTGTTTATGAGCTGTGGGGGACAATTTGGTCAAGTATAAGTTTCCCTTCAAATTGCTTATTGCCATTTTAGTGTGAGCAGAGCATATTTTAAGTCACTTCTTTGACAGAACATATTGGTTGGCGTTGCGTAGGCTCCTGTGTTTTTATGAGACAGATGGCAATTACCCATTTTACACAGTGTTGTCTTTTAGCTTTAAGTATTGCATTTACTGGTGAACTGGACTTTAATTTTTTTTCCACTTTGAGCAATTCCACCTAATAAAAGCTCCTTACAAATAAATATCAAGATGGGTGTCTATAAAATATTAACAGCAAATGTTATAAAAACCAAAAGACTTTAAAATGGTTTCTTTTTTATTTGATCCTTCTCATTTCTCTTTTTTTTGGGGATTATTTTTTAGATGGATAAGAATATTTAATAGAAATGCAGATATATCCCATCTAGATAAAACCATCCTTTTTTTTTTAGCTTTTCAGAGTAAAAAGTAATTTAAAAATGTGATTTAGGTATTTACAATCACACTACTCTTCTAAAAAGTATTTCCCTGCAGAAATTAAAGAATTACAGAAAGAATATAAACTTACTAAAATCTTTAATATTTTAAGGCAAATATTGATCAATAACTTCCACTTAGAAACAAAATGTTAAATCTGTGATTTGTTAAATGAATATCAAACTGATATTTAAAAACAACAAAAATCTAAAGATTTAAAAATCTACTATTCATCTCTTTCAAATTCTTCTAAAACAAGGGGAAAAATTTTAATTTGTTTAAATTTCACATATATATACATGTAGTAAGTAAGATGTAAATAGAACAAAAGGGAAGTTATTCAATGTTTTGCAGTATATTTACAGTCCTTTTTTCATCTGTTCAGTGATTCTAGAATATATTTAAGTTGGTTGCAGAATTTCTGTTAGTTGCAGATCCTGATACAATCTGATACTCTCCTTTAACTTCTTCTTCTATAATACAGCCTGCCTGATCACGTGATGAAATCACTATCGCTTTACTTTTTTGTTTTATTTTTATTTATTTATTTTTTTGAGATAGGGTTTCCCTATATAATACAGGATGGCCTTAAACTCACTATGTAGCCCAAGCTGGCATCAAATAGTGATCCTCCCGCTTCAACCTTCTAAGTACTGGGATTATAGGGCTGTACCACCATGCCTGGCTCTCACCATTGCTTTAGAAAGGGTTAAAAAGGTGCTGCAGTGTCCCTTCTAGTTCAAATTATATCTAGCTAGTCTGGATTGCAGACAATCTTTACTTTAGAGCTCACAGCTTCTGCTAATCCCCTGATCAATTTCTTGAGCAGCTTAACAAATTCTCCCTTGCATCTTGCTCAGGACTGACATTACAGCTCCTTTGAACTCATCTGTCACCACAGTCTTAACTTCTTGTCCCAATCTCATCTTCCTCTGCTCATTGTCTTCTGATTACCGTAGTATCTTTGAAACCATTTCTCCAGGCCACAAATAACTTCCAGTTTTCCAAAAGCAACACTTTCTTCCTGATCCATATCCTTTTATGTCTCTTCACCCTTTGAGACTCTTGACTGCCCTCTTCATGTGTTCTCCCCTCCTTTGGCTTTGGCAACACTCCTTTACCTGTGTGCACTGGTGTTTATCAGTTTTCTCCAGGGAGATCTCATCCACTGTGTGGTTCCTTGCTGACACCAGAATTTTGATCTTTATTGCTAATAACTCTTGGGCTTTGAGTCTTTAATTCCAACGGTTAGTTTATGGACATTACTCCAGAACATTTCACCTGTTCTCCTGCTGCTTTGCCATCTCTCTTCACTTTTGCTTTTATGCATGACCATCTTCACCAGCTCCACTATACCTGAAGGCAAGAAAACTCTTATCTCATGAAAGCACTACTCACAATCAATCATCACATCTTGAAAATCTCCTTTCACGTATGTTTTTAAAATCTGCTTCTCCTTTTCTTTCATTATACTCATCTGCTCTTGGTTATTACAGCTACTGAACAGCAACTGAATAGTTATTAGCTACTCAATAGCTACTGAATAGTTGATCTTTCTCCCTCCAATATTTCTTATGCTTCCACTTAAACTGTGCAATAGCTCCACAATTTTAATCTTCCTGAGGGATCCAATACTGTCATTTTCTTGATCAAATACCCTGGCTTCTTTCTGTCTTCAAGAAAATGAACATTCTCCTTTCCTTTTAGTAGTTATGGCAATACAAAGTCTATCTTTACATATCTAGTTAGGAATTTTCTATCAATACCTCTTCCAAACTTCATGTTTTATCTCCAACCTTTATGCACATGGTATAATTTTAACATTTCATCCACAATAGATTGCAGAAGAATACTATATACATATATAGTTTATATATATATATATATATAGCTATTAAATGTAAAAAGGCTTTATATTTCTAAAATTTTTCTCTACAGAACTATGCTTCATCTAAGGTTGTCATCTTCTTCAGTGACATGGGGCAGCTTCTGAATCTTGAGGTAATTTTAGTTTCTTGTGTAGTCCTATTTCATTTTATGATTTAATCCTGGTGCAGAGTTCTTTCATCTTCCAACACAGGGGAGATCCTCAGCTCTACTGACTTGGAATGGGATACAATGATTGGTTTGTGATTTGCTTTTTATCCACAGTCTGTCTCTGCTTCATCCTTAATCTCTAGCTCCTCCAATGTGGAATAGAGAAAGAGAAGGCAGATATCCTTTTACTTGCAATGAACAAGTGTTTGAGTTTTTGCTGTTTAGCTCATTTCTGTGAGATATCTTCATTCTGCCCCCATCAAAAATGGTCTTAGAATGTCCCCACAGTTCCCAGAAAACATTGGTCAAATTTTCTAGTAGGCTTCCAGCTTTTGAAATCATCATGACACTTTTTTCTGATGAATCTTCCTTTCACTACTCTATTGATTCTAGTATGATCTGCTCTCCTGGCGTAGTTCTCAAGCTTACAGATACTTGTGGAAACCAGGATTTCAAGGGAGAAATGGCATGGTCCATTCACTGCTTAGTGGTCTTTCTGGCTCCACCTTTCAGTATTTATTTTTTCCCTGCTTGGGTAACAGAGGGAGACTGGCATGTGGCCCAGATATTCCCCAGATGCCTAATTAGGAAACAAAAAGCCTATATCCCTTTCTTTTGTGGCCAGAGGTACATAAGCAAATTCATTGCCCCCTATCCAAGTTTACAAGATTTTGAGCTACTTTCTATAGCCTTTAATAATCGCCTTTCTCTAGGTACACTACTCCCCTAAAAGGGGAAACTCTTCTTTCCTAATACTGCACTATTTCAGTAGCTGCTAACATTAGGTAGGCATTGAGTACTTGAATGAGGACTGGTCACAACTGATATGTATGGTAAGTGTAAAACACACACCCAATTTCAAAAAACTAGGGAAAAGAGAAAATTAAATTAACATCTTCATATTTATTATATGCTGAAAATAGTTTGAACAAATTGGTTTAGATATGTGATCAAGATCCACCTAAATTTTATTATTGTGGCTGTGAGAGTATTTTAAATTATATTTATCGATTACAGTGAGTTTCAGAGCATGTCTTTAAATGTAGCGTTTTGGCATTTGAGAAAAAGCAGAAGCAGGAAGGTCACTGTAACCTTTCCCACTTTTCTTCCCTAAAGCAGTCATGAAAACCTAGGCAGCATTTTGTACCTTCCCTTGAAGAAGATCCTAAAAGCCTCATGTGAAAGGTACCCTCCCTGTACCCTGTGGAAAGGAACATTTTTATCTTTGAAGTTGAACTGTCACAGAGAGGAAAAAATAAATCTCACTAAATTTCCCCTCATTCATTAATATTAGATCATAGTCTTTTTTCAAACACTTTTCTCCATGTCTGTCTATTCTTCATCAAACCTGGCAGAAAAATATGTAACTATAATCATTTCTTCAGGCCTTCATTATTTAATGAAGGCTCTTGAATTACATAAAATTTGTATTAAATAAATGTGTATGTTTCTCTCTTGCTATCTCTTTTTTGTTATAAGACTCTCAGTTATGAACTTACGATATAAGGAAAAAGATATATTTCTACAGGATGGTGCTGACTTAGAAACTTGGAGATGTCAAATTCTACAGGAAGCTACTTGTCTGTCTGATAAATCCTGATAATTTACAATGTGGGTACTTATCATCTTTCTTTTTCAGGTTTTAGGTTCACAAACAAATGAGAGATAACCACCAATAAAAGAAATTTATTTTTGAACATAGTATTAATATATTTAAAATTTCTCTTGAGTTATACTATTGAGTCCTGAAAACATGGGCCAAGAACTGATCTGGCTTGTTTATATACCTATTTTGTAGTACTAGATTTGTGAAAATTGTCAGAATCAAAATGGATCACCTTTTTCAAGTCCTAGCCAAAATGAATACATAAATAAATTTTAAAATGAGGTCTAACTATCTGCTTAATCTTGGATTCATGTCATTCTTGTTACTAATCCTTGTAGAAAAGGGTTGTTGATTCCAAATATTGAATGAATGTACCTGTAGCAATGCTCTGGTATTCTCAAATAAATCTCATCATTCTTTGGAAAATATCTGATTAAATGCTAATGAGATAGTTTTGAATTTCTATCATAATAAAAATTGAAATGGTTAGGAAAGTGTATAATATAGTTAAAGTCAATAAATGATAACTTTAGAAATCAGTATAGTATTAGGAATTCTTGTGGTAGTGTGCTGAAATGTCACATTATTCTCATTGTGATTATTAGCATTCACAACATATTGCAATTATTTATCTGAGCTAATCTCAAAATATATCCTATTGTGCAATTAAGTTTGACTTCAGGTTGAGCACTACTTACTATAGTGGAAAAGATTGTTTAAATCTGTGTATGTGAATGAGGTGATAGGTTATAATACTTAGTAGAATAAACACTTTTAAATTAAAATGAAAACATTCTAAACATTTATAAACAGAAGTCATCATTAACTAAAGAATTATGATGAATTTATATCTTTAGAGAATCATATAGAATTGCTATAGAAACAGCAAATTCTATCAAGGTAACCTCTATTCCCTTACGATAGTCATTATGAGATATTTAAATACACACTTAAAATGAAGTTTTCCTTTTCCTTCTGCCTAGATGTCATATATTCATGGTGAAAGAAATATCTAAAAATATTCCCCTTCCCTATCTAATTGAGTGTATATGAGTGTGCTCTAATTGGTATTCTGATTGCACTTAAATCCCTCATCATACCCATTTTTGTTTCGATACTGTCATTATCATAGTTTTACATTATCATACTTAAATCACTTATGATATATTCAGAGAAAGTTTTAAAAGATGAAAGTTACAATTATAGGTCTTGGAAAAATATACATGAGGCTTTTTGAGAAGGGCATTTAATCATGAAATAAGAAAAATATAAATAGCTAATAGTAATAAATGACAAGCTAATAGAGCAATAGAAGGGTGACATACCAAATCCAAAATTTAAAAATTTGACATTTTCTTATTATTGATCTAATGTATATAATTTATTTAACACTAGTTGAAAGCTGTAATGTTATTTAAGTTTTAATTACATTTCAGATTGGAAGTATAAAGGATATTAAAAGGTTTCTTTTTTTGTTGCTTTTGTTCTTTTTTGGTTCTGAAGGACTTTATACTATAATGGGAGATTCTTTGACGGAATAAAACACACAATCTAGGCAGTTTTTTCTTCTTTGCAGTTGCTATTTTGAGCTGCTAATTTTTGACCACTACACATTGCTTAGTATTGTCAGCTAATATCATTGGTCAATACAATGGGCCATTCCTAAGGGATGGTTGGAACCGGAGGACTGACCTATCTATTGAGTAAAATATTCAGTCTTCATAGCATGATATGCACGAACTGCAATGATATGAATTCAATTTACCTTATTAGCCCAATTTCTCAACATTCAATTGTCCCAAGTCAAAATACTCAATTACATCTCCATGCTTTATTTTGGGCCAGAAGATTGGGAAGATTCTGGAAATTGAACCCAAAGCCTGGTGCCTGCTAAGCACAAGTTCTATCACTGAGCTACAACTCCAGGCTCATAGACTTCTATACTTTTATTAGTACTATTCCCAAATCTTGTGTTGTGTGCTATGCCCATGACTATACAATATCACATTCTGAGTGTGTTTGAAGAAGTTTATTTCACAAAATATTTTTTATTTCAACTTCACAATACAAGATCTTTTGACCTACAATGTCATACTTTCTCAATATAACCAACCAAATTATCTATCATTATATTGAGGAAACATTCTCTTTTTGGCACTAGAATTTGCTACTTTCATTGCCATACTTGTAACTTTCGTATGGATTGAGAAATGACCATTTGTGGGGATTTTTTGCACTTTATTAAATTCTTTTATTGGTACATTGTGGGTATACAACACAATTACATTTTTCATTGGGAATTGTACCTTTACATAGTGCATCACGGTTCTTAATTTTTAGCCATTCCTAGCCCTCCCTTCTCCCCCTCCACCCTTCCCTATTTACAAAGACTCTATTTCCATTTTTTCCATTTCTCAGCATTTTTCCTTTCCCTTCTTTGCTTTCCCCTGCACCTCCCACTACCTCTACCCCTTTGGACCTTTTCTTCCTATTTTGCATTATCAATTATTCATTCTAATCATTGGTATATTTCAGGTATACAATATAATGACATTCATCATTGGCAATTTGCACCTTTACATAGTCTCTCTTGGTTCTTATTTTTCACCCTTGCCCAGCCCTCTCTTCAACCCCTCCATTCCTCCCTATTTACAAAGATTTTGTTCCTATTTTTCCATTCTCTCGTATTAATCCCATTCCCTTCTATCCTTTCCCCTAGCCCTCCCACTTCCTTCCCCTTTGCCCCTTTTCTTCCTATTTCACATTACCTATTATACATTTTAGTCCTTATTTACACTTTCAGTCTCTCACACCAGAGAAACTATTCGGTATTTACACATGTGTGTCCTATTTATTTCACTTAAGAGTATCACCTCAATGTGCATCCACTTAGCTATAAATTCTCTAATTTCTCATTTTTTATGGCTGAGTAGTACTCCATTTTATACAAAAACCACATTTTCTTTATCCAGTCTCCAGTTGATGGGTATTTGGGCTGTTTCCAAGTTTTAGCTATTACAAACTGTGCTGCTATGAAAATGGGCTCACATATATCACTGTGTTATGATTCTTTTAATTCTTTGGGGAAGATCCCCAGCAGTGGAATAGCAGGGTCAAATGGGACTTCCAGTCCTAGTTCTTTGAGGTATCTCCATACTGATTTCCACAGTGGTTGCACCAGTCTACACTCCCACCAGAAGTGGAGCAGGGTTCCTCTTTCCCCACAGCCCTGCCAGCATTTGTTATTGGTTGATTTCATGATAGTAGCCATTCTTTCTGGGGTGAAGTGGAATCTCAGCGTTGTTTTCATTTGCATCTCTCGAATGACCAGTGATGTTGAACATTTTTTCATGTATTTATTTGCTATTTCTACTTCTTTGTCTGAGAAATGTCTGTTCATTTCAGATGCCCATTTTTGGATTGGGTCTTTAAATTTGGGAGGTCTGATCTCTTTAAGTTCTTTAGAGATTCCAGATAGTAGACCTTTGTCTGAGGAAGAGCAGGTGAAGATTTTTTCCCACATTGTGGGTTGTCTCTTCACACTGCTGGTGGTTTCTCTTGCTATGCAGAAGCCTTTTAATAAGAAGAGATCCCACTTGTTGATTGTTTGAAGACACTAAAACATCTAGTTCACATAACAGTCAGGGGCAGTTACTTCTAGTTCTCCATCAGAAGGAACTAAGCCCTGTGGAAGATTACATGGCTAGTGTCAAGATTGTATTTCTAAACAAAGCTGGTTTTATTTCGTAATAAGATGGCTAGAGATCACCAAGGGCGGATGTACCATCAGAAAGCCCAGCAACATGGAGCCAGGCCTCTCTGTGGTTCTCTGGGCCCTTCCTTCCACTGTGGCTGAAAGGGTTACTCCAGCTCTGGCTTTCACCTCAGTATTTGTGGCAGGAAGGGGGGGAAAGGTAGCTTAGGCACTCTATCATTTTCATTAGGAAACAAATGTTTTCCCAACAATCCATCAACTATATTGTCAGGTACCTGATGGGTGCAACAGAGGCTGAAAGGGTGAGCAGCTAGATTTCTCAGGTTCTTTAGTAAAAGCAGTTAGAGAAGAGGCGTACTGGGAATGGGTAGCAAGGTGGACAACCAACACTACCTTCACATATAATTTTCTCTTTCAAAATGGATAACTTGCATGTCCAGAAATTTCTATTGATAAAGACTATAAATTGAGACTCAGTTCTTTGATTCATGATTTGTGTTTTACAGCTTCATTTCAACTACTTGACTTTTTCATGTTTAATCTTTTCCTCCTACCATTCTAGAATGGAGCTAAAATAAAATTAATCTTTTAAGAAAGAGTGGAGAAAAAATCAAAAAGCTCACAGTGGTAAAATACCATCAACCCTTCTTTTCAGTCACTCTCCTTCCATATCAAAGAACATCTGGAAAACATCCCCACATCCTTTGGTACTTAAGAACTGATACAGTTGACCCTATTCCACATGGTTTCCTTTGGTCCCATTAGAAATGAACACTTTTTCCTCAGAAGTGGAAAATTTCTTTTTCCTTTAAATGTTGTCATTTGTACCATGAAAAGGAATGTCTTATCGATGGTGAATTAGAATTCTTTTTCAGTTTAATTTTCTGAGTCTCGACCAGAATTTTGTATGGGTACTTTTTGGGCCTTCCACACCAGGTTTTCTAGGAAAGTTAAACCTACACAGGGAAAGCTCTTTTGCCCACTCTAGAACATTCTTTTCCAATTCTTGTACATGGGAAGGTTGTAGATCCAGTCTTGTAAGAATGAGATTGACTGGCTGGACTGTACTTTCTGTGGTAGAGGAAGATGGGGTATTGTTGCTGACATACGAAGAGACAAGTTCTCCAGCCCACTCCATGGCATTCAACATACAGACATTTCCAAGACAATTCTTCCACAAGTCAGTGGTCAGATCTATGTTCACCCAAGACTACCAAGATCTACTTAACAATCTTGTTCTGTAATTGTAGGCAAGATTTCAGAAAACTTACAGGGAAAAATGCAGGCCAGAGAAAACATCCACCATTACTTCCTCAGATAGGTTCAAGTTCATACTGGTTGTAAAGGAAACTTTCGAAGATCACTCCTCCATTTCTGCTTCTCAATATAGTCTTTCAGTTCTGATAAAGCCAGTTGGTCATTCACTATGAGCTCTTTTTCATCAGGGAACATACTGGCCAGGAGGTATAACTCAAAGAGTTGGGCATCTGCCTGCTCTATTGCAGTCATATCTGTAACTTTCTACAGCTCTGTCTGCCTCATCACTATAACCCCGGGTTTCCTGGCTACACCGATAGATCTTGAGACAAAATGTAGGGCACAAGACTCAAGCTTACAGATCATTTCTGTGGGCCACCCTAGAGGAAGTGAGATAGCCTACAGTCAAGAATTCTAAAGCATTATCACAAAAGGAAAAGGCCTTTTAAAAAAAGGTTTACATAAGTGCAAAATCTTTTTTGGAGAGATTCAGAAGGTTCAACTTCTGTTTGAATTCCCTGAAAATGTCTTTAAATCCTAGCTTTGCACATGATTTATATCATGTCTCTTTAATTTCAGTTCTTATTTTGGAACACTTTGAGATGAGGGGTAATGGATTCATTATCTTTGAATGTTCCCAAAGGTATAATTGTTAAAATACAGCAATCAGTTTTTTTATGAATAAATGTTTTTGAATGAATAAATGAGTGTATACTTACAATGTATATTTATAATCTTACATATTATGACATATTTCATTTATTATATTATATTATTGTATACTCACATCCCTTAAATTACAACAGAAGTTATTAATCCCTAAAAGAGATTAGAGGGCTGCTGCCTTTCCATTATGATTTAGGATTTTTACTTCCACTAGTAATGAAACAGTTTATTTTTATCAATTGCTCCATTAAAAATCAAAGTCCTAAATAGTAAAACATAATCACTGAAATTGTCAAAAGATAGTGAGAAGCTCAGTAAAACCTTGTCAGGAATTCCTAACTATAAAAATAAAGAGAAGGAGGATAATATTAAGAACACAAAAGGGGAAATAATAAATAGAGACATAGAGTAGCTACAAAAAATTAGAGCATACTTATCAAATGTACAGCTGTACATTTGAAACTGAGGCAAAAGGAAAAATTTGTAGAAAGATACAAATTAACAAAATTAGAACTTGAATAGATCAGTCATTATGGAAAAAGTGACAGTGGTCTTTACACACCTATCATTACTCTCTCTTCCCCAAAACTCAAATGCAGCAGCTTTTTGGTCCCCTGAAACCTTTTCTTGTTTGTTTTGTTTCCCTGCAAATTTTTCCCACATTACTTTCCCATGACAAGATCCCTCTCACAGTTCAAGTCTAAGCTCCAATATTATTTAACTAAAGAAAACTTACTTTTCTAATGTTATATTATCCTTGTTAGATTTCTTTTCCTTACGTTGATGTTTTATTTTCTTCATAACTTTTGACATTATCTGATTATGTTTATTTCTAAATTTATTTATTTTACTTGTTCATCATGTCTTCTCTGCAACAAAAGAAAGGACTCCATCAGTATTTCCCATAACTTCATGAAGACTTTAATCCCTAGATTAAATTAAACTTTGGTCCATTACAATCATCTAACAAATAGTTATTTATGAATGAATTTCTATAAGATATGAAATATAGGGCCGGGGATTTAGCTCAGTGGTTCCGCCGCCTGCCTTGCAAGTGCAAGGTCCTTTTTCTCATATTAATCCCATTCCCTTCTATCCTTTCCCCAAGCCCTCCCACTTCCTTCTCCTTTGCCCCTCTTCTTCCTATTTCACATTACCTATTATACATTTAGTCCTTATTTACACTTTCAGTTTCTCACACCAGAGAAACTATTCAGTATTTACACATGTGTGTCCTATTTATTTCACATAAGAGTATCGCCTCAATGTGCATCCACTTAACTATAAATGTCTCTAATTTCTCATTTTTTATGGCTGAGTAGTACTCCATTTTATAAAAAACCCACATTTTCTTTATCTAGTCTCCAGTTGATGGGCATTTGGGCTGCTTCCAAGTTTTAGCTATTACAAACTGTGCTGCTATAAACATGGGCTCACATATATCACTGTGGTATGATAGGAACAAAATCTTTGTAAATATGGAGCAATGGAGTGGTTGAAGGGAGGGCTGGGCAAGGGTGAAAAATAAGAACCAAGAGAGAGAGACTATGTAAAGGTGCAAATTTCCAATGATGAATGTCATTATATTGTATACCTAAAGTGTACCAATGATTAGAATGAATAATCGATAATGTAAAATAGGAAGAAAAGGTCCAGATGGGTAGGGCTAGTGGGAGGGGCAGGGGAAAGGAAAGAAGGGAAAGGACAAATGATGAGAAATGGAAAAAATGGAAATAAAGTCTTTGTAAATAGGGAAGGGTGGAGGGGGTGAAGGGAGGGCTAGGAATGGGAAAAAAATAAGAACCAAGGTGCATTATGTAAAGGTACAATTCCCAATGAGAAATGTAATTGTGTTGTATATGTACAATGTACCAATAAAAGAATTTAATATATATAAAAAACGTGCAAGGTCCTGAGTTTGATCCCTCGTATCAAAAAAAATATGAAATACAATGCAGACATTTGATAAAATTGCCACAATTCAACATTATAGCAGAGATTCTAGACAAGGTAATAATGCAAAAAACAGTGACAGTGGTATAAATATTGAAAAAAAAGTGACAAAATTTTTTGTGTGTATGTTGTTATCATCAAGTAGGAAAGACCAAAATAATTAATTCATAGGAAAGATGGAAAGTCAGAAAGTATATACACACACAAATCACATATTCTTGTAACAATGATAAATTAGGAAATACCATGGACATTTTCAATAGCAAAAAAATCCTTAAGAATGTAGATGTGTTACAAAACAAAAAACAATATTATGAAAAATCTGCAAAACTTTACTAATAGCTATTGTAAATAAATGGAGAAACAGTTCAACAGGATCAATATTGAAATATTTATTATATTAATGTGGAAGGTAATAGAATTCCAGGAAAAATTAGGACTAGATTCCTCCTGGAGTATAAAACTGATTTTAAAATTCATGTGAATGAAAGATACTAAGTAATAGTCAAATTAATGAAAAAAACTTAATGGTAGTAAAGTGTGTCCTGTTGAAATCCAACTATTTCATAACACTGTATAATAATACTATTATTGTGCTCGCTTTGGCAGGACATATACTAAAAAAAAATACTATTGTTGATGCAACAATATGCAAGAGTGAGCCCACAAAATAAAGGGAAATTGAGTTAATAATAAAGATAGCTTTTGTAATAAATTGAAGAATGAGAGTGATAGACTAGTCTATAAATAGTATTGGGATTAAGATCCAGTACATATGAAATGTTCATGTAGGAAATTATCAATAGGGAAATTATGAATGACCCAATAAATATTGGACAAAATAAAATAAAATATATGCTAGAATAATTGCAAGTGGCAGTATATGAAATTAATTGCGTTAACTTGATTATACAATAATCAAGGATATACAAGTAGAAACAACAATGAGACATCATTTTTTACTTGATAATTTACTATTTTCTCATATTTCTCATATTTACTGTTTTCTTATATAGGCTTTTCTCATATTTTGTGGTTTGAAGGTTTATATACCTCATTGTTTCACTGAAGTTAAATAAACATTTCTGATTTCTACTTTTCCTTTAGGTTGGATAAGATTTCTAAAAGAATTAGAGAAAGTGCCAAACTTACTCTACTATTTTAAGTTGGGAAGTCAGAACATTATTCTTAGTCTTTTGAAGTTGTTTATTAAGCATTAGTTAAGAATTTAATTATTCAAGAAAAACAAAAACAAACATTTTTATTTATAGTTAAAAATTTTGTTTATGTAGAGAATTGGTTAAACATTTGAAAGTCATAATTTGAAAATAGGCTACATCGGAGATGAAAAGTTAATTGTCCTATTTTTTGGTGCAATTCCTATGTTATTTCTGTAGAATTTCCAATAGTTTTAAATGATATAAAGATATAAATAAAGTAGTACATTTCAATTAAAATTATGTTAGTACTACAAAGTACAAAACTCTTTCAGTGCAAGTGTGAAATTTATCTTTAGAATTTGTTGACTACTCATAGTTACATTTTAATAGAGAATTTTTGCATATGTTCAATAATATGGATTACCTGCAATGTTTAGAAATACAAAGAAACCTCAAAGCTCATGATGATGAGGTGTGATTGAATTTTCTTTCAAATAAGCCATGAAGTCCCAATAAATAATTAAATAAGCAGTTGTTCTCAGGATGGAGTAGTCAAGTGACTGTGATTAAAATATTCTAGGGGCCAGGTGGGTATGGTGGCCCATGACTGTAATCCTAGCACTTAGGGCATAAGAATTGCCACAAGTTCCAGGATGAGTTCAAGGTCAGTCTAAACAACACAGCAAGTTTCTCTCTCTCTCCCTCTCTCTCTCTCTCTCTCTCT
>NW_004624777.1:10529027-10544192 GCF_000247695.1 Heterocephalus glaber
TATTTATAGGAGCCATTACTAGATTTTCAAATCTTTAAAAAATTAATTGACTCATAATTGTATGTTTTATGAGGTACAGTCTTATATTTCAATATCCATATGGAAGACATGTTGATCAGACCAGGGTAGTTATCATATCTATCATCTTTAACATTTATCATTTCTTTGGGTTGGGACCATTCCAAACTTGTTCTAGCAGCTATTCAGAAACACATAGCTAATTGTCAACCATACCCTACTGTGCTATGAAATATTCGAAGTTAGTCCTTTTGTACAAGTGCACCCATACCCATTAGCCATCCTCTCTCCATCTCCTCCCTCCCCCACTTTAACAACATATTCTATGAGACCATTTGCTTAGCTTTCATTTATAAATGAGAATATGTAGTATTTATGTTTTTGGGCTTGATTTACTTTACTTAACATAATATCCTCCACATTCATTTGTGAGTTTTTTTGTATATGTTAAAAACCACATATAATGAAGGCTGCATTTTAATTGTGCAGTACAATATTGCTAACCATATGCTCATTGTTGTACACCAGATCTCTAGAATTTTTCATCTTGCAAGAACAAAACTCTATGCCCATTGAAGAGTAATGCCCCCTTCCCCTAGACCCTGGCAGCTACTAATCTCCTTTCTGACTCTGAAAGTTAGATACTTAATGTAAATGGAATCTTGTAGTACTTGATCTTTTATAACTGACTTATTTTGTTTAGCACAATGTCCTCAAGGTTAATTTGTGACATAGAATGGGATGACATTTTTCTTTTTCTAACAGCCTTCTTTTAAGGGAATGAATAACAGTATGTGCATTTGTACACTCCATTTTCTTTACCCTTTCATTCATTCATTAGTGGGTTTACCCTGTTTTCACTTTTTGTGAACAATACTACAATTAACGTGGGGGTGTATATATCTGATTGAGATCTTCTTTGCATTTCTTTTAGATAAATAGCCAGAAGCTGTATGGCTGAATAGTACAGTAGATCTTTTTGTAAATGTTTGGGAAACTGCCATACTGTTTTCTGACATTCCCTACAACAGTGCTCAAGCATTCCAATTACTCCACACCCTCATGCAACACTTATTTTCTGGGTTTTTTTGTTTGTTTGTTTGTTTTTTGTACTGGGGATCGAACTCAGGACCTTGTACCCTGGCTCCATTTTCTGGGTTTTATTTTTCAAATAATGTTCATCCTAGCAGGTACTAGGTGATGTCTCAGTGTGATTTGCATTTTCCTGATATTTAATGAAATTGAGCAACTGTTCTGAACTTGTTGGTCATTTGAGTATTTTCTTTAGAGAAATGTGTAAGTAAATCTTTTAAATCAGGTTATGTATTTACTTTTTACTCTTGTGCAAGTTTATATCCATTTTGGTTATTGATCTATTATTAGATAAATTGTTTTCAAATATTTTCCCCATTCCATAGATTGCTGTTTCAGTCTGTTGTTTCCTTTACTGTAAAACTTTTTAGTTTAATGCAGTCATATATGTGTTGATTTTTGTGGGGTTTTTTGATGTTTAATAAATCATCGTCAAGACTAATGTTATGAAGCTTTCCTTTTATCACTTCTAAGAATTTTATATTATCATGTTTCACATTTAAATCTTCTACATTGTTTTAATTTTTGAATACAATGTAAGAGTCCAGATTCATTCTTTTGTAAGAGAATATCAATTTTCCTAGTATCACTAGTTTAAAGGACTATTCTTTTTCACTATAAACTCTTGATACCCTTGTCAAAGATCATTTGATAGTATATATATGGGATTATTAATGGGTTCTCTATTGTGTTTCTTTGGTTTATATGTCTGTCTTTACACTAGTATCATAAGGTTTTGATTACTGTTGCTGTGTAACATTTTAAAATCAAGAAATGTGAGATCTCTAGCATTATTCTTTTTTGACATGATTGTTTTGGCTATTCAAGTTCTTTTGTGATTCCACATGACTTTTGGTATTTTTTTTCCTATTTTTTCTATTGAAAATTTGATAGTGATTGCATTAACTGTGTAGATTGCTCTGAGTAGTATGGATATTTTAACAATAATAATTTTTCTAATCCATGAACACAGGATGTGTTATGCTTTATTCATGTTTTCGTCCACTTTTTATTAGTATTTTGTAGATTTAGTACTTGTCTTTTGCTTCCTTGGTTAGGTTTATTACTAGGTACTTTTTTCTTTCTGATGCTGATAAGTGGGATTGTTTTCTTAATTTCCTTTTTAAACTGTTTGCTGTTAACATAAAGAAACATAACCAATTTTCATATATCAATTTTTATCATATAACTGCTTAATTTGCTTATTTATTCTAACAGAGTTTTTGTAGCCTCTTTAAAAGTTTTTTGCATATATGATCTTGCAATTTTCAAACAGATCATTTTACTTTTGTCTCTAATTTGGGTGCCTTACATTTCTTTTAAATATTCATTACAGAAAATAATTGTATTCATTATGCAGATTTTAAGCTCTCCCATAAGAACCCTAAAATAGTGGCCTACTATTTAAACATAAATATACATCTCTTACTTTTCATTTCTTTCTTCATGTATTTATTAGTATACTGCATTCTATTAGATTTTTAATAGATTATTCAATATTGATAAAGTATGAATATATCTTTAAAATGGTTTATAAGAGAAAAATATCTGAACGTTTAAGTTCTTACAATTTTTTGCTATTGCAAAAAATAACAATGTTGACATTAAAATATTGTTGAGGGTCAAAATATTTAGTAATATGATAGTCATTCCACTATTCCTTAAACTGTAAAAAATAAATCTGTCATTTGCTTTAATCATAGAAAAAGTTTTCAATCCAATTTTTTGATAAAATGGAACAGTAGAATAAAAGGGATTGGATGTGGGGATAATATATCCAAACAGTAGAAGAAGCAATGACTGAAGTTAAGAATAGTTATGTATTTGCTCAAAAATTTTGATTCAAGTGAATATTGAATTTGTGCTAGGAGTATATCAAGAGAAACACTTTCTGTAATGCAGGTAGCTCTCTGATAGTTGTAGTACTTTCTCTGGTAGTTGTAGTACTTTCCAAACCTGTCAAACTTTGGAAGATTCATAGCCATCATGAAGAGAGGTCTTGTTCATCTCACAAAGTAAAGAACCTGGAGTTGAGGCATTGACTTATGGTGAACTAACCACAAAATATGTAGAAGAGAAGTTATAAATATCAAGTATATGACTCATTACAGAGGCAGCTTTCCATTTTTACTTCTTGAGATATGTGGTTATTTCTTTTTTTTCTGAATTTCTCCTTCCTTTTTTATTTTATTTAAGGATGTTGTTTACGATTATCTCTGACACTGAATTTAGTGATAGCCTATTCAGATGTAAATGTGTCTGAATTTGAAGAGTAATGAATGTTTCCAAAAGGCAAGTTGCATGGCTATCCCCCAGAAAGAGATATAATGATTGTTAGGAATCTTTATCTCTCACTGTTAGGGAGAAGATGAGATTGTCTGAAGGATAATTGCATCTTATAAAGTTAAACCGTTACTCAATTGTGGTTGTGTTGAAGTTCCAATATGCTCAGAAGTGTGCATTCATGGATGCTGAGTTACGAACGTGTCTGACTCAATTACCAAGTATTTTTCTTAGCTCCAAATCCTTCCTTCTGTCCTATGTTCTATGATGTATTTGAGACCCTGCAAGCAATATTTTGTTACTGTCACTGTTTTTTTTCCCAATAAAATAAAATGAAGGACAATTGGAAGGTAGAAAGAGGAAGATGGATGTTACTCCTGGTTATGGTTCGAATGTGTTTCCAAGGTTCCTGTGTTGGAAACTTGATCCCCAACAGAGCAATGTTGGGGGATTGGGCCTAATAAGAAGTGACAATGTCATCCACCCCCTGCTTTGTGAATTTATTGATATTGTTGCTGTGAGAGTGGGTTCGTTCTAAACCCAAGTTCAGCCCCCTATTGTAGGATCTCTCACATATCCTCTCTTGCTCTTTTGCTATCTACCATGACATGGCACAGCAAGAAGGCCCTGGGCAAATGGAGCACTCTTACTTTAGATTCCCCAGCTCTACAGCTGCAGAGATAAGTCTCTGCTCTTTCTAAATTACTTAGTCTCATGTATTCTGTTACAGCAGCCAACAATGTACTGACATATCTCTTCCCATTTCATTGTTCTGCTCAGTATACTTCATCAATTTTCTTTCAAGGCTGCAGATTCATTTTAGCAGTGAGGGGTTGCAGGTTTAGCCTTTTCCCGCACTCCCACAGCCATCCTTCTGCCTCCAAGGTTCCTGCTGGATTCAGGCTTTGTTCTCCTAAATAAGGGAGTCCAGAATCCCCACAGCCTTCCTCAAGGCATCTGAGACAACTGCTGCCACCGAATGACACTTTGTCCTTAGAGATGCAGGTCTTAATTCTGTGAATTCCTTCTTCCAAGCTTCTGAAGTACTGCTGGAAACTTGGCAATGCCCTCTTTTCAAAACTCTGAGTCCAGTCCATCAGGTTTAATGCTCTTACAACCTTCACCTCTTCCTTCTGATCTCTTTGCCTTAAAGTTGCTTATTGTACACACCACTTAAATCTTGCCTCAGTGTTCCTTTTTTTTTTTTTACTTTTAGCTTTCAGTCACAATGTACACAAATTATCTATAATCAATTATTTCTGTTAAATAAACTCCTGCTTAATCTGTGTATTAAGATTAATGGTTAATAAAGAACTTTTTGTGCTCTAAAAAATAATTAAAAAATAAATAAATAAACTGTTGTTTTCTTTCTATGGACATTGATTATCACAATTAGTTGCTTAGAGTGGTACATTCAGTCTATTGCTGTATGCATTCAATCATATGTTTTTTAATATTTAACCCACTGTAATCTTGGATATATGTTTAGAATTATTGTTTGTATTTTTCTATCTTTCAACTCTTTTCAATCTTTTGAGGGAGAAAGAAAGAGAGAGAGAGAGAGAGAGAGACAGAGAGACAGAGAGACAGATAGATATCAGGGCTTTTTTTTTTGGTAAGCGTTGTATAGTTGTATTTTTTTAAACATGGCCCGATGACTTTTGTTTGTTTATTTGATTTATGCATGGCTTGGCAAATTTTGTTTTATATGCTCTGACAATTTTTATTTTAGGGATTTAAATCTATCCATTTCTTCTCCATAAAATTTTTGTTTGTTTTCTTTCCTTTCCTTAGGATTAAGTATATTTAAAAATAATTATTATTACTCCATTTTTCTAACTGCGAGTTCATGACTTTACTTGATTTTGTACATCTTTTAGTTATGTCCTAGAAAGTGAAACTTGTAGTACAAGTTAACAACTAATGTAAGAATACTTTTTATCTCTTGCCAGACAGTGAAGATGTTTAGAATATTTTAACACCATATAATTATACCCATTCTGACTCAGGATCTTGTGACATTGTCATCAAATGTTTTCACTCTATGGATATTTTAAACCTCCGAGGACATTACTGCTGTTGTTCAGCCAATATCCACTTAGATTTTCCACATAATTAGCATTTCTGTTTCTTTTCATCCACTTCTATTTCTGAACTCTGCTGTGATCGATGACTTTCTGTCCATAAAATACCATTATTATTTTCTACATTATGAATTTGAGGTGACAAATTCTCACAGAATTTTTCAGTTATTTTCTTTCAATATTTTGAAAATATCCTATATCTTCAGTTTCCTTTTTTGCTTTTTCATTTTTTTCTACTGAAAATTTAGCTATTACTTCCTTGTAGATGATGTGACATTCTTTTCCCTGCTGTTTTTAAAGTTATTTTTCTTTCTTATTTTCAATTTTCAACATCTTTACTATGATGTGAGTTGATATGCTTTCTTATTTTATATTCATTATGCTTGAGATTTATACTATGTCTTGGGTCTGGTTTTATTGTCTTTCGTCAGTTTCAGAAAATTCTGTCAGTATCACCCAAATACTGGTTTGACTTATTTTCTATCCTCTCTTTGTGAGACTATAGTTACAAAGTGTTACATGTGTTCATAGTGTCTGGAATGTTCATAATTTTTCTATATTTTTATTTATTAACTTCCCCCTAGTTTTGAGAATTTTGACCTGACCTATCTTTCAATTTATTAATCCCTTTTCTTTGTAGTTATACTTTTTTAGTTCTAAAATTTTTACCTGCTTTATTTTTATAGTTGTTGACTCTTTTCAAAATTCTCTGTTTGGGGGTTCACTTTGGCAGCAGAGATACTAAAATTGGAATGATACAGAGAGGATTAGCATGGCCTCTACGGGAAGGTGACGTGCAAATCTGGGAAGCTTCTGTATTTTAAAAATGGAAATAGAACTTTTGCAAATGAGGAGGAGAAGGGATGACAGGGAGAAGGGATGGAGGAAGGATAGAGGAAGGGAAAAAAGAATTAAGATGTGTCATGTAAATGTACACACATATAATGATGAATGTGAGGATTGTGTACTGCCAACATGTACTGATAAAAAAAAAACCCCTCTACTTTGGCTTTTAATTCAATTAATATGTTAATCATATTTTATTTTAAATTCCTTGACCAATAACAGGATTTTCTAGAGTTGTCATGGGTCTATTTTTAACATAAATTTCTTCTCAGTTTAATTAACTGTTGTTGTACATATTATGCCTGGTATTTTTATTAAATACCAGACACTACATATTAAAAATTATAGAGTTCATTTGATGTTTGATGGTTTGGTTGATGATATCCCTCTTCTGAGTGGACTTAGTTTAATTTCAGATAGGCAGGCTAGGATACCAGCTATTCCAAATCACTGAATGCTGTCATGAATTCAAATGACTGGAATCTGGTCTTCACATCCCATAATGTCTGGTTGGTTTCTAATTTACTCATAGTCTTAGGGAGTAGTGATTTTGAGTTATGATTAATGTTTAGGGTCTTTTACAGAACCTATCTGTATAGCTGAACTCTAAATTCCAAATATTCTCCAATCCCATAATTTTCTTTAATATTGTGCTCATCTACATGTTGGGGTGTTTCCAAGTGCCTTGAGACAAAAAGTAGCATCAAATTATCAATTCACTGTTTTGAATGCATTTCTCCCTTAGTCTTAGGACCTCAACTGTTTTGACACGATTCTTTAACACTTTTAGAAAGAATTTTAAAAACTACTTTCCTTAGATTTAGTGTTCTCAGCAGAAAAGTTGATAGAAAACAAAATATTTTAGCATTGCAATCAACAGGAATGCCCATAGTTTTAAATTAAATATGCAACAGACAATTGTCTCTGCATTTTACTTACTGTCTTATGCCAATAAAAGAAGCTACATACAGTTCACTATAGAGAATTTAATAAAAGCCACAGTTCTACATTATGATAGAGAGAGTAATATAGTCCAGTTTGAAAATAAATTCATTCTCAGAATAAAACTGTGAAATTTAGGATTTAGGTATGAGACCTGAGCTAAGCATGTCTATTCCTGATGGACTGACCAATTTATTTCATGAGAATTCTCCAGTTCAACCAAAACCTAAAGACCACTGTGGCATTTGAAGGTATGGCTGTAGACAAGGGTGACTGACAATTGATAGTCCATAAGATCAGAGGGTGAATTTTCCAAATCTTCTAAAAACTTAACTCTCTCTCTGTATTATATCCTTTCTGGTCAACAGAGTAATTCTTATTTGTGGCTGAAGCTGAAACAATATTGTTATTTCCATTTGGCTCTTTGTCATCACAAGGCCACCGTTCAATAAATTATTAGTAGTGTTACCTTCCATCCCTCTGTCTTCCTCTTCTCCTTTTTTGATCTGTGAACTCTATCAGCTGAATGATTCGTCTCTTGGCTTCAGGATTCTTACAATATTTTCTGAGTTGATCTCATGTATCTGCTTTTCTCCATAATTTCCCTAGGTTTTCCTCTGTTCAAAGTGCATCTGACTTGTTTTTAACCTTTTTCTGGATTTTATTTCATTTGTATTATTTTCAGTCATTTCAGTAAGTGTTGGAGACTAAAGGAGGTAATCATACCTACCATCTTGAATCAAAATACCAACTTAACTTTTTCCATACTTAATTAATTAGTAGTTATGTTTCTACAGGTTTTAGAAGATAATTTAATTGAATTGCAAATGAATGTTTCCCTGTAATTTACTGTTAGGTAAAACACAATAGTTCTAGGTAAATAAACTTCTCACTAATTGATTTTTGTAACCAAAACTTTTGAAGTAATAGTATTTGTTTAATCTTATTTTTTGTTTGTTCTAGGAGTAAAGGAAGAATAATTTCAATCTGAGGAATTAAATTAGTCTAGTAATCTTTATGAGGTTCATTGATCAAAAATTACATTTGTTTATTTATAAGCAGAGTGAGCAGAAAGTGAAAGTTTAAAAATATATTTTAACAAAAATTTAAACTTAGATATAAACATTACTCTTTCCTTCATTTCATATTTCAGTGATTATACATTTCCTTTGTAAATTTTACATTACACACTAAATAATGGCATTGACATTTTATTTTTAAAACAATAACTCTTTCTTTCAAAGATGCAATATAAGTGTTTCTATTAGTTAGATAATTGAATTTTAGTTTCTACCTCTAGCCATGGGCAAAGGTTTGACAGTTTTTTTTCAATATTATTTTTGTAAAGAAAGTGCAGTTCCATGAAAAGTGATAGCAAAAATAATAATACAGTGCTAGTTGGGAGGAAGCATTTTCTTTTGCAGAAATCAAGAGGGAAAGGGAGTGATCTTGTTTTTCACCTCAGGCAAATCACCATTACAGAACAGAAGAGTTCTCATCTAGTAGAGTCATCGGTGACGTAGACCTTTCATCAGCAGCCACTCAAGGTTAGGAGCAATACTTGGCGTTGGGAGAGAGTAATTAAATTAACTCAGTTGAAAAGTGACAGGATGACTCAATGCAATCTGAGTGCTCCTGACACTTTCCCTTTACCCTCCATTGTCTGCACTTAGCCTCCTCTCTTTAGCATCTTGCTCACGCACTTAATACCTAGCAAGTGATACCTGCTTCCTCTGGTCTTCTTGCTTAAGCAGCAATATGAATATTTGACTTGTTCTATGATGGATGAATACCTCAGGAAGGAAATGTAATTGCTTTGACTATGCGGCATTAAACGGATATTCCCTTTGGAAACTCAACTTGCTTCATTTAGACCCAAACATGCCAAGCAGACGCAGATGATCAACTCACAGCATATGATGCAAGCGGATATCTTTCTCTTTTATGTTCTGTTTTTAATGTAATAGGAAACTAACATCTGTTGTTCTGATCATCACAGATCTGTTCTTTTCAATGTAAAGGTTTGCTGAGCATTGATATTTTACTGACTAGAATGTGCATGGCAATTAGACAGCACAATATTTTTATGTCAGATTCAAATGTTCTTTGGAAAGGTCATTGTTGTGTGTGTGCATGACCTACTGAGCTGTGTATGATGATAAATATAGTTACAAGGTAAAATGATTGAAATGATAAAGTTATGGAAAGTGGATAAAGGAATCGAGAAGAAAAGAAAGGTAATTGGTATTTAAAGGATAATTCAGTATTGTCAACACCATTCCATACATTTTTTGAGACTGGTCTTTGCAGGGCACTTTTGTTTCATGTAACAAATGCTACTCCATACTCTAAGAATTTGAACATTTGCTATATTATTTGGTGTACCATGAACCTTTTTTTTTTGCTCTCAATTTAGACCTTTGAATAACATAAATAATAGTATTAGAGGCATACTATTATCTTGGAACTATAGAATCACAGGATTTTAAGATTTTTCCTTAATGCAATAAAGAAATATTAGAATAGACAGAAGAACAACCAAGAGTTTAAAAATCTTTTTTACATAACTAGCATCATTTTTCATAGTAAATTAGCTCATATGTGTACACAGTGGTAAAAATAAATATAAATGCCTACAGAAGAAATACTTGTTAATTTGAATTTCTGACAGGAAAATCTTGGCTGTATTGCACTTGTCTGTGTTTTGCTGTTATTAATGTTGACTGAACAAAGGGCAAGGTGAAACACTATGACTTGAGATCACAGCATCAGATTTAGAAAATCCAAGTCATCAAGCATTTGCTCCATATGCTGTCTTTTAAAAAAGATGGTAATGGGGGCACCTCAGTGGTGCCGCTGCCTGCCTTGCAACCGCAAGGTCCTGAGTTTGATCCCTTGTACCAAAAAAAAAAAAAAAAGTCAGTAATGAACAGAAAACAAATACAACTGGACACATAGTGAGACAATAATATGAATCATTATTATTTTTTATTCCAATTTTTATCTCAATTAAAATTTTTCAATTCTTAAAGCCCATTTAAGGCAGAATATTGTTTTTAAGGGCATGATAAATGGTACTCTTTTTTATTTATAAGAAAACACTATTACTCAAAAGACTTTTTAAAAATAAGATCTTTAATTAATTATAATACCTGACACTGGATTTGGGCATTTGCCAAAATTTATTTTTAAATTCTCTGACAGCTAATATTATGTGCACACACATACAAATACTCTGGAGAATGGTAAATAATAAACTTAATAAAGAAACTGGAGAATTAATCTAAGCAAGAGAACATTGAAAATTTCATTCTCTTATTTAGTCAATAAAATCAAGTAATTGTTTTGCTCTAGTGTGCAATAATAATATAGGAAAACATTCAAGAATGTATCATTTTTTATGCAGATTCTGAAGCTATCAAGCATTCTTGTTGAGAATAATTGGAACTATCGAGATATAAAACTGCAGCTGGAGGCATTTGAAGTGGTGATTTTTATTTCCTGCTACCCTGGTCAGAGTTGTGAGTAATAGCATGAAATAGCAAAAGATGTTGAAATTAGGCCAGGATGCTATCAATAAGATGAGTTTGTACAAAGTAGGTATCTCAACACAATTGTTTGGAGGGAATAGTTACCATTTCAGGTAATAGTAATTAATATCAAGACATAAGACAATAATTAGATTATTTTTATTCATCTTAATTTTAAAAAAACAATATTTAGTGAATACTATATTGATTTATAATTTAAAGATGTCCTAACATAGAAAACAGAAACTTTAGCATTATAAAAGTTGGTATATATTTTACTGAGAAGTGTATTTGATCAGAAAATTAATATCATTTGAGGTAAATAATTCATGACAGGGAAAGGAGGAAGAGAAGGTAATTTCAAGTTCAGCAGTACAGGCACTTCACCTACAGTGGTACAAATTAATGTCCATATAGTAAGTAGATTTGCAGAATATGTAGAATTCCTAGAAGACATCTTTGTCCATTCTTTTAAAGATACAAAATGAAAATTGCTGAAGAACATTTTCTGCTGGGGAACCTAATCTCTATTTTATTTGTTGTGTTTTAAATTGTTTGCTATATCAAGGATCCAAGTTGTTGTCTAGAACTTTTATGACCATGTAAAAATTATTCCTAGACATACTTTGAAAGGTTGTGCAGTTGTTTACTCAGATTATAAACTGAATATTATATATATTAGCCCCAACTCTGTTTTTATAAGTAACAAACTAAAAAATTTGGAAATTTGAAAACTTTCCACAAATATTTAAATATTTTGTACAAGTTATATAATTTTTGCTAAAGCTTGAGCTATAATGCACCCAACAAGAGAATTTAGAGCACATGATATTAAAGGAGAATTCACTGTCAATTTCCTTGAATCGACCATTCTTGGAATTATTTTTTTCATTACCCAACTTATTGAAATTATTGTAAAACAATGGTGTAAAGGTGTAATTATTTTATGAACTATTAAGTAGAAGATGAATAGAATTTAACTTTTGAATTTTTCCTCATTCTGTTTACTTCTAATAATTCTTGCCTGCATTGGAATCTAAAAGCATCACAAACTGTGTGAACCATTCCATAGTCTGGAAATTTTTCACCTGGCCTCAAGTATGACACAGTATACATCTAGCTGATAAATTTGTAAACTAGGGCTGAGAACATTTCTCCAGGGCAATACCTGTATTGCTGGCACATATATTTTTCTCCTCATTAAAGAAAGCATATTGAATGCACCAAGGGAGGGTTATATATAAGAATAACTCAACATGCTAAGTCAATGTTTTTAGTAAGTTATCTCATGAATTTCCAAACTTTTAGTATTCCTAAGGACAAATTATTTATGATAAATCATTACTTTATGGTACTGAATGAAAACTACTGATTAAATTTTCAATTGTTTTCCCTTTGATGTTTTTATGTCACTTTTGATTCCTGATTGCTATGTTTAGACAGAGGAATATCCTCTAATTTAAAGTAACAATTAGACACATATTTAAAATGGCCTAGTTGGATAGAATATTCTGCTGTCAGAATACTACAGCTGAAAGGTTTCTTTTTTATAGCCTATGAATGGACCATTTGATTCACTGTACCTTTTCTTCCCTGAAAATTGTCAAAGATTCCTCCAAAATGAAACATGCATCTAAAGGACCTGTTATTCACAGAAAGAATTCCACATACACAGAGTAATGGAAATTGAGTCGAATAAAAACCAAGTTTCTGAGTTATATACAGGGCTTGAGTTTAAGAGGGTGATAGTCTATATCACTAAATACTGTATAAGACATGAAATTAATTGTGCTGTATGATTAGAGGTAATTGTTATATTAAGTGATTTTTTTCTCTTATGCATACTATTCTATAAAAGTCAGAATAAATTCTAAAATTTGAGAAGCAAATACATTTTTATTATAAGAATAACACTCAACACTTCAAGTTCAACATCAGGAAGAACAGTTGCTCCCTCTTATTCCCTCTGAATGTATAGGGACCTTGAGTTTGGCCTTTCCAGTGAGTTTCTTCTTATTAGCTCCCAATTATTGGGATAACATTTGTATTGGTGAGGGAAGAAAGTGAAGGATAGAATGAAAGAGTGAAAGGTCCAATCACTCTTCCTTTATTTATATTAGCATTAATGAAGACATTGATGATGATGACAGTGTTGGAAGAATTAGCTATTATGTATCCATTGCTTGCTATGGCAACTGTACTGCTCTGCATGTTATTCATTTCCTCCTTACAACAATCCAATGGATTGGTATTATCATTATGCTCCATTTTACAGATGAGGAAAGAAACTTAGAAATATTAAGTCATTTTGCCAGGATGACAGAGGTATATCTAAATAGACAACTTAAAATTTAAACTTCAAAATCCTAGTGTAAAAACAAATTTTTAGGCTATATCTGTTATGTACATTAAGAATCAAAATAAAGGGCCCCCAGCCCAGGGGTAGGGGCTTATGGGCTGCCATTGCACTGCTCCCAGCCCAGAGGAGGGGGCTTCTGGGCCGCCATTTCAGTGCTCCCAGCTCAGAGGACGTGAGCTGCACAGGCACCAATAGCACGCCTCCATCTATCAAAATGAGAAGACATGTAAACAAGCCTCAAAACCAAACTTCCAGATCACCTACAGCAACCCCAAAGGGAAATGAGATAGAACACTCTGATAGTCAACCTCCTGGACTCCCTGAAGTGGCAACAAAAGAGGAAATGGAAAAAATGAAATCAGAAATAATTTCTCAGATAACAGGAGGGATTGTGCTCCTAGTGCAAGACATGATTAATAAATCTAGAGAGGAGCTCAGAAACATGATGGAATCCCAACATGGGAAACAAATGGAATCCATAAAACAGATGCAAACAGATTTCCAGGAGATCAAAAACTCCACTGAAAGTCTATACTGCAGAATGAGCAAATGTGAGGACAGAATTTCAAATATAGAAGATAAGATTGCGATGAGTGACCAGGAAAAGAAAAATTGCTTCAAACTTGTAAGGGAATACGAGAAATCAATTGAACAGCTACTAGACGATGCAAAGAAGAATACCATAAGACTGATTGGAGTCAAAGAAGAAGCAGAAGAGAGTGCAGGTGACATAAAAAAACTCTTCACAGAAGTAATGGAAGAAAACTTCCCAGGCAGGAGAAAAGAACTTGACATACAGATAAGTGAGGCATATAGGACTCCAACTAGCCTTAATAAAAAAAAAACTACACTTAGGCATATAATTGTTAATATTCCAGAAATGCAACAGAAGAATAAATTACTATAAGCAGTTAGAAAAAATAAATCACATACAAAGGAAAACCCATCAGAATCAAAGCAGACTTCTCACTGGAAACCATCAAGGAAAGAAGAGCTTGGAGTGATGGATTCCAAGCCCTAAAGGAAAACAGCCTCCAACCCAAATTGATGTGCCCTGCAAAACTATCTTTCAAAATTGTTGGAGAAATAAGATACTTTCTTAACAAAGAGCATCTTAGGAACTTCATGAATATCAAACCAGCTCTATAAAAATTTTAGACAATATCCTAGGAAAAGAAACAAGGATTACAAACAAAGGAAGCCCAGCAGAATGAATCCATCAGGCATGACAAGAAATTAAATGTTAAGGGGGAGAATCCAACAAACAGAAAAAGTCATGACAATGATATGTCAATACATATCTGTTACAACCATCATTGTTGACGGTCTCAATTCACCAATCAAAAGAAATAGACTGGCAGAATGGGTCAAGAAACAAAATCCAACAATATGCTGCATACAAGAAACACACTTAATTCAAAAGGAAACTCATAGACTGAAGGTTAAAGGGTAGAAAACAATAGTCATGAGACGGGAACCCCCCCAAAAAGCAGAAGTAGCTATCATCTTTGCAGATCAAGTAGATTTCAAGCTAACACTGATTAAGAGACACAAAGAAGGACACTACATCCTTGTGAAGGGGATAATCCAACAGTAAGAGATGACAATCATAAATACCTATGCACCAAACACTAGTGTGCCCAACTATATAAAACAAATACTAACAGACATGAAAAGTCATATATACACTAAAACAATAGTAGTAGGGGAACTCAATATGCCACTGTTAAAAATAGATATATCAACTAGACAAAAAATAAGTTATGAAATACTAAAACTCAATTGAACTCTTGAACAAATGAACTTAACAGATGTTTACAGAGGGTTCCACACCACAAAATCAGAATATACATTATTTTCAGCTGCACATGGGTCGTTCTCCAAAATACACCACATACTCACTCATAAAACATATCTGAGTTAGTGCAAAGGAATTGAAGTTATCCCCTGTATATTATAAGACCATAGTGCAATGAAATTGGAGATCCAGAGCAAAAGAAACCACAAGAAT
>NW_004624777.1:10551034-10567165 GCF_000247695.1 Heterocephalus glaber
TTTCCTTGTCACTAATTGCAATCTTATCTTCTATATCTGAAAATCTTTCCTCACATTGGCTCATTCTGCTGTGTAGACTTTCAATGGAGTTTTTCATCTCCTGGAAATCTATTTGCATCTGTTTTATGGATACCATTTGTTTCCTATGTTGGGATTCCATCATGTTCCTCAGCTTCTCTCTAGATTTATTAATCACGTCTTTCACTAGGGTCACAATTTCTCCTGTTGTCTGAGAAAGTATTTCTGATTTCATTTTTTCCAAATTTCCTTTTGTTGCCAGTTCAGTGGGTCCAGGTTGTTGAGTATCTGAGTGTTCCATTTCATTTTCCTTTGGGGTTGCTGTAGGTGATCTGGAAGTCTGGTTTTGAGACTTATTTACATCTTTTCTCATTTCAACTGGGGAGGGGGCTGTTGGTGCCTGCATGGATTACCTCCTCTGAGCTGGGAGTAGTGGGACAGGGGCCAGGAGCAGTGGTAGGGATGGTGGCCCAAAAGCCCTTTCCTGTGGGCTGGGAACAGCAGGAGGGATAGTTGCTGGGAAGCCCCTTCCTCTGGATCAGGAGCAGTGGGAAGGGGACTCAGAAGCCCCTACCTCTGGGCCGGGAGCAGCAGGACTCAGTACCACGGTCTGGTGGTCCGGTGTCTTCTGTGTCTTTGTAGTGTGGAACCAGGTGGCTGTACAGAGGAGTGGGGCGGGGGGGGGGGGGGTTTCCAGTGGATTGTTGCTCCGTGCAACTCGAGATCTCAGTAAGGCATGCACAGACCTTGTAAAATGATTTCTAAAAAATGAAAAAAATGGAATAAAGTGAAATTAGTGTACACAACATGAGACAGAAAAATAAGAGAAAAATGTCCAAATCTGAAACAAAAATCATGAGAAAAGATTGTCAAAATATATCCAACTATATTACTAATTATGATGTAACTAAATTAAATGCTTCAGTTAAAAGAGAAATCAAAATCTGCTGTACACTGTTTAGTATAAAGAAATATAAATGTTAGGAATTCTAAAGGATTAAAAATATGACTAAGCAAAAATATTTAAAAAGCTGACAGCTATATGAATGCAGTACAAAATAAACTTTAAGGCCAAAGACATTGGCACAAATTTAAAAAGTCAATGTAATGACAAAAGATTCTATTTCCTGGAAAGATACTACACTTAGAAATGTGAGTGCACCTAATAACATTGTTTGAAAAAATAGAATGAAAACTAAGGGATAATGGATAAATCCACTCTCATAGTTAGAGAATTTAATTTTTCTTAAAATCTGATAGAGCAAAGAATTACTAGATATTTCCAATATCAACAGAATCATAAGCATGTTTTCCTTCTGGAGTTTTGTAATCACTTTTTATAGCTGTGGAGAGAAAATGACACTAAATAGAAATTACAGAAAAGAGAATTTAGGCATACTTGTCTTACCAGATCCTGGAACAGACTATAAAACCATTTTATTGAATCTATTTTAGTAATTGTGTAAAATCAATGTGATAATATAGAGTTTCCAATAATAGATTGAATATTACTAATTAACAAATGACATTGAACTCATCATAAGAAAGAAAATTAAAGTAGAAATATCTTGTTCACACTGAGTTAAAAGGAACATTGTAGCCAAGCTAAAAACCTAGAAGCTATAGAGAAAGAACACATACACATATTAACATACTATTTAACAAATACTTTGGGTTTCAAAAAATGACATTAAAAAGTTTAAATGATAGATATGAGCAAATTTGCATGTGATGACAAAGGGTTAGTATTATATAATAAATAGGTCACATTTGTTGACATAAGTATGCAGTTAATCTTTTCTTAAGAAGAAAAATGTAAAAGATATAATTAGAAAATTTAAAATGGTCAAAAATATTTTAGAAGGTGCTGAATTTCAATATAGGAGGGTAATATAAACAAAATCACAAATAAGATTTCACTTATAACCCATCAGATTGCTAAAAACTAAATAACAATAATATATTTATTGTTAATGAGTATGGTGTGAAGAGAATTTCCTTATTTTGTTGGCGAATATTTAAAATGTTATAGCCCTCCTAGAAGTAGTAGTTAATATTTTAAATGGATAATTTTTTTAAGGTGTCCAAATAGTCATTACATGTATAAAAGCTTTAAACATAAAAAGAAATTCTAAAATGCTTTCTACACTATATAGATGGAGGTTTACTAGACAGATTGGCTGGTCTGTTTGATTAAGAAAGAAATCATAAGGGAAAAACTTTTTTGTGTCATTCTCTATTTTTACCACCCTGGGTTTTAGATATAGAAAATTTAGGATTTCTTTCATTCATGAATACTCCTATGTCATGCCTTGTACATTCTACTTTGGGCAGGAAAATTTTTTATTCTAGCTGTTCTAGCTTCAAAATTTAGTATAATAAGCATCACATCTTTGCATACCTTCCCTGAGGCTTCAATTTTGCTTCCCTTCTCTTACTGTAAATATGGATTCCATGGCTATGTGAACATTCTTACCATTATTCTGTAATGAATTATTTATTTCAATTAGTCTCTTACATTATATTGTAGTCTGGTTAAAGGCAGCATTCGTTTGTTCTTTACTTTTAATATCCAATCCCCAAGGCATTTTTATACACATAGTATGTGCTCAATAACTTCTCACTTAACAAAGCCAGCCATTGAACTTTAAAGAGCCTGGTGATCATAACACTGGAGTTGAGCACTATCTTCCCATTTCCAACATCGTCGCTGAGGTATACAGAAGTTTAATTTTTTTTCAGAAGTTTAATATTAACTGAATCAATTTTTAAATGAGTAAACTAGAAACAACTAATTTCTAATATAAGTAATATCTATAGCAGAAATTATTTAAAGAGGTTGAGAGTAGCATGCAAGCCAAAACAGAATCCACACTCAATAGCATTTGTAACAAAATTAATCTTTAGAAAGAAGGTGGATGTGTATATTGCTCTCCCAAGAGTAACAGTAGATGTTTGCCTTGTAGTCACCTAGTCCATTACTAAATTCAGTGTTCAACCCAACCACATAACAGACTTCTGATCCGAAGGAGCTGGATTTTTAAAAATTGCAGATATAGACATTTCCAAAACCATAAACTTAAAAGGTACAGACCACAGTTGAAAGTAATCAAAAGTATGATTTTATTTGAAGGATATTGAAGCTTATAGAATCTCTAGGTACATTGAGAACAGACTGAAATGTAGAAAGGGATTCTGAGAGGTCTGATGGGCCAGGCAACAGAAATTACAGGAAATGTATCAGTACAAACATAGGCAGATTTGTATCCTATTGTTACTGATAGCTGTCCTGTAACCATTCCCAAGTTCTGTGTCACATCTTTTGCCTTCAAAATCCTCTTGATCTTCACAAGGAGAGTGAACTGCAGCACCTGGCTCTTGCAATAGTGAGAGGTGGCCATTTCCTCCTTTCCATAACCCAAAGGAGATTGGGGTGTTAATGGGAGGGAGCTGTAAGTTACTCTACAGCTAGAGGAGAGAAATATGCCCATCACAGAGGATGATGATCACAAGAGGTTATCCATCAACCAGACTATCTCATCCTTCCAAAACTAAAATTGAATCATCAGGAAATGATGATAATGCTCCAAAAAGAGGATTCAACTTTGTTCATAAAACAACAGTGTGGCACATGTTGACAATATGATATGTTTCCTCCTTGGAATTCATAGGACATCAAAGGAGTGCATGTAAGAACCAAAGAATAAATTTTTATAAAATGTTTGGTCTCAAGTAATTATAATTTCCAAATCTTTGTCAGCAACAGCTGACAGAACATCTACTATTCTGTTTCTTTTCGATACAAAAACCTAGTCATATTATGTATGTCAAAGGGATTACTAAAGCAAAATAAAACATGTAAATTAGTTGCCACAGAGGGTTTGGGTTTCCTGAGTGTGTGGTGGTGCTGGCTCACCTTTAGTCGCTGCAGGAATGCAGGCAGCAGGCAGTTGACCAGCATTTAACCTAACTTTCTATATGTATTTTGTATCTAACAAGGTGTAAGAAGGTAGAACAAAAGGAAAATATTTTTTAAATTATTTTCTCCTCTTATTTGGCATTTCCTAGGATACTTCATAAATCCAACCCAGAGGCTTTCAATATGAGGAATTCTTTGTTATTATTGGACTATATGAAAAACTAAGTCTAGAGCCCCAAATGTTTTCGTGTATGATAATACATGGAGAAATAAAACACGGTAAATGAAAAAATAACCATCAAAGGAAATGTTGTCCCAGAATGCCAGAAAAGAATTACATCATCAGGCTTTGTCATTTTGAGGAACCTGATAACGGACTGTGAAATCATCACTAAATTCAGAAATACGTTTACCTCCCAATTTGTGATAGTGAAAAAAATTGAAAAATATTTAGCATGCATGTTCTTGATGTGCACAGATACGAGACTAAGGCTATTACAAGAAGGACAAATTACGGTCACAGTGTCAGATTTAGGGGTGTTATCATACATCACGTAAGTGAGGGGAAGGAAGAAATGACTTTTGTATCGTGTAGGGACTATAGGACTTAGTATGTGTTAGTGATTTCTGGAAATTCTTGCTAACATTCATGCTAAATGGAGAATTTGATTTGTGAATTTCATGCCTAAAGGGACTAGCAAATTTAGTTAATGGGGTTATTGTGGGGAGAAGGGAATCAGCTCCTGAAGATCTTAGAATGACTGACATTAGTGTAAATTATACCCTTGGTAAGTGATTATAATGCATAGATAGACATATAATGTAGTACTTTCATTTTTCAGCATTTATTAAACTGGGATCAATTGTTTTGTTAATTTTTAAATGTATTCTATTCCAGGATACATTTCTGTAAAATGTATAACAAAATAATGTCTTGTGATCTGCTAAAAAAGAAAACCCCCCAAAACCCTACATCTATCTGTGCATTTTGATTAATTCATTATAAACTTGATTTAGTGACAGCAATTATGGTTAAGTATGAAGTTCCTTTAGTAATGTAAATTTTTCCAGACTTAATAATTAATCTTTCTATCTATATCTGTGATAATTCAAAGAAGATGAAGAAAATAATGGAAGATTATAATATTTTAAAAAATAAATATCACATAGAGTGAATCTAAAAACTTTAAAATATATTCAGCGTATATCAGTTCACAAAGACAATATTCTCAATGGAAAAATAATTTATAAATAAAAAACAAAATCATGAGATTATAATTTTCTGCCCAGCAGCCCAAAAATGCTAGATACATTTCAAAGCGGTCGGTTATTTTTACTTTTTTTTTTTTTTCCAGTACCTGGCATTGAACTCAGGACCTTGTGCTTGAGAGACAGGTGCAGCACCACTGAACTAAATCCCTGGCCCAAAAGTAACAGATTTAAAAGACCTAGTTGAGATAAAAATCCAATGGAACCCAAATCAGCTACTGAGGAGCCCTTTTCAGGAAAGCAAAGAACCACAGCTACTCTTCTCATTGGTGCAAGTGTCAAAGAGGAGGAATATCACACAGATCAGGAAAGGAGAAAGCAGTCAAAATTATAATCAACTTTTAATGTCAACATGCGGACTCACATGATAGATCAGACTCGAGTCACAAAGTGTCCGCCTTCTGATAATTCTTTTCCACAAGTGTTTACTGAGAACCAAAAAGAGACAAAGGAGAGTGGAGTAGGTACAAGGCAGCTACCATCTGCGTCAAGATGGAGAAAAGCAGGAAGCCAAGAGCGATCCCCTGAGACTGACAGCTAAACCCTGGCGGGTGGGTGCTGAGAGAAATCCCTTTGAGGTGCTTCAGGCCTTCTAAGGACAGAGGCTACTGCCTCAGAAGACAGGGAGGGAGGGGGATGGAAGGACTGACTCATTGCTTAGGGAGTCTGACTGGATAGGAAAATTGATTTCTCTGCTAAGAAGGGTGCAGTTTGGAGCCCAGGGAGAAAGGAGCACAGGGAGTGGGTTTGAAACACGGGGAAATCTCTGGAGTCTCATGAAGGGAAGGGTCTAATGGGAAAAAAATCCTGATCCAGCCCTAAAAATACCTGAAGTCCATGGTGAATGGATCATAACTAAAATTTTAAGAAGCTTAGGTAAAGTCTCATTCTAGATCACATTGACTCACCTTTATCACCGTGGTGGCCCGATAAAGGAGTACCCTTGTGCTGATGGGATGCTTTACTTCAGGCTGGACTGGTGTCTACCAAAAGTGTTTAGCATATAAAAAAACAATAAAAGGAGGGGGAGGAAGAGGAAGAGGGAAAGGAGGAAGGGGAGGATGATGAAAATGAAGAGGAGGAAAAGGAGGAGGGGGAAGAGAATGAAGAGGAGGAAGAGGAAAGGCAGTGAGGAAGGAAAGGGTAGGAAGGAAGAAAAAGACTTTGGAAGCAAGGGAAGAGAGGAGGGAAGCAGAAACATGACAAAAAGTTAACAAATGTGGCAAACAATAGATGCGATTAAGACATGGCCTACAATGTTAGAATTGTTTGATAGTGATATTTAAATTAACTAAGATTAAAATGCTAATATCTAGAGGGAAAAGTAGAGTAATTTAAGAAAGTTTAAGGGCTGGAGATTTAGCTCAGTGGCTCCGTACCTGCCTTGCAAGCGCAAGATCCCCTGTGCCAGGAAAAAAAAAAAAGTTTAGTGAAGAGATAGTCAAGTACAGAAAGACTGAAAGTAAATATAATTATGGAATGGAATGATTAATCCATGTGCTTCAACTGAACACAGCAAATGCAATAATCGGTGAAATAGAAAAAAAAAGTGTACAAATTGAAGGAAGAACAAGCAAACAAGTGAAGAAGAATAAAATGTTCAAGATTTATGGTTTAGTAAGAAACATATTACCACATGTGTTGCTGGAATTTAGAGGGTAAAAGAAATCTCTGAGAGATGATAATTGAGACCTTGCAAAATTTGGTAAAAGATATCAACCAAACCTTGTATTCAAAAAGGTCAACAAATCTCAAGGCAGACAAGTACAAACAATCACAAGAAGACTATCTAAGCATATTATAGTCAACCTGTTGAAACAGATAGATAAAGTAGAAACTAAAATGTAGCCAGAAAAAAAGACATATTTCAAACTTGGATAAATGGAAGAAAATATAATTAGATTTTTTATAAATAACAAAGAGTACCCAGGCATGGTGGCCCATGCCTGTAATCCCAGCACTTGGGAGGCTGAAGCAGGAGGATCACCATGAGTTTGAGGCCAGCCTGGCACACCTAGTGAGTTCAAGATGAGCCTGAACTACGTAGTGAAACGCTGTCTCAAAAAAGTCAACAAAACAGGCAACCCACTTTCTAGTTCCCCTTCTGTCTCTCATAGACAGAAGTTATCTTTCTCTCAAGAAATTTGTCCTACTCTTAAAAAAAAAGACAAGAAAAGAAAATAACAAAGAGTAGAATCTAGTGAAACCATACATTTAGAGTAAAGAAAAAAAAGCTGTTAAATTTACATTCACTAAAAGTATTCAGAAGAGAAGAAAAATTTAAGACCTTCTCAGAGAAGAATTACTGGCTTTTTGGCAATAGCTGAAATTGTTCACCACCACTACAAGTTCCTTAGCTAAAAGGCAATGATACCAGATGGGACCCTAGGTCTCTAAGGAAAAAGGGCATATATTATCATCAAACTTCCCTTAAAATATAAAACTATTATTCTATTATAAGAGTTGTTTCCATACTTGTTCATCACAACTCCTTTTAAACTGAAGGAAACAGAAATCTATGAACATACCTCTGATTGAGAAAATCATACTATCTCTAAGAAACAAGTAAATATCTGGGTAGGTCAATGTGAAGGACATTCTTGGTAACCTCTGTAAATTTCTGCTACCCTGTGCAGGTAAGGATACTGCTTTAAATTTCTTTTGAGTTGGGTCAAGGAAGCTGGGTCATTTTGCCACTGTGATGAGCTCATGCCACTAGAAAGAGACATGAGCTTTGAGGAAACAATTTTCTTCAGCTGAGGTAATTCCAGTGATAACTAATTGCTGAGGATCAGCTCAGGGCTATGTTTGCAATTGCTGGGGCCATGAAGTCTTCATTTCTCAAGGAGGATGTGCATGGTAGAATGTTTAACAACCACTTAATATGTAAGTTTGTGTTTGTGTGAACGAAGAAGAATTAATGTAAATATACAGATCAGAGTCTTCATGTTGGCCACTTTAAGAGACTGGAATTGGAGGTAGGCATGTAGAAATATCAATTTTATACTTATGTATCTTTCTATCATTTCAACTTTTACACATGTAACTTTTGATTATATTCTTAAATTTTGTAAAGACTCAAAATGGTATTTTAATTTCAGAATCCTATTGCATTTGATATAGATTTTATTTCTTAGGAAACAATGGTCATCATGCTATGACTTAGAATTTAAAGAAAAATATGAATACTAGTTCTTTAGCAAGTTTATCAAATTTGAATGATGTTCTTACCTATATTCAGCACAACAGATTTTCCTCTCATTTTTAAAGCTGTGAGAGAGAGAATATACTATTCTTGCTACCTTGGTTGCCAACCAAGGATAAGTATCTTTGATCAGTAAACCAATTAGTAATTATTCTTGTACTGTGGTAGGATGTAAGAGTGCTTTCATATTGAAAAAGATGAAAAGGAAGACAAAACCAAAGCTCAGAGCACTATTAGCCAATAATAGATTTTATTTTGGTTCAAGGTAGTTCTTGGTTCAATCTTCACTTGAAATAATTTATAGGTTTGTGAATTTCATTTTAAACCCAGTAATTCTGAATTAAAGGATTCTGTAGGTTCATGGAGAAAACTGGTCATAGCCCAAAATGGATAACTGCAAAAGACTCAAAGAAGATAGTATGATTTTCTCCATCAGAGGTATGTTCATAGATTTCTGTTTCCTTCAATTTAAAAGGAGTTGTGATGAACAAGTGTGAAAACAACTCTGATATTAGAAAAATAATTTGATATTTTCAAGGGAATTTTGAGAATATATGTGATGGCTGTGAGTAGGTTTGTGATCAAGAATCATGTACACATACATCTCCAACAAAGCCTATGTATAACAATTGTTTGTTAGTAAGACCATGTATATTTCTACTCACTAAGTATTAAATCCAAGAATTTATTAGCCATAATTTCCCCTTACCTAACAGTAGCGGATGTCACCAAAGTGCATGACTGTAAGCTATTTTCAAAATCACATATATGCTGCAGAGAAATTATTTAAAGTGGAACCAATAACACAGGAATAGATTTTGAGATTTTTATTTCAAAACGGTAATGGAATTTCTATGTTTTCTATGGCACATTAACACCACCACATACTACCTTGAATGCAATATTGATAATATCACTTTGTAAAATCTTCTGCCTGAGGTTTAAATTACTGATTCTAGCAGCTTATTGGTCTGATAATTGCATTTCAATTTGCTTTGGGAAACCATGCCTGGATTAATTGAGTCATTATAGTTAAATGTGATAATAAACAATAATAGAAAATATTTGTTCAAGAACTGCTATTGCCAGTAACCATTTTGAATTATGAAACCATCCAAATCAATACTGCTCACTAATATTTAATAATGAGTTCAATGACATAAAAGTAAACAGATTTAGGAATGACTTTCTTTTTTAATTCCACCACATGTTGCTATATATGCAGAGTACAAAGTGAACTTGCAGCAGCTTTTGGCAGTTTTGAAATTATTGTTAATTAACTTTTCTGCTCAAATTCCTGCAAGCTCAACTATAGTTGATGAGTTATCATGCTACATCCAATAAATCCTGAAGTAATTTCATAAACAGTTATTTAACCTAAATTGGATTCTCCATCAATTGAGACAAATTGATTTTTAAATGCCATAATATTGTGAATTTTAATAATATTGCTTTCTATTTGTATTGGCTTATGCTTAAAAAACTTAACATTTATGCATTATAATATTTCTTCAGAGAAGAACTAAAAATAGAACTATTTTAATAGTAGTATATATAAAAATGCCTACAATATATTTATTTATAAAAATAGATGTGTAAACATGTACTGAAGTATGAAGGAAAGAGAAGTGCACTATGGGTCAGGAGCCAGAGCTGTAGATTGAACTCCACCACCTATAATTTGCATGAATGCAAGCAAGACATTTAATTTACTCAGAATGAGTTTATGTCTTGGTAAAATGGAAATAATGCACTGAATTCTTGTAAAGATCAAGAATCAATATATCAAAAGTGCCTTGTAAAATAGAAAGGATTTTACAGACATAGGAGATTATTTTTATTGCTTATTATTTTTGTCTTTTTCATGAATTCAAGTTTGTTAAGTTCACATTCTATGTAAGTATATTTTATATTATGACAAGGACTCCAAGTTAATCATGGACTGTACATAAATGTTTTTAAAATTTTATTCAAGATTTAATCTCTCTTGCTTCTGGGACTTCTATTTTATAAATAAGATGTGTAAAATAACATCTTACTTGGAAAAACATGAAAAGAATGTCTAAGCTAAAACAGAACATATTCTAAATTGTAATATTTGACTCTGCAAGAATTTTTGCAGTGATGAGTTTTTGGTTTAGTCCGCATGTAAATATATCTTTGGTTAGAGAACATGTGCATAAAAATATCAGGATAAAGACAGTCAATAAAATTCTACTGAAAACTTTGTTTACTATTTTCTAGGGAAAAAGGAAAAAAAGGATGGGAGGGAGATTGATGTATTTTCCTTCTACGTAGCTATTTATTGAGTTAGATATGACTAAAAAATTAATTCATTCAATTGCTAATGCAACAGTGTGTTCACTATATGTTAGATATGTTCATGACAAGTGCCCACTCTGCAAGGATGTGAAAGTATCTATTTCTATTTCAGAGTGGGCACCTGTCATGAGCCAGCAACAATTAGTCAATTTTACAAAAAGATTTCCAGTTTTGTCTCTGTTTCTCAATTTCTTCTCCAGTGAAAGATTCCAGAACTTTATTTTCTCTAAATTCATATTATGATTCTTAATACTCTGTTTGTATCACATAGAATCCTCAGTGATATGAAGATCCTATCCTCTAGTTTTACATTATTAGCTTATAGAAAGTTTTAAGGATGCTACAGCCCCTAATTTGTTCCTGGGGAGGTAGGACCAAAAAATAAGGATGTTGACTTTATTCCAGGGCGCTACCTGTCTTTGGACATCAATTTTTACATTCTGTTCTTTATTACATCCAAATTCAGAAGGCGTGTATAACCCATTCACAATTACTATATATAATGTATTTTAACTTTATGTATCCATTAATTTGTAACAAACTTCATGGCTACTACTTTTGGAAGTAGATGAAGGATTGGGTGGGAGAGAGGGAAGGAAAGAGTAGGGAGAGAAACAGGATACAGTTTACACTATTTGCATTATTCATATATTTACTACAATTCAATGTATGCAGAATATTGAAAGAAAAAAGAGAAATTCTGTGATTATATAAATAAATGTGATTGTCCATGAATTGAATGATTTTAATCCATCAAGAAGCCTCAACTGCCCTTTTTGGGTAGAATATGAATATATTACCAAGTTCTTAAAAATTCAGGAGTCTATGGAATTAAAAACATTAAATCAATCCAGTAAGAAATTTTGGTGTTAGTGAAAACTCTGCAAACAGTTTAAGGTATGTATAGGTTTTGTGGGGATCTAGTCCTTGCTTTTTCTCAGAGGTCATCTATAATTTTTGTGGACCAGGGTGGAACTGAGGCAGTCTGACTGTGGAAGTGGCTCTTCCAGTTTCTCTAAACTACCATATAAGCAGAGAAAGTGGCACAGGACTGAAATGTATGCTTATGGTACATATGTTTTTAGTGTGTATATAAAATAAAATGGTAACGTACATCCTGTTTTTATAAGCTATCTTTTTTCTCTGCTCAGAAATATTTTAAACATTTTTCTATATTAGGTTAACTACTCTAATGTGATATAATAATAGTATCATAGAGTATCATAGTAGGAATAAATCACAATTTACCAACATTTTCTCCTTTGAATAATTTATATTGCTTCTAATTTTTTACATCACAAAGAAATGAGTTCATGTTAATGCTTAGATGATTATTTCTTCCAGATAGATTTTCAGAAAAATAATTTTAGGACCAAAATGTTTGAATATGATCTCTGACATGTCACTTAACACTTGAATGAATAAAACACTCTGGAGACCCTCAATAAGCCATGACCTCCTCTTAAATGGAATCTAAATCTGTGACTTGCTCTAGTCAATAGAACAGTGCAAAAGTGTTGGGTAATCACTCTTGATTAGAGATTTTTTTTTTCATATGTAATATAGGCTCCAAAGTAGTTGGTTTTGAGTTAATCGAAAAAAGGATTTTGGGGGGGGCGGGGAGTCTGATGCAATCCAATGGAAGTTATTACTTGAGCCCACAAGACTACATTGGCTCTGCTTTCCTGACAAAATGCTGACTGCTAGACAGTTATGGTATTATTTTTTTATATTGAGTTTCAAAGAAGTTTATTGATTTGCCCAAGTTACAACTTGTCCTTGCCAAAACTGGGATTTAACCTAGGTCAGTCTGACTTTAAGCTGGGGTCCTTGACTCAAATGATCCCAGGGGACAGGTAGGAAGGTAAGAAAATGACAATAGCTTAGAGTCAAAAATATTTCTCTGAATGAAACAGTTGAGCTTTCTAGTATATATCTTTGTAAAATTTGTTTCAAGCTGCATTGATAACCAAGGATTTATATGATCAATCTGAACCATTTGCTTTCAACACCCACTGGTGACCAGCTTAGCCTCATGGGCTGAAAGATCCCTGGTTGTCTGGAGTCCAGCTCCATCCAGTCCAGCTCACCATGCCCACCTGTGACCAGCGAGAGAGTGAGGAAAACTCAACACGTCCATTAGCCACACCAACCCCTCCACCTCTGACTTCCTGTCTGTGACACAACCTGGTTTTACACTACAGAGGCACAGGGTGGCATAAAGGCCATTGTACTGGAGCTGCAGAACTGAACAACAGCTAGAGAGCCTCTCTCAGGCTCCTTGATGAAAACTGAAGCCCAATGGAAAAGTGAAGAAAATCTCTGTAATAGAAGCATACCAGACCACTTGGTAAGTTGGAAGGATCATCACCTCACATCGGAATCTGCACTATCTTCACTGAAAGGGCAGTTGGAACCTGCAGTAGAGCCTTGCAGAGTTCAACCCTGAAGGAGGACATGGAGCTCAACTTGGGACTTGCAGCCAGAAATCTGCTAGAATCTCACCGGTCTGCTTCTGGCTTGCTGAGACTCATTGACTTATATCTGCACCCTACTGCCCACATTGTCTATTGTGACAGCAGAGACATACCCTGAAGGAGGCGTTTCATTGTTATCTTTCATTTGTTATTTTCAAAATTATTCTTATTCTTTATTTTGCTCTTATTTTTTAATTTTATTTTTTTCTACTCTTTTCAAATTTTTATTTTTCTCTTTTTTCCTTTTTTCTTCTCTCTCTCTCTCTCTCTCTCTCTCTCTCTCTCTCTCTCTCTCTCTCTCTCTGTTACTATACCACATTGTTCCTCATTTCCCTTTGTGTTCCTCTTCTGGCCCTAATTCGTATTTCTTCTTTATTTTTCTTTTCTTCTCTTTTTCAATCTCTTACCTGTGCCATCTGGCCTCACTGCTAACCTTCCCCTATCTCTCTACCTACCTATCCCTACCTCCTCAATTGCTTGTAACTCCCCATCCCAAAGGGTAAAGTTGCTATACTGGAGAGTTTATTCACTATAAATATATATTGGGTTGGTCCTTGATTTTGATTTAATTCACACAGCTAAAAGTGATAGATTAATAACTACCACAAATTTTCATTTTCTAAGATGGGCTTGATGCTATGGTTTTGTTATGGTATCACTTGGGGTAAGGTGTTGTGATTAATCTAATCAGTTGTCCTTTCTGGTATAATGAAAATGAGATAGCCTCAGAGTCATTAGAGACTCAAAACCTAAAGACCAGTTATATCTGGAAGACACCTCTGATAGGAATCATTACATAAGACTTCTAAATACAAGCAACAAAGATACTTATAATTAGCAACTTTGAAGTATGAACCAAGGAATTAAACCAAGGATCTTACCAAAAACAAAAATGAGAAGACACTTAAGCAAGGCACAAACCCAGACTTCCACATCACCAAAGGCAAAGTTTGGGGGAAATGAGGTGGAAAAGTCTGATACTCAACCACCTGGACACCCTGAACTGATAGCACAGGAAGTAACAAAACAGATGAATGAGGCTCTAGAAAAATTCAAAGCAGAAATAATCTCCCAGATAACTACAGAGATGGTGCACAGAGATGGTGCACAGAATGAAAGACATGATTAAAGGCTCTAGAACAGAAACAGAGAAAAAATAGGTGAGCTCAGAAACAGTATGTAACCCATGAATGCCCAGTATAAGAAAGAAGTGGAAACCATGATAGCCCAACATAAGAAAGAAATGGAATCCATGAAACAAATTCAAACAGATATCCAGGAGATTAAAAACTCCACTGAAAGCATGCAGAGCAGATTAAGAGAATCTGAAAAGAGAATATCAGATATAGAAGACAGGATTGCAGTGAAGGACCATGAAAACAGAGATTTCTTAAAAATAGTAAGGGACCACAAGAAATCAATCCAGCAGCTGGTAGATGATGCAAAGAAGAATACCACAAGACAGATATGAGTCAAAGAAAAAAAAAGGAGAAAGTACAGTTGACATAAAAAACTGTTCACAGAAGTAATATTACAAAACTTCCCAGACAGAGGTAGAGAATTGGACATACAGATAAGTGAGGCATATAGAAAACCAACTACCCACAACCAAAAAAATCTACCCCTAGACATGTAATAGTCAAAATCCCACAAGCTCAACAGAAAAAGAAAATCCTACAAGCAGTTAGAGAAAATAAATAAATCACTTACAAAAGAAAGCCCATCAGAATCACAGCAGACTTCTCAACACAAACCCTCAAGTGAAGCAGAGCCTGGAGTGAAGTATTTCAAGCCCTAAAAGAAAATGACTTTCAACCTAGACTGTTGTATCCTGAAAAAATTATCTTTCAAAATTAATGGGGAAATTAGATACTTCCATGACAAAGAACACCTGAGAAATTTCATGAACACCGAACCAGCACTCCAAACAATTCTAAACAATATCCTAGAAAAAAGACAATGAAGGTCACAACTCCATGAGGCCCAACAGAGGGAAGCCACCAGGCCAGGTAAGAAATTAAAGGGAAATGGGGAATAATAAGAAATAAAAGAGCTAACAACACTAAAACACCATGACAAGGATGAGTCAATATCTATCAATTATAACCATCAATGTTAGTGGCCTCAATTCACCAATCAAAAGAAATATACTGGCAGAATGGATTAAGAAGCAAAATTCAACAATATGTTTTATATAGAAGAAACACACCTAACTCAAAAAGAAATTCATACACTAAAAGTAAAAGGATGGAAAACAGTTCTCCATGAGACAGGAACCCAGAAGAAAGCAGGGGTAGCAATCTTATTGGCAGACAAAGTAGATATCAAACCATAACTAATCAAGAGAGACAAAGATGGTCCCCCAATCCTTGTAAAGGGAACAATCAAAGAGGAAGAGATGATAATCATAAATATATATTCACTAAATACAAATGCCCCCAATTATACAAAACAAATATAAATAGACATGAAAAACAAAATAAGCACTAATACAATTTTAGTGGGGGACCTCAATACCCCACTATCACAAATAGACAGATCATCTAGACAAAAAAATTAACAATAATATTCTGGAACTGAATCAAGCTATTGAAAAAATGGACTTAATAGATGTTTACAGAGTGTTCCACCACAGAAAATCAGAATATACATTCTTTTCAGTTGCACATGAGTCATTCTCTAAAATAGACCACATGCTACCTCATAGGACATGTCTAAGTATATAGAAAAGAACTGAAATTACCCCCTGTATATTATCAGACCATAGTGCAATAAAATTGGAGATCAATAACATAAGAAACCACAAAACCCCCATAAACATATGGAAATTGAATAACACCCTCCTGAACAACCAGTGGGTCACAGAGGAAATTAAAAAAGAAATTAGACAGTTTCTACAAGTAAATGATAATGCCAGTAAA
>NW_004624777.1:10570316-10580617 GCF_000247695.1 Heterocephalus glaber
ATGGGGAAAAAATAAGAACCAAGATACATCATGTACAGGTACAAGTACCCAATGATAAATGTAAATGTATTGTATACCTAAAATGTGCCAATAAAAGAATTTAAGCCAAAAAAAATTTTGCTTTCAGTTAAGTATTCAAACTTCCCTTGTAAAAATATAATGGTGAATATAATTTACTTTTAAATAACTAAAAGGCCTTTGGATGCAGATATCATACTAGCAAGGGTTCTCTGATCAAACTTTTAGACCCAAACACTTATCTCTTACTCATAAATCACCCCTAGTTCCACAGATCTGAACCTATGTTCAATTCTAAATGATTGTTACAGTGCAGAAATTCTAGCCAACAGTGGTCTCATTTTGTGATTAGACAAATCAATTTGAATTTTCAAATAAAAATTTCAAAATTAAGGTTTTTATTGTTGCTTTAAAGTTAAAATATACATAAAGATAAACATATAAGCACTTTAGATCATTTATGATAGGGAAAATACTATACTATAATGTTTCTATCATCCTTAATACTTTTATACATTTAGTATAGACTGGTGGCTGAGGATTTTAAGTCTGGTGAAATATGGAAATGTGTTTACAGATTAACTAGATTCATAAATATTTTTGGAGAAAATGTTCTTGTATGTGATATAAACTTGCTGAGTCGTCTGTATTGGGCTTTTCTAGATGTGAATTAGGTAACTTCCTTGAAAAAGAATGCAACAAAAGTTCTCCACCTCATCTTCACTCAATTATCCATTGTCATTACCATACTAATGTATTTTAATTTATCCCTGATACTAGTCTTAAGTGTACTTTATTAATGAATTCATTAGAGTATCTGTATTCTCATAAGCATGCATAAAAATGCACACATACAAATATCATATTTAATCATTTGGTATCATAATTTCTACTCTAATAATTATCTACTCAAATAATAATTAATCATTATTTACTCAAATAAGGGATTATGAAAACTTGTATGTTGCAAGTGGCATTTTAAATTACATATTTGAGTGATAAATAATATTAGCTTAAAGTCATAAACATTACTAAAGTTGTAAATATATTTTTAAAATATATCCTTGGTAGAGATATAGAATTGTTTTAGAATTTATTGAAAGTCTAATATGAAAAAGACTAAAAGCAGTCCATTGGGGCTGGCTTAACATCAATTTGTGTCTACATTGTTCAAAGTTAAAAATCTAGGGCCGGGGATTTAGCTCAGTGGTTCTGCCGCCTGCCTCACAAGTGCAAGGACCAGAGTTCGATCCCCAGTATCAAAAAAAAAAAGTTAAAAATCTCTTATCTTTTATATATTGGAAATGCTGAAGCAAATACTATGTTATAAAATTGTGACTATGTGCAGCAAGGGGTAATATGAACTGTATAGAATTTTAGGATGTGCACTTTTTTTGTATATCATTTCACATTATTTATTTCACATGATTGTAAAATTAAAATGAAGGATTGTTTCTTTGATTTTGAAGTTGATTTTGTAAATTTATTTTTGAATTTTTTTCATCTAAATTTTACAGTTAGGCTTTGGGTTTCAGCTCTGACACGCAGAGAACTTAAAAATAGTTACTCCTGTCTTTACAATAAACTGAACAGATAAAAATCAATAGCTTTTTAAATCCATGAGTGACCAAATTTTCAAGGCAAACTATTACTTCCAAATCTGGAGACACAGGTAAGTACAAGGAGACCCTGCTGAGGTTTGCTTACTTGAAACAGATGACACCAGAGCCACAAGATGATGAACTACTTTACTGGCAATTTGATTTTGTTTCTTTTTTTCTTTTTTTTTTTTTTTTTGGTACTGGGGATCAAACTCGGGTCCTTGTGCTTGCACAGTAGGCAGTGAAACCACTGAGCTATATCCCCGGCCCTCATTGGCAATTTTTTAAAAATTAATTTTATTGGTACATTTTAGGTATACAGTATAATGACATTCATCATTGGAAATTTGCACCTTTACATAATTTCTCTTGTTTCTTCTTTTTCCCCATTCCCCTGCCCTCCCTTCAATCCCTCCATCCTTCCCTATTTACACAGACTTTGTTTCCATTTTTTCATTTTCTCATATAAATTCCATTCCCTTCTTTCCTTTCCCCTACCCTCCCACTTTCCCTTCCCCTTTGCCCCTTTTCTTCCCATTTCACATTATCTATTATACCTTTTAGTCCTTATTTACACTTTCAGTTTCTCACACTAGTGAAACTATTCAGTATTTACACATGTGTGTCCCATTTATTTCACTTAAGAGTATTGCCTCGATGTGCAATTTTGGCAGATTGCTATGGGCTAGTGGTGAACTGCTATGGCAGTGAGAGATTCCTGAATCCTCATATTTTTTTAGCTTACCTGCAGGAACCCCACCAGTCTTCCACAGCAGTTATCTAAAGAAAAGGCCTTCCTGTCTCTGGCAAAGGGAGATAAGGGACAAGTACAAAAACTATTCCCAGGACCTTCTCAATAACAAGTCTACTTTCTAAGACTTTACTCAAGCTCTGTTGGAAAAAAAAAATCTTCCAGTCTAGAATTTCATATCCAAGGAAATTAATCTTCAAAAGTGAGAGATAAATGAAGACTCAAACAAACAGACCTGAGGATATTTAACACCAGCAGACATGCAATGTAAGAAATGTTAAAAGATTCTGCAGTCAGAAAGGATATGATGTAAATCAGTAGTACAAGGTTCTGCGTAAATAAAAGAACATAAGATAGTAATAAGGTAAAGTAAATAATTTTTTCTTATTCTTAATTGACAAGAGGTAATGATTCAAAGCAGTAACAGCAACAATGTTAATGTATAACTATAGCACTTTGCTAATTGAAATCAATGACAGAATATCATAAGGGACAGAAAAGAGGAAGTGAGTTTAGTTTAAGAATTTGTATTAAAGTGGAAACCTTATGTGGAGTCAGAATTACATTAAGTAAAAATATGTATTGTAAGCTGTGCAACAACGGCTACTAGTTTACTTTTTATTAAATATAATTTATCTAAGAAGGGAAGTAAAATGAAAGAAAGCATATAAAGTGCTCAATTAAAACCTGAAGAGACAGAAAACAACGCTTTGGTAATGACTAGGACCTAGGATGACATGTCACAAACTTGGTTCACATTGATCCAAGTGTATCAGTAATCACCATAAGTGTGATTAATAAACATACCAATTAAAAGAGAGAATTTGAGTAGATAAAAATAAAACCTAATTATATGTTGTCTATAAGAAAGTTATTTTAACAGCAGATTCTGATCAGTTAAAAATAAAAATATGGAGAAAGATACGCTAGGTTAACACTAATCAAAATAGAACTGAACTAACTACATTAGTTTCAAATAAAGCTGGTGTTTGAATAGCAAAATATATTAAAGATAAAGAAATGGATTACAATAACAAAGGGATTCATTCTTCTGAAAAGACTTAACAATTCCGAACATATGGATACCTAACAACAAGGTATCAAAATATGTGAAGTAAAAACTATTAAAGTGGAAAGGGGAAATACACAAATGTGCTCTTTAGTTAAATACTTCAACATTTCCTGCCAGTAACTGATAACTTAGAAAGGCAGAAAGGTAATACAAATATAGTTAGCCTGAACAGCATTATCATCAACTTGATATAACTGATATTTATAGATTATTCCATATGAAAATAGCAGACTATTCATTCTTCTCAAGTTCACATGGAATATTCACCAAAATGGACCACACTTTTGGTCATAAAACACATCTTAACAAATTTCAAAGGGTAGAATCACACAAGTATATTCTCAGACCACAAAGGAATTTGACTGCAAATAAAAAGAGAAAGGTAGCCCATTTAGTATCCCAATTTTGGTTTCTAACACAATGCTCTAATAGAAGAAGGCAAGGGTCTGTAGAGAAATGGCTCACACTAGGGCAGGGATAAGAATATTCAAAATAATTTTGGTGCATGTTTCAGTGACAGAAAGTAAAGAAGTGCTAAAGCAACAAAAGGGCACAATGATGGGATATGTTTAAAGGACAGGGTCAACTAAAAGAGTGCCCAGTGGCCAAACTGGAGCAGTTTTACCATTTATATAGATAAAAATGTATTTGATTATAAACCAAAGTAGAAAATAAATACTAATTTGTCCATAGTGACATAAATAACACAAAAAAGTAACAAGGAAGCAAACATCTATGCAAATATTTTCAAGTAATCTATGTAGATACTTCACCTCAAATACAAGTGGTCATTTCACTGTCCCACATTCAGAGTTAATTTCCTAGTTTTCAGAAGAAATTTCACTTTCGTACTTCTATTTGAAATTGTTTTGTTTAGATTCCGTCTGGATCCAGAATACAAGTCTCTGGTTTCTTCAGGGGCTGACAGGAAGGGTAATTGCTCGACAAAATAGTTGCTTGAAAAAATAGCTAGAATTTGGAGGAGTTTAACTGCTCCTTATAAAGTCCTTGAAAAAAGCAAAATAGCAAATCCTCTTGGTTTCAAACTCCAACATATTCTCTGACTTCCATTCATTTGTTTTCCAATCACAAGACTTTCTAGAGTTTTCTAGAGTTTGGAAGCAAAAGGCCTTTCTTCTTATTGATACCTTTCCTCTGACATTTAGGTATAAGTTTCTTCCTTTCTAGTAGTGCTTCCTTTTTCATTTTTAGTCATCATATATTGTGATTGTTTTTAATGAATACATTCATAATATATTTGTTGTCTACTATTTGCCTGGAAGTTTTTCTGTGCTGACAGTATAGAAGGGAACAAGATGGAAATATTTGCCCTCATAATACATTAATTGTGGGGAATTATAATTGGTAATTCTTATCTATTCTTTAATGTAAATCAGAAATATTTGTTTTTTGTGCTTCTTTACTCATTTGTTCCATTCAAACCGTATTAAGCTCTGAACATATTTTACAGATAAGGAAAGGATGACACAGAGAAGTTAAATAACTTGCCTAAATTATAGAGAAGTAACAGATGATAGTAGAACTTGAACTCAGGCCATCTGAAAATCAGAGATATCAACTCTAACTATTAGACACCCTGCCTATCTCTGATATGAATGCTGGAATGATTTAAAGATTAGGCTTAGTTTTCAGTTGGACTGCTAATTTTTCTCTCCTTTATTTCACCAGTGATGCATAGCAAAACAACTAGAAAATTTACAAAAGTCATAGAAGAAATAAAATAAAATCATCTGAAATCTCACCACTTACAGACAGTCACTGTCAACGTATATACAGAAATACATGTGTATATGAATCTGTGTGCATTTACATACATTTATTTTGTGTATACATTACTCAATGTATAATATTTTATAATCCTCACTTTTAGTAATTATTTCAAATTGGCAGATTTTGTTACACATATTTGCCCAATTCTAAAAAAGAATCTCTTCATTACATTCTTCATTATACTCCCTTCGTATACATTCTTAAGAGTAGAATTGTTGGTGAAAAGGTAAATAGAAATTTCTTTAAAAGACTTTGATCCATATTGGCAAATTATTCTCTAATAAGGTTTTCTTTACCATGACATATATGTGCTCTTATGTAATGATATCTATTTAATGATATTAATGTTCTTTTAAAGATTTTCTAATCTGAAAATAAAATGTGGTATTTCTGTTTCTATCAGATTGTTATTTTCATTGGATTTTTTTATTAACCCAAATATCCAATGTTATTTTGGTTTTTATTTTTTTCCCAATAAATTTATTGGTAAATTTTAGGTATAAAATACAGTTATATTCATCATTAGGATATTGCATCTTTACATGACGTGTCTTGGTTCTTATTTTTTTTCCCATTCCTCTGCCCTCTCTTCACACCCTCCACCTTTCCCTATTTACAAAGATTTTGTTTCCATTTTTCCCTTTTCTCATATTTTTTCTTTTCCCTTCTTTCCTTTCCCCTACCCCTCCCAATTCCCCTACTCCTGTAGAACTTTTCTTCCTATTACACAACATCAATTACACATTTTTAAAAAATTTTAATATCAACATTTAGAGGACATTACCACAGATTTTACAGAATTTAAAATGATATAGAAAGAGTCACCCCCAGTGGAGAGGAAGTGAACCTTCTGGGCCTCCGTATGACCACCCACAGCATCAAGGAGCAAAGCCATCCCCAGCACAGAGGAGGAGAACCATCTGGGGCCCATACCACTGCCCGAAGCACCAAGGAGCAGAACTGCCTCCAGCACAGAGGATCAGAACTGCCCCAATGCAGAGGAGCACAACTGCCCCTGGCACAATGGAGGTGAACATTACAGGCCAACATACCACTGTCTCCAGTGGCTAGGAGCAGAGCTATCCCCAGTGCAGAGGAGGTGAACATTCTGGACCACTGTACCACTGCCCCCAGTGCCTAGGAGCAGAGCTGCCCCCAGCAAAGAGGAGGTGAGTCTTCCAGGCTGCCATATCACCATGTCCAGTGGTGAGGAGGTGAGTCGCATGGGCACCAGCAGCACACAAGCCCCCCCAACTGTAGATATGAGAAGACACTTAAACAAGTCTCAAAACCAGACTCCCAATTCACCTAAAGTAATCCCAAAGGGAAATGAGATGGAACAAGCTGATACTCAAACACCTGTTCTCCCTGAATGGGCAACAAAAGAGGATCTGGAAAAAATGAAATCAGAAATAATTTCTGAGATAACAGCAGAGATTGTGCCCATAGTACAAGACATGATTAATAAATCTAGAGTGGACACACATAAAAAAATAGAGGAGCAGAGGAATATGATGGAATTCCAACATAGCAAACAAATGAAATTCATAAAACAGATGCAAATGGATTTCCAGCAGATTAAAAACTCCATTGAAAGTTTACACAGCAGAATGAGCCAATGTGAGGAAAGAATTTCAGATACAGAAGATAAGGTTGCAATTACTGACTAGGAAAAGAAAAATTGATTTAAAATTGAAAGGGGCCACAAGAAATCAATCCAGCAGCTGCTAGACAATACAAAGAGGAATAACATAAGACTGATCAGAGTCAATGAAGAAATAGGACAGAGTGCAGATGACATTAAAAAAAAATGTTCACAGAAATGATGACAAAAAACTTCCCAAGCAGGAGAAAAGAACTTGACATACAGATAAGGGAGGCATACAGGACTCCAAATAGCCATGATCAAAATAGGCATATAACAGTTTTACAAATAGGCATATAACTGTTAAGATTCCAGAAACCTAACAGAAGGACAAAATTCAACAAGCAAATACAGAAAAGAAACAAATCACATACAACACAGAGCCCATCAAAATCAGAGCAGACTTGTCAACACAAACACACAAGGCAAGAAGAGCATGGAGCGGCATATTTCAAGTTCCAAAGGAAAACAGCCTCCAACCCAGATTGATGTATCCTGCAAAGCAACCTTTCAAAATTGATGGAGAAATAAGATACTTTCATGACAAAGACCACTTTAAGAACTTCATGAATACCAAACAGGCACTCCAAACAATTTTAGAGAAAATCCTAGGAAAAGACAATGAGGGTCACAACACCAGGAAGCCCTGGAGAATGAATCCATCTGGCACAACAAGAAATTTAATGAAAAGGGGGAGAATCCAACAAAAAGAAAAAATTGTGAAAAGGATGAATCAATTCATATCAGTTATAACCACTGATGTTAATGGTCTCAATTCACCAATCAAAAGAAATAGACTGGCAGAATGGGTCAAGAAGCAAGATCCAATATGCTGCATACAAGAAACACACTTAATTCAAAAAGAAACTGATAGACTAAAAGGTAAAGGGTGGAAAAAAAATTCCATGAGGCAGGAACCTGAAAAAAAGCAGGAGGAGCTATCCTCTTTGCAGATCAAGTAGATTTCAAACCAACACTGATTAAGAGAAATGAAGAAGGACACTACATCCTTGTAAAGGGAACTATCTAAGAGGAAGAGATAACAATCATTAATATGTATGCATGAAACACTAGTGCACACAACTATATAAAACAAACACTAATGGACATGAAAAATCATATAAGCACTAATACAATAGTAGTGGGGGAACTTAACACCCCACTCTAACAAATAGATAGATCAACCAGACAAAAGATAAACAACAAAATACTAGAACTCAAACAAACTCTTGAACAAATGAATTTAACAGACGTTTAAGTGTGTTTCACCCCCACAAAATCAAAATACACATTCTTTTCAACTGCACACAGATCATTCTGCAAAATGGACCACATAAAACATGTTTAAGTAAGTGCAAAGGAATTGATGCTATTCCCTGTATATTGTCAGACCAGAGTTCAATGAAACTGGAGATCAATAGGAAAAGAAGCCACAAGAATTTCATAAACACTTGGAAGCTGCACAGCACACTTCTGAATGACCAGTGAGTCACAGAGGAAATTAAAGAAGAAGTCAGACAATTCCTACAAGTAAATGACAATAACAATACAACTATTGAATCTATGGGACACAATGAAAGCAGTCTTACGAGGGAAATTCATAGCAGTGAATACTCACATTAGGAAAACAGAATGAGCTCAATTACACAACCTGATGCTGAACTTCAAGCTTCTAGAAAAAGGAGAGCAGGACAAACCCAATGCTCACACAAGCGAAGAAATTATAAAGCTCAGAGGAGAAATCAATGCAATGGAAACTAAGAGAATGATACAAAAAAATCATTGAAGCCAAGGGTGTGTTCTTCAGAAGAATAAACAAAATTGACAAATACTTAGCCAAACTTATCAGAAAAAGGAAAGAAAAGGCCCAAATCCGTGTAATTAGGAATGAAAAGAGTGAAATTACAATGGACCTAGCAGGAATCCCAAGGATCATCAATACCTACTTTGAGAACATATATGCCAACAATATGGAAAATACAGAAGAAATGGACAGATTCCTGATATGTGTGAATTCCCAAAGTTTAACGAAGATGACCTAAAAATTCTGAACCACCCAATATCAATCAATGAAACTGAAAATGTAGTTAAAAACTTAGCAACTAAGAAAAGCTCAGGTCCTCATGGCTTCACTGGTGAATTCTACAAGACATTTAGAGAGGAACTACTGCCACTACTGTTTAAACTCTTCAATGAGATTGAAATGGAAGCAATACTCCCAAATTCATTCCTGGAAGCAAGCATCACCTTGATCCCCAACTCAAAGAGAGAACTATAGGCCAATCTCACTATTGAACATAGATGCAAAAACCCTTAATAAGGTATTGGCAAATAGAATTCAGCAGATCATTAAGAAGATCATACATCCTGACCAAGTCAGATTCATCAGAGGGATGCAGGGGTAGTTCAACATACACAAATCAATAAATGTAATACACTATATCAATAGGCCAAGGACAAAAACCATATGATCATCTCCATAGATGCAGAAAAAGCACTGACAAAACTCCAACATGCATTTATCACAAAAACCTTACAAAAAATTAGAACAGATGGACTCTACTTCAATCTGATAAAAGCCATCAATGAAAAACCAACAGCCAGTATCATACTAAATGGTAAAAACTGAAATCCTTCACACTAAAATCAGGAACAACGCAAGGATGTCCACTATCACCACTCCTCTTCAATATCGTCTTGGAAACATTAGCCATAGCAATTAGACAAGAGAAAGAAATAAAAGGAATAAAGAGAGGAAATGAAGAAGTCAAATTGTCATTATTTGCAGATGACATGATACTCTATACAGAAGACGCCAAGAACTGCACCAGAAGTCTTCTAGACTTAATAACCAAATTCAGTAAAGTAGCTGGATACTAGGTCAACACACAAAAATCAATAGCTTTTCTGCACACACAAAAAACACTCATTGACAGAGAAATGGGGCAAACAATTCCTTTCACAAGAACATCCCAAACACTGAAATACCTAGGAATCAACATAACAAAAGAAATCAAAGACCTCTTCTCTGAAAACCATAGCACTCAAAGAAAAAGAAAAAAGAGATTGAAAAGGATAACAGAAAATGGAAAGACAGCCCTTGCTCCAGGGTAAGAGGATCAACATAGCAAAAATGGCCATCCTTCCAAAACTGCTATATAAATTCAATGGCAATCCCAATTGAAATCCCAGCAGCATACTTCACAGACCTGGAGAAAACAATCCAAAAATTCATTTGGAACAAGAAGAGAACTAGAAGAGCAAAAGCAATACTAGGCTATAAAGACAAGGTAAGGGGTATCCCAATCCCCAACTTGAAACTATACTACAAAGCTATTGTGATAAAAACAGCATGGTAGCATGGTACTGGCAAAGAAACAGACCTGAGGACCAGTGGAACAGATTAGAAGATGCAGAAACAAC
>NW_004624777.1:10609498-10634174 GCF_000247695.1 Heterocephalus glaber
TCTTGCTTCTTGACCCATTCTGCCAGTCTATTTCTTTTGATTGGTGAATTGAGACCATTAACATTGATGGTTAAAGCTGATATGCCTTGACTTATCCTTTTCACGATTTTTTCTTTTTGTTGGATTCTCCCTCTTTGCATTAAATTTCTTGTCATTCCAGATGGATTCATTCTGCAGGGCTTTCTGGGGTTGTGATACTTGTTGTCTTCTCCTAGGATATTGTTTAAATTTTTATTGAGTACTGGTTTCGTATTCATGAAGTTCCTAAGGTACTCTTTATCATGAAAGTATCATTTCTCCATCAATTTTGAAAGATTGTTTTGCAGGATACATCAATCTGGGTTGGAGGTTCTTTTCCCTTGGGGCTTGAAGTACACCGCTCCTTGCTCTTCTTGCCTTGTGCATTTGTGTTGAGAAGTCTGCTTTGATTCTGATGGGCTTTCTGTTGTTTGCAATTTGTTTCTTTTCTCTAACTGCTTGTAGAATTTTGTTTTTCTGATGGGTTTCTGGAATCTTAACTATTATATGCCTATGTGTACATTTTTTTTGATCACGGCTAGTTGGAGTCCTATATGTCTCACTTATCTCTATGTCAAGTTCTTTTCCCCTATTTGGGAAGTTTTCTGCCATTACTTCTGTGAATGGATGTTTTTATGTCATCTGCACTCTCCTATTTCTTCCTTGACTCCAATCTCTCTGATGTTGTTCTTCTTGGCATCGTCTAGCAGCTTTTGGATTGATTTCTCATGGTCCCTTACTATTTTTAAGAAATTTTTGTTTTCCTGGTTACTAATTGCAATCTTATCTTCTATATCTGAAATTCTATCCTTGCACTGGCTCATTCTGCTCCATAAACTTTCAGTAGAGTTTTAATCTCCTGGAAATCTGTTTGCATCTGTTTTTATGGATTCCATTTGTTCCCTATGTTGGGATTCCATCATATTCCTCAGCTCCTCTTTTATTTTAATCTGTGTCCACTCTAGATTCATTAATCATATCTTGTGCTATGGGTACAATCTCTGCTGTTAACTGAGAAATTATTTCTGATTTCATTTTTTCCAGGTCTCCTTTCATTGCTAGTTCATGGAGTCCAGGTTGTTGAGTAACAGATTGTTCTAATGTTGCCCTTTGGCATTCCCTTAGGTGATCTGGAAGTCTGGTTTTGGGGTTTGTTTACATTTCTTCTCATTTCAACAGATTCAGCCTCCTGTGTCTTTGTTGAGGTGACTTTTTGCCTACTCAGTGGTCTTGAATTCTCAGCAAGCCACTGAGTGAGCAGCCTTTACTCTGCTGCTCACCTGTTCATCAATTCCTGGGTTCAGAGTGGTGGCCTTCTGTATCCCTGAGCTGATGTGTTGTCTGGGCCATCTTCTGGCTGGGGCCTGAGAACACTTGGGATGGTATCTAGGCTTGCCTCTCTCTGGGGCCTCTATGTAGCTATTGTCTATGAGGGCCTTTGGTTGAGGGCTGTACACCCCAGTTTCTGCTGTCTACACAGGCTTTGGCTAGAGTCTCCTCACACTTATCAGTGGTATCGGGGTGAGCCTGTGCGTATTGCTGGTATACCTGTACAGTCTCCAGGAGGGTCCCTGGCTGTGGCCAATGTTATGGTGATTCTCTGGCTGAAGCCTGGCTGCCTGTGAAGCCCCTTTCTGTGTGGGTCTTTGGCTTGGGAGGGTGTGCCAGAGCCTCTGGGGTCAGGGCAGAGCCCCAGCTGGGATCCACCTACAGCCCTGCTGGTCCGGGCTACACAGCTACTCCCCAGGACTGGCCACCACTTAGGGATGGAATGGTGGGCCTCCGGTGGGAGCCTATGTGCCCTGCAGCTCCTCTCTGGGCAGGCTCCTGGCCTGGGGTGGGGGGTGGGGTGTGGAGCCTTTTGCATATGCCTTCTTTTGAGAACTGTTGGTTATAGTGCCTTGTTTAAAATCAGCTCATTTATACTTTTGACTACTAGAGTTCATTTTATAACCTAGATATCAACCTTTTATCAAATGTTTAATTTGTGAATATTTTCTCCCATTCTGCAGGAAATGAGTCTTTTGTTTTCCTTTGCTTTTAGTTTGATATAATCCTGTTGTCCATTTTGGCTTTTGTTTTCTGTGCTTTTGCAGTCTTTCCTCTGCAAATCCTTGCCCATTCCAATCTCTTGAAGGATTTTTCTTGTATTTTCTTTTAGGAGTTTCATAGTTTTGTGTCTTAAGTTTGAGCTTTCAGTCCATTTTGTGTTAGCTACCCAAAGTTAAAGGAGGAAAGGTTTATTTGGCTCACAGTTTGTAGAGGTTTCAGTCCACAGTGGGCTGGTTCCAAGGCAGGGTTTCATGGTAGAGGGACATTGCAGAGAAGAAATAGTCCAAGGCAAACAGGCAGACCGATGGCAGCAAGCAGGCAAACCAACAAGCGACAAGCCACACTAGCAGCTTTTTTGCTGCCCGTTTTATACTCTATCTAGGCTACCTGGCTTAGGGTGGGTGTCAAACCAATCAGTGGACTGGTTTAGTAATCACATCCTTAATCCCAGCATCACACATTCTGGATCCAGCCACCTATACAAAACCCCCAGCTATGGCCACAAGATGCCTTGGTGTGGTATCTAGACACAAGCCATAACATATTTTGAGTTGATTTTTGTAGCTTCTAAGAAATAGTTCTAGTTTCATTCTTCTCATGTGTATATCTGGTTCTCCCAGTATCACTTATTGAAAAGACTGTCAATTTTCTAATGGCTGTTCTTAGCATCTTTGCTAAAAATCAGTTGGCTGTCAATATGTGGATTTACTCTTTGGTTCTCTTGTCTATACCATTGGTCTACATGTTTGCATTTTTGTCAATATCATGCTGTTTTGATTGCTGTGGCTTTGTTGTGCAGCCTGAAATAAGCTATTGTAATGCCTCTTGTTTTGTTTTTTTTCTGCTTAATCCTGCATAGAGGGAGAAAAATGCAACTCATTGCCCGCATTCATTTAATTTTATGTGAACACAATCATTACAGGTGAAGCAAATCTGTCCAGTTTTCAATGAGAAAATACAATATAAATACTGTTCTTAGAGTTATTTTTAAAGCAAAGCATTCTCTCAACCTAATGTAATGGAAGTATATATGGTGATCGGTATTTAACAATTTGTTTTGTGTAGTCAGTTTCAAAGCATGGAACAACACACAGCAGAACATCACATTCCACAAAAATATTTTGTCTTTTTGTCAATTTTTTGTTATTGATGCCGCTGTGTGAGCAGAAAAGTTTGTAGTGACCAGTTGGATTCTGGTTCTCCTGATGTGGGTGGTATGCTACTGGGGAAATGTCTTCCAGACAAAGGAGGAAGTGTGACTTCTTCAGAGCATGTATGACCTCAAAGGTGTTGCTACCATGGGTTGTCCTGCTTTTCTTTCAGTCACCCTCAGTCTGCATTTTACAAAGTTGATCATGTGCTTATGGTTGTCCTTCTTGGGAGGATGTAGAAAAGTTATTATAAATCATTTTTATTATGTTGAAGTACTTTCCTTCTGTCCCTAATTTGTTCAATGTATTGTGATATCTTGATCATACCAAAAGCTCTCCTATTGCTATTATTCCATATCCCCTTCCAACAACAAATTTGTTTTCTGTTCTATCAGTAAAGCCTTATCATTCAGTATGCTGAACTCAGTTCCGTGTTATTTATAAATTTATCATTGAAGGCCATCTTTCCATGGAATGTATAAATAAATGCAATGACACCTAAGGGGAATAAGAGCAAAAGATTGAAAATATTGACGATCATCCTCAGGAAGCCAATTCAGAATTCTGTGATCCCCAAAACAAGAAAAGCCTTGTTATACAATTCTAGCTGCAAATCTTCTTTGACTAAAACAGTGAAAATTCCCAAATTTTAGCTATTACAAACTGTGCTGCTATAAACATGGGTGTGCATATATCGCTGTGGTATGATTCTTTTAATTCTTTTGGAAAGACACCCAGCAGAGGGATAGCTGGGTTAAGTGAGATCTCTTGGAAAGAGCCCAAATGACCATCAACTGGAGACTGGATAAAGAAAATGTGGTTTTTCTATAAAATGAAGTACTACTCAGCCATATAGAACAAAAAGTTAGAGACATTTATAGTTAAATGGATACACATTGAGGTCATACTCTTAAGTGAAATTAATAGGACACACGTGTAAATACCAAATAGTTTCTCTGGTATGAAAAACTAAAAGTGTAAATAAGGCTCAAATGGAATAATTGATAACGTGAAATAGGAAGAAAAGGTCTAAAGGAGTAGGGGAAGTGGGAAGGGTAGGGGCAAGGAAAGAAGGGAAAAGAAAAAATATGAGAAAAACAAAAAAATGGTAACAAAGTCTTTGTGACTAGGGAAGGGTGGAGGGGGTGAAAGGAGGCCACGGAAATTGGGAAAAAATAAGAACTAAGATACATCATATAAAGGTACAAGATCCCAATGCTGAATGTAACTTTATACCAAAAATGTACCAATAAACTTAATAAAAAAAGAAACTTCATCTGAATAAAATGCCATTTTACAGAGGAAAAAATAATGATAATAAAATAAATGATTGGGGGAAATTAATAAATAAATAAAATAATGAAAGTTCATTCTCATAATTTAGTTACTATATATCAGGCACTGTTTTATGCACCTTACACTTACTAACTCAATTCTACCAAATATCAAGTAATGATTTATAAATCATCTGCAGTTTTATTTAGGAAATTGAGACAGGTTAAATAAATTAGCTGAGGTCACATAAATAGTATGTGGGTAAACTGAAATTTGAAAAAGGACACATTCTAGCTTTAGTCTGATTATAACTATGATGGAGGGCTTTGGAAAGGTGTTTTAAAGTATTTTTTCCTATTTTGCTTTGAATATAAATTTTGCTTTTCAGTTCTTGTTGTGATTTGTACTTAGTTAAATTTGTTTTTCTCATTTCTGCTAGTGTAGCCAATTTCTTCCCTCTGGACTCTTGTCCTAGGACAATGTAGAATGAGGCTGACAGGAGAGCAGTGGGAAGTGAGCAGAGTATAGAACAAAGGTAGCTCTTGCTACCCTAGAGGGGCTCCAAGTGAGGTTGCTCAGGGAGTGCCCAAGTTCAGGTGTTTATATGTAGACTTTTACTAGCTGTGAACTATTTTGGTGAACACCAGAGAATGAGACAAAGAAGCAATGTAGTTGCTACTTTTAGTTTCTGCCATGCAAATGGGAAGCTCCCCAGCTTCCCAGGGGCATGTCACGATTTACCCAGGCTCTTGTCCTTTGAAACAAGGGTTGTCATTTTTAGCTGGGGCTCTGACAGCAGGAGAACACCTGTTCCCCTGCTTCAGTGTCTTCCAGCTTCCTTCCTGGGGTTGGAGGAGCTTTTTCTCTGTGTTCTTATTTCCCCAGGGTTTATTTCAGTTTACTCAGGTCCCTATCTCATTTGCCTATTGTTTATCTCCTGGTCTTACTAGGGAATCTCATATTTATATAACAATCACTAGGAAAGATATTGCATATTATATTCCAATTTTTTGCATGAAAGTAAGATTAAATTTGTTTCTGAAGTAAACAAGGGTCAGGTGGACATGGTGCCACTTGCATTCTGCTGGAGCAGGAGGATTTCAAGTTAAATTCCAGCCTGGGCAATTTAGCTTCTTAGCTAAATTTTTTGACACTGTCAAAAAATGTAAAAAGTGCCGGGGATATACTTCAGTGGGAAAGCCCTGGGTTCCTCACCCGGTACTAAAATAAATAATTTTTTTAAAAAATAAAGAAGGCTTTTCTGCTTAATTTTGTGCCCTGATTATTTTTATATTTATATTTTCATAAGTATTAAAATGACCTTAATACTTCTCTGAGTTTGACTAAACTTTGCATAATATTTTTTTGGATTCTACTACCTCTGTTTCTTAGAGCATTTACTTTAGAAATCTTGTAAATATAATTGTTTGCTCCACCTTTTTGAGATATAATTTTTTTTTTTTTTGAGACAAGAGTCTCATTATGTAGTTCAGGCTGGCCTTGAACTCACTATGTAGCCTAGACTGGCCTCAAACTCAAACTCCTATGGGAATCCTCCTGGCTCTGCCTCCGCAGTGCTGAGATTACAGGCATGTCCCGCCATGCCCAAGGAGATATAAATTTTTTTTAAAAACTTCTTGATAGTGTTAAATCCCTTGAATATCTTTCTTCAGGGACCTAAGAGATATCTCTGAAGTGCCATCAAGCAGATAACAACTCAGGCCTCCCAGTCTTTGTGTGAGCGAACTGACTGGTAGGCTTCTTGCTGCAGACTGGAAAATTGCTTTGTGTCTCTGTCTTTGGAGCCTTTTCTAAGTATACTGTTTGCTTTGACACCGAGTCTATAGAAAACACACACCAAAATCAAGGTAAACGTGTTGAAATCACAGGCTTGTCTTTCTTGGTCTTAATTCTTTACAGAGTTCATTCAAAATTGGTGAAGACAACGTTGATCAAGAAAATCATGCTGGGATGAAGATTTAGCTCAGTGGCACCGCACCTCCCTCAGAAGCGCAAGGTCCTGAGTTCGTTCCCGCATACCTACCCCCCATCCCCCCAAAAGAAAATCGTGCTCCTATCTTTACATTTTTACAAAGGAGAAATCAAGTCACAACAGTTTTTTGGTAAGGTCTTGTTTAAGATCAATTTTTAAAAACTGTTTTAAAGAAGAAAGAAAATTTTACACACTTTAGCTGTGGTTCAAAGTATGAAATTTGTTTAAAATGGTTAAGGTAAATGTTTAAAAATTTGTATGTATGTAGACATATTTGAAAATGGGCCTGGGGGAATTTTAACCATTAGAGAGTAAAGGCCAACAAAAGTTAAGCAATAAACATTCAAAAGAGAAAACTTGTACTAAAATTAATAAAGATGCTTATTTTACTCATATACTTCCTTAGGCAATACCATTTGATCTACTCACTTGTTGAGAGAAAGAACCACAGATATCTGAGGGAATTACTGTTTATAAATGCCCTTGGTCATTTAAATATTTTTAATGTAACCAAAAGAGAGATCCTCTTTTGGATTTTGACTTCTCCTGTTGTTTTGTCAGAAAATTCTCCAGTGATTTCCATTGAAAATTGACCGAAAATACCTTTTTCCTTTTTAGTTTTGCTTGGAAATTTTCAGTTTTACTGTTACTTAATTTTTTTAAAAACCTGAATTATATTTTTTCTTTCACAAATAAAAATGCCAATATGTGCAAGTAGGAGACATGTTATTTTTTCTCCAATGTTAAACAAAAACTCAACACAGTATTTGCATATTTTTCAAACTGCTTTGTATGCTCTCTGAAGCAGTGTTAAGCAAATCAGCACATTTATCTAAGGAAGAAATAATCTCCTAAAATACTTTGAGAAACTAACTTGTTAAATAGCTTCTAGTGTTTATGTGCTGGTACATGAAAAACCAAAATGAAAAAAACCACACAAAATACAAAAAGACCATAAATCAATGAATCAAGCTAATGGCTTCCTTTAGGACACTTCAGCAGATTTTGAAAGTGCATTTAAGTATAAAAATTAAAAATTGAACACTCTGGGAAGAAAACATATATCATTTGTTTGCAATGTGAACTAAAATTGGGGGGAAAAAAACAAAGAAAATTCAACCCAGCAAATTTTATAAAATATTTTTCATGCATCTGATCTCTGGGAATAAATATTAAATTAAACTTTGGTTGTTTTCCCATAATGCCACCAACTTGAAGTCAGACAGTATTTGGCACTTTTCAAACACAGGAATAGTCTTTTTCCAAGTTATATCTGTCAAAACTATGTGAAATGTAGTCTGTAGTGCAATATATAAACATCATAAGGTGGATACTTTTAAGCAGTCATTTTGGTTCCTGTTTCTGGAATTGCTCACTGGAGTAGTGAACATAATAAAAGTACGTTATCTCTTCTGTAATTTCAGTACTACAACAAAGGATTTTAAGGAGGCATTTCATTTGGAAAAATAAACATTTCTGTAGCAAGTTCTTACAATTTTTTAGATATGTGGAAGCGGTCACTGAGCAGTGCTTCACCTAGAAATGGTGCTCTGGGGAGATTCCTGCAGGGGTCATCCTGCCAGGGGATTGGATCAAAAACATCAACATCAACAGATTTCTCTTCATGCACACTCTGTCTGACAAGTTTAGATTAGAAATATCTACCAGCTGTTCCATTTCCTACCTTTCTTGGTTTTGGTATGGTGACAAACATAACAGATTTATCAACATTTTTTTCTATAGCTAAAATGTCAGAGTTAGCTTACCAAACACCAAGAAAGAAAAAAAAAATCTAGTCAGGAATTCAAGCAAAATGAATCTGATTTTTTTTTAAATGAGAGCACTCACAAAATTAAATAAGACATATAGACTACTTTTTTTGTAAGAGTACAGGAAAGAAAACACACTGATTATAGTATTTCTTATTAAAGTGCAAAATAGTATAAATATTTTCAGAAAAAAGAAAAAAAAAACAAAAAGGAAAAGAGCTAAAGAGTACTCTGTAAATAGAATCTAAATTGACAGAGGAAGGGGCTGGGGCAGAGTGGGAAGGAAAAAAGATATTTGTTGATTGTTTTCAAATTTATTTCCCACATAATCCTTAATCTTTATAGTATTTTGTTTCTTATTTTTAAAATAAAAATAACACTTCCCCTTCCTATATAAAAGGATTCAAAGTTGTAAAAGCTTTGTATATTGTAAAGCATTTTACAAACATAAAATATTACTTTTTGAAATCATTCACTTCATATCACTGATTCAGTAATTTCTAAAATAATGATTGAGAGATTCAAAACATTTTTCACTATTACACGTTCGAAAGGGATTTGGGGGCTAAGTTGGATCTGATAGACTACTGACTGGAAACCCTAGGGAAGATTTAGAAGGTTATTACTCATTAAAACACAGGATGAGGTTATACTGTCTCATTCACTCCTTCCCTAGTCTTTGTCTTCATACTTAAATTTGTTTCACCCAGTGACAGTAAGTCAGAAACTAAAGGATATTCTGTCTTTCAACCAAGAGTGCTGTGGAGAGATCTGAATTATTGATGTCAGTTGGACATCAATATCAAGGGACAGAGCAGGGAAAAGACATGGACGTGGTGCAACTTTCCTATAAACATTCACTGGGCTTTGCCTCTTCAGAACGGAAAGGTAACTTTTGCGGGTGGATCTAGCATACAGGCTGGCTTCAGAGGAATCTCTACCCATTTCTTCTGGTTAGAATGTGCTTAAATGAGATCTGAAATATTGTGATCAAATTTTCCTTCAGAAAGCATGCTGATGTTGAACCCCACATTCCTCTAAATTCTTAGTTGGAATTTCTCTTCATGAGGTTTGTTTGTGGGTGCAGATGGTAGCTTTTAGTTTCTCTGACAGGTTGAGGAAACTTGCAGAACACTCAAGGAGGTCTGTGCAACTGCATCAGAAGTGTGGACAAGTCTAAGGTTTCAAGCAAGTTGCTATTCTTGCTGCCAGTGACAGGACCACCCAGCATGTCTGGCTCTTGCTTCTGCCCCCCATGTAGTGTAGGCAGCTCATGCCTTACAACCGAACAAACGAAGTTAGTATGTGCTTAGAAGAGGACAGGGGGTATGGTTGGCACTAAATGAGGAGGGGTTGGATCACTCAAGTGAAAGTTAGATTGTTCATTCTCCCGGTCCATATTATTCCTAGCCCAAATCACCTTAAAAAGGTGTGATGTGATAAGAATGGTCAGGTGGAGAGGGCCTTGTCTTCCTACAGGGAACTTAATTATCCACTTAGCAGAGGCAAAACATGATTCTTTACTCAGGAAGAAAAGCCATTGCAAATCTGGAAGACAGTATCCCTTTAGTCTCCAGGGAACTTCTCTATATAAAGCACCTGCACTTGAAGACTTTCCCAAAGCTTGGGACAGTAATCCAGGAGGACAATGTCTATCATCTGAATGATCTCCAAATTATTTCAATTATCTAAGCAACCACTCAAATAAGACAGTGCTTCAAGAAAGTACAGATACGTTAGTATAGATATCATACATTCCAGAAATATAATATTAAAAGGGACTTCACTGAAAAAAAATCTATTTAAATAGTAGCTTGCCATGTTATTAGTAGAGAGCATACATACAAGACATTTTTTTGCCTTTGACACCCATATTTGGATGAAAAAAAAATCTTTAGGTTTATCTTTTACTGTATGAATGTAGGCTAGTTATTTTATCTGCAACTTCCTGATAGATTTCTAATGGAAGAGAAAATGATATCTTTTTCATTGTGCTCATCTGAGCATGAGGTAAGGCAATGTGCATAACGCATCACAGAACATGCTGAGTAATTGGTAGTTTTCTTTCCAGCCTTGCATGGTTGGAATCTGCCTTTTGTCTTTAAGAACTGCCATAAACTATATGACCTCAAGAAAAGTACTTAACCTCGTTGGGTCTCCACTCCTTTGAATGTAAAATGAGAACCTTAGAGTGATTGATTCTAAAGTCCCTCCAAGGATATTTTTCACTGAAGTATGAAACATCATGGTGGATTTCTGAAGACTTTACCTTCCCTTTTGTTCTCATTGCCAGCTGTTATCACAGGCTTGGCTGGGTGAGACATAATTACTTTTTCCCCATGGACTCAAGAAACAAACTAAATGGCAGTGTCCTTGAATAATTTATTTGACTCCTAGAATTAGTACATTATCATTGTAGGAAGAAGTAATTTACATTTTGAAAGGGTATTTTACTTCTTTTATTTCTGAAGTATTTTAATCCTTTTTCTACTTAGAAGACATGACTCCATTATTTTATGTCAATGCTTCCTGTATCCTGTTATTTGGGTGGGGTCAGTTATTATCTGCAGTGTCTGATGAGGTTAATGCTCTGGGATTCTAAGTGCCTACATTCAGTTAATGAATGTGAGGCAGAATGGCAGGAATATGCATACCAACCAGTACCTTATCAGCCCCTACATTTTGTTTGCTTTCTGTTAGTGTAATTGGTAGAAAGTAGCTTATAAACAGACAAACTTTAAAAATTAAAAGCAGATGTCAGATTTGAGATTTGGTAGTGCTATTCAAAGAATGTAATCAGATGTGATTCAAATCCAGACTCTGTCAATTATTAGCATATGGTCCTGGCTACTCACTATAGTAATCTGAATTTCCGTTTCTTTTCTATAAATGAGGACATCAGTGCCCTCTGATTTGATTGATTTGATTTGAATGTTACATGAGAACTTATTTCCCAAAACACCTTTGAGATATTTCTCTATTCTAACTTAATATATTATTAGAACGATTACTTGATTGCTATCGATTCTAAGAGACATTAAGTTGGAGACAATTATAAGGCCTATGAATGTGACTAATATATATATTTTGTAGAAGATTCATTGGAAATAAACAACAATAGCTGCAAGTTTATTGGAATAAACTTCCTGGAGTTAGTGTGATGGTTAAAAAAAAATCACAGTATAATATAAAAAAGGAAAAGCCCTTAAAGCAGGTATGAGAGATATATCCTCTGACTCTGTAGTGACAGTAAGGGGTATGCAATCTGTATAATCATTTGCCAATATGTTAGTGTCCTCATTCCACAATTATGGTGGGATTGCACTTGTCTGTCTCTTTGGTATCAGACATGGAACTGTCACTTGCATAGCCAATGAGGAGTGTATGTTTATGGCATGTGTTTATGGTCGCATGGTGGTCCCGGTCTCAGCAAGCCCCCATAAAGGTAATGTGGAGTAGAGGCCCCAGCTGAGCAGTGAAAGCTATGAAAAATCAGCAATGAATATATTTGCATTGTTTAAAAACATTTTACATATTTTCCTTTAGCTTAACTAGATTGTCCTAGTTGCATAGAGAATATGTTAAGATAATTAACTCATCCAAAGGTTGATGAGAATCTACGCCATTTCCTTTAAGTACAAAGCCAGAAGCAAGGATTAGGTTTGATGTTAATCTAGGGGACTACTAGGAAAATAAGAATGTGAGAGATAATTGCCCTTTTCTGGGAAAAGACTGGACAAGGGGCTGCACTGTATTTTATCTATCTTGCAATTACAGGTCAGTGGCCCAAGCTCTGTCTGCTGCCGAGTGGCCCAGTTGTCATTGTTGTCCCACTTCTAAAGAATTGAGAAATGTCACATACATGTACCAACTTCCTATGATGAGCATAATCATAACATACTATAAACATATACCAATAAAAAATAACTATAAAAACAAGGTAGTAGTCATTATACACATTTAAGAGGAATCTTGCAATCTTTTTAAGATCTTATTTGTTACATATCTAAGAATATATTAAGGAATACAGAGAAGTTACATTTAGGTGTTTTTATTGGTTAGACAACGAAGATCATAGGAGCAGTGCATGCAAAAGAGAAAGTGGTAGCTTTCACTGATGGTCCTTGTACCCATATAGTTCAAGACTTTTCCTTCCTATGTTATCTGATACTCACTGTCTCTCCTGTCTCACCACACACAGTGCTTTCCTTTTGATAATTTTCACTTTATTTTTCCCAGTCATATTCTGTTTCTAATATCAACTTGGAGGTGTCTTTTGAGGTGCCTCGGCAGACTCATAAAGAACATGCATTACTTGTATAATCTGCTTGTCTTAGTTACTTTTTCTCATTACTGAGACAAAATGCCTGACACCCAAAGTTAAAGGAGGAAAGGTTTATTTCTGTTCACAGTTTGTAGAGTTTTCAGTTCATAGTTGGCTGGCTCCAAGAAAGGGTGGCATGGCAGAGGAGCATCGCAGAGGGGCATCGCAGAGGAGAAACAGTTCATAGGGGGCAGAAGACAGCAAAACAGCAAAGAAACAAGTGACAGCAGCAGCCTTCTTTCTGTCCCTTATGTTCTATACAGGCCACACACCCTTAGGGGGAGTAGCACTCACATGCAGAGTGGGCCTTCCCATTATTTATACCCACAACTATGCCAAACCAATCAATGGATTAATTTAGTAAACACACACTCTTAATTCCAGCAACACCCTCCATCCAGCCTCCTCAAGCCCCACCTAGGACCACATGAGGCTTTGGGTGAGGGGTACCTAGACACAAGCCATCACACTGCTTATAATTTTATGTAATTTCTCTTTGCAGCACTTACCATGATAGTTATTTTTACATTTAGTTTTGCAATTGTCCTGTTAATGTGTTGTCTTACATAAACTAATAAGCTACATGAAGAAGGGAGAATCTACTCTGTTTGCAGTCACCTTTGTATACTCAGATAGCACCTAACTCATAGTATCACTCATAGATATTTGTTATATGAATATGAATGTGAGTTACTGTGGTGGTCATTTAATATACTCATCTTTTTCCAACCATTTACAACCCTGGGACATAAGTAGCTATATCTTCATTTTCAAAATGAGGATTGCTCAAAAGATTTGCTCCAAATTACACCTGTAGATGTAGATGTAGATTTTGAATCTATGTTTTTCTGACTTCAGACCCTGTGATCTTTCTGTTTTATGCCTTGGTCATGCCAGAGACTAAAGAAACGCTTTAATTTTGAAGGAGTTAATAATGCATGGGACTTGAATTGAATATAATTTTGTGCCATTCTGCTCTAGAAGAATTTTTTATTATCCAGCTGTAGCTTTGTGCCTTCTTCTCTTAACAAGAAGAGGTAATTATCTTCATTAGCAGGCAACCCCTTTACTCCCATATAACTTTGATGCAGTTGGTAAAACTCTATTTTCTCCGCTCTCATTCTCTCTGAACTACTATCTTCAAAAGCTGTCAGTTTGCAACCAGATGGCCAACTATTATTCACTCCTTAAGATCCTCTGCAGTGATACATCATCAGGTCCATCAGCAAATAGTAACATATGAAAACATATTGTCTCATCTTTAGTATCTCCAAATGTCGCTTTAACATTTGTTATTCCACTCTGGTTCCTAATTAAAGAAAGCTCATTTCCAATTCCCCTGACTGATATCTACCATTTCAATAATGCCCTTTATGTTTGTCTTGGAATATTCATCATTGTCTTGTTAAGGGTGTTGTTTCCAAATAAAATGGTAAATAACAAAGCCCTTTTTTGACTTTTCTATAGCCTCGGATTATTATTTATTTCTGTTTGGCTTCCTCTTGTGTTTTATGCTATGATTCTGCCCTGGACTCACACGCAGTGACATCTGCCATCGGAAACTTGTTGGACATTTTAGCTTTTTAAGCTCTTTATCACACTTTATCCCTCAACTTCTGCTGCTAGGCTGAGTGGTATCTTTTTTGCAGTGCTCAGTCACTGCCCTCATTTCCTTCTGACTTCTCAGGGCTGTTTATCTCAGCCTGCCTCACTCTTTGCTCAGGTTCTGGGAGGTCTAATGCCTCTCATGCCATTCATTTCACTCTCATATTCATTGAGCTTCTTAAGATCAGCTCGACTTTGTGATTTAATATCTGGTTCTTAATTTTATACCGAAAAGATAAAACTCAAAGAAAATCATTCTTACCTTCTCTGCTCTGTGTTTGAAAAGCATTTGATTTTATCACTGTGACATTGATTTGCATTTTGAATTCTTTGGCATTTAAAATAAAATAAAATTTTGTCTTAGCTTATAATCAGATTACAGTAACGGCATGAATCCACTAACTTTAAAAATCTAGAGTGAGTCATTTGCTTGAATAATAGGTTAACTCAAATAATATCACTCTGAATTTATATTATAAGGCTGGTACCAATATTTCTGTGACAATTACACTGCTTCTAAAATTTAAATGATATGATCTCGAGAAAAATTCCTTTGATAGGAACATTAAGTTCTTGGACTCTGTTGCTTTTTTTTTTGGTACTGGGGATCGAACTTGGGACCTTGTGCTTGCAAGGCAGACAGCAGAACCACTGAGCTAAATCCCTGGCCCTGTTGCTTTTTTTCTTTTCTTTTTTTTTTTAAAAAAGATGGTGGCAAAACATAGGATGTATTTGCTCTGAGCAGGCCGCTCAGGAAACAGGATGGATGCCACAGTGACTTCAATGGAGATAAAGGACCAAGTACCAGGTTCCTGCCCCTGAAGGCTTGGGTTGTCTATAACTAATGAAGAAATCAGTTCAAAACTATGGTAAAGTTCCATTAAAGTTGTAGATGTAGACATGATGGAATTGTCATATGGAAATTAAATTTCTTTTTTGTTTGTTTCTTTGTTTGTTTGTTTTCATGTTTTTGGTACCAGGGATCAAACTCAGGACCTTGTGCTTGCCAGGCAGGTGCAAAATGCCTGGCCCTAAATTTCTTTACTAATGATTGAAACATAAAAATAAGCTCAGGTTAGGAATACTGAGAATGAGGTCTCAGATGTAGACATTTTTTTCCTGTTATTTCTATGCACATTTTACATGAACCCTTATTTTAAAGGAAAAAAAAAATTTGCTATGGATATTGCAAAATAAAAATGGAAAGAAGACACAGATGCAGTCAGAGGTGAAACAATCATCTTAAATATGACTAGGTTCACACAGATATAACCAGAAAAATAGTTTTAGATGCCTTAGGTATAAAAGTAGTAATATAGTGAAATATACTATAGATTATAATTGTACAAGAACATTGTCCCTTTGACTTTTATGTGGTCAGCACAAAGTAAAATTCTATCTTAAATATAAGTCCCATATTATAAAATTGGACAATATCAAAATAGAGAACACAAAGAAAAAGTGCCATCAAGATAGTACCTACTTTGGAAATCAAGTTATGAATATTGATTAGTTCATGCATGGGATAAATGGTAAATAAAATAAGTGTAAAAATATAGCCCCCACCTTACAGGTGAAGTGAAAATACAATTGAAATCAATACAGATGAATATTATAAAGAAAAGAATCCAACATATAGATTTGAAAGATTCAAAGAGGTTAGACATGTGACTACCTAGAGGTACAGCATATTTGTAGTGGCATGCATGGTACTTGGGCAGAATATTTTTTTTCTTTTTGGTGTGGTACTGGGCATTGAACCCAGAGCCTTCACACTGAGCTGTATTCCTAGTCCTTTGTTATTTTACATTTTCAGAGAGGCTTTCACTTAAGTTGCTAAATTGCCAGGCTGGGCTCAAACTTTCAGTCTGCCTGCCTCATCCTTCCAGGATGGTTTGAGTTAAAGGCAAAAACAAAAACAAAAACAAAAACAAAAAACGAAAAAGTGAGTGTGAAAATGCATGTGAAAGAAAAAGTGGACCAACAGGATTTAAAAGAGGTAGGTAGGCTTTGTAAGTGTAGATGAAAGGACTGGACATATGGATATGTACAAGGGAAAACAATTGCAAACAGAATAAATATAGTCGAATGACATGGTAGTGATTCAATTTGAAAGGGAATCAAAACTAATTCTGTGTTGCTGCAGTCGCCCAAATTAGGTATAATGGTTGGTTGTTAAAAGAGAGAAGATTCTGGTGCCACAAACTGTCCAAGTGTGAACAGAGCTGCCTGTCACTTGAATTATTTATGTGGAGTTAGGGAAGAAACTTCTGCTTATGAAAGGCAGGACTAGATCACCCAGAAAGTATCTTCTGACTAAAGATGTATTCGTTGACCATTCTTTAGGGCACAAAGGGTTCCTAAATCCAACATCAAGAGCTTTTGTCAACTATGGTTATTAACATATGTAGTCATAATGAACATAGGAGAAAATAATGAGGAGGTCAATTGTTTCCGTCATTCTGAATTCCTCATTTCTTTATAAACAAAGTGAACTACAGGGTCTGCTTTATGATTGCTTACAGATAACATAATTCTATCTTGCTTTCATTGCCAGAGACAAAAAGGTAGCATTTTTCTATAAATGTATTTTTAAAAATAAGATAATTAGGCTTTAGAACAGAAAAAGTCAAATGTTTTACATTTTTTTTTTTTTTTTTTTGATACCAGGGATCAAACTTGGGACCCTGCGCTTTCAAGGCAGGCGCCAGAACCACTGAGCTAAATCCCTGGCCTATTTCACATTTTTAAATAAAACACTAAGCAGATTATTTCCTATCCTGCCCTGCCCTGCCCTTCCCTTCCCTTCCCTTTTCCTTTTCCTTTCCCTTTTCCTTTTCTTTTTTGGAATCTTTCATGTTTTTCACCCTGCTTTTTCAGTTTACATATATGGTCGTTACATATATTACTATGTTCAAGAGCAGGCACCATAATCTTTCTAACATTGCATTCATTATACATCTGATAATATATTTTTTAGTCAGTTCCACAGAAGGTATGCTCTAGGTTCATTAGAAGGGCTGGATGTAGATAATTATTTCAAGAATCAGTGGAGAAGGAGGCTTAGCTTACTGTGTTATCTCCTTAAAAATAAACTTCCATTCATTTTATAATGACAATAGTTTAACAGTTTTCCTCTGACCTTACATTGTCCTACCTTCTCTTCACCCATGGCCCCTCAAACATCTTCTTACAAAAAGTAGAAAAAGCATCAATACTAGATTTTTTGTTTGTTGTTTTTTTTTTTGGTATGAGTGTTCTGAAATATAACAATCTACAAATGTAAGTATCTCTGTGTTTCTCAGTTCAGTACATAATGGAAGTGAATACAGATAGGATTCCTTTGCCTGAGGATTTTCAAAGGGACATTTCTCAGTATTTTAATTTGGTACTGTAAAAATTTAGTTTTCCTACTTAAATAATATTATCTTATATGGAGTTGCATTTTACAGGGCACACTACATTGTGACATGATGTGAGATAGTTACTTTAGAAGCAATAGTTTCCTTAAGACTTTTGTGGACAGCAACATTTTTTTAGGATTGATGAATTACTTTTAATCATTTTAGTTTTCTGCTTTTGTGACTACTGCTGCTCCATTTTTCAGAATTCATTTAGTTTTACATTAGCTGATGTCCATTTAGTACAAGATGAGACTAACATTCTTTGCCAGATCATCAACTTTTAGAGGATTCATCTTCACTAATAAAACAAAGTAGAAGATTGTGTCAATTAGCCAAATAGTTGGAGCAAAGACTGAACTTTTTTCTGTGCTTTCTTTTCTCAGCCTTATTGATGTATAATTGGCAAATAAATATTGTATGTAGTTAAGTATATAACTTGTTGTTTTGATATACATATGCACTTTGGAAATGATCACTACAATCAAGCTAATTAATATATCTGCTCTGAACTAGCCTGTAATATTACATTAGAATGGTAAACAAGGACTCACAGCTTTGTTAAGACACATTTTGTATTTGTTTTACTGGCTGACAATGGTCAGGAGGACCTCTTTGAATGAATCTGAGTGGAATATTACTCTAAAGTTTAGAAAATTAATCTTGTGTATTTAACTACTATAAGAGAAGATCTCCCTGCTCAAAAATTAACAGAGAAAAACCAAACACATGAAACCTGAAAAGTTAAGGTAAAACAAAACATCTAAACCTTTTTATAGGCATTATCAATAATTAACTGACATGGATTTAAACATTTACTTTGACTTCTCAACCTTGAAATTTGGATTTTTCTTTTCTTATTCTTTTTTTAAAATACACTGATTGTCTTGATATTTTATCACTATAGGCTATTACCTCTACATTTTCTTTTCTTTTTTGTTTTGAATTTCTTTAAATAGGATAAAAGAAGGCAGGGACAACATCTTTTGTATAATATATAACACAATATGAATTGATTATGGATAATGGCTATAAATATTTTTTATTTCTTTGAATAGTTGTATTTTGGATATAATCTTCAGTGTCCTTGAGAAAGAGTTTTCAAGTGGATTTTCATCCCTGTAGAGTGAAAGAGACTACTTTTGTCCATAAAACTGTTAGTGGAAAATTTCAACTTAAAAAAAAATTAAATCTGAAGAAGGTTGAGTAGATTCATGCTCTCTGTGCTAACATCATGTTAGAAATGAAAAGTGCCTGAAAAGAGAGATAATACAATGCAAATGAGTCTTTGTATGTCATTAACCTGACATCTATGATATGCCTTGCTCAATTTCAATACTTAATAACTGTCCAATTTCTTAAGAATGAATAAAAATTAGAAACAATAACAAGTAAGTTACTTTTCAATAAATAGACATATCCTCACTGATTTAAGAATAGTAATTGGGTGTAGCACATTAGCTGAGTGGCCTAGAGCAATTTTATAATAATTGTCTAAAAGATTAGGAAAAAAATCGACACTTTATTACTTTTCACATACTGAAGTTACTGTTTCTCTTAATTCAGTTTAGTGAGCTGTCAATAAATTTCACTCCATTAGATGCTGAATTTAATTAGCTCCAAGGTCACAGTTTATGTGACTTCTAAATTGTGTGCTGTTTTCAAAGCCTAGAAAATGTTACCTATAACAACATAAATACATTTAATCTATAGTCAGTAGTAGAAAATTATTTTTCATTCATGGGATATCATGCTTTAAAAAATGCTGTTTTTGATTGCTTTCTGAAAGCTTCTGCTATGGCCTATAGGAACAGGATTGGCTACATAATGTGTAGTTCCTCATGCAAAATAAAAACTTGAGGACCTGTTAAAAAAATTATCAAGACTTCTTAAGACAGCAATGGTAAAAACCAGGGCAGGACCCTTTTGAGGAAGGGACCTTATGACTGCAGAAGTCACACATATATCAAGCCGGTCCTGTGTTGGAGTGGAATTTATTTTAAACAAACAATCTCTAACATGAACAAATTATACTATTGATAAATACTATTGCTAGACAAATAAAGATAATCAGAGATCTGATAACTATCCAGAAAGGTAGAAATTTTTTATTCTCTTTGACCATATGCAAAAGTGGCTTGGGTTACCATAACTAATCATATTGTAACCAGTACAGTCCTTACAAAAAGATAAATTATTCTTTGAGCAAAAGTTTTTGATTTGAACCAATATATCCCGTATGAGTGCGTATCAGTACTAGATATTCTTTTTAATTTCCACATTTTATTCTGAATCAAGAGCCTGTTCAAAATAATTAAGCTTTTTTTTTTTTTTTTTTGAGCTGTGATGTGGTATGAAATTCTAGTTCTTTTCTTCATTCCTTTGTCCCTTTTTGGTATCAGAATATGGACAAGGTATGATACTCAAATGCTACATTTATGTTGTCCTTGAAGAGAAGTGAAAAATTTAAGTTCCTTTGTTACTCTTTTCTCTCTGTCTGTAATGAGTGTTAAGCCTGAAGCTTCCTCTCAGGGTCATGTGGCAATCTTCATCACAGTAGACTCACACTGTTTATGTTGGAAAAAGTAGACAAAATAATCCTGCTTCCTTGAGATTTAAAAGAGATTTTTAACCAGCCTTGTACAGCCTATGTGAAGGAATACCCCTCTTGTTTATTTAGATCTCTGCAACCCAGTTTATGAGTTGCACCTTAAATTTGACTGTTACAGGAGTTAACATTTCTTCCCTCTTTCTTTTTCTTCTTTTTTAAAAAAAATTTGTTTTCCTGGAGTCTGCTGTTATGGTAACAACAAGTTAATTTAAAGCATCTACATGTTAACATACAGCGGAAAGATCTTATCTAAGACAAAATCAACAAAACCACTTTTTTTTTTTTAGGACAGTTTCTGAAATTTAGCCATATGTGGTTTTCTGTTTTGTTTTGCTCTTCCTTGTTCTAGGCAAGTATTTTGAGATTTTTATTTTGTTTTGTTTTTTTGTGTGTGTCCTAGGCTATCGTATTTTCTTTATCTTGTAACCAGTTACAAGTCCTGCTAGCATTTATTCATCATCTAAACATTGAGCTAAAATGAAATTGATTCTAAAATGAATCAGATACAATATGTTCCCTTAAATAATTTAAAATGCAATCTTTAAAATATAAGAATTAAAATAGAAGGGAAGACACTATAGATCTTTAATTCTACTAACTCAAATGACTGCTTAATTGCCTTAGAAAACTAGCATGAAAACTGGCAAACAGCCACTCAAATACCTTGAAGATTTCAGAAACCAGATACTCTTCATCCCTACTACTAAATGGATAAAACTTCCTTGCTTGACTTTTCTTATCTTTACAAATGAGAACTACTAGTTAAATGTGTAAACTATTTCCTCTTTCTCAATCTAAGTATATGATTTAGTTTTTAAAATGAAGCTTCACTTTTTTCTTTACAAAAGTAGTTACTTTATTTCTAGACATGAAGAAAGTGTCCATAAATATTAGTTACCTGAATATCCTTATATGTTATAACCTTATCTCTTATATATTATACCCATTGGAAGGTGACATTAGCTTTTAAGTCACTGTTACCTAGGGAGTATTTGGTTACACTCTAAATTTCATACTTGCTAGCATCCATTCATTTTCAATACTGTGGTAAAGCTGTATTCAGGTGAGATAATATATGTTTCAACAGGATTCTGTAGTAGACTGCTGAAATGTATAATTTCACACATGTATGCTAAAGTAAAGAAAGCACAGCTGTATTTGATAATAGAGGAAACTAGTAGTGTGGGCTTCAAACTAGAGGATATAGTGTTTATCAGTAGATGAAAATGTAACAATTGCTACTCTTTTAGCTTTTAAAAAGTAAGAAATTCAAAATTTCAGAATATTTCTAGATGTAGGGAATGTCTAAAGGCACTTTAGGTAAGATGACCTACTCATAACTACAAACAAAAATACTGGAGCCACGCTAAAATAATAAATCTTAATCCATACTCTGAACAGCTAATGAATCATAAAAACTATTTTATTATTAAATATCTGATATTTGTATACATGCATATACAATGTAAACTGTATTGGTCAGGTTTTCTTGCTGTGACATAATACTCAAAAGGCCAACTTAAAGAAGGAAATGTTTGATTCGGTTCATTGTTTCATTCACGGTTGGTTGGGCTGAAGGCAGGAACCTCATGACACGTGCACATAGTAGATAAAACTGCTCACTTCATGGTACCTGGGAAACCAAGCAGAGGAACAGCCTCAGAGAGGAAGGAGCCAGGGACCAGATATAGACCCCAAAGTCACACCTCAGTGACCTACCCAGACACTCCCAGAAGGGTACTTTACTAATCTGCTAGACATGTCAACCAGTCAGGTTGACAGTTATGGTTGATGATCACATATACACTACAAAACTTGAAAAATAACAAAACCTAAAGAATAAAATAAAACAGAATAAATGATAGTATATCTTTCTATGACTTAGAAATAAAACTCTGGATAATCTTGCCTATCTAAAGGATGAACATGGACAAATCCTTTCCAATAAGTTAATATATGTATATATACATAGTACTGTGATCCAATTACACATAGGTTAACACTAACAGAAATTCCATAACTCAATTTCCTTTTCTTTTCAACACTTTGGGAGATCTCTGGGAATAAATAGAGCTCATGAATTCTGAACATATACTTGGTTCCCCCCCTTCCCCCCACCTTGCATTACCAGGTTCTCTTTAGTTTCATGGTAGTTTGCACCTTTTGAAGATGAGTCTAGTCAAGTGAGGTTTAATTTTCTTGGCATTACATGGAGAACTTGGGCAATAAGATATCTACTGACCACTATGGAGGGTGGACCAACCTGGGAAGTTAATTTTTCTCAGAGAACCCATGGTGACATGTCCTTTTTAGAATATATTTGGTTTCTCCAGGCAGGAGGCCAACAAACAAAAGGGCCAAGCTTCACCAAAACCAAGGTGGAGATAATTTAGGAAGAGCAGACACTTCTTTAGAGTGTCAGCAAATCCTAATGACCTGGTTTTTAATTCACTAACATCCTATAAAGCAAGAGATTTTTTCCCCTTCCATCCCCCATAAGAGTTGTGTTGCTTAAGAAAAACAAGTAAACTCAAATCTATGAGCTGAGCCATGTGGGTCACAGCTCATCTAAAGTGGGTAGTAGCTAGAGACAATGACCAGTCTCCAAAGAACAACATTAACTAATCAAAACAGCTAGCTGCTACACCAAGTAGCTACTTCTGAAGACATGTAAGGAAGATGAAGTTCACAATGAAAATAAAATAAAATTAGTAAAATGTGACTTGCCAAATAAAATATTTAATTGATAACTTGAAATAACTCACTTGATCTGAATGTTGACCTGCAAAATAAGTGCAAAAAATAGTTTGAATACCAGAGCATGTAATATAAAGTTAAAAATCATGGACAAAAGGAAAAGAAATGATATAAAAGATTGATTTTGGTGAACTAATAAAAGATTAATGTAGTTTCTAAGCACAATGAGAATAAGTATTAGAAGTAATAACTAAAGACATGATAGAAAAAATTTCCTAAGCTAGAGAGAATTTAGACTCATTAATAGCCTCTGGTTACCAACTTCCACAGTGTGAACAAAAATATTACAATCTTAAATATGATGTACTATATTTCTTACATTTTAATGAGATGAAAAAATGTTGAGCTTTAAAGCAAATAGAAAAAATAACTTAGGCTGGTTTCAGACTTCCCATTTTCAACTCTATAAACTACCAGGAAGTGTACATATTAACTGTTTGAGGAAAATGTCTAAACTGTCAGAGTCCTGATATGCTAACTTGCCATTAAAAATAATTAAAATATGTAAGAAAAATAAAACCACATAAATTTTCTCAAGAAAGTATTGAAGGAAAAGACTTTGTACCAATTAAAAATATGTGAACTAGAATAAAGTTCTCAAGGTCTAGAGATGTAATTCAGTGTTAGAGCACCTGTGTGGCATGTATAAGACCATAAGTTCAATCCTTAGTACAGGAGAGATGGGAGGAGAGGCAGAGAGAGAGGGAGAGAGAGAGAGAGAATACTAAATACTAAAGTCCTCTAATATGGTACTATGGTTTGGGTCTAGATATCCCCCCAAAGCCTCATGTGTAGGCTTGATGTTGAGTGTGTGAAGCTGGAATTGATTCATGATGCAATGCTAGGCTCAAGGATACTAGGATTAAGGGTGTGAGTGCTACCTAACCTAAGTAGTCTGAATAAGATAAAAGGGGCAGAAAGATGCTGTTAAACCCTCGTTACCTTTGCGGCCTTGTGTGCGCCACGTTGTTTCTCCTGTGTTTGCCATCCCAGCCTTGGAGCCGGCTGATTATGTACTGAAACCACTAGGAAGCCAAATAAACCCCTTTCCCTCTAATTTTTGGTGCCAGGTATTTTGTCTCAGCAATGAGAGGAAAGTAGGTAACATATTCTCAACATAGGAAACAGAGTAAGTAACATTTCTTTCAACTTTTTTTTTAGTAATTAAGATCAAACAAATAGGATACATTAAAAATATGCAACATTTGCCTCAATATCTACTTTAAGAAAAGGAGCACCCAATAAGAGACATTCCAACACTGGCATGTGCCTTAAAGTTCTAAATAATTTCATCACATTGATGCATTGGAAGTGGCTTGCAGGTTGGAAAATAGAATAAAAATCCATGTTACTCCATACTTAAGAGTGAGAAAAAGGCAGAAGAGAAAACAGGTAATAAATAAATAAAAAAGTTGAAAACTTCATCATACTGGGGAGAGAAGGAAAAGGTAGAGGGAAAAGCACTATATTTATGGGGAAAGTGGTGAGTATTTTGTGTTTAATGAATGATTATAAAGAAGTATTTTATTCCTTGATCAGGGAGAAATAATTTTAAAAGTTAAGGTGAAAATTCATACTTTGGAAAAACAGGATATCAATAATGTAAAGAAAAAAGAAAAAGAGCAATGTAAAATAAACAGGAAACCATAAATATATAATGATTACCTTTGAAAGAATATAAATATGCCTCAATGTAAGAAATATTTTCATAACTTTTTAA